>JBBDGP010000806.1:1800000-2397500 GCA_037952835.1 Lithobates septentrionalis | reverse complement strand
GAAAAATTAGGCCTTAGGCACTGGTGCTGGTGCCACAACACTGCAACCCCTCACAGACACTCTAGTTGGAACGCAGGAACGAGCCCTGCTGCAAAGTATTGCATCAAAAATTGTAATTACACGCCCCTGTTAGACAGGGGCAGAAAAATTGGTCCTTAGGCACTGGTGCTGGTGCCACAACACTGCAACCCCTCACAGACACTCTAGTTGGAACGCAGGAACGAGCCCTGCTGCAAAGTATTGCATCAAAAATTGTAATTACACGCCCCTGTTAGACAGGGGCAGAAAAATTGGGCCTTAGGCACTGGTGCTGGTGCCACAACACTGCAACCCCTCACAGACACTCTAGTTGGAATGCAGGAACGAGCCCTGCTGCAAAGTATTACATCAAAAATTGTAATTACACGCCCCTGTTAAACAGGGGCTGAAAAATTGTGCCTTAGGCACTGGTGGTGGCGCCCAGAACCAAAAATGTTCTTACAAGCTATCAGCGTGATGATTGAGGAGGAAGAGGATAATTACTCAGGGATAGTCACTCAGCATCAGCATAGGCAGTCTTTGAAGGGATCTGAAAAAAATTATTCAGTTACATCAGCATCAGGTGCTTGGTAGCTGGTGGTGATCCAAGTCTGATTCATTTTTATGAAGGTCAGCCGATCGACCGAGTCAGTGGACAGACGCACCCTGTGATCGGTTACCACGCCTCCAGCAGCACTGAATGTGCGTTCCGAAAGAACGCTGGATGCAGGACAGGCCAGTAGCTCAATTGCATACTGTGCAAGCTCTGGCCAGTAATCCATCCTCAAGACCCAGTAACCCAGAGGATTTTCTGTGGGAAAGGTGTCCAAGTCTGATCTTGCCCCTAGGTATTCCTGCACCATGTAAAACAGACGCTGGCGATGGTTGCTGGAACCGATCATACCTTGGGGCTGCGGACCAAAAAATTGTCTGAACGCATCGGTCAGACGGCCACCTTCTCCACCGCTCCTTCTTTGACTGACCGAAGCCTCAGCAACACGTTGTCCAGAAACAGGAGTTTGTAACCTCCCAGTCTCTGGGAACGCGTTGCACAGACCTTTCTGCAAGGCCTCCCGAAGATGTTTCATCCTCTGCTCCCTCTGCGATGGCAAGATAAGGTCCGCAACCTTACCCTTGTAACGTGGATCAAGGAGGGTTGCCAGCCAGTATTGGTCCTTCTCCTTGATACCACGAATACGAGGATCCTTACGCAGGCTTTGCAGGATCAGGGAGGCCATGCAGCGTAGGTTTGCTGAGGCATTCGGTCTGGAGTCCTCTGGGTCACTAAGGACAACAACGTCCGCAGCCACCTCCTCCCAGCCACGTACAAGTCCATGTGTTCCTTGGGACTGATCCCTTAAAGACTGCTGATGCTGAGTGCCAGGCTCCACCTCCATACTGACACAATCTTCCTCCTCCTCCTCCTCCTCCTCGTCCTCTTCCTGTGTGATCGGCGGGCACGCAGGAACACTGTCTGGATAAAGGGGGCCTTGAGAGCTAAGGAAGTCCTCCTCTTCCTGCCTCTGTTCTGCCTCAAGTGCCCTGTCCATTATTCCACGCAGCGTGTGCTCCAACAGGTGGACAAGGGGGACAGTGTCACTGATGCATGCACTATCAGTGCTCACCATCCTCGTGGCCTCCTCGAATGGTGACAGGACAGTGCATGCATCCCTGATCATGGCCCACTGGCGTGGGGAAAAAAAACCAAGGTCCCCTGACCCTGTCCTGGTGCCATAGTCGCACAGGTACTCATTGATGGCCCTCTGCTGCGTGTGCAGCCGCTGCAGCATGGCCAACGTTGAGTTCCACCTGGTGGGCATGTCACAGATTAGGCGGTTCTTGGGCAGGTTAAACTCCTTTTGGAGGTCCGTCAGCCGAGCACTGGCATTATATGACCGGCGGAAATGCACACAGACTTTCCTGGCCTGCCTCAGGACATCCTGTAAGCCCGGGTACCTGCCCAAGAACCGCTGCACCACCAAGTTAAGGACGTGAGCCAAACAGGGCACATGGGTCAGTTGTCCCTGTCGGAGGGCAGAGAGGAGGTTGGTGCCATTGTCGCAAACCACCATTCCTGCCTTAAGTTGGCGTGGCGTCAACCACCTCTGAACCTGCCCCTGCAGAGCTGACAGAACCTCTGCCCCAGTGTGGCTCCTGTCCCCCAAGCACACCAGCTCAAGCACCGCATGGCATCTTTTGGCCTGCGTACTTGCGTAGCCCCTTGAACGCCTACGGAGCACCGCTGATTCCGAGGAAGAGGCCATGGAGAAAGAAGAAGAGGAGGGGGTGGAGGAGAGAGGTGTGTCACAATCAGCATTTTGGAGGCGTGGTGGCGGAACAACCTCCAACACTACTGCACCTTGTCCTGCATCCTTCCCAGCTGCCAGCAGAGTCACCCAATGCGCCGTGAAACTTAAGTAACGTCCCTGTCCATGCCTGCTGGACCATGAGTCAGCGGTAATATGCACCTTACCGCTGACCGCCCTGTCCAGCGAGGCATGGACATTGCCTTCCACATGCCGGTAGAGAGCCGGAATCGCCTTCCATGAGAAAAAGTGGCGTTTGGGTACCTGCCACTGAGGAACCGCACATTCCACAAACTCACGGAAGGGGGCAGAGTCTACCAACTGAAAAGGCAGCAGTTGAAGTGCTAGCAATTTTGCCAAGCTAGCATTCAACCGCTGGGCATGTGGATGGCTGGGAGCAAACTTCTTTCGGCGGTGCAGCAGCTGGGGCAGGGAAATTTGCCTGGTACAATCTGACGTCGGTGTACCAAAAGCAGATTGCCCACAAGTACTTGGCTGTGACACACCTAATTCTACACCTTCATTCCTCTCACTGCAGGTCTCAGAGAGGACTGAAGGTCTAGTGGGGTTGGAAATCTCAGCTGATGAGGAGCAAGGAGAGATCCTCTTTGTTCTTTGGTGTGGGTCTTTTAGATATGCTTGCCAACGAACTGCATGGCAGGTCAACATATGTCTGGTCAAGCATGTGGTACCCAAGCGGGAGATGTTTTGGCCACGCGAGATACGCTTGAGACATATGTTGCAAATAGCAGCGGTGCGATCTGATGCACTCGTCTCAAAAAAGGCCCACACCAAAGAACTTTTTGAATAACGCGCAGAGACTGCAGCGCCCTGCACATGTGGAGCTTTGGGGTGTGATGCAGTCAATGTGCTGCCCTTAGGCTGGCCCCTGGAGGGCATCCTGCCTCGTTGGTGATGTGCCGCCTCCTCCTCCTCCTCTCTCCTATCAGGCACCCACGTTGAGTCAGTGACCTCATCATCCCCTCCCTCCTCATCACTGGAGCAAACCTGGCAGTATGCTGCAGCAGGGGGAGCATGACTGCCAGATTGCTGTCCTTCTTGGGCACCCCCTCTGTCCGTGCTCATGTTACTGCCTTCATCGAGCTCAGTATCATCATCAGAGCCTTCCAAACGCTGGGCATCCTCCTGGAGCATGTACCCAACACTGTGGTCAAACAGTTCGAGGGACTCCTCAGGAGGACATGGTGGAGCTAGGGAAGGAGCCACTGATGACATTGAGCTGAGGGAAGAGGCCGCTGCTTTGCCAGACAAAGCACCCTGGGCATGGGTGAGAGAGGATGAGGAGGATGAGGACGGCTTGGTCATCCACTCGACCAAGTCTTCCGCATGTTGTGGCTCAACACGGCCAGCTGCCGAAAAAAAGGCCAAGCGTGTCCCATGGCCACGTGCTGATGAGGATGCACCGTCTCCACGACCAGCACTAGACACAGAGCCTGCTTGCCCTCTCTTATTGGCTTGTGACTGTCTGCCTCTCCTTCTTGGCCTTCCAGACATACTAATGGCCTGTAGCTGCACTAAGCTGGGATAGAACACCTGTAATTTTCTTCAGGTAGCTTTATATACTGTAACCAGACAAGCCTGCCTGTCAGTAGGAAGATAACAGGAACGGATCTAGCTGAACACTGTGAGCAGGACGCACTGCACTAAATGTAAATAGCAGGAACGGATCTAGCTGAACACTGTGAGCAGGACGCACTGACTGCACTCAATGTAAATAGCAGGAACGGATCTAGCTGAACACTGTGAGCAGGACGCACTGACTGCACTAAATGTAAATAGCAGGAACGGATCTAGCTGAACACTGTGAGCAGGACGCACTGCACTAAATGTAAATAGCAGGAACGGATCTAGCTGAACACTGTGAGCAGGACGCACTGACTGCACTAAATGTAAATAGCAGGAACAGATCTAGCTGAACACTGTGAGCAGGACGCACTGACTGCACTAAATGTAAATAGCAGGAACGGATCTAGCTGAACACTGTGAGCAGGACGCACTGACTGCACTAAATGTAAATAGCAGGAACAGATCTAGCTGAACACTGTGAGCAGGACGCACTGACTGCACTAAATGTAAATAGCAGGAACGGATCTAGCTGAACACTGTGAGCAGGACGCACTGACTGCACTAAATGTAAATAGCAGGAACGGATCTAGCTGAACACTGTGAGCAGGACGCACTGCACTAAATGTAAATAGCAGGAACAGATCTAGCTGAACACTGTGAGCAGGACGCACTGCACTAAATGTAAATAGCAGGAACGGATCTAGCTGAACACTGTGAGCAGGACGCACTGCACTAAATGTAAATAGCAGGAACGGATCTAGCTGAACACTGTGAGCAGGACGCACTGACTGCACTAAATGTAAATAGCAGGAACGGATCTAGCTGAACACTGTGAGCAGGACGCACTGCACTAAATGTAAATAGCAGGAACAGATCTAGCTGAACACTGTGAGCAGGACGCACTGCACTAAATGTAAATAGCAGGAACGGATTTAGCTGAACACTGTGAACAGGACGCACTGCACTAAATGTAAATAGCAGGAACAGATCTAGCTGAACACTGTGAGCAGGACGCACTGCACTAAATGTAAATAGCAGGAACAGATCTAGCTGAACACTGTGAGCAGGACGCACTGCACTAAATGTAAATAGCAGGAACGGATCTAGCTGAACACTGTGAGCAGGACGCACTGCACTAAATGTAAATAGCAGGAACAGATCTAGCTGAACACTGTGAGCAGGACGCACTGCACTAAATGTAAATAGCAGGAACAGATCTAGCTGAACACTGTGAGCAGGACGCACTGCACTAAATGTAAATAGCAGGAACGGATCTAGCTGAACACTGTGAGCAGGACGCACTGCACTAAATGTAAATAGCAGGAACAGATCTAGCTGAACACTGTGAGCAGGACGCACTGCACTAAATGTAAATAGCAGGAACGGATCTAGCTGAACACTGTGAGCAGGACGCACTGACTGCACTAAATGTAAATAGCAGGAACGGATCTAGCTGAACACTGTGAGCAGGATGCACTGCACTAAATGTAAATAGCAGGAACAGATCTAGCCTAATCTATCTAACTCAAATCAAATGACACTGTCTGTCTCTCTCTCTATCAGCACACCGGAACACACTACACAGGGCCGCCGTGCAGGCGGCCTTATATAGTGTGGGGCGTGTACTAAATCCCCTGAGCCATAATTGGCCAAAGCCACCCTGGCTTTGGCCAATTACAGCTCTCTCTACTGACGACGCTGTGATTGGCCAAGCATGCGGGTCATAGTGCATGCTTGGCCAATCATCAGCCAGCAATGCACTGCGATGCCGCAGTGAATTATGGGCCGTGACGCGCCACACGAATTTGGCGCGAACGGCCCATAACATTCGCAATTCGACGGACAGTCGAACAGCCGATGTTCGAGTCGAACATGGGTTCGACTCGAACACGAAGCTCATCCCTACTGGTCAATCCGATTCCAACACATGAAAACACACTCCCCTCAGGGGTTTAAACTCACCAGAGCTATATAGTAAAAAAGCCTCCAAGGGAAGTAAACCTCTGAGCCATAAACTGCAGTCACCACCATTCCAGATTAACAGATGATAGGGGCTCCAATAAAGATCATAAACAAATAAGAGCGCACATAGCGTAATCCTGTTTATTGATAACAAAAAAGCCCATCACACCAAATATCCCCCATAAATATATACGTACAAAAACACAGCAGTCAATGTAGCATTGAAAGTGTAATCCAACGTGCACTTCACCATTTCAGCCATCCGATAACTCCACCTGTAAACCCAAGGAGCGATAAAAATCACTTCCGAGTTCCGGATCCAACAGCGGGGGACGGGCTTTTATTGTCCCGCCCCAAACCGCCACAGCCAATCAAAGCACATTCGGCATGACGACAGATGCAAATCGCCACAGCCGAAGTAAACAATGACAGCATCCTACAGGCGGGGGGAGAGGAACAAAAAGCCCCATTGCACTATTTAAATAATAAAAACAGCAAATCTATCCAAAATGTCAGATATTAGGGCAGGCTGGAATGGTTATACACGATTCCGGAAGTGACGCGTGCGCTCCCCTGCTGTTGGATCCGGAACTCGGAAGTAATTTTTTTCGCTCCTTGGGTTTACAGACGGAGTTATCGGACGGCTGAAACGGTGAAGTGCACATTGGATTACACTTTCAATGCTACATCGACTGCTGTGTTTTTGTACGTATATTTTTATGGGGGATATTTGGTGTGATGGGCTTTTTTGTTATCAATAAACGGGATTACGCTATGTGCGCTCTTTTGTTTATGATCTTTGTTGGAGCCTCTATCATCTGTTAATCTCCTGGAACGATGGTGACTGAAGTTTATGGCTCAGAGGTTTACTTCCCTTGGAGGCTTTTTTACTATATAGCTCTGGTGAGTTTAACCCCCTGAGGGGAGTGTGTTTTCACGTGGTGGAATCGGATTGACCAGTGGAAGGTGCACACTGTGACATTCTTTGGGATCACCTATGAACACTCTCTGAACCACTGTAACATTCATCACTGCTCTTAAGGACTTTTGCTGTGAAGTTGGCCACACACTAATATTATTGCTCAACATTAGTGCTGTTTGTAGTATATGACTGTCACAGTTTGTTTTTGACTGATTATATGTTTTTTATACTATTTTTGGATATATACTGCGAGTACCTGTGTATTGTCTTGTTGAGTACCTGTGTATTGTCTTGAGTATTAGTGTCTTGCGGCATGTATGCGTTCCTTGATCATCCGATCGAGGGTGAATACTGCTGTGCAAAATGTAAGCGCATTGTTTCCCTGGAAGCCCAGGTTCTGAATCTGGGGAAGCAACTGTCAGCACTGAGAAATCCCTCCATACTAAAGGAGAGCCAGGAACGTACACGGCAGGGGCCAGCACGGAAGTGGGTGGAGACAAAGAGGTGCAGGCACTAGCAAAGATTAGATGGGAGACAGTCAGGAAGGGTAGAGGGGGAAGTGCCAGGGAGGCCGATCCAGGGCTGGAGCATCCCATTAAGTACACTCCATTGAGTGACATTGGTGAAACCTGTCAGGCACCAGCACTGCTGGAGCTGAGGGACTCTCCTAGCTCCCAGGGGAAGATCTCCTCCAGTGAGAGTGGGGGGGAAGCGAAGGGAAAGGAAAGACAGATTCTGATGATAGGGGACTCAATTCTTAGAAGGACAGTGAGGGCAATCTGTAACAAAGACCTGAAGCGCCGAACAGTATGTTGTCTACCGGGCGCTCGGGTTCGGCACATCACGGATCTGGTGGACAGATTACTGGGAGGGGCTGGGGAAGACCCAGCTGTCATGGTGCACGTTGACACCAATGACAAAGTCAGAGGCAGATGGAGTGTCCTAAAGAATGATTTTAGGGACTTAGGAGCTAAATTGAGGAAAAGGACCTCCAAGGTAGTATTCTCAGGATTACTACCGGTACATTGAGCCACACCAGAAAGGCAGAGGGAGATTAGGGAAGGAAACAAGTGGCTGAAGAGCTGGTGTATGTAGTAAGGAGGGGTTTGTGTTCCTGGAGGACTGGGCCTGACTTCTCAGTCGATAACCGGCATAATAGAAGGGATAGACTGCATCTAAATGAGAAGGGTGTAGATCAGCTGGAAATGAAGATGGCCAAAAAGTTAGAGGGGTTTTTAAACTAGGTGATGGGGGGGAGGGTCCAGAGGTAGAGATAGTCAGCGCGGAACATATTCCAGAGGGCAGTATTGGGGGCATTAGTGGTAGGTTGACCAAAGCAAAAAAACACAAGGTAAGTATAGTAGCAAGTCCTAGTTGCAATCTCGGAACACCCAAGACGAGGATAATATGTGACCAGTCTAAACTACATGGCATGTTTACCAATGCCAGGAACCTGGCAGACAAAATGGGTGAACTAGAGATACTGTTGTACGAGGAGGATTTAGATTTTGTGGGAATTTCAGAGACCTGGTTCAACAGCCCTCATGATTGGCTGGAAAACATTCAAGGGTATACCATTTATCGCAAGGATAGAGAGGGTAAAAAAGGTGGAGGGGTGTGCCTATATATCAAGAATAATGTACAAGTGAATGTGAGAGATGACATCACTAAGGGAGCTAGGGAGGAGGTGGAATCCCTATGGGTAGAGCTCCAAAGGGATAAAGCTAAGGGGAAAATAATACTGGGACTATGCTATAGGCCCCCTAACCTGAGGGAGGAAGTGGAGACAGATCTCCTATCACAATTTGGATTAGCAGCAAGGATGGGTAGTGTTATCACAATGGGGGATTTTAATTCTCCAGACATAGACTGGGCGGAGGGAACCGCGCATTCATCTAAGGCTCGCCGGTTCCTAAATGTCTTGCAGGACAATTTTAGGGGTCAGATGGTAGACGCACCAACTAGAAATAAAGCATTACTGGAACTATTGATTACCAACAATACAGACCTGATCACGGATGTGGAAATACGGGGCAATTTAGGTAACAGCGATCACAGGTCAATTCGTTTCAGTATAAATCACACAAGTAGGAAACATAAAGGAAATACAAAGACACTGAATTTCAAAAGAGCCAACTTCCCTAAACTACGAACCTTGCTAGAAGGCATAAATTGGGATAAAATCTTATAAACAAAGAACATGGAGGAGAGATGGGTTTGCTTTAAGAGCATATTAAATAAGGGCATTAACCAATGCATCCCATTAGGTAATAATTTTAAAAGAACGAACAAAAGTCCTGGATGGCTTAACTCCAATGTAAAAATGCATATAAAAGCAAAGGAGAAGGCCTTCAAAAAATACAAGGTTGAGGGATCATCATCAGCATTCAGACTTTATAAAGAAATACAACAAGAAATGTAAGGGTGCAATAAGGACGGCTAAGATAGAACATGAAAGACACATAGCGGAGGAGAGCAAAAAAATCCCAAGAAATTCTTTAAGTATGTAAACAGTAAAAAAGGGAGGACAGACCATATTGGCCCCTTAAAGAATGAGGAAGGACATCTGGTTACAAAGAATGGGGAGATGGCGAAGGTATTGAATTTATTCTTCTCCTCAGTCTTCACAAGGTAATCGGGGGGCTTCAGTAACCAAAACTGCAGTGTTTATCTTCAGGACACATCACAGGAAGCACCTCCATGGTTAACAGAGCACAGAATTAAAATTAGACTTGAGAAACTTAACATTAGTAAATCACCGGGACCAGATGGCTTGCACCCGAGGGTACTTAGGGAACTCAGTCACGTGATCGCCAGACCGTTGTTCCTAATTTTTATAGACAGTCTACTGACTGGAATGGTACCAGCTGATTGGAGAAAAGCCAATGTAGCACCAGTTTTTAAAAAGGGCCCAAAATACATCCCTGGGAATTACAGACCATTTAGCCTAACATCAATAGTATGTAAACTCTTGGAGGGGATGATAAGGGACTATATACAAGATTTTAGTAATGAGAATGGTATCATTAGCAGTAATCAGCATGGATTCATGAAGAATTGTTCTTGCCAAACCAATCTACTAACCTTCTATGAGGAGGTGAGTTGCCAGCTAGATAAAGGAAAGCCCTTAGACGTGTTGTATCTGGATTTTGCAAAAGCATTTGACACAGTTCCCCATAAACTTTTACTGTACAAAATAAGGTCCTATGGCATGGACCATAGGGTGAGTACATGGATTGAAAACTGGCTACAAGGGCGAGTTCAGAGGGTGGTGATAAATGGGGAGTACTCAAAATGGTCAGGGGTGGGTAGTGGGGTCCCCCAGGATTCTATGCTGGGACCAATCCTATTTAATTTGTTCATAAACGACCTGGAGGATGGGGTAAACAGTTCAATCTCTGTATTTGCAGATGATACTAAGCTAAGCAGGGCAATAACTTCTCCGCAGGATGTGGAAACAAATTAGAGGCGTGGGCAACTACATGTCAAATGAGGTTCAATGTAGAAAAATGTAAAATAATACATTTGGGTGGCAAAAATATGAATGCAATCTATACACTGGGGGGAGAACCTCTGGGGGAATCTAGGATGGAAAAGGACCTGGGGGTCTTAGTAGATGATAGGCTCAGCAATGGCATGCAATGCCAAGCTGCTACTAACAAAGCAAACAGAATATTGGCATGCATTAAAAAGGTGATCAACTTTAGAGATAAAACGATAATTCTCACGCTCTACAAGACTCTGGTCCGGCCGCACCTAGAGTATGCTGTCCAGTTCTGGGCAACAGTCCTCAGGAAGGATGTACTGGAATTGGAGTGAGTACAAAGAAGGGCAACAAAGCTAATAAAGGGTCTGGAGGATATAAGTTATGAGGAAAGGTTGCGAGCACTGAACTTATTCTCTCTGGAGAAGAGACGCTTGAGAGGGGATATGATTTCAAAATACAAATACCGTACTGGTGACCCCACAATAGGAATAAAACTTTTTGGCAGAAGGGAGTTTAACAAGACTCGTGGCCACTTATTAAAATTAGAAGAAAAAAGGTTTAACCTTAAACTACGTAGAGGGTTCTTTACTGTAAGAGCGGCAATGATGTGGAATTCACTTCCACAGGCTGTGGTCCCAGCGGGGGGCATCGATAGTTTCAAGAAACTATTAGATAAGCACCTAAATGACCACAACATACAGGGATTTACAACGTAATATTGACATATAATCACACACATAGGTTGGACTTGATGGACTTGTGTCTTTTTTCAACCTCACCTACTATGACTATGACTATATTAAATACACTGCAGCTAACTGAATAACCTGCCTGCCTTAAGTATATTAGAAAAAGTACACCAGGAATGACCTGCAGTCAGATATAGCTAAACTTTATGCAGTATATATATATATATATATATATATATATATATATATATATATATATGGAGATATATATAAATATATATATATATATATATATATATATACGAGACTGTCTGTATATATACATTGGGGCTAACTGATTAACCTGCTTGCCTGTCTGCTCAATCTAAATGACACTCTCTCTCCACCCACGCCAACAACACACTACACGGGACTGACGTGCAGGCAGCCTTATATAGTGTGGGGCGTGGACTTAGTCCCCCTGAGCCATGATTGGCCAAAGGCACCCTGCCTTTGGCCAATTATGGCTCTCTTAGCTGAGGGTGCTGGGATTGGCCAAACCATGCAGGTCATGGTGCATGCTTTGGCCAGTCATCATACAGCAATGCACTGCGCTCCCGCAGTGCATTATGGGGCGTTATGCGGCACTCTAATTTTTCGCGAACTCCCCATAATGCTCGGTTTTTGACAAACGGGCGAACAGCCAATGTTCGAGTCAAACTCGTGTTCGACCTGAACATAAAGTTCATCCCTAATCAGGATGGATGATTTATTGTACTTGCCTTACAAATTGTTTTGATTATACTTACTTTGGTTAACATTTATGTTCCGCCTCCCTTTTCACCAGATTTACTTACCAAATTTTCCCTCCTGCTCCTGTCCTGACCCTGTGGCCCCCTACTTTATGTTGAGGACTTTAACGCTGTATTAGACCCTGCTGTGGACCGCTTGGGGGGTGGTGGTAAATCATATCCCACATTCACTGATTGCGTGCAAGTGTATGATCTCACCAACATATGGCGGTGGAAGCATCTGGATGTTCGTCATTATTCCTGTCACTCCGACTCCTTTCACACTATGTCTCACATAGGTTTGGCTTTTGTCTTGGACACTACACTTCCTTTTGACTCTGATGTGATATATATTCCTAGGGGCATATCTGACCACGCACCTACTTCTCCCACATTTTAGCCCCACTATGTGGTGATTGAACTTGCAATGGTTGGAGGATAAGGTGGTGCAGAGGGAAACAAGGTATTGCGAATTATTGGAATACAAAATTAAATACTGCTAATCCCTCTGCAGAGTGGGAGGCTTATAAGACTACCCTGCGGGGCACTTTTATGTCTGATTATGTTGCTACACTTGACCCCAGTACATGGGACATATGGTTACACAAACGGAGGGAATATGAGCTTCTTCTGTTAAATCTTACTAAAAAACATGCTCTATATTACCCAAAAAACGTTTGAGCATGGTAACAAAGCTGGTTGTTTACTTGCCTACTTAGCCACAGAGGCGGCTCTCTAATTAGGCAAATTAGGCGGTCGCCTAAGGCCTCGCACTCACAGGGGCCTCGCGGCCGCCTAATTTGCCTGTTCTCAATCACTGAAGTTGACGCCGGCGGCTCCGCCTACCCCCACTGGGACTCTGTGGCTTAGGAGCTGACGGACAAATCAGATACCGCCTGCAGCCTGAGGAATAGCGGCCTCATCACGGAGCGTCCCAGTCCGTGGGGCCTCATGTGTAAGTTTTGCCTAAGGCCTCACAAAGCCTAGAGCCGCCTCTGCTTAGCCAGACCATATTCCAATCTCCATTTCCCGGATTCTGACATTCCTGGGACACGTTAACGATACCCCTCATGAAATAGTAGATGCTTTCTTATTTTTTTACATGGACCTTTATGCTACCAGAGTTCAATACTCCAAGTGTTAACTGAGTCAATATTTGGCTCAGGTATCTCTCCCTTTCCTGTTCACTCGTGTGAGAGAGGAGCCAGACGTACCCCTCTCTATTGAGGAACTAGCTCTAAGACTCCTGGCCTAAATGGCTTCCCGGCTGAATGGTATGCCCAGTTTCACCATCTATTGTGTCCGTTCCTTCTTCGTACATTTAACAAAGCTCTGGATGCTGGGATCCTAACGCCATCTATGTGAGAGGCGCTAATTATTCTTTTATTAAAACCTCATAAAGATCCTCTTGAATGTGACTCTTATTGGCCAATTTCCCTTATTAACCACTTCAGCTGCAAAAGATTTACCCCTTTATGACCGGGCCATTTTTTGAGATATGGCACTGCGTTACTTTAACTGACAATTTGTTCGGTTTAGCCATTTTGTATTCTGCTATATTTTTGGTAAAAAATCCCAATAATCATATATTGATTGGTTTGCAAAAAAGTCATAGCGTCTACAAACTATGGGATATATTTCTGGAATTTTTTTTTTTTTTACTAGTAATGGTGGCGATCAGCGACTTATAGCGGGACTATGACATTGGGGCGGATAAATTGGACATTAGTAACACTTTTTTTTTTTTTTTTAGCAATAGATTTTTATTCAATGGTTCTTAGGATACAAATGGTATCAGAAAGATATAAAATGATGAGTGTACCCTCAAAGAAAATCAAGGGTTAGATCATTGTAAACATAGTACAAAAACCAAGTTTAGTCCTCATGCACATGGACGTTTTAAAAAACGAGCTGTAAAGCTAGGTTCGACGCCTGGAAAAACCGGCGTTAAAAACGCGATTTTCACCGCGTTTTGCATTAGCGTTTTTGCGCGTTTTTGCGCGTTTTTCCGCGTTTTTCCGCGTTAGCGCTAAGTAGCGTTTTTTATTGAAAAACACATCTCTCAGCTATATACACTCCCAAATTTCCCACAATGCCACAGAAACCAAAGAAAATATGTTAATGAGCATGTGTCGGTGCCATTTTGGTAGGAGAGAGAGAGAGGAGAGAGTGTTTCAGAGTGTTTCAGAGTGTTTCAAAGTTTTCAGTATATTTCAGTATTTTTCAGTATTTTTCTGAGAAATATGGATCCTGTCATGCAAAAGATCGATGAGGCAATCCTTCTGATTGTGTTGCGGAGGCAGCGGAGAATGAGACAGGAGGAGGAGAGAAGCAGCAGACGTCGATTTTGGGTGCATCCAATGGTATCCAATCGGTTTTCTACGGGGTACTTTGGCAATATTTATTCCCAACTGCGCTCATATCCAACAAAGTTCTTCAACTCTACAAGGATGTCAGTGCCGCTCTTTGATGACCTGTTGGAGAGGCTCAGGCCAAGGTTCACAAGGATGGACACTGTGATGCGTAGCTCTGTGTCACCGGAGGAACGGATGCTAGTGACACTCAGGTAAGTGAATACACATATGGGAGGAGGGGTTAGGGTTACGGTTAGGGGTTAGGGGGTTAGGGTTAGGGGTTAGGGTTAGGGGTTAGGGTTAGGAGTTAGGGTTAGGGGGTAGGGGTTAGAGTTAGGGTTAGGAGTTAGGGTTAGGGGTTAGGGGTTAGGGGTAGGGGTTAGGGTTAGGAGTTAGGGTTAGGGGTTAGGGTTAGGAGTTAGGGTTAGGGGTAGGAGTTAGGGTTAGGAGTTAGGGTTAGGGTTAGGGGTTAGGGTTAGGGGTTAGGGTTAGGAGTTAGGGTTAGAGGTTAGGGTTAGGAGTTAGGGTTAGGGTTAGGGGTTAGGGGTTAGGGGTTAGGGTTAGGGGTTAGGGTTAGGGGTTAGGGGTTAGGAGTTAGGGTTAGGGGGATAGGGTTAGGGTTAGGGTTAGGGGTTAGGGGTTAGGGTTAGGGGTTAGGGGTTAGGGGTTAGGGTTAGGAGTTAGGGGTTAGGGGTTAGGGTTAGGGGTTAGGGGTTAAGGTTAGGGGTTAGGGGTTAGGGTTAGGGGTTAGGGTTAGGAGTTAGGGTTAGGGGTTAGGGGGATAGGGTTAGGGTTATGGTTAGGTGTAAGGGGTTAGGGTTAGGGGTTAGGAGTTAGGGGTTAGGGGGTTAGGGGTTAGGGTTAGGGTTAGGGGTTAGGGGTTAGGGTTAGGGGTTAGGGGTTAGGGTTAGGGTTAGGGGTTAGGGTTAGGGGTTAGGGTTAGGGGTTAGGGTTAGGGGTTAGGGGTTAGGGTTAGGGGTTAGGGTTAGGGGTTAGGAGTTAGGGTTAGGGGTTAGGGTTAGGAGATAGGGTTAGGTTTAAGGGTAGGGTTAGGACTTATGTTTATGCTTTACTCTTTCAATAACTAAATTTATTATGTTATCTTAGGTTCCTTGCCACGGGACAAAGTTATGCTTCCTTGCATCACTACTTCCTCCTTGGCCTCTCAACGGTCTCAAAAATAATAAAGGAAACATTTGTGGCAATATGGGAGGAATTGCATAACGTTGTAATGCCAGAGCCAACCGAAGACATCTGGGAATCAGTTGTGGACACTTTTTGGGAAAAAACTCAGTTCCCAAATTGTATAGAAGCCCTTGATGGGAAACACATCAGGGTGAAGAAGCCTCCCCACTCTGGATCTTCATATTTTAATTACAAAAAATATTTTTCGGTGGTCCTCCTGGCATTGTCCGATGCACACCTCAAATTTCTGTTTGTAGATGTGGGAGCATATGGAAGCCAAGGTGATGCCCGCATATTCCGCGAGTCGGCCTTCGGACGTCGTCTACATGAGGGACGACTCAATATTCCTGAAAGCAGGCCTCTACCCTGCACTGAAGAACCCAGCTTGCCATTAGTCATGGTGGCAGATGAGGCCTTTGGACTGGCTGAAAATCTAATGAGGCCATACAGTGGCACTGGTCTCAGCCGACAACAAAAAAATTTCCAATTATCGGCTCAGCCGTGCACGCCGTGTTGTTGAATGTGCATTCGGGGTGTGCACGGCCAAATGGCGAGTTTTGCTGACAAGTATGCAATTGGATGTTGACAACGCCATTCAAGTCGTCCTGGCATGCTGCGTTCTGCACAATTTTCTGCGGGACAGTGACAGAAATAATGTTGAACAGGAGCCCATTAGACAACTTCAGAGGGTTCAATTTATGGACTTGCGTTCAACTGCACGTGTCATGAGCATTCGAAACCAATTTGCAGAATTTTTTGAATCCCCTGATGGAGAGGTATCATGGCAGAATGATTATATCTAAAAAATATTTGCAATACATCTACCTTTGCTGTCTTGTGTTTTTTGAAATAAAGCATTTCAAAATTGAAGTTTGTTATTTTTTGGTCCATTTGTCAACGATTGTTCTACAAGTCAATTTGACTCTGCCTTCGGGGTAAGCCTAGGCTAAGCCCAAAAAAGAGCAAGCTTACGCTTGTCCGAAGGCAGAGTACGATAGAGTCCTTTGCACTCTGCCTTCAGGGCAAGCAGAGTGCAAAGGAGTGCTGTTGTGCATCATATAAAAGACTTTTCAAACAAAACAAAAAATTAAATAAAGGATTGGGATCACAACTGGTATTTCAAGAAAAAAAAGATTTTATTTTGGGATCACAACTGGTGATAGGTGGTGGTGGATGGTTGATTGCATTGGGGATGTGGGGATTGGGGACGGGGTAATGGTTGGGCCTGGCGATCACTCCCAAAATCCTGCTGGTAGCGGGGTAGAGGGTATGAGGGCTGAAAATGGGAGGTGGAAGGTGGAAAATCACCATACGCTTGCAGGTTATGGTATGAGGTCTGGGACGGCATAGGTGGTGGTTGGCGTTGAGGAGGGGGCTGATAGTGAGAGGGGGGTGCTAGCACTGCTGAGGTCCCAGGGGCCATTGGGGGATCATGAGAAACATTATATGGATCGCATGGAGGTGGCCCGCCACTCAATTTTGCATGTCTGTATTGCATTGCAATAGCGTACATGCGATCCATACAAAGTTTCTCTTGGTCTCCCCCAATGTCCTCCAGGATGTGGTAAAGGCTGCGGCAGAAGCAGGCGCGTGGGTTATTGGTGTCTAAAAAGACATCCATACTGCGCCTCTCCTGCCGCACTTCCTGCAGCAGTGCTAGCACCCTGTCATCAGCCTCGGGATTATAGCCGCCCCTCGCCTGACGTCCACGCCCACGGCCACGAACACCGCCACGACCGCGCTGCTCTCCACTTTGATAACTGGCAGGAGACGGTGTTTCCACAGCCCTCGATTCCTGCAAAAGAACAAAAATGTTTACATTGACATGTACATGGACAGACAGACAATGAGATAGACAGGCAGACCGAAGCAGTTACCTCATCTGTGCCCTCAACAACTCCCTCGCTGATTGGTCGTGGAGATCCAGAGGTGGTCATTGGACTGTTTGGTCTCTGAACCTCTGCATCTTCCTCATCGACCTCTTCGAGTCTAAAATTTGAAGTTGTCCTGCAAACAATACAAATTGTATAAACGTAACTACTTTAGCCCGGACCATTTTTTTTATTAGTAATGGGGGAGATCAGCGATTTTTAGCATGACTGCGACAATACGGCCGACACATTGGACAATTTGGACACATTTTTGGAAAAATTGTCATTTTTACAGCGATCAGTGCGATTAAAATTGCAATGATTGCAAATTTTTTTTTATTAGTAATGGGGGAGATCAGCGATTTTTAGCATGACTGCGACAATACGGCCGACACATTGGACAATTTGGACACATTTTTGGAAAAATTGTCATTTTTACAGCGATCAGTGCGATTAAAATTGCAATGATTGCAAATTTTTTTTATTAGTAATGGGGGAGATCAGCGATTTTTAGCATGACTGCGACAATACGGCTGACACATTGGACAATTTGGACACATTTTTGGAAAAATTGTCATTTTTACAGCGATCAGTGCGATTAAAATTGCAATGACATACTGTAAAAATTACACTGGCATTGACCTCTTCCTCTCCCTGAGACGATCGCCGGTGTGCCCGCGGACATTGAGTCCGCAGGACCCGCTGTCGGACTCATGGACCTCAAAATGGGAAAGCGCGCCGCCAAGGCGGCAACTTAAAAGGGACGTACAGGTACGACCATTTGTGCTGCCATGCCATTCTGCCGACGAATATGTACATGTGGCGTTCGGAAAGTGGTTACAATAGCCATGGAACATACTGCCTGAAAAGCAATGTACATAGGCAAATATATGAAAAAAACTTACGGTCTGGTATGGCTCTGCATATTTTGCCTTAGGAATTGTAGATTGCTGTGGTAAACATGTTTTTTTTTGGTTGGCGCTGGTGCTCCGCTACGTGCCGCCTTGTCTTCATCCGTGAGGTCCCTCCTGACATGGTCACGTAGGGACTTCCAGCGGCGCTGCATAATTTTGCCTAAAATAACATGGAAAACAAAGGGTTAAATATGCAATCTTCTTTTACATTACACACAAACAGATCATGCATTCAAGGAAAATAGACTTACTTATCTCCTTTCTTTCCGCATTTCTGATTTGTTCCCAGCCAGGGGTAATCGCAGCACTTATGTCCTCCCAGGCTTTCACCTTCCGGATGTGGTCTCCATGCAGTGGATGTGCCACATCCCACAGTTCTGGATGGGCCTGTACCGCATTTATTAGCTCCACTTGAGAGACTGCACTAGCCATCTTGAAGCCAATATCACCACAGTCACACGGCTGTGCAAAGGACTCTTGGGTATAATGTCCAGACAGGAAATTCCTGTTTTTACAGAGATTACAGTGTCCAATCATCTCTTTTTAACCAAAAAACGCCGGAGCTAAAAAACGCGAAAAAACGCTGTGGTCGCGTTTTTGTGCGTTTTTGCACGTTTTTCCGCGTTTCGCGTTTTTACAGCTCTAGCGCCGCGCCTCGGAACGCACTGGTCCTGGGTTTTTTTTACAGCTTAAAAACGCCTAGGCTATTTGCAGCTCAAAAACGTCTAGGTGGGCATGAATCCATAGACTAACATAGACAGGCGTTTTTAAGCTGTAAAAAACGCTAAAAAACGCGGCTGTAAAAACGTCCATGTGCATGAGGACTTAAAGATAAATCGTACTGAATCAGGCTACTCCTTGCCCAGAGCATCAGCAAGATGTATATAATTGCTCATATATCAGAAACAATGCATGGACATTACTTTAAAAAAAAAACATACTACAACATATAATCAAGTGTTAAGGCGATAGCATGAAAAAGTATGGGGGCACTGATAGCCAGAGTTAATCTACATAGTTACACAGTTACATAGTCCGTGAGGTTGAAAAAAGACCATCAAGTCCAACCTATGTGTGTGCTTTTATGTCAGTATTACATTGTATATCCCTGTATGTTATGGTCGTTTAGGTGCCTATCTAATAGTTTTTTGAAATGATCTATGCTCCCTGCTGAAACCAATGCCTGTGGAAGAGAATTCCACATTCTTACCATTCATACAGTAAAGAACCCTCTATGCAGTTTCAGGTTAAACCGCTTCTCTCCTAATTTTAGTGAATGGCCGTGTGTCTTTTTAATTTCCCTTTCGCAGAAAAGTTTATATCCCTATTGTGTGGTCACCAGTACGATATTTGTACATTGAAATCATGTCCTCGTCTTCAGAGAGAATAAGTTCAATGCTCGTAATCTTTCCTCATAACTAAGGCCCTCAGTCCCTTTATTAGCTTTGTTGCCCTTCTCTGGACTCTCTCCAGTTCCAACACATCCTTCCTGAGGACTGGAGCCCAGAACTGAACGGCATACTGCAGGTGCGGCCGGACCAGAATAAAGTTAATCCCCTTTTTAATGCATGCCAATATTCTGTTGGCTTTGCATGCAGCAGCTTGGCATTGCATGCCATTGCTGAGCCTGTCATCTACTAGGACCCCCAGGTCCTTTTCCATTCTAGATTCCCCCAGAAGTTCTCCCCCTAATGAGTAGATTTCATTCTTATTATTTGCCATCCATATGCATTATTTTACATTTTTCTACATTAAACCTCATTTGCCATGTAGTTGCCCACCCCATTCATTTATCCAGATCTTCTTGCAAGGTTTCCACATGCTGCAGAGAAATTAGTGCCCTGCTTAGCTTAGTATTGTCCGCAAATACAGAGATTGAGCTGTTTATCCCATTCTCCAGGTTGTTTATGAATAAATTAAATAGGATTGGTCCCAAGACGAAACCCTGGGGGACCCCACTTTCCACACTGAACCATTCCGAGTACTCCCCATTTATCACTACCCTCTGAACTCTGTGATGGCAATGTTCATACCTCACTTAAATGATTAATGATACATAAAATAAGTGATTAATACCTATATAAGAATCAACCAATGCGGTTGCAGCTATTACAGATAGAATTAAAACGAATGACAACTGTGCGAAAAGAATAACAATCAAATTTATTTAAACTTACTATTGTACAGAAAAGAAATTAGTATTTTTCAGATATTACCAACTATAAGGTAGATGGTAAAACCTTAGAAACAAAGATGTTTCCAATGATACAAAGTAAGTAATACAAAAAAAAGAATATTGCTACAATGGACATACAAATACATACAGTATATTAGAACAAATAGCAGAAAGAAGAAAGTACAGAAGAATAAAAACAAAAGAATAATGCAGATATGTTACACAGGCGTCCTGCTCTACCGGCTGCCTGGACTTTAAAAGGCAGTTTTAACTGTCCCTTTCTCTTATATACAATTCAAAATTACATGATAAAATAGGGAAAATATCAACACTGAAAATTTAGATATATATCTAGGTATTTAGGTATATATTTTACTGACTCAAGTCAACTTAGTAGGTTGGGGTTCCCAAAGCCAAATAGAGTATGCAAAGAAAACTAAACAAGCCAAGCAGGTTTGTGAAGGGGCTTTAATATGGAACTCACAGCGGCATAGTGACAGGGCTGGGCTCAGCCCTTCCTTCTCTGAGCTACCTGCTCAGCTGTCAGCTAATTTCCAGCTCCTATCTCTCCATAGTTACTCAGCTGTTGATGATATCCTGCTTGTCAGTCCTGCCTACTTAAGCCGTCCAGTCCAGAGGAGCTCTGCCTTTGCCTTGGTCATCATCACAGAAATTATCTCCTGCGATCCTGTTCAAAGACTTGCTTTGCTAACATTCCTTCCAGATTGGATGAACTGGATCACCACATGGATCAGTTTGTCGTGGTGTTAGAAAACCCTCCTGAGTCACATAGCTCACCTGGAATCTCCCACTGTGGCCACCCCGGTACAATCTATGTTGCAGGCCTACCCTGCTGTTGCTCCAATCTCTGTGTAGGCACCCGCCTCGAGTATTACCTCTAAAAGAGGTATATCTGGTTCTGCTCCTCTTCCCCAGCAATTTGGGGGCGATCCAGTCCAATGCAGAGGGTTTCTCAACCAGGTTGAGATATACTTTGAGATGCTGCCCCAGGTGTTTCCCACGGACAGAAGCAAAGTAGGTTTCGTGATATCTTTGCTTTCTGAGAGAGCCTTGGCCTGGGCAAACCCTCTATGGGAGATGCAAAAACCTGTTGTCTTGAGCTACCGTGAGTTTGTGGCTTCACTTAAAAGGGTATTTCACGTTCCCGCACGCTCCACTTCTGCTGCTAAGTGCCCATGTCCATCGAACAGAGTACGAGAACTGTTGCCGACTACACCATTGAATTCCGTACTCTGGGAGCACAGTTTGTGGGGAACAATGAGGCCCTGGTGGATGCTTTTTCTCATGGTTTCTCGGATACCAACAAGGATGAGAGAGCAGCTCGAGATATACCGACTGAGCTGGAGAAGTTGATCACGTTTGCCATCCTCATTGACTCCAGACTCAGAGAAAGACTCTCTTTTAAGGATTGTTGGGGAAGCCTCCTGTACTTTTGTCTCTGAGCTTGGCAGTCCCACCCATGCCTCCCTCACCTCTCATGGCTCCTGGTACCGAGTCCGTCAGTGAAGGTGAACCCATGCACTTGGGCTTCACGCGTCTCTCTGCGGATGAGAGAACCTTTAGGAGGAGGGATAGATTGTGCCTTTATTGTGGCCAGGCAGGTCACTTTTTAAAGTCTTGTCCTACCCGTTCAGGGAATGCCCGAACCTTGAGGTCCTGTCACAGACAGACCTTAGGTGGAGTTGTTTCGTCCCCAGTTATCCAGAAGGATAAGCCCCTGGTTCCAGTTACCCTTTCTTGGGCTGAGTCGTCCGTCGAGATACAGGCTCTAATCGACCCTGGGGCTGCAGGCCTGTTCATTGATGCTGCCTTTGTATCGAAGCACTCGATTCCGCTGAAGCTGCGTGACACTCCACTTGCCATCGAGGCTCTTGATGGGAGACCTCTACAGCCTGCACATGTGACTCATGAGAGTTCTGTTGTCCATGGCCGTAGGGGCTCTTCACCATGAGATAATCAAATTCCAAGTTATTTCCTCACCTAAGTTTCCACTGGTTATTGGTTATCCTTGGTTAGAGGCACAGCCCCTCTTTTGATTGGCTCCATGCTGAGTTTCTCTCCTGGTCACCACATTGCAGTGAGACATGCTTCCAGAAGGTAGCCAAGGTCCTGTGCACCTCTTCACTCTCCTCCCTGCCGGAGGAGTACCGCGATTTTAGAGATGTCTTTGACAAAGGTCAAGCCGGTAGTTTGCCTCCACACCAACTGTATGATTCCGCAATTGACCTTCAACCTGGTGCCATACCCCCTCGTGGCCGGGTTTACCCTTTGTCGGTCTTGGAGGATAAGGCCATGGAGGAGTATGTTGCAGATGCACTTTCTTGAGGTTTCATCCGCAAATCCTTGTCTCCTTCTGGTACTGGTTTCTTCTTTGTGAAGAAGAAGAGTGGTGGAGTTTGCATGTTCTCCCTGTGCCTGCGTGGGTTTCCTCCGGGTACTCCGGTTTCCTCCCACACTCCAAAGACATGCTGGTAGGTTAATTGGCTTCTGTTCAAAACTGGCCCTAGTATATGAATGTAAGTTGGGGACCTTGGATTGTGGGCTCCTTGAGGGTAGGGACCGATGTGGGTGTACGATGTATGTGCGGAGTGCTGCATGAATTGGCGGCGCTATATGGGTACCTTAAATAAAAATAGGGATGATTGTAGACACGCACCCACACTCACTCAGGTTGAACTGGATGGACTGGTGTCTTTATTCAACCTTACTAACCATGTAACTATGTGAACTGAGACCTTGTATTGATTATAGGGGTCTCAATCATTTCACGATTAAGAATGATTCTGTTGAATACGGAATTATTTGACCGCCTCCAAGGGAGCAACAGTTTTTACAAAGCTTGATTTGAGAGGGGCATACAACCTCGTGAGAACTAAGGAGGGTGACGAGTGGAAAACTGCATTTAATACCAGAACAGACAACTATGAGTACCTCGTAATGCCTTTTGGCCTTTGTAACGCCCCGGCAGTTTTCCAGGAATTTATTAATGATGTCCTCTGAGATTTGTTGCAGTTGTGTGTGGTGGTTTATCTCGATGATATCCTCATATTTTCCAAGTCCCTGGAGAGCCACAACACAGATGTCTGTCGTGTGCTTCAGAAACTAAGAGAGAACAATCTCTATTGTAAACTGGAGAAGTGCAACTGCCATCGTAAACAGGTTAAATTCCTGGGTTATGTAATTTCCACTGCTGGTTTTTTGGATGGACCCAGAGAAACTTTCGGCAGTTCTACATTGGCCCCGACCTGTGGGTTTACATCCTCTGCAGCGTTTCCTGGGCTTTGCCAACTATTTTTGGACGTTTATTCGTAACTTCTCGTCTCTGGTTAAGCCCCTGACTGATATGACCAGAAAGGACGGTAACCCACAGAGTTGGTCTCCAGAGTCCATTAAGGCCTTTGAGAGTCTCAAGGCTGCCTTTGTTTCTGCTCCTGTGTTGGCACATCCTGATCCTATGTTACCTTTTTATTCTTAAGGTTGATGCTTCTGAGACTGGTGTTGGCGCCCTTCTGTCTCAACCCATACCCAATGGAGAGAGGCCCTGGACCCACCTGTCTATGGATTTCATTGTGGAGTTACCCAAATCCCAGGGCAACACAGTTATCCTTATGGTGGTTGACTGGTTCTCAAAGATGTGTAATTGTATTCCACTTAAGAAGTTGCCCACTTCTAAGGAACTGGCTTCCAGTTTGTTCTGCAGAGTATTCCTGCGTTAGAGGAGCATCTCTGTGGTCTTCGTTCCACTTGGGCACAAGTCCAGGAGGCTTTGCAACATGCTACTCCATGCTGACTGCAGACACCTGCCTGTGCCTTCATACCAGATTGGGGACAGGGTCTGGCTGTCATCTCGCAACCTCCGACTTCGTGTTCCCACACTGAAGTTCGCACCTTGGTTTATTTTACTTCTTTCGGTATTCTTTAAAGGATTATCCCAGTGGCTTATGCATTAGACCTTCCTTCTAATATGCATTTCATGTCTCCTTATTAAACCCTTTGGTCTGCAACCGCTTTACCACCTCGGTGCCACATTCTCACCCTGTACAAGTTGAGAACCATGAGAAGCATGAAGTACAGTCCATTGTTGACTCCCATAGGTTCTGTGGGCGCATACAGTACCTGGTGCATTGGAAAGTGTACGGTCCGGAGGAATGCTCTTGGGTCCTCGGGCGTACATGCCCCTATCCTCCTACGTGATTTCCATAGACATTTTCCCCTCAAGCTTGGTGGTCCTCTAAGGGGGAGGGGTCGTTGAAGAGGGGGTACTGTCAGGGTTGGGCTCAACCCTATCTCCTCTGAGCTGGCAGCTCAGCTAGCAGCTAATTGCCAGCTCCTATCTCTCCACAGTTATTCAGCTGTTGATCATATCCTGCTCTTCAGTCCTGCCTACTTAAGCCGACCAGTCCAGAGGAGCTCCGCCTTCACCTTGGTAAACATCACAGTATTTATCTCCTGCGATCCTGTTCAAGACTTGCTTTGCTGACATGCCTTCTGGCTCCAGATCCTGCTTTCTGTTCACTACATTGATTCCTGATGTTTGGCTTGTCTGACTATCCGTTCCGGTTCCTGAACTTTGGCTATGTTTTGACTACATTTGTTCTTTTTACTTTTATTATTAAACAAGTGTGATTTAACTGTACTTCTGTCTTGGCCTGTTTTCATGGTTTCTGACACATTGATACAAAGTTTATTATTTGAAAAGAGACACAATTCCAATAATATATATCTATTAGCCACAAAAACAGTAAAACCTTTACCAATATTAAAAAATCATGACAACGTTGTCACAATAAAAGTGAAAAACATAGCAGCCTGGACTCACTTGCACACACACAGACACTCAGCACACATGCGGGGGAGGGGGCGGGTGTTAGACTCAATGTTAAAAGTCTAAAATCAGCCTCCTGTGACAACAGGTATGGATATACCAAAAAAGCAGGAGTATAAAGGAAGAAGTGGTGTCACAGAAAGAAAAATGGAAATGTCTTGGCTATAGGGATATAGGTCTTCGGCCCCTGGTACAAGAAGCCGCCACAGCCAGATGGCACGCGCTTTAGCATATGCTATGCATGGAGAGAAATTTAAAAGATGGGAATGCAGCATCCCTGAAACATTCTCACCCGCCGTGCTGCTTGCTTTCTAATGCCCCGTACACACGGTCAGATTTTCCGACGGAAAATGTGTGATAGGACCTTGTTGTCGGAAATTCCAACAGTGTGTAGGCTCCATCACACATTTTCCATCGGATTTTCCGACACACAAAGTTTGAGAGCAGGATATAAAATTTTCCGACAACAAAATCCGTTGTCGGAATTTCCGATCGTGTGTACACAAATCCGACACAGAAAGTGCCACGCATGCTCAGAATAAATAAAGAGATGAAAGCTATTGGCTACTGCCCCGTTTATAGTCCCGACGTACGTGTTTTACGTCACCGCGTTTAGAACGATCGGATTTTCCGACAACTTTGTGTGACCGTGTGTATGCAAGACAAGTTTGAGCCAACATCCGTCGGAAAAAATCCTAGGATTTTGTTGTCGGAATGTCCGAACAAAGTCCGACCGTGTGTACGGGGCATTAATCTGGTACCGATTGACTCCTCAGATGTCCAAAAAAGCCAGTCTCTGGGACAGTTCAGGTAGTGGAAGCAGTCATCTTTTGCCTGGCTGTAGATTTACACTGATTCTCAGTAGTGGCCCGCTTCGTGCGGTGATGAGTGGAGCAGATATACGTTACATGTGTGTGGCTCTGAGACTGGGCTGCTAAACACAGTGATGTTTATGCATTTCGCTCAGCTGTGTGAGCTTCCTCAGAACGATGCAATGGACTGGTCAGTGGGCTTATAATGGGGATGCTCCTCCCTTTTCAAAGTTACGCCCTTAAAGGGCCACTGCCTTTCTGTTTAGGTGTTTCAATCTTACAAAAATGAATGTATCAAAACAATGCGGTTACATTTCCGGAGGCTAAGAGAAATAATATTGATATTGTCATTTTTGGCCGGGGAGTTTATAAGTAAAAAACATTCATTCCAAACACACCTATCATTAAGTATAAAAGTATAATGTACTAGAGGTTTGAAAGTAGATGAACACTTTTAGAAGTGGAGAAAGGTAATAGGTCATGATTATACCTATGATTACCTCCTGAGAAGGGGTGTTGGAAAAGAACTGCATGTAATGTAAAGTTGTTAATAATCTGACAATATAGGAAGGACCAAAAGACCTTTATGGAAGAGATTGAGAGAGCATACCCAAAATATAAAAAATGTTTTTTTGAAACACAGTTTACCTAGACACTGTGCTCAAACTCACAATAAAGATCCCTTCTTGCTGGTAGTATGTGGTATAGAGAAATATAAACCACATTGGAGGGGTGATAACAAAATTGTCAAACTCAGTCAGTCCGAATCACGGTGGATCCATTAATTACTCACTTTAACACCTCTGGGACATAATTTGCAGTTTGATCCTAATTGTTTTATATCTCATTTTTATAAACAGTTTTTATCATACCACATTTATCCACTAGATGTCGCTTTACACTCCAGTTATTTTAATGAGGGATACTATTCTTAACCAGTAGAGGGTGCTGTGTGTTCCCTATCTAGTATTTAATATATATGGAAGAGTTGCAATTCACAGTCCTGTCTACTAGATGTCACTATACATCTTGAATATTCCAATTGCTATATGCAATTTTGATTACCAACCAATAGATGGCACTGTGTGATTTTTTTTTTTATTCATTATTCTGGTTTACATGGAAGAAATGTTTATTTTATATATTTGAGAATTTTGCTATTGGATGCTAGTATATAGGATGTTAAAGAGTATAGAGGAATGGGATTATTGCAACGCTTATAACAAATGGTACATAGAAAGTTGTATAATAAAAAATATAATTTCTTATTAACCAGAGTGATGGGAAGAGAAGAGTATGGAGAAGGAAAGGAACTGCTCATGATCCAAAGCATACCACCTCATCAGTGAAGCATGGTGGTGGTAGCGCCATGGTGTGGGCATGTATGGCTGCCAATGGAACGGGTTCTCTTGTATTTATTGATGTGTCTGCTGACAAAAGCAGCAGGATGAATTCTGAAGTGTTTTGGGCAATCTTATCTGCTCATATTCAGCAAAATGCTTCAGAACTCATTGGACGGCGATTCACAGTGCAGATGGACAATGGCCCGAAGCATACTGCGAAAGCAACCAAAGAGTTTAAGGGAAAGAAGTGGAATGTTATGCAATGGCCAAGTCAATCACCTGACCTGAATCCGATTGAGCATGCATTTCACTTGCTGAAGACAAAACTGAAGGGAAAATGCCCTAAGAACAAGCAGAAACTGAAGACAGTTGCAGTAAAGGCCTGGCAGAGCATCACCAGGGATGAAACCCAGCGTCTGGTGATGTCTATGCGTTCCAGACTTCAGGCTGTAATTGACTGCAAAGGATTTGCAACCAAGTATTAAAAAGTGAAAGTTTGATGGATGATTGTTAATTTGTCCCATTACTTTTGGTCCCTTAAAAAGTGGGAGGCACATATACAAACTGTTGTAATTCCTACACCATTCACCTGATTTGGATGTAAATACCCTCAAATTAAAGCTGAAAGTCTGCAGTTAAAGCACACCTTGTTTCATTTCAAATCCATTGTGGTGGTGTATAGAGCCAAAAAGATTAGAATTGTGACAATGTCCCAATATTTATGGACCTGACTGTACATAATACATGTATTGGGTTGCTGGTGTCCCAAGAAAGAAAGGTGGTCATAAATAGATGTTGAATCCCAACATGTTTCGCCAATGACGGCTTCCTCAGGGGATAATGTGGGACCACCACAAATGATCCAGCTCTAATATAAAAGGCAAAAGAGTATATATAAGTAATTGAACACATAATAACATAAGAACAAACTTTTGTCATGACCTCAGGGAGATGTATGGCACATACCTCAGTCAATTCCCAACCAGGAAATGGAAGATTTGTGGGGCTCCCCAAAAAGGGAAGAGGGGGGGAAGAAATAGGGCCCCAGCCAGGAATAGTTCAAGGGAAACCGTGTATGATCACAGAAGGTAGATAAAAACCCAGCTATAAAATATAAAAAGAAGAGACCAAGAAATTGGAGAGAAGGCCAAATAAAAATCCATAACAAGTATAATATTATTGACAACAACAGTAAATATCAAGACACTACAAGAAAGAGTGAATAATCCAATGATGTAACATAACGACTATCATGGTGACTTGATATGACTGACACATAGATAGTGTGAGTCATAAAAATGATTTGAAACTAATGTATTCATTGAGTCCTGGGTATTTGGTAGCATTTAAATTATGAATCCATTTAGTTTCCAATTGCAAAAGGGTGCGATCAATGCCACCGCCTCTAACATGTGAAGGCACATGATCGAGAGCGCTGAACTTGATCATATTAGGGTCAAAGTTATGTTCAGAGCCAAGGTGGTGGCTGATGGCCGTTGTCATAAGCCGTTTAGAAATGGGGATGTATGATCTCTAATTCTTTTGAAAAAAGGTTGTTTAGTTTTGCCTATATAAATATAGTTACATAGCTACATAGTAGGTGAGGTTGAAAAAAGACAAACTATCGATGCTCCCCGCTGAGACCACCACATGTGGAAGGGAATTCCACATCCTTGGCACTCTTACAGTAAAGAACTCTCTACGTAGTTTAAGGTTAAACCTCTTTTCTTCTAATTTTAATGAGTGGCCACGAGTCTTGTTAAACTCCCTTCTGCCAAAAAGTTTTATCCCTATTGTGGGGTCACCAGTATGGTATTTGTATATTGAAATCATATCCCCTCTCAAGTGTCTCTTCTCCAGAGAGAATAAGTTCAGTGCTCGCAACCTTTCCTCATAACTAATATCTTCCAGACCCTTTATTAGCTTTGTTGCCCTTCTTTGTACTCGCTCCATTTCCAGTACATCCTTCCTGAGGACTGGTGCCAAGAACTGGACAGCATACTCTAGGTGCGGCCGGACCAGAGTCTTGTAGAGCGTGAGAATTATCGTTTTATCTCTGGAGTTGATCACCTTTTTAATGCATGCCAATATTCTGTTTGCTTTATTAGCAGCAGCTTGGCATTTCATGCAATTGCTGAGCCTATCATCTACTAGGACCCCCAGGTCCTTTTCCATCCTAGATTCCCCCAGAGGTTCTCCCCCCAGTGTATAGGTTGCATTCATATTTTTGCCACCCAAATGCATTATTTTACATTCTTCTACATTGAACCTCATTTGCCATGTAGTTGCCCACGCCATTAATTTTTTCAGATCTTTTTGCAAGGTTTCCACATCCTGCGGAGAAGTTATTGCCCTGCTTAGCTTAATATAATCCGCAAATACAGAGATTGAACTGTTTACCCCATCCTCCAGGTCGTTTATGAACAAATTAAATAGGATTGGTCCCAGCACAGAACCCTGGGGGACCCCACTACCCACCCCTGACCATTCTGAGTACTCCCCATTTATCACCACCCTCTGAACTCGCCCTTGTAGACAGTATTTAATCCATGTACTCACCTTATGGTCCATGCCAATGGACCTTATTTTGTACAGTAAACGTTTATGGGGAACTGTGTCAAATGCTTTTGCAAAATCCAGATACACCATGTCTACGGGCCTTTCTTTATCTAGATAGCAACTCACCTCCTCATAGAAGGTTAATAGATTGGTTTATCAAGATCGATTCTTCATGAATCCATGCTGATTACTGCTAATGATAAAATAAAAAGAGACAGGGGAACAGGGACTCATCCAATCTGAAACGGATCTAAAGGGGTTAATCAGTTTAGCTAACAAATAGCAATACCCAATATATAGAGATCCGCTTTCACCGTCAGCCTGAGGTTAAGAATACAAAAGTAAATATTTCTATACCCTTATATAAAACCTCAAGGGGTGGTTATCCTCTGAAATTATGATAATGAGCATATAAAAATGGGAAGACCCAGAGAATTTCTTCAAAAAGGATAGACCGGTGAAATACTAGAATTTATGTAATGATAATCCAAATATACTTTATTAAATACATTAATGTAAGAAAAATATCAAAATACACACCAACCTGATGCTCGGAAGAAGCTTGAGGTCAAGCGAAACATGTAAGCATTTCTAAATCACGGTATCCGTGGTGAAGACACGGTGAACTCCACCAACTGATGTGACCCCGCCGCAGCTTACCTCGAGTGGCTACATGCAACCTATTTGCTGACAGGGACCAAGTTCATTACGCTGTCCCGGTCCAGGACTTTGAATATACCTCTGCAAGCACTGAAGCCATTGGATTTTGACCCACTAACATTCCACAACCACCTAAGGGTGGAACTAACTACATGGGATATCCTGCCTTTGACTTCCTCTGCAATCGGAATGGTGAAAGATGATTAGATTGGAGACAAGACAGTGGAGGCTATGATGATCTACACAGAGAAGGCTGAAAACGGTGAGATGTACTTTCAAACTATCGATGGCAGCATCCGATGGGCACAGTGGCAGACTTCGATGGGCACAGTGGCAGACTTCGATGGGCACAGTGGCAGCATTTGATGGGCACACTGGCGGCATTTGATGGCACAGCGGCAGAGTTTGATAGGCACAGTGGCAGCATTTGATGGGCACATAGTTACATAGTAGGTGAGGTTGAAAAAAGACACAAGTCCGTTCGTCCAACCAATGTGTGTGATTATGTGTCAGTATTACATTGTATATCCCTGTATGTTGCAGTCATTCAGGTGCTTATCTAATAGTTAAGTTAAGGGTGCAGTGGTGGCATTTGATGCGCACAGTGGCGGCGTTTGATGTTTTTTTTTCTAAATTTCTCAGTTTTCTTGCGCCTCCCTAAAAATTTTGAGCACCAGCCGCCACTGGTTTATATGTGCATGCATATGTGCATTTATATATATATATGTGTGTGTTTTTATATATGTGTGTGTGTGTTTATACATGTGTGTGTGTTTACATGTATGTATGCACATTTTAGGTATACGCTTTTAATCCTGACCCCCTATATGTGTACAATCAGAACCAATTTTTTTTTTTTTTTTGCTTGTTCATAGTACCAGAAAAAAAATGCTGTTCCTCCGAAAAGCGATCCATGCTCAGTTCACTTTTCAGAGGCATTTGACAGCCGGTAAATATGCTGCCTACTGACCACTTGTTTTAACCCCTTAACCACTTCAGCACCGGAAGGATTTACCCCCTTCCTGACCAGAGCACTTTTTACAATTTGGCACTGCGTCATTTTAACTGCTAATTGCGCGGTCATGCAATGCTGTACCCAAACGAAATTTGCGTCCTTTTCTTCCCACAAATAGAGCATTCTTTTGATGGTATTTGATCACCTCTGCCGTTTTTATTTTTTGCGCTATACACGGTAAAAGACCGAAAATTTTGAAAAAAAATGATATTTTCTACTTTTTGTTTTTAGAACTTTTTGTTCTAAAAAAAATCCAATAAACTCAATTTTAGTCATACATTTAGGCCAAAATGTATTCGGCCATATGTCTTTGGTAAAAAAAAAATGTCAATAAGCGTATATTTATTGGTTTGCGCAAAAGTTATAGCGCCTACAAACTAGGGTACATTTTCTGGAATTTACACAGCCTTTAATTTATGACTGCCTATGTCGTTTCTTGAGGTGCTAAAATGGCAGGGCAGTACAAAACCCCCACAAATGACCCCATTTTGGAAAGTAGACACCCCAAGGAAATTGCTGAGAGGCATGTTGAGCCTATTGAATATTCATTTTTTTTGTCCCAAGTGATTGAATAATGACAACAAAAAAAAAATTACAAAAAGTTGTCACTAAATGATATATTGCTCACACAGGCCATGGGCATATGTGGAATTGCACCCCAAAATACATTTAGCTGCTTCTCCTGAGTATGGGGATAGCACATGTGTGGGACTTTTTGGGAGCCTAGCCACGTACGGGGCCCCGAAAACCAATCACTACCTTCAGGATTTCTAAGGGCGTAAATTTTTGATTTTATTCCTCACTACCTATCACAGTTTTGAAGGCCATAAAATGCCCAGATGGCATAAAAACCCCCAAATGACCCCATTTTGGAAAGTAGACAATTTTCAAAACTTTGTGACAAAAAGTGAGGTCTGCAAAATACTCACTATACCGCTCAGCAAATAGCTTGGGGTGTCTACTTTCCAAAATGGGGTCATTTGGGGTTTTTTTTTGCCACCTGGGCATTCCATGACGCCAAACCGACGCTTGCGATCGACTTAGTGCGAGAGCAGGGGGGACAGGGGTGCTTTTTTTTTTTCCTCTTTATTATTTTTTTGCTTTTATCTTATTTTTAAACTGTTCCTTTCATTTTTTTTTAAATCATTTTTATTGTTATCTCAAGGAATGTAAATATCCCCTATGATAGCAATAGGTAGTGACAGGTACTCTTTTTTGAAAAAATTAGGGTCTATTAGACCCTAGATTTCTCCTCTGCCCTCAAAGCATCTGACCACACCAAGATCGGTGTGATAAAATTTCACCGATTTCCCAATGGCGCTGTTTACATCCGGCGAAATCTAAGTCATAAAATGCTCGTAGCTTCTGGTTTCTTAGGCCATAGAGATGTTTGGAGCCACTCTGGTCTCTGATCAGCTCTATGGTCAGCTGGCTGAATCACCGGCTGCATTCTCAGGTTCCCTGTTGAGACAGGAGAGCCAGAGAAAAACACGGAAGACGGTGGGGGGGGGCATTCCCTCCCACTGCTTGTAAAGCAGTCTAGAGGCTAATTAGCTGCTAGGATTGCTTTTACATGAAAGCCAACTGCTGGCTGAAAAGAATGATACCAAGATGATACCTAAACCTGCAGGCATCATTCTGGTATAACCACTCAAAGTCGTGAATGGCGTACCTGAAGACAAAAAAATGGTTAACAATAAAGCACAGTAAACGGTAAAGTATAAAAAATTGCATACCTGAAAAGCAAACATGATAAAACATAATAACAATAAAACATTGCAGAATAGAATACAGTAAAAAAGAGCAGAACAATAGAGAGAATAGAGAGAGAGAGAACAATAAAACGACAACTTTTTTTTTTTATTTTATATTTTTGTTTGTGTTGTTTTGTTTTGTTTTGTTTTTTACACTTTTTTTTGTAACTGTAACTTTTTTGCAGTTATGCGTTTAGTGTTTTGTAAGTGTCAGTGATCGATCGATACTGCACTTGGGTGGGCTGGGCCGGGCCAGGCGGAGGGGCAAAACGCAGGTGCTAGCAGGTATATGGGCTGATCCCGCTAACACTGCGTTTTTGGGAACCCTAAACTGCTGGGGACGCCAGTATAGATCTGATCGGATCAGATATTGATCTGTTCAGATACTATACCACTAAGGGAGGTGTACGCTGCGTGCGCGGGTGTTAGCGGTACTGGCACTAACCTGACGCTGCCTGGGGCTGGTGCTTGCCAGTTCACCAAAACGCTACCAAAAAAACTGTTAGCGATCGCAAGGATCAGGCCTGACTCTGCGAATGCTGCAGTTATGCGTTTAGTGTTTTGTAAGTGACAGTGATCGATCAATACTGCACTTGGGTGGGCTGGGCTGGGCCGGGCGGAGGGGCAAAACGCAGGTGCTAGCAGATATCTGGGCTGATCCCGCTAACACTGAGTTTTTGGGAACCCTAAACTGCTGGGGACGCTAGTATAGATCTGATCGGATCAGATATTGATCTGTACAGATACTATACCATTAAGGGAGCGTATGCTGCGTGCGTGGGTGTTAGCGATACTGGCGCTAATCTGATGCTGCCTGGGGTAACGCATATCACCGCCGGGCGATCAAGGGGCTAAACCTTTATTCGGTAATAAACAGCGGGTGCCCTGACACTATAAAAAATAAACTAACTAACCAGCGTCACCCGTAACAGTTATACGGTGATCAGTGGTGAAAGGGTTAACTAGGGGGCAATCAAGGGGTTAAAACATTTATTAGATAGTATATGGGGGTCCCTGTCGCTATAAAACGCTGACGGCGAACCTAAATATTTACGTCCCTAACTAGCGTCACCAGTGACACTAATACAGCGATCAGAAAAATGATCGCTTAGCGACACTGGTGACAGGATGTGATCAAGGGGTTAAAACTTTATTAGGGGGGGTTAGGGGGGTATCCTATACCTACATGGGGCTAACACTAACTGCCTTACCACTTCTAACTGTCACAAACTGACACCATGCAGTAATCAGAAAAAAAAAAAATACTGCTTGGTGTCAGTGTGACATGGGGGGGGGGGAGGGGTGATTGGGGGGTGATCGGGGGGCGATCGGGGGGGGATCGGTGGTGTTATGTGTGCCTGGCATGTTCTACTGTGTGTGTGTGTTCACTCACTGTGAAGTCTTCTCTCCTCGGCGCCGGAACGGAAACTGCCGAGCCGAGGAGAGATGACATCACATCTTCTGCCTGTGTGTACTATACACAGGCAGGGGATGTTTCTCATTGGCTGGGAGCGATCGCGAGGGGGGGGCCACGATCGGATGTCCTCCCCCTCGCCTCTCAACGCTCCCAGACAAATGCCGACCGCCGCTGGCACCCGCGGGAAGGCAATCACGTATGGGTACATGATTCTGCCTGCCCGTGCCATTCTGCTCACGTATATATGCGCGAGACGGTCGGCAAGTGGTTAAATGCATCATCGCTATCCCGCAACTGCATGCAATGCACACAGTTGCGGAGTGGTTGCAGTGCAGCCCCATTCACCTAGGGGTATACTTCAAGGGTGCCCTGACTGGAAAAAGATTGAGAAACACCGACATAGAGGAACCCATCTCTCCATTTTCCTCCTGCAGCCGCTGAATGCCTGTGGGAGGGAGAGGAGGAGAAGCGGGGGAAATGGAGATATCGGTTCCTTTATATGCAGCCACCCACTTGTGACCGGGGCCCTGTTGTTCTGCCATCGGGCTCGGAAAAAAGAGCCCTGTCCGGGGGTCAGGGGGGCCCTCCATGGTTTCTTGCATCGGGGCCCTGAAGGTTCTAGTTACGCCACTGCCCTTGAATGTTTACCAGCCAATCATAAGAGCTGTTGAACCAGGTCTCTGAAATTCCCACAAAATCCAAATCCTCCTCGTACAACAGTATCTCTAGTTCACCCATCTTGTCCACCAGGCTCTAAAAACTCCCACATAGGCATTTGGCAAGGTATACCACTCCAATAATCTGGCATGAAATTCTATAACGAACTGTATGTATATGACCATTCGGAAGAAGCACAGTTGGACCATCTAAAACAAAACGGCACACATTGAATTCATGACAAGCAAACGTGCCAGTTTGAGATGGAGGATCAGAGCCCCCAGGATCAAAATGGCTATGTACCAACTTGTCCCTGAGAGACGGGGCCCGTTGGTATGTAATAGTTACCTTGATTTTTTATATATCTTTAATACACCATGTATATATTTTGTTCTCTTTAATATTTGGTATTTTCTATATTTCAGTGGCTATTAAGTTGTGTGCTCAAGTTTTGGGACATTTTTTGTCTCATTTCTATGTCTATATCAGCACATTGGCACCCCTGAACCCATCTGTTTTGCGATTTTGAGCATAGTAAGTGCTTATTGTTTTTTTCTTAGTTCTTCTCTCTTGGCCCATGTAACTGGACTTGTGTTGTCCTTTGTCCAGTATGTGTTTATATTAACCAATTTCTTGGTCTCTTCTTTTTATATTTTCTAGCTGTAATTTTATCTACCTTCTGCGACCATACACGGTCTCCCTTGCACTATTCCTGGCTGGGGCCCTATTTCTCCCCCCTTCTCCCCTTTTTAGGGGGGGCCCCCAAATCTTCCATCTCCTGGTTTGGAATTGACTGAGGTATGTGCCATACACAGTGGCACAGAAAGTGCACCCTGATCCCACCCAATTGTGTGACAATAGCAAATTAATTTTCACTATTTACACACTAACCTTCCTCCCAGCCAATCAGGAGGCAGGACATCAGACCTGCTTCCTGATTGGCCAAAGCGCCAGGTCACCCTATTGGATGCCTGGCGCTTAGGAAGAAGAGCGAGGAGACTCGCACTGGAGTGGAGGTTGCTGCCGATCTGAGAGGCAAGTCCCCTCGGCTGAGTCAGTTGCATACCCCCACCCCCGCACGTGGATCGGGGCTCTGGCACCCCCCTCGGGTGCCAGAGCCACGTTCTGTGTGGGGGGTGGGGGGAATGCAGCCAGATCCGCAAACCCCAGGGGGGTCAGTGGGCACAGAGGCTGCATTTAGTGGGCACAGATGGCTGCGTTTGATGGGCACAGGTGGCTGCATTTGGTGGGCAAGTGGCTGCATTTGGTGGGCACAGGTGGCTACGTTTGATGGGCACAGGTGACTGCATTTGATGGGAAGTGGCTGCATTTGTTGGGCCCAGGTGGCTGCGTTTGATGGGCAAGTGGCTGAATTTGATGGGCACAGGTGGCTGCATTTGGTGGGCAAGTGGTTGCATTTGGTGGGCAAGTGGCTGCATTTGGTGGGCAGAGGTGGCTGAGTTTGATGGGCACAGGTGGCTGCGTTTGATGGGCAAGTGGCTGCATTTGATGGGCACAGGTGGCTGCATATGATGGGCAGGTGGCTGCATTTGTTGGGCACAGTGGCTGCATTTGATGGGCACAGTGGCTGCATTTGATGGGCACAGTGGTTGCATTTGATGGGCACAGGTGGCTGCATTTGATGGGCACAATGGCTGCATTTGATAGGCACAAGTGGATGCGTTTGATGGGCATAATGGCTGCATTTGGGCACAAGTGGCTGCATTTGATGGTCAAGTGACTGCGTTTGATGGGCACAAGTGGCTGCATATGATGGGCAAAAGTGGCTACAATTGGTGGGGAGGGGTTTCAGTATTTTTCAGTTTGTTTGCGCCCCCCCAAAAAATTTTGAGCACCAGCCGCCACTGCCCATACATCTCCCTTAGGTCATGACAAAAGTTTGTTCTTATGTTATTATGTGTTCAATTACGTCTATATATCCTTTTGCCTTTTAGGTTAGAGCTGGATCATTTGTGGTGGTCCCACATTATCCCCTGAAGTCATCATTGGCGAAACATGTTGGGATTCAACATCTATTTATGACCACCTTTCTTTCTTGGGACACCAGCAACCCAATACATGTATTATGTACAGTCAGGTCCATAAATATTGGGACATTGTCACAGTTCTAATCTTTTTGGCTCTATACACCACCACAATGGATTTGAAATGAAACAAGCAAGATGTGCTTTAACTGCAGACTTTCACCTTTAATTTGAGGGTATTTACATCCAAATCAGATGAATGGTGTAGGAATTACAACAGTTTGTATATGTGCCTCCCACTTTTTAAGGGACCAAAAGTAATGGGGCAGATTAACAATCATCCATCAAACTTTCACTTTTTAATACTTGGTTGCAAATCCTTTGCAGTCAATTACAGCCTGAAGTCTGGAACGCATAGACATCACCAGACGCTGGGTTTCATCCCCGGTGAGGCTCTGCCAGGCCTCGACTGCAACTGTCTTTAGTTCCTGCTTGTTCTTAGGGCATTTTCCCTTCAGTTTTGTCTTCAGCAAGTGAAATGCATGCTCAATCGGATTCAGGTCAGGTGATTGACTTGGCCATTGCATAACATTCCACTTCTTTCCCTTAAACTCTTTGGTTGCTTTCGCAGTATGCTTCGGGCCATTGTCCATCTGCACTGTGAATCACCGTCCAATGAGTTCTGAAGCATTTTGCTGAATATGAGCAGATAATATTGCCCAAAACACTTCAGAATTCATCCTGCTGCTTTTGTCAGCAGACACATCAATAAATACAAGAGAACCAGTTCCATTGACAGCCATACATGCACACACTATGACGCTACCACCACCATGCTTCACTGATAAGGTGGTATGCTTTGGATCATGAGCAGTTCCTTTCCTTCTGCATACTCTTCTCTTCCCATCACTCTGGTTGAAGTTGATCTTGGTCTCATCTGTCCATAGGATGTTGTTCCAGAACTGTGAAGGCTTTTTTAGATGTTGTTTGGCAAACTCTAATTTGGCCTTCCCGTTTTTGAGGCTCACCAATGGTTTACATCTTGTGGTAAACCCTCTGTATTCACTCACTCTGGTGAAGTCTTCTCTTGATTGTTGACTTTGACACACATACACCTACCTCCTGGAGAATGTTCTTGATCTGGCCAACCGTTGTGAAGGGTGTTTTCTTCACCAGGGAAAGAGTTCTTCAGTCATCCACCACAGTTGTTTTCCATGGTCTTCCGGGTCTTTTGGTGTTGCTGAGCTCACCGGTGCGCTCTTTCTTTTTAAGGATGTTCCAAACAGTTGATTTGGCCACACCTAATGTTTTTGCTATCTCTCTGATGGGTTTGTTTTGTTTTTTCAGCCTAATGATGGCTTGCTTCACTGATAGTGACAACTCTTTGGATCTCATATTGAGAGTTGACAGCAACAGATTCCAAATGCAAATAGCACACTTGAAATGAACTCTGGACCTTTTATCTGCTCCTTGTAAATGGGATAATGAGGGAATAACACACACCTGGCCATGGAACAGCTGAGCAGCCAATTGTTCCATTACTTTTGGTCCCTTAAAAAGTGGGAGGCACATATACAAACTGTTGTAATTCCTACATCGTTCACCTGATTTGGATGTACATATCCTCAAACTAAAAGCTGAAAGTCTGCAGTTAAAGCACATCTTGTTCATTTCATTTCAAATCTATTGTGGTGTATAGAGCCAAAAAAAATAGAATTGTGTCGATGTCCCAATATTTATGGACCTGATGGTATATGCGCTACACTGATTTTAATTGTTCAAAATCTCCTTTGCTCCTTTTTCTTCCCTTTTTGTGCCAATAAAGAAATTATATTTTTTATTAATCAGCTTTCCATGTACCATTTGTTATAAGCACCGCAATAATCCCATTCCTCTATACCCTTTATCTTTGCTAAGTGGGATGAGGTGCACGATATTATAGAGCCACTCAGATTATATCCTATAGTCTATATAGGATGTTCTTTCATTATATGGAGTGTAGAATAGGATTATGAAATATATAGGAAATGTTTGAATGCCCTCTGACGTTGCTATGACAGCAGAGCTGTATATAAAAAAGCCTGACATTGTTCACCTGACTCCATACCCATGATGAAGTCACATGATCAGTGGTGCAACGCAGGATGAGCCAGGTGACATCACTTCCGGTCGCGGCCGAGACCGGAAGTACTATATGTGAAGCCATTTGTCCTGATTTTAAACTGTAAGTTTACTGCTTTTTTAATAAATAATTTATTGGACTACTACACCATGGAGATTCCTTTATGTTGCATGTGAACTTTATATGGAGGGAAGTGAGGACCTGTCTAAAGATATCGTTGGTATCTGTGGAAATCGTGTCCTGTCTGATTGGAGGTCCCAGGAGTAGGAATTGATTGTTTGGATCCTGGAGACACATATTATATACAAGCCCAACCAGTGGCGTAGCGTGGGTTGTCAGCACCCGGGGCAAGGCAAGTAATTTGCGCCCCCCCCCCCAACCTGCGGACTTTTAGCTATCCCTGAGTCCCTTCAAATACAATAGTACTGACCTACCCGATTCCTATACTGACCACTACACTGAGAACTACACTGTCCACTACACTACATTGTCCACTACACTGACCACTATACTATACTGACCACTATACTATACTGACCACTATATTACACTGTCCACTATACTGACCACTATACTACACTACACTGTCCACTATACTACACTACACTTGACCACCATACTACACTGTCCACTATACTGACCACCATACTACACTGACCACTATACTACACTGTCCACTATACTACACTGTCCACTATACTACATTATACTGACCACCATACTACACTAACCAATATACTACACTGACCACCATACTACACTGACCACCATACTACACTGACCACCATACTACATTACACTGTCCACTATACTACACTACACTTGACCACCATACTACACTGTCCACTATTCTACACTGTCCACTATACTGACCACCATACTACACTGACCACTATACTACACTGACCACTATACTACACTGACCACTATACTACATTATACTGACCACTATACTACACTGTCCACTATACTACATTATACTGACCACCATACTACACTGACCACCATACTACACTGACCACCATACTACACTGACCACCATACTACACTGTCCACCATACTACACTGTCCACCATACTACACTGTCCACTACACTAACCACTACACTGACCACTATACTACACTGTCCACTACACTAACCACTACACTGACCACTATACTACACTGACCACCATACTACACTGACCACCATACTACACTGACCACCATACTACACTACACTGACCACCATACTACACTGACCACCATACTACACTGTCCACTACACTAACCACTACACTGTCCACTATACTACACTATACTGACCACCATACTACACTGTCCACTATACTACACTATACTGACCACCATACTACACTGACCACTACACTGACCACCATAATACACAGTCCACTACACTACACTGTTCACTACACTACACTGTCCACCACACTACTATGGCCACCACACTACACTGTCCACCACACTACACTGTCCACCACACTACACTGTCCAACACACTACACTGTCCAACACACTACACTGACCACCATACTACACTGACCACCATACTACACTGACCACCATACTACACTGACCACCATACTACACTGTCCACTACACTACACTGACCACCATACTACACTGTCCACTATACTGACCACCATACTACACTGTCCACTATACTACACTATACTGACCACCATACTACACTGACCACTATACTACACTAGGGCTGCAACTAACGATTATTTTCATAATCGATTAGTTGGCCGATTATTGTTTCGATTAATCGATTGATCGGTTAATAACCTTAAAAAAAAAAAAGTGTGACGTATAATTTAGTTAATATGTAAAGTTTTAAAAAAAGGCAATTTATTCTTAAATATCTCTATGCAGTGGTAAATATAAATACCCAACTATATGGTTAGGGAGCAAAATATCTAATCCACCTGATCATGACAGAACAGATATACTGTATATACTATTAGAGAAGAGATATACTGTACATACTATTAAAGGGTGAATCTGGTAAATATTATCAGACTCAGAGATCAAATGTCTTCCTTCAAAAAAACATTTCATTTTAAGAACGTTCGTTCGATTTTCTAATCGTTAATGGGGTCAAGTCGACATTCGTTTTCAACCACAGTGACGGGAAAATTTGGAAATAGAAAACTTCTTGGTCAAAGGAATTTTCAGTGTATTTGGTTTTCATTCAGAAATTACATTCATTTTAAAAACAGAATGTTAAAAACAAGTGAAAATTTCAAACAACATTCTTTCATTCAGCGAATGTACAAAGATTTTTCGTCTGAATATTCTCGTCTGAAAATTGATCGGTGTGGCCAGAATAAGGCTCGCTACATACCTAGGCAGTTTTCTTTTGATCTGTTTCTGCAGTGCGTTTTGATTTTTACGCACGTGATTTTGCTGCGATTTGCGTTTTTGCATTTTTTTTTGGCCAATTTATTGTTGGGCACATTAAAAAACACAAATTGCTGCAAAAACGCATTAAATGCTTTTCTGCAGCTTCTCCATTGAAGTACAAAAAAAAAAAAAAAAAAAGCAGATAATCACTACTGTAAGGGGTTCAATGTATTACTGTAGAACTGTGAAAGTAACATCTACAGTAGCGATTATTTGCTCTTTTTGTACTATAAAGGGCTCGTTTTAGTTTTTTTTAATCCTATTATGTTACTGGCCGATTAATCGATTATGAAAATAGTAATCGATTCATTTCATAATCGATTAGTTGTCGATTAATCGATTAGTTGTTTCAGCCCTATACTACACTGACCACCATACCACACTGTCCACCATACTACACTGTCCACTATACTACACTGTACTGACCACCATACTACACTGTCCACTACACTACACTGACCTCCATACTAAACTACACTATACTGACCACTATGCTAACCACTATACTATACTACACTAACCACTATACTACACTATACTCAGAGAGAGAGAGAGAGGTGAGAAAGGGGAATAGAGAGAGGGTGAAAGAGAGAGAGGGTGGTAGGGGGTGAAGGGGGTGAGAGAGAGAACAGGGTGAAAGAGAGGGGATGAGAGAGAGAGGGGGGTGGGAGTGAGGGTGTGAGTCTGTGGGGGGCACAGCATAGTACATTACACGGGAGGGGGGGTATAGCACAGTACATCACATGGTTGGCACAACACATTACATGGTGGATACAAGGATAAAGCACATTTAATGGCGGGCACAGCACATTACGCGGTGGCACTGCCCAATACAGCACATTACAAGGTAGGCACAGTACATTATATGGTGGGCACAGCACATGACATGGTTGGTACTGCACAACACAACACATTTCATGGTGGGCACAGCTCATGCACACAGTGGGCACAGGACCTTATATGGTGGGCACAGCACATGACATGGCAGCCACAGCTGAGCACATTACATGGTGGGCACTGGACATTACAAGTGGGCACTGCACAGAACATTATATGGTGGGCACAACACATTATATAGTGGGTACTGCACATAGCATGGTGGGCACTGCACAGCACATGACAAGGTGGGCACTGCATGACACAGCACAGCACATTACATTGTGAGCACAGCACATTAAATGGTGCACACCACACATGACATGATGAGCCCTGCACACCACATTCCATTGTGGGTACTGCACGGCACATGCCATGGTGGACAATGTACAGCAAATTACATGGTGAGTACAGCATATTACATGGTAGGCACTGCATGGTGCAGCACATGACATGGTGGGCACAACACAGCACATGACATGGTGGGCACTGCACAGCAATTTACATGATGGGCACTGCACATGACATGGTGGGCACTGCATGACACAGCACATTACATGGTGGGTACAGCGCATTACATGGTGGGCACTGCATGGCACAGCACATGACGTGGTGGGCACAGCGCATTACATGGTGGGCACTGAATGGCACATAACATTACATGGTGGGCACAACACATTACATGGTGGGCACTGCATGGCATAGCACGTTTCATGGTGGGAAATGCAACTGCACATTACATGTTAGGAACTGCACATGACATGGTGGGCACTGATGAACAGCACAGCACATTACACAGTGGGCACAACACACTACATGCTGGGCACAGCACATGGCAGGGTGGGCACAGCATAGCACATGACATGGTGGGAAGTGCACATTACACGGTGGGCACTGCACATTACATGGTGGGATCACTGTATGGCACAGCACATGACATGGTGGACACTGCAAATTACATAGCGGGCATTGCAAGGCACAGCCATGACATGGTGGGCATTGCACATGACATGGTTGGCACTGGATGGCACATCACATGACATGGTGGGCACTGCACATTACATGGTGGGCACTGCAAGGCACAGCATGACATAGTGGGCACTGCACATCACATGAAGGGCAATGCAATGCACAGCACATGACATGGTCAGCACAGCGCATTACATGGTGGGCACTGCAATGTACAGCAAATGACATACTGGACACAGCACATTACATGGTGGGCACTGCAATGTACAGCAAATGACATACTGGACACAGCACATTACATGGGGGGCACTGCAAGGCACATGACATGACATGGTGGGCACAGCACATTACATGGGGGGCACTGCAAGGCACATGACATGGTGGGCACAGCGCATTACATGCTGGGCACTGAATGGCACATAACATTACATGGTGGGCACAACACATTACATGGTGGGCACTGCATGGCATAGCACGTTTCATGGTGGGAAATGCAACTGCACATTACATGTTAGGAACTGCACATGACATGGTGGGCACTGCAAGGCACAGCATGACATAGTGGGCACTGCACATCACATGAAGGGCAATGCAATGCACAGCACATGACATTGTTCAGCACAGCGCATTACATGGTGGGCACTGCAACGTACAGCAAATGACATACTGGACACAGCACATTACATGGGGGGCACTGCAAGGCACATGACATGGTGGGCACAGCACATTACATGGGGGCACTGCAAGGCACATGACATGACATGGTGGGCACAGCACATTACATGGGGGGGCACTGCAAGGCACATGACATGACATGGTGGGCACAGAACATTACATGGGGACACTGCAAGGCACATGACATGGTGGGCACAGCACATTACATGGGGGGCACTGCAATGCACATGACATGGTGGGCACAGAACCTTACATAGTGGGCACTGCAATGCACATGACAGGACATGGTGGGCACAGAACATTACATGGGGGGCACTGAAAGGCACATGACATGACATAGTGGGCACAGCACATTACATGGGGGGCACTGCAAGGCACATGACATGACATGGTGGGCACAGCACATTACATGGGGGGCACTGCAAGGCACATGACATGACATGCGGGGCACTGCAATGCACATGACATGCGGGGCACTGCAATGCACATGACATGGTGGGCACAGCACTTTACATATTGGGTACTGCAATGCACATGACATGGTGGGCACAGCACATTACATGGGGGGCACTGCAAGGCACATGACATGACATGCGGGGCACTGCAATGCACATGACATGGTGGGCACAGCACATTACATAGGGGCACTGCAATGCACATGACAGGACATGGTGGGCACAGCACATTACATGGGGGGGCACTGCAAGTCACATGACAGGACATGGTGGGCACAGCACATTACATGGGGGGGCACTGCAAGGCACATGACATGGTGGGCACAAGAGAGCACATTACATGGGGGAAGCAGCAGTCTGTCCCCTAGCACAATAATTACACATCTCCCTAACAAATGTACTGACCTTATCATAACAGCATGGGAGATGTCCTTCCTCCCGGGCTCCTGCTGGTTAGGACATCAGCGCCCCTCCCCCAGACACTGAGGAGGATCTGTGAGTGTAACAGATCCTGTGATAGGGGTCAGGCATCGGCAGAGACAGGACTTGGCTGCACTGACTTGTCTCCTCCATGTGAGCACAGAGGGCTCCTCTTCCTTCAGGAAGGCACACAGGAATTGACAAGCCACTGCCATGGGCCTATATTGAGGGAGGGGCCTGGAGCTGCAGCTCCACCAGCCCCTATGTTAATCTGGTCCTGACTATACTGTCCACTACACTGCCCCCCATAGTGACACTACACTGCCCCCCATAGTGACACTACACTGCCCCCCATAGTGACACTACACTGCCCCCCATAGTGACACTACACTGCCCCCCATAGTGACAATACACTGCCCCCCATAGTGACACTACACTGACCTCCATACTATACTACACTACATTGTCCTGCCTACAGTCTCTCTCTCTCGCCCCCCTCCCTCCCCCTCCCAGTAACATGACTCGTCTCACTTACCTTCTTATCCTGGCTGCATCGATCCGGATGAGGAGGAGAACACAGCGGCGGCTCACTTTCTTCTCTCCCCTGCGCTCTGCTTGCTGCCATGTTCAGTATCCAGCGCCCTGTGATTGGGTGTATGGGGGTCATGTGCGGAGGCGGGGTGCCTCACATGACCTCCATACACCCAATCACAGGGCGCCGGACACTTAACATGGCGGCCGGAGCCCGGGGACACAAAATTAGAAATTAGGAGGAGGCAGCCAGTGACACATACTGGCGCCCCCCTAAATATCGCGCCCGGGGCCACGGCACCCCCTGCACCCCCCACGCTACGCCACTGAGCCCAACTAGACCTGTAGGGGTCTTTATCTGAGGTGAGAGGCTGGGGCAAACCACAGGCGCACTACGGATGGTGGAAGTTGTTTATGATCTGGATTTATTGGATTCAATTTTTCCTCTCACAAGCACATTTATTTATGAACTTTCTCTTATTGAGCACCTTTATATATTGCATTGTCACTTTTAACCACTTGCCGACCGCCTCACGACGATATACGTCGGCAGAATGGCACGGGCAGGCAAAGTAACATACGGGTACGTTACTTGCCTCCCGCGGGCGGGGGGTCCAATCGGACCCCCTCCCCGGTGCCCAAGGCGGTCGGTAAAGTTCCCCCGGTGATCCATGCTGAGGGGGAGGCCATCCATTCGTGGCCACCCCCTCGCGATCGCTCCCAGCTAATGACAAGCTTCCTCTGCCTCTGTAATGTAAACAGAGGCAGAGGAAGTGATGTCATCTCTCCTCGAGTCGGTCTTTTCCGTTCCGGCGAAGAGGAGAGAAGACATCAAGTAAGTGCACCAAACACTACACTAACAGTAGAACACTCTAGGCACACATTTTACCCCCCCCCCATCACCACCTGATCACCCCCCGATCACCCCCCTGTACCCCCTGTCACAGTGACACCAATAGCAGGTTTTTTTTTTCTGATTACTGCATTGGTGACAGTTTGTGACAGTTATAAGGGGTAGGGCAGTTAAGGTTAGCCCCCTTTAGGTCTAGGATACCCCCCTAACCCCCCCTAATAAAGGTTAACCCCTTGATCACCCCCCATCGCCAGTGTCACTAAGCGATCGTTTTTCTGATTGCTGTATTAGTGTCACAGGTGAAGCTAGTTAGGGAGGTAAGTATATAGGTTCGCCGTCAGCTTTTTATAGCGTCAGGGATCCCCATATACTACCTAATAAAGGTTTTAACCCCCTGATTGCCCCCTAGTTAACCCTTTCACCAGTGATCACCGTATAACTGTTACAGGGGACGCTGGTTAGTTAGTTTATTTTTTATAGTGTCAGGGCACCCGCTGCTTATTACCTAATAAAGGTTTAACCCCCTGATCGCCCAGCGGTGATATAAGTTAAGTTTTAGGGTCTGCGTCGCCCCAGGCAGCGTCAGATTAGTGCCAGTAGCGCTAACACCCACGCACTCAGCATACACCTCCCTTAGTGGTATAGTATCTGAACAGATCAATATCTGATCAGATCTGTACTAGCGTCCCCCGCAGTTTAGGGATTCCAAAAACGCAGTGTTAGCGGGATCATCCCAGATACCTGTTTGCACCCAGCTCAGCCCAGCCCACCCAAGTGCAGTATCGATCGATCCCTGTCACTTACAAAACACTAAACACACATAACTGCAATATTCGCAGAGTCAGGCCTGATCCCTGCGATCACTAACAGTTTTTTGTTAGCGTTTTGATACAGTCGCTAACAGTCAGGAGCTTTTTTACCTGAGTCTCACTAGTGTACCACTAAATTTAGAGCCCAAAATGGCAAATCGAAGGTACACTAGTGAAGAGGCCTACACATTTCTGAGCATGACAGATAGTGAAGAGGAAGTCACTCATCTGTCATATTCAGGCTCAGAATACGATCCTGTAGAGGACAGCGGCTCCATGACAGATAGCTCTGACGACGGAGTTGTGGTCCCTGCCAAGGTCAGGCGTACCAGACCCCAATCTTCTTCTGCTGTTATTGAGGTGCAAAAATCGCAGGTCCCTCGTATGGAGCAGAGCAGTACTAGCGCCGCTATTCCTTCTGGTGAACTGGCAAGCACCAGTGGCCTAGTACACCCTGGTCGTACATCCAGCACTGCAGTAACACTTGGTGACGTGGTGAGTCCCATAAGTGCAGTTCAAGCTGGTGAGGTGGCAAGCACAAGTAGTGTCCCGCTGCCACCAAGAAGAAGACGAACACAGGCCCGTCGTGCTCATAGTTCCCTTCCTGCTGCATTTGCCAATCCTAATTGGGAACCCACCACTTCTGCAGCACCTGTACTTCCCCCATTCACTGGCCAACCCGGCATTCAGGTGGAAACTGTTGATTTTACGTCACTTGATTTTTATTCGCTGTTTTTCACCGAAGATCTCTATAGATCTATTGTGGACCAAAGCAATTTGTACGCTGTTCAACACATCGCCACTATTCCCCAGTCCTCCCTTGCCAGAGATTAGAAACCAATTACGGTTTCCGAATTTAAGATCTTTCTGGGCCTTTCCCTCAACATGGGCATAACTAAAAAGAGTGAGTTGCGGTCATATTGATCCACTGACCCAATTCACCATATGCCCTTGTTCTCTGCCTCCATGACCAGGGCATGATACGAGCAGATTTTGCAGTTCATGCACTTCAACAACAATGAACTCTGTCATCCTCGTGGAAACCCTGGATAGGATCGGCTCTACAAAATTCGGCCCCTCGTAAACCACTTCAACCAACATTTTGCAGACTTGTTTACTCCCCATCAAGTTGTCTGCGTTGATGAGTCCCTGATTATGTTTTCTGGCCGCTTGTCATTCAAACAGTACCTTCCCAGCAAGCGTGCCAGATACGGGGTCAAGATGTATAAGCTCTGTGACAGGGCCACAGGCTATACATGTAGTTTTATGGTTTACGAGGGCAAAGATAGTCACGTAGAGCCGACAAACTGCCCTGACTACATAGGAAGCGCTGGCAAGATTGTGTGGGACTTGGTGTCACCCTTATTCGGAAAGGGGTACCACTTGTACGTGGACAATTATTACACGAGTGTACTACCTTTTAGTCACCTTTTTGATCATCAGATTGGAGCATGTGGCCTAATCGCCGGGGCTTTCCCCAGCGGCTTGTAGATTCTCGTCTTAGGCTGGGGGAGAGAGCCTGCTTGAAGTGTAATAACTTGCTCGCTATGAAGTGGAGGGATAATAATGTTTTCGTTCTTACCTCCCTTCATGCAGACACGACGGTCCAAATTCCTATGTTGACTGGTGTTGTGGAGAAACCCATCTGTGTACACAAATATAACCTTAACATGGGAGGGGTGGACCTCAACGACCAGTAGTTGGCGCCGTACCTAGTTGCCCGTAAGGCCAGACGCTGGTACAAAAAAGTGTCTGTTTATTTATTTCAATTGGATTTGCTGAACGCTCATGTGCTATACAGAGCTTCAGGACGGACTGGATCCTTCCTTAAATTCCAGGAAGAGATCATCAGAGCCCTTCTGTTTCCAGACGGTGCTCCACCTCACCTTCCCCAACCAAATGCAGTAAGCCGGCTGCATGAGAGGCATTTTCCGTATGTCCTCCCGAGTACCCCTACCCAACGAGCCCCCCAAAGAAGATGTCGTGTCTGCAGCAAGTGCGGATATAGGCGTGACACCCGCTATTATTGTCCCTCCTGTCCTGACAATCCTGGTCTTTACATTGGTGAATGTTTTGAACGCTACCATTCACTAGTTGAGTATTAGCGTAGGGTACAGCACTGCACAGACTAGGCACACTAACACAGGGTCTCCCAAGATGCCATCGCATTTTGAGAGACCCGAACCTGGTACCAGTTACAAAAGTTATAGTTACAAAAAAAAGTGTTAAAAAAAAGTAAAAAAATAAAAACACAAAAAAATATATATAATAAAAAAAACAAAAATAGTTGTCGTTTTATTGTTCTCTCTCTCTCTATTCTCTCTGTATTGTTCTGCTCTTTTTTACTGTATTCTATTCTGCAATGTTTTATTGTTATTATGTTTTACCATGTTTGCTTTCAGATATGCAATTTTTTTATACTTTACTGTTTACTGTGTTTTATTGTTAACCATTTTTTTGTTTTCAGGTAGGCAATTGAGCTGCAGCGCGGATTTATTTATCTTGACAGCAACAGCGTTTGTTCCCACGATACATAAAGCTGTGACTCCAGCACTATCGGAGGTGATTTCACCACCACTCGGAGGTGATTTCACCACCACAATTACATACTTCAGCATATATGCCGAAACATGGGGGCAGCAGAGGGCGGAGGAGCGATTTGCTCCTACCTTATGTGGGAGGATGCCCCCATGCTTCGGCATATATATATTTTAGGCACAGGTTGCGTTAAATGTTTTATTTTTTTACAATTTTTTTGTATTTGCTTTGCAGGTATGGTAAGTCTTACTGTTATACTGTAATGTTACTTTGTTTTATTGTTAACCATCATTTGCTTAGCAGGTACGCCATTCAGTTGCAGCGCAGATTTATTTATCTTGACAGCAACAGCGTTTGCTCCCACGATACATAAAGCCGTGACTCCAGCGCTGTAGGAGGTGATTTCACAAGCACAGTTAAAAAAAGAACATATATGCCAAAGCATGGGGGCAGCAGGGGCGGAGGAGCGATTTGCTCCTATCTTTTGGGGCGGATGCCCCCATGCTTCGGCATATATAAACGGTGCATGTATGCCCATCATTAGAAGTGGGTGGGTGAAGGGAGGTATTCTAATGGTGGGCATACCCACCAATCAATCTCTTTTTTTCGTTCAGCCCACAGGCTGCATGAAAAATAGTTTACAATATATGCCCAAAAAGGACCCGCAACGTACTGGTATGTTGCTGGACTTTGAGTGGTTATACCAGAATGATGCCTGCAGGTTTAGGTATCATCTTGGTATCATTCTTTTCAGCCAGCGGTCTGCTTTCGTGTAAAAGCAATCTTAGCAGCTAATTAGCCTCTAGACTGCTTTTACAAGCAGTGGGAGGGAATGCCCCCACCGTCTTCCATGTTCTTCTCTGGCTCTCCTGTCCCAAAGGGGAACCTGAGAATACAGCCGGTGATTCAGCCAGCTGACCATACAGCTGATCAGAGACCAGAAAGGCTCCAAACATCTCTATGGCCTAAGAAACTGGAAGCTACGAGCATTTCATGACTAAGATTTCGCTGGATGTAAACAAGCGCCATTGGGAAATTGGGAAAGCATTTTATCACACCGATCTTGGTGTGGTTAGATGCTTTGAGGGCAGAGGAGAGATCTAGGGTCTAATAGACCCCAATTTTTTCAAAAAAGAGTACCTGTCACTACCTATTGCTATCATAGGGGATATTTACATTCCCTGAGATAACAATAAAAATGATTAAAAAAATATGAAAGGAACAGTTTAAAAATAAGATAAAAAAAAGCAAAAAAATAATGAAAAAAAAAAAACCCTGTCCCCCCCTGTTCTCGCGCAAAGGCGAACGCAAGAGTCGGTCTGGTGTCAAATGTAAACAGCAATTGCACCATGCATGTGAGGTATCACTGTGAAGGTCAGATCGAGGGCAGTAATTTTAGCAGTAGACCTCCTCTGTAAATCTAAAGTGATAACCTGTAAAGGCTTTTAAAGGCTTTTAAAAATGTATTTAGTTTGTTGCCACTGCACGTTTGTGCGCAATTTTAAAGCATGTCATGTTTGGTATCCATGTACTCGGCCTAAGATCATCTTTTTTATATCATCAAACATTTGGGCAATATAGTGTGTTTTAGTGCATTAAAATTTAAAAAAGTGTGTTTTTTCCCAAAAAAATGCGTTTGAAAATTCGCTGCGCAAATACTGTGTGAAAAAAAAATGAAACACCCACCATTTTAATCTGTAGGGCATTTGCTTTAAAAAAATATATAATGTTTGGTGATTCAAAGTAATTTTCTTGCAAAAAAAAATAATTTTTCAAGTAAACAAAAAGTGTCAGAAAGGGCTCTGTCTTCAAGTGGTTAGAAGAGTGGGTGATGTGTGACATAAGCTTCTAAATGTTGTGCATAAAATGCCAAGACAGTTCAAAACCCCCCCAAATGACCCCATTTTGGAAAGTAGACACCCCAAGCTATTTCCTGAGAGGCATGTCGAGTCCATGGAATATTTTATATTGTGACACAAGTTGCGGGAAAGAGACAATTTTTTTTTTTTGCACAAAGTTGTCACTAAATGATATATTGCTCAAACATGCCATGGGAATATGTGAAATTACACCCCAAAATACATTCTGTTGCTTCTCCTGAGTACGGGGATACCACATGTGTGAGACTTTTTGGGAGCCTAGCCGCGTACGGGACCCCGAAAACCAAGCACTGCCTTCAGGCTTTCTAAGGGCGTAAATTTTTGATTTCACTCTTCACTGCCTATCACAGTTTTGAAGGCCATAAAATGCCAATATGGCACAAATATACGCTTATTGACATTTTTTTTTTACCAAAGACATATGGCCGAATACATTTTGGCCTAAATGTATGACTAAAATTAAGTTTATTGGATTTTTTTTTATAACAAAAAGTCTTTTTCCGTTTATAGCGCGAAAAATAAAAAACGCAGAGGTGATCAAATACCATCAAAAGAAAGCTCTATTTAAGGGGCGTGGTGACCGGACTCCAAGATGGCAGCTTAACCTAGGAGAGAATCCGCAGCAATCAGAACCCACCGGCACCATCCGTGGCTTCTAACACAGCCATATTCTCGGCAGATCACCGCTGATCCCAGAAAGGATGCCAAGGCACCGTAAAAACCCGCAGCAGCCACAAAAAATGACAAGCTACTACGCCTCGCGCGGGCCACAGCAAAATGGCGGCAGCGTCCGAGATAACAGGCCAGACCAGCGGCCCGGACAGAATAGCGGCAATACCGGGCTATCATCGGCCTCCTCTCGCTCGGATAACCCACCCAGCGAAGCCTCCTCAGGCCCATCAACCCCCACAACGAGGAGCCCGGCCAAATCGAAGCCAAGGAGGGACTCTCCAGTCAAGCAACAGGCCGATCCGGATATGGAGGTAAGCGGGCCTCACAATACCACAGGTCAGAGTAATCAGGGACGGGACCCTATCAAAGATTTTCCCACAGAAGACAGGCCAGTGTCAGATACACTGATGAAGGACATGTTGCTGCCCCTGCGCTCCTCATTACAGGCAGATATGGTTAGAGGAATCAATGAATGCCAGAGGGAAGTGCAAACACTAGGCCGCAGAGTGAACCAAGTGGAGCACAAGATGGAGGAATATACCTCATCCTACAATGTCATGGTAGAAGCACACGCAGCACAAGGGGAGGACATTTCCTGGATAATAGATAAGCTGGCTGACCTCGAGGACAGGTCCAGGAGGAATAACCTCAAACTGAGGGGTATACCAGAAACTGTCTCCCCTTCTCAGCTTTTGCAATATGCCCAGACCCAATTTTCCACATTAATTCCTGAAGCAACGGCATCAGATCTCCTCGTGGACAGGATTCATAGGGTCCCCAAACCGTCATTCCTCCCTGATGACACTCCTAGAGATGTATTACTGAGAGTACACTATTATCACATAAAGGATCGTATACTGCATGCTTACCGTAAACCGGAAAACATTCCCCAACAGTATACCACCATAAGAGTGCTCCCTGACCTGTCCAGGCACACATTACAACGCTGCAGAAACCTGCTGACAATCACTAAAGCCCTGTGAAATCACAATATCCTCCATAAATGGAAATACCCTGCAACTCTATCTATCACACATAATGGACATAACATTTCAGTATCCACTTTAGAGGAGGGGCTTAAGGCGCTAAGGAATTGGGGTATTATCTCTGACCAGCCCGCCCAACACTTACCTCCTCCAGGGCTGACCCTTCTACAAAGCGATTGGCAAATTGTTTCCCACAAACATTCAAACAAGAAAAACGCCGGTGGAAGCTCATAATACAACCCACAGCTATAAAAAGTTTATCTCCAGGGTAGAGTTCAAGTTCGACTCTCACCAAATCCATACAACACCAGTAGCAGTTACACCTGCACAGGGATCGATTATTGGATCCATTTCTTATGCAATTCTTGTTGACTTTCTCTTTTTCTTTTTTGTTCTTTTTACCTTTTATTCTTGATATACACAGTTTCGTTCATAGCAGAATCAACTCACCTATGGAATATGAAGAAACGATGAGAACTTTCTTCACTGACAAACCCGCAACAATCCGCATATCATCTGGGCGCAGTGAGTACTCTCAACAATTCACTCCACACAATCCCACACACCCCTTACAATGACGATTACATGTCTTTCAATTAATACCCGGGGCCTAAACCATCCAGCCAAAAGGTTCTCATTATGGAAGGAAGCTAATAAACAAAAAGCAGACATTCTATGCGTCCAAGAAACCCATTTCCAACTAAACAACGCTCCACAGTGTACGCATAAAGACTACCCACACATCTATATGGCTAATACACCGAACAGCAAAAAAGGAGGTGTCCTACTAGCCTTTAAAAACTCACTCTCAATACAACCTAAAGATATCTTTATTGATGCAGGAGGCAGATACATCATCTTCACAGGAGATCTTAATTCTAAACCGTATACAGTAATCACGCTGTATGCCCCGAATACACATCAAATTTGATTCCTTAAGAAGGTTCTACACAAAGCTAACTCAATAAAATATGGCAACTTCATGATATGTGGCGATTTCAGCATAACTTCAGATCCAACTTTGGACACTTCATCAGGCCAACCAAAAGGAACTCTATCCCTTCAGGCTCTTCTCCATCAGGAGGAGCTATTCGACATATGGAGGTGCTTACACGCCACTGAAAGAGATTATACCTTCTTCTCCAACAGACACTCTTCATACTCACGAATAGACATGTTTCTAACGGATAAATGGCTCTTGCAAAATGTGAAATCAACGAGAATTCATGATATCGCGTGGTCAGACCACGCTGCCATATCCATGTCTATCACGGAGAGGGGAGTCTCCTACTCACCCCCCATCTGGCACTGTAATACACGACTTAGACTAGAATCTAACTATCACAAAACAATTTCCCAGCATCTACAAAACTTCTTCTCAGATAATAGCGGATCAGTGAGTGATCCATTTACTATATGGAATGCACATAAGGCCTTCATTAGGGGTATCTTAATCCAATTAGGAGCATGAGAAAAGAAGAGACAGGCTCAGCAGCTAAACACTATTCTCAAGGACATACACCTTCTTGAGACTCAAAACAAAACATCCCCATCTACACCACTTATCAACAAACTAAACTCTCTTAGAGAAAAACTTAGAACAATCCTAACCCAACAATATGACAAACACCTTAGACGCCTACAACAAAATAATTATGTTAATGCTAATAGAGCCGGCAAATACCGAGTGAATAGATTAAAAGCGGCTCGCACAAAAACTAGAATAGCATACCTTCAACATCCCACACTACCCCATAAAATTACAAACCCACAAGACATAGCAAACCAATTTGCATCATACTATAGCTCATTATACAACCTACATAATGATACTAGTAAACCTCAACCAACCATGGACAATATAAACTCATTTTTGAAGAACATAAACCTCCCCTTACTCTCTGAACAACAATTAGAGACTCTGAATGCTCTGATCACAAATCAAGAAATAGAAATGACTATACACTCACTCCCCAATGGGAAATATCCCGGCCCAGATGGATTCTCTAATGAATATTTTAAAATGTTCACCAATATCCTCTCACCACACATGACAACAATATTCAACAAAGCTGCTGAGACTGCCTCTCTTCCACAAGAAATGCTGAGAGCACATATAGTAACATTACCTAAACCAGGCAAAGAACCCACCACACCAGCTAATTTTAGACCCATTTCCCTACTCAATTCTGATACAAAAATATACGCAAAATTATTAGCCAAAAGATTAACAAACATTGTACCTACTCTTATAAAGTGAGACCAGATGGGCTTTGTGAGGGGAAGACAAACCTCGGATGCAACCAGGAGAATTGTTAACGTGATTCATTATGCTGAAAAAACCCGAACGCCTTCTCTGCTGTTGTCAATTGACGCAGAGAAGGCGCTTGACAGGGTCCACTGGACATATATGGAAATGACCCTAATCAAGTTTGGATTTAAAGGCCCTATATTGCAAGCTATTATGGCACTGTACTCTTGCCCGTCAGCGCAAGTGTATTCTGCCGGGTTCCTATCCACAACCTTCAATATCTCTAATGGAACGAGACAGGGGTGCCCCCTTTCCCCTACCATCTTCAATATGATGATAGAGCCTTTAGCTGAGGCTATAAGAACACACCCCCTAATCACGGGCTTCCAGTTTGGAACTAACACTCACACCATCAACCTATTCGCGGAGGTTGTAATCCTGCTCCTGACCAATTCCACCATTTCCCTAAAACAAGCCCACAAAATCCTTATTGCCTTTGGGGAAATATCCTATTACAAAGTTAACTTCACTAAATCATTAATATTAGATATGGGTGGTTCAACCAACACCCGTAATACATTACAAACTAGGGATGAGCCGAACAGCCCCCTGTTCGGTTCGCACCAGAACATGCGAACAGGAAAAAAGTTCGCTCGAACACGCGAACACCGTTAAAGTCTATGGGACACGAACATGAATAATCAAAAGTGCTAATTTTAAAGGCTAATATGCAAGTTATTGTCATAAAAAGTGTTTGGGGACCTGGGTCCTGCCCCAGGGGACATGGATCAATGCAAAAAAAAGTTTTAAAAACGGCCGTTTTTTCAGGAGCAGTGATTTTAATAATGCTTAAAGTCAAACAATAAAAGTGTAATATCCCTTTAAATTTCGTACCTGGGGGGTGTCTATAGTATGCCTATAAAGGGGCGCATGTTTCCTGTGTTTAGAACAGTCTGACAGCAAAATGACATTTTGAAGGAAAAAACTCATTTAAAACTACCCGCGGCTATTGCATTGCCGACAAAACACATAGAAGTTCATTGATAAAAACGGCATGGGAATTCCCCAAAGGGGAACCCCGAACCAAAAAAAAAAAAAAAAAATGACGTGGGAGTCCTCCTAAATTCCATACCAGGCCCTTCAGGTCTGGTATGGATATTAAGGGGAGCCCCGGCCAAAATTTTTTTTAAAAAATGACGTGGGGTTCCCCCTAAATTCCATACCAGACCTGAAGGGATTTTAATGGGAACCCCGCGCCAAGAAAAACAAAAAAAAAACGGCGTGGGGCCCCCCCAAAAATCCATACCAGACCCTTATCCGAGCACGCAACCTGGCAGGCCGCAGGAAAAGAGGGGGGGACGAGAGTGCGCCCCCCCCCTCCTGAACCGTACCAGGCCACATGCCCTCAACATTGGGAGGGTGCTTTGGGGTAGCCCCCCAAAACACCTTGTCCCCATGTTGATGAGGACAAGGGCCTCATCCCCACAACCCTGGCCGGTGGTTGTGGGGGTCTGCGGGCGGGGGGCTTATCGGAATCTGGAAGCCCCCTTTAACAAGGGGACCCCCAGATCCCGGCCCCCCCTGTGTGAAACGGTAAGGGGGTACTTACCCCTACCATTTCACTAAAAAACTGTCAAAAATGTTAAAAATGACAAGAGACAGTTTTTGACAATTCCTTTATTTAAATGCTTCTTCTTTCTTCTATCTTCCTTCATCTTCTGGTTCTTCTGGTTCTTCTGGCTCTTCTGGTTCTTCCTCCGGCGTTCTCGTCCAGCATCTCCTCCGCGGCGTCTTCTATCTTCTTCTCCTCGGGCCGCTCCGCACCCATGGCATGGGGGGGAGGCTCCCGCTCTTCTCTTCTTCTCTTCTTCTCTTCTTCATTTTCTTCTCTGGGCCGCTCTGCAACCCATGCTGGCATGGAGGGAGGCTCCCGCTGTGTGATGGCGCTCCTCGTCTGACAGTTCTTAAATAACGGGGGGCGCGGCCACCCGGTGACCCCGCCCCCCTCTGACGCACGGTGACTTGACGGGACTTCCCTGTGACGTCACGGGGAATGCCACAGGGAAGTCCCGTCATGTCCCGTGCATCAGAGGGGGGCGGGGTCACCGGGTGGCCGCGCCCCCCGTTATTTAAGAACTGTCAGACGAGGAGCGCCGTCACACAGCGGGAGCCTCCCTCCATGCCAGCATGGGTTGTGGAGCGGCCCGGAGAAGAAAATGAAGAAGAGAAGAAGAGAAGAGCGGGAGCCTCCCCCCATGCCATGGGTGCGGAGCGGCCTGAGGAGAAGAAGATAGAAGACGCCGCATGGGAAATGATGGACAAGAACGCCGGAGGAAGCACCAGAAGAGCCAGAAGAACCAGAAGAACCAGAAGATGAAGGAAGATAGAAGAAAGAAGAAGCATTTAAATAAAGGAATTGTCAAAAACTGTCTCTTGTAATTTTTAACATTTTTGACAGTTTTTTAGTGAAATGGTAGGGGTAAGTACCCCCTTACCATTTCACACGGGGGGGGAGGATCTGGGGGTCCCCTTGTTAAAGGGGGCTTCCAGATTCTGATAAGCCCCCCGCCCGCAGACCCCCACAACCACCGGCCAGGGTTGTGGGGATGAGGCCCTTGTCCTCATCAACATGGGGACAAGGTGTTTTGGGGGCTACCCCAAAGCACCCTCCCAATGTTGAGGGCATGTGGCCTGGTACGGTAAAGGAGGGGGGGGCCGCACTCTCGTCCCCCCTCTTTTCCTGCGGCCTGCCAGGTTGCGTGCTCGGATAAGGGTCTGGTATGGATTCTTGGGGGGACCCCACGCCGTTTTTTTTTGGCGCGGGGTTCCCCTTAAAATCCATACCAGACCTGAAGGGTCTGGTATGGAATTTAGGGGGAACCCCACGTCATTTTTTTTTTAAATTTTGGCCGGGGTTCCCCTTAAAATCCATACCAGACCTGAATGGCCTGGTATGGAATTTAGGGGGACTCCCACGTCATTTTTTTTTAAATTTGGTTCGGGGTTCCCCTTTGGTGAATTCCTATGCCGTTTTTATCAATGAACTTCTATGTGTATTGTCGGCAATGCAATAGCCGCGGGTAGTTTAAATGAGTTTTTTCCTTCAAAATGTCATTTTGCTGTCAGACTGTTCTAAACACAGGAAACATGCGCCCCTTTACAGGCATACTATAGACACCCCCCAGGTACGAAATTTAAAGGGATATTACACTTTTATTGTTTGACTTTAAGCATTATTAAAATCACTGCTCCTGAAAAAACGGCCGTTTTTAAAACTTTTTTTTGCATTGATCCATGTCCCCTGGGGCAGGACCCAGGTCCCCAAACACTTTTTATGACAATAACTTGCATATTAACCTTTAAAATTAGCACTTTTGATTTCTCCCATAGACTTTTAAAGGGTGTTCCGCGGCATTCGAATTTGCCGCGAACACCCCAAATTGTTCGCAGTTCGGCGAACTTGCAAACAGCCAATGTTCGAGTCGAACATGAGTTCGACTCGAACTCGAAGCTCATCCCTACTACAAACACAACTACCATATATGTGGAGCAAAGGGAGCATCACATATTTAGGGATTGCACTTACGAACAAAGTCTCCACAATGATAAAAGCCAATATGATACCACTGGTTGCCAAACTGGAAGCCCAAATTAGAAACATGTCAAACAATGAGATATCATGGATGGGTAGAATTGCAGCTTACAAAATGATGATATTGCCACAAATACTATATATATTCCGCACCCTACCATTAAACATCCCTCAACATTTCCTTAAAAACATTGCAAATCTTGGAGATATATATGGAATGGGAAAAAAGCTAGATGCTCACAAAATAACCTCACATCCCATAAAAAAGCGGGCGGCGCAGGGCTAGCGAACATACATGACTACTTCTGGGCAGTACGCCTAGACCAAAACAAACATTGGTTCCAAACAACTGATATACCATTATGGGTGGACATTGAAAAGGCAACAGTACAGACGAAAGATTTACCCTTACGACTCATGACAGACAGGTGGATACCATGAGACACAAAAACAATGTATCCTACAACGCAGATATCATTAAAAGTGTGGAGATTCATAATGGGACAAACATGTAGGGACATTCAGGACACGCATTACAAAATCCCTTTAACATTCTTAGAGACAAAGATTCCAATGCTGACAGTCAGAGACTTGATAACTAAGAGCATAACACATATATTAGACCTTTATAATGGTACACAACCTAAATCTGTGGAACAACTCATGACGCAGTATCACCTTCCAACGGATAAGAGGTTTACATGCTTCAGGATTGTACACTTCATTAAATCTCGACCTACACTGACTATATCCCTTTCGAGTAAAATATGGCAATTTTACTCCACAACTAAACAACACACAAGAGGTATATCCCTTTTTTATAACATCACCAGAGATAAACTCACACTTACCAAAACTATAGCAATGAAAAAATGGGAGGAAGAATTAGGTATAGAAGTTTCAGTAGAACAATGGCAACAAACATTCAAGGCAATACACAAGGCCTCCCACTGTGTCAAACACTGGGAATTAGCTATCAAAATGGCAAACAGATGGCATTACACTCCATATAGAATAGCGAAATTCTTCCCTGGTGCTTCACCACACTGCTGGAGAGCCTGTGGACAAATAGGAAACCTATTACACATGCTTTGGTATTGTCCTACAGTTAAATGCATTTGGAACCAGGTATTTTGAATGGTATCTACAATAACAGGAGTACTCACACCCCCAGACCCGGTGCTGGAAATTCTTCATTTGAACATAGAAAAATTTCATACAGACTTTAGGCCAGTTATAACACAAATACTACTAGAGACACGTTTACTGACCTTACGAAACTGGAAATCCACAACAGCCATCAATATGTCAGACATTACCAAAGCGGTTCATAGAAATTACACTTTTGAGCGTCTCTTAGCAATAAATTCTTTACAATGCACAACTTTTGACAAGTATTGGTCTATATGGCCCAAAGGTTAATGTTACTGTTAATGAGGATAAAGTAAAACAAAGAAAAATAATATGAACAATTGAATTACTCTGCGTACAATGATTGTTTTTCTGACGTATCGACAACAATAGTAATGTACCGTATATACTCGAGTATAAGTCTAATTTTTCAGCACATTTTTTTGTGCTGAAAGTGCCCCCCTCGACTTATACTCGAGTCAAGCACTTTTCTGCAGCAAAAAATTTAATTTTCCGAACCAAATTTGGGGCCCCGTATCTCAGGGCCACTTGGTGCTAGGAACCCCAAATTTGGTGTGCAAACCCAGTGGAACTGGTGCCACAACATATCCAAAGCTGGAGTTTCTAGCACTAAGTGGCCCCGAGATACGGGGCCCCAAAATCGGTTCGGAAAATGTCATTCTCTGCTGCAGAAAAGTGCTTGACATTTTCTGAACCGACTTTGGGGCCCCATATCTCAGGGTCACTTGGTGCTAGGAACCCCAAATTTGGTGTGCAAACCCAGTGGAACTGGTACCATAACATATCCAGTTCAAGTGCTTGACATTTTCTGAACTGATTTTTGGGGCCCCGTATCTCGGGGCCACTTGGTGCTAGAAACCCCAACTTTGGCAATTTTATGGTGCTAGTTCCACTGGGGTGGCACACCAAATTTGGGGTTCCTAGCACTAAGTGGCCCCGAGATACGGGGCCCCAAATTCTGTCAACTGTGTCCATCTGCAGCAATGTCATTTCGGGACCCTTTGGGTTCAGAGACCCCAAATTTTGGCTGCAGCTAGGGGGCATCTAGGAACCCTTAACTACCGAGTTTGAAGTTCAGGGGACCTATGGCTGCAAATGGGCACAGTGAGGCATGCAAATGGGCACAGTGAGGCTGCAAATGGGCATTGTTCACCCTCTTTTCCACTTACAGTAGCTGTGCATTTCTCACCCTCGTCTTATACTCGGGTCAATACGTTTTTCCCATTTTTTTTTTTGTGGTAAATTAGGGACTTATACTTGGAACGACTTATACTCGAGTATATACGGTACTAATTTCCGAGATGTACATCAATTGAATGTGTATATCAATATACCCTTTTTATGTTATGTACTATGTTCCTTTATAAAACCTTCAATAAAAATCATTGAAACAAAAAAAGAAAGCTCTATTTGTGGGAAGAAAAGGACGCAAATTTCGTTTGGGTACAGCATTGCATGACCGCGCAATTAGCAGTTAAAGCGACGTAGTGCCAAATTGTAAAAAGTGCTCTGGTCAGGAAGGGGGTAAATCCTTTTGGGGCTGAAGTGGTTAATACAGTGCGTGAAGATCACATTATTGGACATTTGATGCACTGTCACTTTTGTATTTTTGCACTTTATTAATTGAAGATTATTAAGATGTTATTGCTCATTGAGTGCCCTTTCACATATACCTTTATTTAATTATTACTGTGTGGGAACACCCTTTCATGTTGGCAGCTACTCAGCTTTATTTACATTTTGGTTTGTGCATTAGTATATTCACTTGTAATGGCTGTGTGTTGAGTTATTTTGAGGGGACAGCAAATTTACACTGTTATACAAGCTGAACACTCACTACTTTACATTGCAGCAAAGTGTAATTTCTTCAGTGTTGTCACATGAAAAGACATAATAAAATATGGGGGGCGCATGCGCGGGACAGAGAAAGATGGACGCCTGATCTCCTCGCTCCGCGCCGTCGGAACCTAAACCCCGGCGGATAAGGCACACACGCCGCTCCCTGACACAGCAACAGCGGACATCACAGGGCTCACGGTGGGCATGTATAATACGCCCAAAAACCGGCAGCGGTACCGCTCAGGCCAGAAAGCTTCTCCAGCCACAGGAAAGTGGAAGGGGCAAGATGGCGCCCAAGCCCCTGGAGCCAGACAATACCACGCAGCTCTCAGAGGATAGCTTGCATCAGTTCCCGTCTGACCTGGTAAGTCCTGTGACAATGGACTCTGACGCCTTACTCCTTAAATTCCGCTCCATAGTGCGGGACAAAATCACTGGGGCCTCCCACAAGCTCTCTGCAGACCTTGTGAACCACTTGACGACCGCTCACTGTATATGTACGTCATTTTTTTGAAGATGGATATCTCGGTAACGGCAGCAGCTGCTGCCACAACCGAGGTATCCATCTTTACAGTGAGCGGTTCTGTACACGATAACGGTGGTCTCTGCGGCGGGTTCGCCACGAGATCACCGTTATCGGCGGCGGGAGAGGTGCCACCCCCCCTCCCGCCGCTCTCCCGCACCCTCCGCCGCTTACCGGAGCCGTCGGTAGCGGCGGAGGAGATCAGGACCTGTCACTGCCGAGGTACTGAGACGAGTGAGGCCAAGATGGCCCCCACCCGTCTCTATACCACGTGATGGCCGGAGCGACGTCGTTATGACGGCTCCGCCCACTTCTCTTAAAGGCACAATTATTTGTGTCATTTTTTTAAACGACTTTTTTTTTTTTTTTTTTTGCATTTTAGTCTAAATATGAGATCTGAGGACTTTTTGACCCCAGATCTCATATTTAAGAGGACCTGTCATGTTTTTTTCTATTACAAGGGATGTTTACATTCCTTGTAATAGGAATAAAAGTGATCCAAAATTTTTTTTTTTTTTAAACAGTGAAAAAATAAATAAAATAAAGTAAAATAAATAATAAAAAAAAAATGTTTAAAGCGCCCTGTCCCGACGAGCTCGCGCGCAGAAGCGAACGCATACGTGAGTAGCGCCCGCATATGAAAACAGTGGTCAAACCACACATGTGAGGTATCGCCGCAACTGGTAGAGCGAGAGCAATAATTCTAGCCCTAGACCTCCTCTGTAACGCAAAACATGCAACCTGTAGAATTTTTTAAACGTCGCCTATGGAGATTTTTAAGGGTAAAAGTTTGACGCTGTTCCACGAGCGGGCGCAATTTTGAAGCGTGACATGTTGGGTATCAATTTACTTGGCGTAACCTTATATTTCACAATATAAAAAAAAATTGGGCTAACTTTACTGTTGTCTTATTTTTTTATTCAAAAAAGTGAATTTTTTCCAAAAAAAGTGCGCTTATAAGACCGCTGCGCAAATACGGTGCACAAAAAAGTATTGCAATGACCACCATTTTATTCTCTAGGGTGTTAGAAAAAAACCCATATATAATGTTTGGGGGTTCTAAGTAATTTTCTAGCAAAAAAACCTGTTTTAAACATGTAAACACCTAAAATCCAAAACGAGGCTGGTCCTTAAGTGGTTAAAGAGCTAGGCCACCGCAATAATCAGTTGGAACAACGCATGGACCTGACAACTACAGTTCAAGAAGGACATTAAGAGGAAGTCGATAAGCTAGTGAGCTTGCAGGATAAATTAGAAGATGTAGAAAATAGGGCCCACAGAGACAATCTCCGCATCCGCGGACTCCCTGAGACTCTCACTGATTTTCAAGGAACAGCTACTGCTTTCTTTCAAGAACTTGCACCTGATATCCCTCCCGAATGCCTAGCATTTGATCATATTCGCAGGTCCCTGCCCTCAAAACCATCCGAGGGCCCCCCTAGGGATGTTATTATCAAATTCCGTTACTACCGCACTAGGGAGAAACTATTGCGAGCCGCAAGAGACCGTCAAGATCTCTCTTTTCAGGGAAACTGCAACTTTTTGCAGACCTTTCCCCGGTCACTATCGCAAAGCGGAGAAGCTTGAAGCCCTATCTGCAAGTTTTGCAAGCCCAGGGAATCAGGTACATATGGGGATTTCCCTTTAAACTTTCATTCTCACATCAAGGCCGTCAGTTCCATGCTTCTACCCTGCCAGATCTGTGGCGCCACTTTCAGGAGCTGCAGCTCGACCTCCCTCAGTCAAGCTCTTCACTCTCTTCAAGAACAGCATTTCCAGAATATGCCCACCGGCTGACGAAGCTACCGTGACTTACATGACACGCTCCGGAGCCCCCCCACTTTGAGCCTTAGTGCTGGAGACGACCATTGGCTCTCACTGTTTAATGTAAACACAAGTCAACACTGAACTTAGGCATCCCCTTCTTTTTTTTTTTGCCTACTACCTTTCACCCGCTGACTGTCACGTACGGAATTTGACTTTTTATTTTTTTTCCCTCCCCTTTTTTGTTGTTTTGTCTTGCAGGTCTATTACCGTGAGTTGCCCCATCTGCGAGATGGCAGCACAGGGTTATGATAATCTGGAACTACATTACGTACTTTGACCTCTTATGTACTATGTTTTTGTCCCGTTTCTCCCCCCTCCCCTTTTTTTTATTTTTAATTTTTTCTTCTTCTTCCCCAACTCCTTAAATGTTATAGCGGGTGTGTCGTACTGACTGTTCACAGGTGATAGTCCCCCCCCGTGGTGAGTTGGTTGCTCCCAACTGGTTACCGGGGCCCCGTGCTCGCTGCGGACTGAGGGGGATAACCCTTTGTACTTGGGCTGTGGCCAAGGGGCCCCAGGCTCTGGAGTTTGGTGTTACTGTCAACCTAAGACAACTACTTTACGGTTATGTTTCTGTTACTAGACTTGGCCACCATTGATGGCCTATCTGCGACACTTTGTCCACCCGCCTTGGGTCCCCTTGCTTGTTAGGGGATGTCCCCGGGTGTTGGCGTCCAAACCAAGCAGCACGGTTGCACTTTTGTTTGCTGCTTGTGTTTTGATTGTGTCATTTAAAAGTTTTTACGCACAATGTGCCTACCTTTTTTTTTTTTTTATATTCCATTTGATAATGTTGTTTTAGAAAAATTGTCGAGTGGTTTAGATGGATCACTGTTCCCCAAAACGAGCCGGAACTTGACCAGGACAGCGGCCCTGGCCAATTTTAGACCCATCAGTGAGACTTTTGTCCTACTAACCAATGCTACTATGTTACAAGGATCTTCACAGCTCCGAGTATTACTCGGTCTTCTTATGCTGATTTCTGTAAGCTTCTCTTCTGGTCTACTCTCTGACCTTTTCTGCTTTTACCCCCTCTTTTCTCTCCTTGAGTCCACGGGGTCCGCATTTAGGGGTATTAAATTGGGCTCCTTTTCATTTTTTCTATGACGCTTAATTGGTTGTCCCTGAATATTCAGGGTATGAACTCCCCCCAAAAGCGTGTGAAAATTTTTAAATACCTTAAAAGACAACGGGTAGATATAAATGATAAAAAATAAAAAATAAGGAGGTAGCGGGACTTTATATATAAACACACGGGAGCAGGAATAAAATTGATAGCTTTTAATAGAATCAAATGGTTATAGAGTTTCTGTATTCAAATAATTCAATGCATGATGCTATATATAAAATTATTCGTACAACTATTACAATTCATTGAAGCCAAAAGAGATATACATACATACATGTTCCAACAAGGAATCAATACATAATACATAGTATAAAAACATTTAGAGCATAATTACATGATTAATGGAAAAAATGGAAAACTAGGAAAAGGGGGGGGGTTTAATGTAGGGGGAAAAAAACAATTAATATGGAACGGCCTGGTCAGATGCATCAATGTGTACACTAGGTTGTTGTTGGCTCTACGCGTTTCAAGGTATTTAACCTATCATCAGGAGCAAGGAACCATAGTGATAATCTAAAAAATGAAGGAAAAATATTTAATTGAAAGGAAAAGGGAGAAAAGGAAAAAGAAAAAAGAAAAAAGAGAAAAACGGAAAATGGGGGAAAAAAAGAAAGAAAAAAGCTCAAAACAGGCAGGGAGGGTCCTCCCTAATGGACCCGAACTGCCCGTACACTTACATGTGTGGTCCACACAGTGGCGGTGCGGCCATGAAACACACAGGCCAAACCAAATATGTCACGCACGGGAGCTGAGGGGACATGCCGCAATGGGCAAAACACAGGAATGGACGACGTCCCGACGTCCCGCAGGAATAACAATGTAGATAGTATTGGAACAAGAAAGCCAGATCTGTAAAGGAAAGGAAATTATGTGGCTGTGAAGTGGATGTGGGCAAAAAGTGAAAAGAAATGTTCCAATACTATCTACATTGTTATTCCTGCGGGACGTCGTCCATTCCTGTGTTTTGCCCATTGCGGCATGTCCCCTCAGCTCCCGTGCGTGACATATTTGGTTTGGCCTGTGTGTTTCATGGCCGCACCGCCACTGTGTGGACCACACATGTAAGTGTACGGGCAGTTCGGGTCCATTAGGGAGGACCCTCCCTGCCTGTTTTGAGCTTTTTTCTTTCTTTTTTTCCCCCATTTTCCGTTTTTCTCTTTTTTCTTTTTTCTTTTTCCTTTTCTCCCTTTTCCTTTCAATTAAATATTTTTCCTTCATTTTTTAGATTATCACTATGGTTCCTTGCTCCTGATGATAGGTTAAATACCTTGAAACGCGTAGAGCCAACAACAACCTAGTGTACACATTGATGCATCTGACCAGGCCGTTCCATATTAATTGTTTTTTTCCCCCTACATTAAACCCCCCCCCCTTTTCCTAGTTTTCCATTTTTTCCATTAATCATGTAATTATGCTCTAAATGTTTTTATACTATGTATTATGTATTGATTCCTTGTTGGAACATGTATGTATGTATATCTCTTTTGGCTTCAATGAATTGTAATAGTTGTACGAATAATTTTATATATAGCATCATGCATTGAATTATTTGAATACAGAAACTCTATAACCATTTGATTCTATTAAAAGCTATCAATTTTATTCCTGCTCCCGTGTGTTTATATATAAAGTCCCGCTACCTCCTTATTTTTTATTTTTTATCATTTTCATCCAACCGGGATGGAGGGGGGGACCTGAGCGGCACCCCTATACCTCATACAAAGTCCCACTAATCCCCTTATTTTCCTCCCCATTAATATTAACGGGTAGATATAGCGTCCTTGCAGGAGACCCATTTTTCAACCGCCTCTTGCCCGAAGTATTTTGATGCACAATATCCTCAAGTTTTTTTTGCCAATGGCCAAACTAAACAAAAAGGGGTGCTCATTGCTTTCCGGAAGTTGGTCCCTTTTAGTTACACTAGACAGATAGCAGATCCGGGTGGTAGATATTTGTTACTACAGGGCACTATCCAGGACACGGAGGTTACAATCATGACTTATTATGCTCCTAAATCTACCCCGGGACCCTTTCTGACCCATCTCTGCTACCTTCTGAGATCCCACCACAGAGGCACCCTCCTTCTTGCGGGCGACTCGAATCTGGCTCTAAACCCCCTCTTAGATAAATATCCCTCGGAACGTGCAGCTCCCTCCCCTGATGCTGGAAAATTTAACCGCGCTCTACAAAACCATGACTTAGTTGACCTTTGGGGGGAACTTCACCCCCAAGGCAAGGATTATACACACTATTCTCACCCTCATCACTCCTACTCTAGAATCTAGAATAGACCATATGTTCATGTTAAGGAAACATCTCCCCCTGGTAGTATCCGCTTCTATTCTAGCTGCCCCATGGTCAAACCATGACCTCGTCCTGGTAGTATGTCATTCTATTCTTAGTAGACCACCTTGTTCGCCCTTGGTGATGAACGACTCACTTCTATCTTTTAAGGAGATCAGGGAGGATATCCAAAAAGCTTCTGTGGATTATTTCCGTACCAACATAGGCTCGGTTTCTTCCCCTGTAACCCTATGGGAGGCGTACACAGCGCTTCTTAGGGGCCATATCATTCAGATAGCATCAAAACGTAAACGTGAACGTGGTTCGCGGCAGCTCGATTTAGAGGCCAGGCTGGAATCACTCTCTACTGCATTCAAACAATCTCCTACTCCCGCTAACCGCAAACTCCTGGATCGGGTCCGCGCTTTGTTGGACCTATGCCTTACGGATGGAGCAGAACGTGTTCTGTGCTGGTCCCGTCAGAAGTGGTACGTTAGAGCAAACAGACCAAATAAAATGCTGGCCCATAGGCTTCATACCTTTACCCCTAAATTTACCCCTATCACACTAAGCACCAGACATAACGTACTGACGGGCAACCCAGTTAAGGTTCTGGAGGAATTTCACTACCGCTTAACCAAACTGTACTCAGCCTCAGCTCATATGGGTGGTCGAGACACAGACAGCTTCCTCGACCGTCTCTCACTCCCCATGTTGACAGAGGCCCACAAGGCTCTCATGGACCGGGACATTCAAATCTCGGAAGTCCTCCAATGTATCAAAGATTTGAAAGTGGGCAAAAGACCAGGACCAGACAGTTACACGGCACTTTATTATAAGAAACTAGCTGACGTTATAGCCCCACACCTGACAGCTATTTACAATTCTGTTAAACAGGACCAGAACTTTACCTTGGACCCGCTAACAGCTAACATTTTTATGATCCCCAAACCCGACCGTGACCATTCTTCTTGGGCTATCTTCTGACCCATTTCGCTGATCAACATTGATATGAAGGTCCTGACCAAGATCCTGGCTAACCGTCTGAACTCTTTTCTCCCCCGCTTGATAAAGAAAGATCAGGTTGGCTTTGTACCTCAGAGACAGGCAGGGGATGCAATTCGGCGGATTTTGCAACTGCAACACATGGACGTTCGCTAGCAACTATGCTGTTATCTTTAGACATGAATAAGGCCTTTGACACGTTGTCCTGGCCTTATCTCATGTCTGTGCTTCGCCATTACGGATTTTGCACCTCCTTTCTGCGGTGGAGGGCAGCCCTCTACGACTCCCCTAGAGCTAAGCTTAAGAGCTAAGCTTAAGTATTACGGATTTGAGTCCGTTTGGCATTGGGAGGGGGCACGCGTCAAGGGTTCCCACTCTCGCCTCTGCTGTTCATATTGGCTTTAGAGCCTTTGGCGGAGGCGATTCCTACTCATTCTGATATTTGTGGCATTGAGGTTGCGGGCTCTACCTACAAAATATATCTTTATTCGCCAATGATATTTTGCTGACCTTAACCTCTCCCAGGATCTCTCTACCAAATTTATTTTCCCTTCTAGACTCTTTTGCTTCTCTCTCGGGACTTCATGTTAACCCCGCTAAATCCAAAGCTCTTTCGGTTAACCTCCCCCACCCGGTATTAACAAATTTTAAAATCATCCTTCCCCTTTCAGTGGCTCTCCTCGCTACCCTATCTAGGGATCCGCCTTACTTCTAATTACGCGGGAATGTTTGGGCCAAGAACCCATCCCTGCTCAAACATCTGTCTGATATGCAAACCACCTGGTCCCACCTGCCACTGTCTTGGTTTGGTAGGTATAACTGCTATCCGAATGTCCTAACTTCCTAAATTACTTTATTATTTTCGGGTCTTGCCTGTCCCCTCATATATTTTACGCATTCATCAACGTAAACTCTCACAATTTATATGGGGATCTACCCGTCCCTGAATTAACAAGCAGGTCCTGTACGCCCGGCGGGCTAACGGTGGCTTCTCAGTCCCCAACCTACAAGTTTATTACATGGCAGCAGGCACTGCCCCGCTTTCCCACCTCCACGACACGTACCAGATGCCACTATGGGCCACATTAGATCTTGTCGACACTGACCCACTGCCTGTCTCCTCTCTACTATGGCTCCCTCCTACCTGCCGTCCGAAACCATTGGGACCATGTTTGACCCATTCCCTACAACTATGGGACTCAGCCAAATACTCAGCAGGCCTAATCTCCCCCCATCTCCCACTATTAAAACTCCTTTATTGCCCATTGTTCCTTCCTGGATGTGAAAATCCAGTGCAATTTTCCTGGGGGACCACAAATGGATTCACAGATTCTTTGCTTACCCCCACTAGGATATTAACATTTTATGCTTTACGCTCGTCTCATGATATCCCATTGAGAGAACATTATAATTACTTACAACTGAGACATCCCCTTCAACAACTTATTAGGTCCTGTCCTACTCCATACACCCTGACTCCTTTTGAGAGCTTATGCAGAGCCAGACCCCACTCTCCAGGTATGATATCACTAATTTACTTGTCCATAATTTCTACAAAACAACCTCCGCTGAGGCCCTATCACCTCCAATGGGAGAAGGAGTTGGGGAGACAGTTAGACCCAGAGGACTGGCGGACGATGACCATGGCCCTCTCCAAGTGTTCTAGGAATGTCCTTATATTGGAGAATGCCTATAAAGTATTATATTGGTGGTACTACACACCAGCTAGATTGGCCCAATTCATTCCAACCTATTCTCCACTTTGTTTTCTAGGATGCTCGCAGGAAGGCTCTATGGCACATATATGGTGGTCATGCCCAAGGGTGTGCAGGATATGGGTCAGAGTTTACACTATTCTTCGTAACATGTTTCACATAAACCTTAAAAAGGGACCCCTATGAAGCTTGGGAAACCAATTGTAGAATTATTACGTCCGGAGCTGCAATTAGCCCAACATCTCTTTACTGCAACTAAAGTGACCATCGCAAAGGCCTAGAAATCTCCCACACTTAGTTTTGAAGCAGTAAAGAACTGTATGAATGTGGTTATGGTAAATTAAATACTGACTGCCATCCTATTGGATATGCATGACCAATTTTTAAGAGTCTGGCAGCTATGGATCGTTTACTCACAGCCCTCTCGATTTGACGGCACGCTTCTTCAGATCTGAAACTCCCCTGTGCACATCCCATGGACTCTCCCCCTCCCCTCCCTCCTCCCATCTTTTCTTCTTACTTTTTTCCTTTATACTGGACTTTCCCTTTTTTTTCCTTTCAACATTTCCTTTCTCTTTTACTACGTTCTACGCATTTAATCCATATTTTTACTAGGCCGCCAGGTATGGACCGGGCTGAGATGGTTATTATTGAAACATCATATCTTTCACATTTCTCCCTATTTTTGTTAACTTTACATAACATACCCTGTCTGATGGGGAAACCCCTAGCCATGAAATCGTGCTGATATATATTCAGGCAATATGAATGGGATGGTAAAAAATAAATACTGCGCTTACACTAATTGGAAAAAAGCTGCGACTAGAAAGTAGTAAGCTGTAAATAATGTGGACCTCAAAAAGTCGCGCTAAAGGCTAAAGGTGACAACAGGCGAATGCCTAGAATAAACTAATATAGATATGAGGGTTGAATAGTGATCAATAAGTGAATAAATGATATAAGAGTGTCAAGCACTATGAAAAACAAAAACTAAAAAATACTAATAGGTGAATAGGACATAGATAATAATAACTATGCCCGTGGCGAAATACAAATATTGCATAACACAATCAATAAACAGTGAATTCCTCTAGTGTCAATAGAAATGATAATATACCATAACCGTGACTACAAAGCTAGACCATAATTGATATAGGAAAATGGTGTAACAATAAAGGGAAAATAAACCCAAAAAAAGTCCGTAGCTCAAAAAAGACAGTATTGAATAAAGTCCATCCGTATTAAATTGACATGCATAAATTAAAACTGGTCTCCAAGTGCTCTGTGAAGTAATGTAACAGGATCTCGCTGTGGTGAAAAATAGAGTGCGTAGATAGACCTCCACCTCCAAGAAAAATTGCTGCCTCTTACCAGATGGGAATGGCCTCTTAATTACAGGAGACCCAGGAGGCGGATGGCTGCAACCCCAGCCAGGGATCTTTAAAGCAGGCACTCAGCGTCCAGGTCCAGGGACTCGCTCCAACCAGCCTCAGCAAATATGGGAATATCACCATGTAAAAAACAAAGTGCTCCACATAGCATAAAATCCAGCGATTTATTGAATAAAAAGTAAAGGTTGCACTTACAGAAACATGGTAGATTGCAAGCGTGTATGAAAAAAGCCAGCCGGCTCCAAGGTAACCTGTGTCTTCCGGGTGTGCGTATCGCGGTGTCGTCGGGACGTAGCTCCTCCTCTCCTGTAATTAAGAGGTCATTCCCATCTGGTAAGAGGCAGCAATTTTTCTTGGAGGTGGAGGTCTATCTACGCACTCTTTTTTTCACCACAGCGAGATCCTGTTACATTACTTCACAGAGCACTTGGAGACCAGTTTTAATTTATGCATGTCAATTTAATACGGATGGACTTTATTCAATACTGTCTTTTTTGAAATATGAATGGGATATTCAGACCATAGTTACCCTGCCCGCGTAGGGTCATTTTGTAGGGCAAACTTTGGTCATCCGTTTCTCCATTTAATTTTAGGGAACATTGGGTTTGTTATATGTTTGAGTGTACGATACATGCCTCTACAAATTGCAATGCATTTTTTTGCTTACTTTTTGCCTCATTTCCTTGTTTGCCTACCATGTAATGTAACCATCTGAGGGAAGATGATGTTATATGTTGGATTACCTGCCAATAAAGTCTTTTGTAAAAGAAAAGATATAATAAAATATTTACAAAAATGTGAGGGGTGTGCTCACTTTTGTGAGATATTGTATATATACATAGACACTCCCATAGACACACATAAACATTCCTATAGACACACTCCGATTTGTGTAAATATTTAGGAAAAACACACCTAGCGCAGAAATATTTTTTTAGTTATGTAAATCCTAGTACCACAGATCAGTTCCCAACTGCTGTCTCTCATCTGGTGACCTAATACAAAATTACAGTATGGTCTTGCAGTCTAGTCAGTCATGTGACTGAAGCTCTAACTGCTTCTGAAAGATAAAGGGTAAAATGTTTTTTGAAAAATTATACTGTTTCTGCATATTGTTACATGTCAATAATTTATTTCAGCAAACCTATAAAGTTACTGAGAGGCCTTTTCAAGAAATAGATGTATGGACTAGACACCTGTTCTTCCTTTCAGCTGTGAAGTTTAGCTAACTTCGTTATGCCACAGTTCTACACAACAGGAATTTGACCTAACCTTTTAATTCCCTCTTACAGTAGAAGGAGCAACTGACTCATGTATCTGCCCAGCCATATTGTGCACAATCTATATTGCAATTAATAAGCAGCTAAGGCAGCTTGCTTTTGTATGCAGTTTTTTTCAGATGTCCCGCTGGAAGAGAAGGTTTCCTGCTGAGCAGAGCAATGACTTGGAAAACATTTGGCCAGAATGAGTAACGTATGATGCTCAGCTGAATCGAGTGTTAGGCACTAGATCAGAAGCTAACCAAAGAACAGTCACAAGATTTAATTGTGAACCCATCCGAGAGGGTCATTTTTAAAAATTGTTTAGGGCAAATAAATTTAGTGACCCTAAATACAGCAGCTATTTATTAAGCACTTTGGGACAGAAACAGTTTCTTTTTATTTTGCACACACATTAGGCCTTGTTTACACTTGCTTTGCTCTCTGAAAAATTATCTGCATTTGGATAGGCAGTAAGGACGTGCTGCAATGCCTCCTCACCGCCTATTTTAACCCCTTAAATGACAGACTACCGCAGGGTAGAACATTCACTTGAATGGGTCGCGTTCAGCAGGCGATAATGCCCATTAATTGTGCCAGCTAAAGGGGAAGCAGTTGTGGGGGGGGGGGAGTGGTAAAATGTGATGTGGATTGTGCAGCATTATTATTATCATTATACAGGATTTATATAGCGCCAACAGTTTTACGCAGAGCTTTACAATATAAAAAGGAGACAATACAGTTATAATACAATAAAATACAAGAGGATTAAGAGGGCCCTGCTCAGAAGAGCTTACAATCTAATAGGGTGGGGCAGGTGGTACAAAAGGCTGTAACAGTGGGGAATGAGCTGATGGAAGTGGTAGAAGATTAGTTGGAGACGTGATAGGCTTTTCTGAAGAGATGAGTTTTCAGGGATTGCGTGAAGGTAGCAAGAGTAGGGGATAGCCGGACAGATGGAGGTAGCAAGTTCCAGACGATGGGAGAGGCTCTGGAGAAATCCTGGAGACGAGTATGAGAGGAGAAGACGAGAGAGCTTGAGAGTAGGAGGTCTTGAGAAGAGCGGAGAGGACGATTTGGGTGATATTTGGAGACAAGATTGGTGATGTAGCTTTAGCAGAGTTGTGAATGGCTTTGTATGTTGTGGTTAGTATTTTGAATTTAATTCACTGGGTGATTGGGAGCTAGTGTAGGGATTGGAGGAGAGGGTTGAGCGGTTGGTAAGGTTATAGGGATGAGCCGAACACCTGTTCGGTTCGCACTAGAACATGTGAACAGGAAAAAAGTTTGTTCGAACACGCGAACACCGTTAAAGTCTATGGGACACGAACATAAATAATCAAAAGTGCTAATTTTAAAGGCTTATAGGCAAGTTTTTGTCATAAAAAGTGTTTGGGGACATGGATCAATACAAAAAAAAGTTTTAAAAACGGCCGTTTTTTCAGGAGCAGTGATTTTAATAATGCTTAAAGTCAAACAATAAAAGTGTAATATCCCTTTAAATTTCGTAGCTGGGGGGTGTCTATAGTATGCCTGTAAAGGGGCGCATGTTTCCCGTGTTTAGAACAGTCTGACAGCAAAATGACATTTCGAAGGAAAAAACCCATTTAAAACTACCCGCGGCTATTGCATTGCCGACAATACACATAGAAGTTCATTGATAAAAATGGCATGGGAATTCCCCACAGGGAACCAAGATTTAAAAAAAAAAATGACGTGGGAGTCCCCCTAAATTCCATACCAGGCCCTTCAGGTCTGGTATGGATATTAAGGGGAACCCCGGCCAAAATTAAAAAAAAAAAATGACATGGGGTTCCCCCTAAATTCCATACCCGACCCTTCAGGTCGGGTATGGATTTTAAGGGGAACCCCGCGCCAAAAAAAATGGCGTGGGGTCCCCCCAAAAATCCATACCATGCCCTCAACATTGGGAGGGTGCTTTGGGGTAGCCCCCCAAAACACCTTGTCCCCATGTTGATGAGGACAAGGGCCTCATCCCCACAACCCTGATCGGTGGTTGTGGGGGTCTGTGGACGGAGGGCTTATCGGAATCTGGAAGCCCCCTTTAACAAGGGGACCCCCAGATTCCGGCCCCCTCCTGTGTGAAATGGTAAGGGGGTACTTACCCCTACCATTTCACTAAAAAACTGTCAAAAATGTTAAAAATGACAAGAGACAGTTTTTGACAATTCCTTTATTTAAATGCTTCTTCTTTCTTCTATCTTCCTTCATCTTCTTCTTCTGGTTCTTCTGGCTCTTCTGGTTCTTCCTCCGGCGTTCTCGTCCAGCATCTCCTCTTCTATCTTCTTCTCCTCGGGCCGCTCCGCACCCATGGCATGGGGGGAGGCTCCCGCTCTTCTCTTCTTCTTTTCTTCTCTTCTTCTCTTCTTCATTTTCTTCTCCGGGCCGCTCCGCACCCATGCTGGCATGGAGGGAGGCTCCCGCTGTGTGACGGCGTCTCCTCGTCTGACGGTTCTTAAATAACGGGGGGCGGGGCCACCTGGTGACCCCGCCCCCCTCTGACGCACAGTGACTTGACGGGACTTCCCTGTGACGTCACAGGGAATGCCACAGGGAAGTCCCATCATGTCCCATGCATCAGAGGGGGGCGGGGTCACCGGGTGGCCCCGCCCCCTGTTGTTTAAGAACCATCAGATGAGGAGACGCCGTCACACAGCGGGAGCCTCCCTCCATGCCAGCATGGATGCGGAGCGGCCCGGAGAAGAAAATGAAGAAGAGAAAAAGAGAAGAAGGAAGAAGAGAAGAAGATGAAGAAGAAGATGAAGAGAAGAGCGGGAGTCTCCCCCCATGCCATGGGTGCGGAGCGGCCCGAGGAGAAGAAGATAGAAGACGCCATGGAGGAGATGCTGGACGAGAACGCCGGAGGAAGAATCAGAAGAACCAGAAGATGAAGGAAGATAGAAGAAAGAAGAAGCATTTAAATAAAGGAATTGTCAAAAACTGTCTCTTGTCATTTTTAACATTTTTGACAGTTTTTTAGTGAAATGGTAGGGGTAAGTACCCCCTTACCATTTCACACAGGGGGGGGGGATCTGGGGGTCCCCTTGTTAAAGGGGGCTTCCAGATTCTGATAAGCCCCCCGCCCGCAGACCCCCACAACCACCGGCCAGGGTTGTGGGGATGAGGCCCTTGTCCTCATCAACATGGGGACAAGGTGTTTTGGGGGGCTACCCCAAAGCACCCTCCCAATGTTGAGGGCATGTGGCCTGGTACGGTTCAGGAGGGGGGCCGCACTCTCGTCCCCCCTCTTTTCCTGCAGCCTGCCAGGTTGCGTGCTCGGATAAGGGTCTGGTATGGATTTTTGGGGGGACCCCACGCCGTTTTTTTTTTGGCGGGGGTTCCCCTTAAAATCCATACCAGACCTGAAGGGTCTGGTATGGAATTTAGGGGGAACCCCACATCATTTTTTTTAAATTTTGGCTGGGGTTCCCCTTAATATCCATACCAGACCTGAAGGGCCTGGTATGGAATTTAGGGGGACTCCCACGTCATTTTTTAAAAAAAATTTTGGTTTGGGGTTCCCCTGTGGGGAATTCCCATGCCATTTTTATCAATGAACTTCTATGTGTATTGTCGGCAATGCAATAGCCGCGGGTAGTTTTAAATGGGTTTTTTCCTTCGAAATGTCATTTTGCTGTCAGACTGTTCTAAACACGGGAAACATGCGCCCCTTTACAGGCATACTATAGACACCCCCCAGCTACGAAATTTAAAGGGATATTACACTTTTATTGTTTGACTTTAAGCATTATTAAAATCACTGCTCCTGAAAAAACGGCCGTTTTTAAAACTTTTTTTTGCATTGATTCATGTCCCCTGGGGCAGGACCCAGGTCCCCAAACACTTTTTATGACAATAACTTGCATATAAGCCTTTAAAATTAGCACTTTTGATTTCTCCCATAGACTTTTAAAGGGTGTTCCGCGGCATTCGAATTTTCCGCGAACATCCCAAATTGTTTGCTGTTCGGCGAACTTGCGAACAGCCAATGTTCGAGCCGAACATGAGTTCGACTCGAACTCGAAGCTCATCCCTAGTGGATAAGTCTGGCAGCAGCATTCATGATAGACTGAAGAGGGGATAGCCTATGGAGAGGCAGTTCAATGAGAAGGGAGTTGCAATAGTCAAGGCGAGAGATAACGAGGGAGTGAATAAGGAGCTTGGTGGTTTAATTTGTTAAAAAGAGATGTTACGGAGGTGAATTCTACAAACTTTTGACAACGATTGGACTCGGGGCTGAAATGACAAGTCAGAGTCTTGGATTACACCTAGCACCCTGCCGTGAGGGGAGGGATTGATAGTTGCATTGTTGATTTTGATGGAAAAGTCATGGAGGGGGGTACGGGGGGGGGGGAATAATATCAGTTTTAGAGAGATTTAGTTGAAGGAAGTGGTGCGACATCCATGCTGATATGTCAGTTAGTAAGTTAGTAATGCGAGAGAAGACCGAAGGAGTGAGGTGAGGAGTAGACAAAGGGATTTGGGTGTCATTGGCCAAGGGAGGAGGTGTAGATGGAGAAGAGAAGGGGTCCAAGAACAGAGCCTTGGGGGACCCCCCACAGAAAGGGGCAATGGAGAGGAGGAGACAGAGTTGTAGGTGACACTGAAAGAGTTTATATAGAACAACAATTTCATGCATTATATAGTGCCACATCCAGTATTTAAAGCTAAAGAACAAAAACCCCTAGTGGTGGACTTTTAAGGCACATAAAGGGTAAAAGAGTATTATAAATACAACAATAGTTTATTAAATATGTAGTATAAAAGAGTTTAGACATGTAACATAAGGAATGCGTTTACTTTATTTTAATTCTTTATTTTGTTTTAATAAATATACACCATTATACAACAAAGAGAACATAATAAAATATTACTTACTTCTCATATTCTCACCATTTACCTTAAGACCTACCCACCCCCATAATCCTATCTTGCAGAAACCACTAAAGGAAGATGTTTAAACTATTTATTTTCCCATTCTTATCCCCTTTCTTGTTACCTAGTGATCTCTTCAACGTATCTCCACGTTTTTTTAAAATCAAGCCACATTTCCCATTTATCTTTACATTCTGTCCCTTGTACTCTTGTACCCAATGCGTTTCGGAGTACACGTATCTCCTTCCTCAGGAATGAGTATTAGCAAGAGAAATTTCTATTGTATTTGTGATGAGTTAATGAGTTAACATTCCATAGTGTTATAATTAAAAACAACAGGAATTTAGCACAGGTGTGCCAGGCAGATGCTCGACTCCAAAAGCTCTTAGTATAATTGTTTTATAGGACGTTTTACATCCATGTCAGATCAAAAAGAAGTATTTTGAAAAGGTGGTAGTAAAAAATGGGATTGTAGTGAAAAAAACCCAAAACTCTCTTATCCTCCCAGCATAAGCAGGGTATGACCTGAAGATTCGCTGGGGCCAAATGGGGTCCTGAGAGCAGTGGTTGAGGAGTCAACAAATAGGTGATGATTGTAGTATAAAATAGCTGATCATGGCTTTATAACAGAGAGCTTTTCAAATCCTGACAGCTCATCTCGGCATCCAGCAGCTAAATGCAGTGGATATTTTCACTGCAATTAGCTGCTGGATGCCGAGACGGGCTGTCAGGATTTGTCTCGCTGTCTGTGTCAATGGATGCAACAGCGGGGCTCGAAAGTGAGCACACACACGGGTGCCCCCCATGGGAAGCAGCTTCACCTGGGGGCACTGGAGAGAGCACAGAGCAGGTCTTAAGCAGCGGCTACTGATAAATTTAGCTGTGCTAGGTGGTAACTAACCTGACTGTAGGTGGCACTGTTGTATAGAATCTATACTGCCACCTCTGGCTGCTTCATGTATGTGCGCCCCTCGTTTGTGCTGCCAGCAATTTATTTACACAGGGACACGTGGAATCAAGACCTGGGACAAGGAAGACCACCTTACAAGAAAATCGAAAAAGTCTTCATCATCACTGAAACTGAGTACATTGCAGACTTGATTTGCAGCTACACAAAACTGCTGGCTTTTTATTCATTATCTATGAAATGACACCTTTAACTACAGACGGAGCAGCCCTCTATGCTTTGTATTTTCTCTGGTGATACAGATACAGCAGCCCTGGATAGCCTATAAGGTTTTTGGGAGACCCAATTCCCTGGGCTCAGTGAGACCAACATATTGGTCTTTCTAGCTGGTAAGGAGAAAACTTACTTTGGGTGTTCCGTCTCATTGGATAAGGGTCTCTTCTTCTCACCAAGTATTGATCGTATTATTCACCGGCCAATTTTTCTTTTTTGCAAGCTTATTGGGACTTATTCTTACATATATCACACATGTTATCATATTTCACTTATGATTAAAAGACTCACATTATTTGTTATTTTGAATATTGCAATTTTGGAGTTCGTTGATCCACGTCAGAGGATCAATATTGTCACTTTGTTTATGTGTATATCAATAATTTATATTTGATGTATTTACCATATAAATTGAATATTATATCACTAGGTGATCTAGTTTCACAACAATCAGCATATTCTATTCTTGGTAAACTCCTCCACCTTAGTTTTCTGCTTTTAGTTTGATTTCACCAATTCATTATGTTTAAGCTTTTTGTTTAATGATTTTAGCGCTGCACTAATTTATATCCAATTCAAGGTCCTGTTCTTTAAATGGAGTGGAGATATTTAGATGTTGTATGAATAATTTATTCATCTCACCATCAATTGACCCCAATATCCACAATTAGTAATCTCCTCATCTCGCGAGAACATGCCGGTTATTTTCTGTAAGATACCTGTGGTAGTTAGTGTCTGAAGTGGAGCTTGTATGCTGAGGATTAAGACGAAAATGTAATCAGGCAGGTCGAATCAGCAACAGATCAGGCAAAGCGATACAAAATCGACATCCAAAGAATGGTCAGGCAGGCCGAGGTCATACACGAACTGGTGGTGACGTACCAAATCAGCAGGCTAGAGAATGGTCAAGAATTCAGGCAGAGATTCAATACACGGTAGTCAAAATCACAGAGCTATCAATACACCCAGGGAGCAAGTCAAAACAAACAGGCACTAAGTAACAGGAAGTGCTGTTTTTTATGGGCTGCTCATTGTACATTGTCCACAGCTGGCAGCAGGTGGGGCTAATGAGTCCAAGGCAATGCATCAAGCTGGGAGAACATTGCAATAATTTCAAAGCTCCTCCACGGCACAACAGGAAAGACAGCAGCTATGGGACCAGGAACATCGCGGTTCGAAGACACAGAGGCCCTCTCCCCAGTGGACCCCTCTGGGCTTATCGGGAAAGGAGGCATGGAAGTCTTGAATAAGAGTAGGGGCATGCAAATCTTTGGCTGGAACCCAAGAACGATCTGTGACTGTATATCACTTCCAAAGAACCAGATACCACAACCCTGCCTTCTAGAATCCAGAATCTTAGACTTCAAACTCATGTTGTCCATCAACAAGAACAGGAGGAGGTAGCTGTTGAGTTCTGGAGTAGCAATTTAAAATTGCCTTTTTGAGGAGAGAAACGTGGCATACGGGATGTATCCAGAGATAGGAGGGCAATTTTAACCGATAGGAGACTGGCTCGACTCGAGCAATAATTCTGTAAGGACTGATGAATTGAAGGCCCAATTTGGTAGAAGGTTCTTTCAGTCTCACGTACTTGGTTGATAGCCAAACTCTGTCCCCCACCACATATGGAGGTATATGGCGTCTTCGTTTGTTGGAGAAAAGTGCATACTTGCCTGCTGACTTCCGTAGTAATAAGCAAATCTTTTTCCAGTGTAGCAGAATATTTTTCACCCGCTGATCTGCTGCTGGTACACCAGAAGGTTGAAGTAGGGGGAAAAAATGAGGGTGATAGCCTAGGGCTGCGTAGATGGTGTGGTATGAAAAGCACTGTGCCAATGGGAGTTAACGCCGAAGTCAGCCAAAGGCAAATACTCAGACCAATTGGAGTGTAATGCATTGAGATACTGTAATGTCGAAGATAGGTTTCCAGGGTCCGGTTCATGCGTTCGATTTGACCATCTGTTTGAGGGAGGTGAGGTAGAGAGTGAGAGCGTTACTCCAAGTTTCTTACAGAATGCTGTCCAGAATCGAGAAACAAACTGGGATCCACGGTCTGAGACAACATTGGTAGGTATGCCATGATGTTTCACAATATAGGAAAGGAAGAGGGTAGACAGTGCTTCCGCTGTGGGTAATCCGGGGAGCGGTACAAAATGAGACATTTTGGAAAAGCGATCCACTATGACCCATATAGTAGTCATGCCCTCGGACTTGGGTAACTCTGTAATGAAGTCCATAGTCAAATGGGTCCAAGGCTGGCGAGGTGCAAGACGTGAGTGTAACAGTACAGGAGGCAATGTGCGGGGTACTTTATTAGCAGCACAAGTTGGACAGGCAGCCACATAGTCAGTAACATCTTTTTTCACATGAGGCCATCAGACATGACGCTGCAAGATCTTAGGAGTGATAGTGACACCAGGATGACCGGATAACACACCATCATGTGACCAGAGGAGTACAGGTTTTCTGAGGCTAGGGGCTATGAACAGGCGACCTAGTGGTATCTTCAAGCCTTGAGGAACACGATTATGGGTTTCTTGTAACTGTTGGGAAAGAGCCGTAGAGATCTGTGTGACAATTTTGTAAAGTGGGATTATATACTGCTCAGTAGGGATGGGCCGTACACCCCCCGGTTTGGTTCGCATCCAGAACATGCGAATGGACCGAACGTTTGCGCGAACATTTGAACACTGTTAAAGTATATGGGACTCGAACGTGAGAAATCAAAAGTGTGAATTTCAAAGGCTAATATGCAAGTTATTGTGCTAAAAAGTGTTTAGTGACCAGGGTGCTGCCCCAGGGGACATGTATCAATGGGAAAAAAAGTTTTAAAAATGGACATTTTTTCGGGAGCAGTGATTTTAATGATGCTTAAAGTGAAAAAATAAAAGTGAAATATTCCTTTAAATGGGGGGTGTCAATAGTATACCTGTAAAGTGGCGTGTGTTTCCTGTGCTTAGAACAGTCCCTACACAAAATGACATTTCTAAAGGAATAAAAGTCATTTAAAACTGCTTGAGGCTTTAATGTAATGTCGGGTCCCGGCAATATGGATGAAAATCAGCGAGACAATGGCATGGGTACCCCCCCCCAGCCCATTACCAGGCCCCTTTGGGTCTTGTATGGATATTAAGGGGACCCCGCACCCAAATTAAAAAAAGAAAAGGCGTTGGACCCCCAGGCCCTATATACTCTGAACAGCAGTATACAGGCGGTGCAAACAAGACAGAGACTGTAGTTTTGTTCTTATGTAGAATCTGTTTGTAATTTGGAACAGGTACATTTTGTAAGTGTAGCTCCAGCCAAAAAATCTATTTTAAAGCTTTTTGGAAAACATAGGGAATGGTTATCACCCTTGTAACATTTGTTTTGCTGTCTGTGCCCCTGTTCAGAAGATTTCACCTCACTTTCTGTCCCAATGACAATTGCATTTTGAAAATTTGGGGTTTTTAAGGGAAACAAGGATTGGTGATAAATCAGTGGAGGAGAAACCTTTTTCCCATATTAACTCTTACAGAAGAGAATTTCCCTTTCCTTTGGGTAGATTTCCTCTCACTTCCTGTTGTCTCCCTCCGTTTGTAAGTAGGAGTCATTTGTAAGTCAGATTTTTGATAATAGGGGACCACCTGTATATACTATACAGCCTGCCCTATACACTCTGTGTAAAATTGGGCTTTAGGTGTTGGTGGTACCAGAACACTATAAGCCCTCACAATTACTCTTAGTGGGCGCTGGAACGGGCCCTGCTATTATATCAAGAACTGTAATTACATGCCCCTGTTAAACAGGGGCAGAAAAATTGGGCATTAGGCGGTGGTGGTGGCACAACACTGTAAAGCCTCACAGATACTTTTGTTGAGCGCAGAAACAGGCCCTGCTGTGAAATATTAGATCAAAAATTGTAATTACACGCCCCTGTAAAACAGGGGCAGAAAAATTGGGCCTTAGGCAGTGGTGGTGGTGCCCAGAACCAAAAATGTTCTTAGAAGCTATCAACATGAACATTGCGGAGGAAAAGGATAGTCACTCAGCATAACAGGATAGTCACTCAGCATCAGCATAGGCAGTCTTGAAGGGATCTCACATTCATAAAAAAATGAATTGGTTACATCAGCACCAGGTGCTTGGTAGCTGGTGATCCAAGACTGATTCATTTTTATGAAGGTGAGCCGATCAACCGAGTCGGTGGACAGGCGCACTCTGTGATCGGTTACAAAGCCTCCAGCAGCACTGAATGTGCGTTCCGAAAGAACGTTGGATGCAGGACAGACCAGTAGCTCAATTGCATATTGTGCAAGCTCTGGCCAGTGATCCATTCTCAAGACCCAGTAACCCAGTGGATTTTTGGTTGGAAAGGTCTCCAAGTCTGATCTTGCCCCTAGATATTCCTGGCGTTTGGGAATCTGCCACTGAGGTACCGCACATTCCACAAATTCTCGAAAGGGGGCAGAGTCTACCAGCTGAAAAGGCAGAAATTTGAGTGCTAGCAATTTAGCCAAACTAGCATTTAGCCGCTGAGCATGTGGATGGCTGGGGCCCAATTTCTTTCGCTGGTTTAGCAAATGGGGTTAGCAGATTGTGGGCTAGCAGATTGCCCGGAAGTGCTTGGGACACCTAATTTTACACCTTCATTCCTCTCAGTGCAGGTTTCTGAGAGGACTGGAGGTATAGTGGGGTTGGTGATCCCAGCTGATGAGGAGCAAGGAGAGGTCCGCCTTGTTCTTTGGTGTGGGTCTTTTAAGTACTAATGCTAACGGACTGCATGGGAGGTCGTCATATGTCTGGTCAAGCATTTGGCGCTCAAGCTGCTGTTTTGCCACGCTTGATACGCTTCAGACATATGTTGCAAACAGCAATGATGCGATCTGCTGCACACATCTCAAAAAAGACCCACACCAAAGAGTTTTTGGAAAAACGCACAGAGTCAGCAGCGCTCTGCACATGCGGAGCTCTGCGGTGTGATGCAGTCGGTTGCCTGCCCTTAAGCTGACCCCTGGAGGGTATCCTGCCTCGTTGGAGATGTGCCTCATCCTCCTCCTCCTCCTCTCTTCTATCTGGCACCCACGTAGAGTCAGTGACCTCATCATCCCCTCCCTTCTCGCCACTGGAGCAAACCTGGCAGTGTGCTGCAGCTGGGGGAACATGACTGCCAGTTTCTTGTCCTTCTTGGGCACCCCCTCTCTCTGGGCTCAAGTTATTGCCTTCATCCTCAACCTGGGTACCATCATCAGAGCCTTCAAAACGCTGCGCATCCTCCTGCAGCATGTACCCCACACTGTGGGAACTCCTCAGGGCATGATGGTGGGGCTAGGGAAGGAGTGACTGATGACATTGAGCCGATGGAAGAGGCCGCTTTGGCATCTGCATTGGCAGACAAAGTACCCTGAGCCTGGGTGACAGAGGATGAGGAGGATGAGGACAGCTTGGTCTTCCACTCTACCAACTCTTCTGCATGTTGTGGCTCAACACGGCCAGCTGCCAAAAAAAGGACAAGCGTGCCCCATGGCCACGTGTTGAGGATGCACCGTGTCCACGACCAGCACTGTTGGCTGTAGACACAGAGCCTGCTTGCCCTCTTTTAATGGCCTGTGAGCGTCTGCCTCTCCTTGGTGGCCTTCCAGACATACTTTACAATTAGATTAGCAAAACAACGCCTGAAGTTTACTAAAAACAGTACACCAGGAATGGCCTACTCAGGTATAGGCTTGGCTAGACTATATATATATATATATATATATATATATATATATATGTATATATATATATATATATATATATACAAGCCTGTATATATACATTATCTCACAAAAGTGAGTACACCCCTCACATTTTTGTAAATATTTTATTATATCTTTTCATGTGACAGCACTGAAGAAATGACACTTTGCTACAATGTAAAGTAGTGAGTTTACAGCTTGTATAACAGTCTACATTTTCTTTCCCCTCAAAATAATGCAACACACAGCCATTAATGTCTAAACCATTGGCAACAAAAGTGAGTACACCCCCTAAGTGAAAATGTCCAAATTGGGTCCAAAGTGTCAATATTTTGTGTGTTCACCATTATTTTCCAGCACTGCCTTAACCCTCTTGGGCATGGAGTTCACCAGAGCTTCACAGGTTGCCACTGGAGTCGTCTTCTACTCCTCCATGACGACATCACGTAGCTAATGGATGTTGAAGACCTTGCGCTCCTCCACCTTCCATTTGAGGATGCCTCACAGATGCTCAATAGGGTTTAGGTCTGGAGACATGCTGGGCCAGTCCATCACCTTTACCCTCAGCTTCTTTAGCAAGGCAGTGATCGTCTTGGAGGTGTATTTGGGGTTGTTATCATGTTGGAATATTGCCCTGCGGCCCCTTCTTCGAAGGAAAGGGATCATGCTCTGCTTCAGGAGGTCACAGTTCATGTTGTCATTCATGGTTCCCTCAATGAACTGTAGCTCCCCAGTGCCGGCAGCACTCATACAGCCCCAGTCCATGACACTCCCACCACCATGCATGACTGTAGGCAAGCCACACTGGTCTTTGTACTACTCACCTGGTTGCCGCGACACATGCTTGACACCATCTGAACCAAGTTAGTTTATCTTGGTCTCATCAGACCACAGAACATGGTTCCAGTAATCCATGTCTTAGTCTGCTTATCTTCAGCAAACTGCAGGCTTTTTATGCACCATCTTTAAAAGAGGCTTCCTTCAGGGATGACAGCCATACAGACTACTGTGATGCAGTGTGCGGCGTATGGTCTGAGCACTGACAGGCTGACTCCGCACCCCTTCAATCTCTGCAGCAATGCTGGCAGCTAGGGATGAGCTTTGTTTTCGAGTCGAACGCATGTTCGACTCGAACATCGTGTGTTCGGTAGTTCGCCGAATTACGAACGTTATGGGCCGTTCGTGCCAAATTCGAGTGGCGCGTCACGGCCCATAATTTACTGCGGCATCACAGTGCATTGCTGGCTGATGATTGGCCAAGCATGCACTATGACCCGCATGCTTGGCCAATCACAGCGCTGTCTGCACAGAGAGCTGTAATTGACCAAAGCCAGGGAGGCTTTGGCCAATTATGGCTCAGGGGCTTTAGTACACGCCCCACACTATATAAGGCCGCCTGTGTGGCGGCCTTGTGTAGTGTGTTGCGGTGGAGAGAGTTAGATAGACAGATAGACAGTGTCATTTGATTTAAGTTAGATAGAGTAGGCAGGTCGAGTCAGTTAGCTGCACTTACAGTGTATTGTGTATATATATATACATCCCAGGTGTTATATATATATATATATATATATATATATATATTATATATATATATATATATATATATATATATTATATATATCTATATAGATATATATATCTATATATATATCTATATATATATCTATATAGATATATATCTATATATATATATATAGATAGATAGATATATCTATATAGATATATATATAGATAGATAGATATATATATATATATATATCTATCTATATATATATATATATATATATATATATATATAGATATATACACACTGTATTCAGTTTAGCTAGATCTGTTCCTGTTATTCTCTTCCTAATATACTGACAAGCAGGCAGGTATTTTTACAGTATTTCCAGTTAGTGTACTGTGTAACCCTGCACAGTTGCACCTACAGTATAGCTACCTGAAGGCAGGTGCGTGTGTGCTTCTTCTGATCCTATTAATAGCACAGGCAGGCTCTTGAAGTATTTCCAGTTAGTGTACTGTGTACCCTGCACATTTGCACCTACAGTATAGCTACCTGAAGCCAGGTGCTTGTGTGCTTCTTCTGATCCTATTAATAGCACAGGCAGGCTCTTGAAGTATTTCCAGTTAGTGTACTGTGTAACCCTGCACAGTTGCACCTACAGTATAGCTACCTGAAGCCAGGTGCGTGTGTGCTTCTTCTGATCCTATTAATAGCACAGGCAGGCTCTTGAAGTATTTCCAGTTAGTGTACTGTGTACCCTGCACATTTGTACCTACAGTATAGCTACCTGAAGCCAGGTGCTTGTGTGCTTCTTCTGATCCTATTAATAGCACAGGCAGGCTCTTGAATTATTTCCAGTTAGTGTACTGTGTAACCCTGCACATTTGCACCTACAGTATAGCTACCTGAAGCCAGGTGCTTGTGTGCTTCTTCTGATCCTATTAATAGCACAGGCAGGATCTTGAAGTATTTCCAGTTAGTGTACTGTGTACCCTGCACATTTGCACCTACAGTATAGCTACCTGAAGCCAGGTGCTTGTGTGCTTCTTCTGATCCTATTAATAGCACAGGTAGGCTCTTGAAGTATTTACAGTTAGTGTACTGTGTACCCTGCACATTTGCGCCTACAGTATAGCTACCTGAAGCCAGGTGCTTGTGTGCTTCTTCTGATCCTATTAATAGCACAGGCAGGCTCTTGAAGTATTTCCAGTTAGTGTACTGTGTACCCTGTATATTTGCACCTACAGTATAGCTACCCGAAGCCAGGTACTTGTGTGCTCTTCTGATCCTATTAATAGCACAGGCAGGCTCTTGAAGTATTTCCAGTTAGTGTACTGTGTACCCTGCACAGTTGCACCTACAATATAGCTACCTGAAGCCAGGTGCTTGTGTGCTTCTTCTGATCCTATTCATAGCACAGGCAGGCTCTTGAAGTATTTCCAGTTAGTGTACTGTGTACCCTGCACAGTTTCACCTACAGTATAGCTACCTGAAGACAAGTGCAAGTGTTCTCATACTAATAATACTACAGGCAGGCAGCTGATTCTGCTAGCTGCAGTACAATCGGTGTATATATATAATTCTCAGTTTTGTGCAGCTACATCTCACTGCAGGCCATTAGTATGTCTGGAAGGCCAACAAGGAGAGGCAGACAGTCACAAGCCAATAAAAGAGGGCAAACAGGCTCTTTGTCTAGAGGCAACAGTACTGGTCGTGGACATGTGGCCGTGGGACATGCTTGGCCTTTTGTTCGGCAGCTGGCCATGTTGAGCTGCAACATGCGGAAGACTTGGTCAAGTGGATGACCAAGCCGTCCTCATCCTCCTCATCCTCTCTCACCCAGGCTCAGGGTACTTTGTCTGGCAAAGCAGCTGCCAACGCGGCCTCTTCCCTCGGCTCAATGGCATCAGTCACTCCTTCCCTAGCCTCACCATGTCCTCCTGAGTCCCCCGAACTGTTTGACCACAGTATTGGTTACATGCTCCAGGAGGATGCCCAGCATTTTGAAGGCTCAGATGATGGTACTCAGCTAGAGGAAGGCAGTAACGTGAGCCCAGACAGAGGGGGTGCCCAAGAAGGACAGCAATCTGGCAGCCATGTTCCCCCTGCTGCAGCATACTGCCAGGTTTGCTCCAGTGATGAGGGAGGGGATGATGAGGTCACTGACTCCACGTGGGTGCCTGATAGGAGAGAGGAGGGGGAGGAGGCACATCACCAACAAATCAGGATTCCCTCCAGGGGCCAGCTTAAGGACAGCACACTGACTGCATTACACCGCAGAGCTCCGCATGTGCAGGGCACTGCTGTCTCTGTGCATTATTTCAAAAGTTCTTTGGTGTGGGCCTTTTTTGAGATGAGTGCATCAGATTGCACTGCTGCTATTTGCAACATATGTCTCAAGCGTATCTCTCGTGGCCAAAACATCTCCCGCTTAGGCACCACATGCTTGACCAGACATATGTTGACCTGCCATGCAGTTCGTTGGCAAGCGTACCTAAAAGACCCACACCAAAGAACAAAGAGGACCTCTCCTTGCTCCTCATCAGCTGGGATCTCCAACCCCACTATACCTTCAGTCCTCTCTGAGACTTACACTGAGAGGAATGAAGGTGTATAATTAGGTGTGTCACAGCCAAGTACTTGCAGGCAATCTGCTATTTAGGGATGAGCTTCGTGTTCGAGTCGAACCCATGTTCGACTCGAACATCGGCTGTTCGGTCGTTCGCCGAATTGCGAACGATATGGGCCGTTCGCACCAAATTCGTGTGACGCGTCACGGCCCATAATTCACTGCGGCATCACAGTGCATTGCTGGCTGATGATTGGTCAAGCATGCACTATGACCCGCATGCTTGGCCAATCACAGCGCCGTCTGAACAGAGAGCCGTAATTGGCCAAAGCCAAGGAGGCTTTGGCCATTTAGGGCTCAGGGGATTTAGTACACGCCCCACACTATATAAGGCCGCCTGCACGGCGGCCCTGTGTAGTGTGTGTTCTGGCGTTCATTGAGAGAGAGAGAGAGAGAGACAGACAGTGACATTTGATTTGAGTTAGATAGATTAGGCAGAACAGTCAGTCAGTTAGCTGCACTTACAGTGTATTGTGTATATATATGCATCCCAGGTGTTACATATATATATATACACTGTATTCAGTTTAGCTAGATCCATTCCTGTTATCTTCCTACTGACAGGCAGGCTTGTCTTGTTACAGTATTTACAGCTACCTGAAGAAAATTACTGGTGTTCTTTTGATCCTATTAGTACCACAGTCAGGCAGCTAGACTATTTACAGTTAGTGCAGTGCGTCCTGCTCACAGTGTTCAGCTAGATCCGTTCCTGTTATCTTCTTACTGACAGGCAGGCTTGTCTTGTTACAGTATATACAGCTACCTGAAGAAAATTACTGGTGTTCTTTTGATCCTATTAGTACCACAGTCAGGCAGCTAGACTATTTACAGTTAGTGCAGTGCGTCCTGCTCACAGTGTTCAGCTAAACCTACAAGTTACTGGGGTGCGTCCTGCTCACAGTGTTCAGCTAAATGTACAAGTTAGTGGGGTGCGTCCTGCTCACAGTGTTCAGCTAAACCTACAAGTTAGTGGGGTGCATCCTGCTTACAGTGTTCAGCTAGATCCGTTCCTGTTATCTTCTTACTGACAGGCAGGCTTGTCTTGTTACAGTATTTACAGCTACCTGAAGAAAATTACTGGTGTTCTTTTGATCCTATTAGTACCACAGTCAGGCAGCTAGACTATTTACAGTTAGTGCAGTGCGTCCTGCTCACAGTGTTCAGCTAAACCTACAAGTTAGTGGGGTGCGTCCTGCTCACAGTGTTCAGCTAAACCTACAAGTTAGTGGGGTGCGTCCTGCTCACAGTGCTCAAATAAACCTACTAGTTAGTGTGGTGCGTCCACCTCACAGTGTTCAGCTAAACCTACAAGTTAGTGGGGTGCGTCCTGCTCACAGTGTTCAGCTAAACCTACAAGTTAGTGGGGTGCGTCCACCTCACAGTGTTCAACTAAACCTACAAGTTAGTGGGGTGCGTCCTGCTCACAGTGTTCAGCTAAACCTACAAGTTAGTGGGGTGCGTCCTGCTCACAGTGTTCAGCTAAACCTACAAGTTAGTGTGGTGCGTCCACCTCACAGTGTTCAGCTAAACCTACAAGTTAGTGGGGTGCGTCCTGCTCACAGTGTTCAGCTAAACCTACAAGTTAGTGGGGTGCGCCCACCTCACAGTGTTCAGCTAAACTTACAAGTTAGTGGGGTGCGTCCTGCTCACAGTGTTCAGCTAAACCTACAAGTTAGTGTGGTGCGTCCACCTCACAGTGTTCAGCTAAACCTACAAGTTAGTGGGGTGCGTCCTGCTCACAGTGTTCAGCTAGATTCGTTCCTGTTATCTTCTTACTGACAGGCAGGCTTGTCTTGTTACAGTATATACCGCTACCTGAAGAAAATTACTGGTGTTCTTTTGATCCTATTAGTACCACAGTCAGGCAGCTAGACTATTTACAGTTAGTGCAGTGCCTCCTGCTCACAGTGTTCAGCTAAACCTGCAAGTTAGTGGGGTGCGTCCTGCTCACAGTGTTCAGCTAAACCTACAAGTTAGTGTGGTGCGTCCACCTCACAGTGTTCAGCTAAACCTACAAGTTAGTGGGGTGCGTCCTGCTCACAGTGTTCAGCTAAACCTACAAGTTAGTGGGGTGCATCCACCTCACAGTGTTCAGCTAAACCTACAAGTTAGTGGGGTGCGTCCACCTCACAGTGTTCAGCTAAACCTACAAGTTAGTGGGGTACTTCCTGCTCACAGTGTTCAGCTAGATCCGTTCCTGTTATCTTCTTACTGACAGGCAGGCTTGTCTTGTTACAGTATTTACAGCTACCTGAAGAAAATTGCTGGTGTTCTTTTGATCCTATTAGTACCACAGTCAGGCAGCTAGACTATTTACAGTTAGTGCAGTGCGTCCTGCTCACAGTGTTCAGCTGAACCTACAAGTTAGTGAGGTGCGTCCACCTCACAGTGTTCAGCTAAAGCTACCTGTAGACGGTTGGGGATGTTCTCATACTACAGGCAGGCAGTTGATTTTGCTAGCTGCAGTATCAGTACATATATATATATATATATATATATATATATATATATATATATATATATATCTCAGCTTAGTGCAGCTACAGGCCATTAGTATGTCTGGAAGGCCAAGAAGGAGAGGAAGACAGTCAAAAGCCAATAAGAGAGGGCAAGCAGGCTCTGTGTCTAGTGCTGGTCGTGGAGACGGTGCATCCTCATCAGCACGTGGCCGTGGGACACGCTTGGCCTTTTTTTCAGCAGCTGGCCGTGTTGAGCCGCAACATGCGGAAGACTTGGTCGAGTGGATGACCAAGCCGTCCTCATCCTCCTCATCCTCTCTCACCCATGCCCAGGGTACTTTGTCTGGCAAAGCAGCGGCCTCTTCCCTCGGCTCAATGTCATCAGTGACTCCTTCCCTAGCCCCACCATGTCCTCCTGAGGAGTCCCTCGAACTGTTTGACCACAGTGTTGGGTACATGCTCCAGGAGGATGCCCAGCGTTTGGAAGGCTCTGATGATGATACTGAGCTCGATGAAGGCAGTAACATGAGCACGGACAGTGGGGGTGCCCAAGAAGGACAGCAATCTGGCAGTCATGCTCCCCCTGCTGCAGCATACTGCCAGGTTTTCTCCAGTGATGAGGAGGGAGGGGATGATGAGGTCACTGACTCAACGTGGGTGCCTGATAGGAGAGAGGAGGAGGAGGAGGAGGCGGCACATCACCAACGAGGCAGGATGCCCTCCAGGGGCCAGCCTAAGGGCAGCACATTGACTGCATCACACCCCAAAGCTCCACATGTGCAGGGAGCTGCAGTCTCTGCGCGTTATTCAAAAAGTTCTTTGGTGTGGGCCTTTTTTGAGATGAGTGCATCAAATCGCACCGCTGCTATTTGCAACATATGTCTCAAGCATATCTCGCGTGGCCAAAACATCTCCCGCTTGGGTACCACATGCTTGACCAGACATATGTTGACCTGCCTTGCAGTTTGTTGGCAAGCGTATCTAAAAGACGCACACCAAAGAACAAAGAGGACCTCTCCTTGCTCCTCATCAGCTGAGATTTCCAACCCCACTATACCTTCAGTCCTCTCTGAGACCTGCACTGAGAGGAATGAAGGTGTAGAATTAGGTGTGTCACAGCCAAGTACTTGTGGGCAATCTGCTTTTGGTACTAAATTAAGAGTCCGCGCTTAGGAAAAAAATATTATTATAGAAGGGCTGCAGCCTCCCCTTAATTAATTCCTAGAAGGAGTTAATTGGAAGTATTTAAAGGAGAGATCTGGGGAATCGGCGCCGCCCTAATTAACAATAAATGTTAATTAAAAATCACAAAAACATATAAAGTTGTGTGTAAAACGAAAAAAGCTAAATGTGTGACCCTTAGGTGGATGTACCCCTCCACTTGTGCCAAAGTATATAAATAAATAAATTTAGTGAAAAAATGTGTTTCTTTAAAGTGAACGTGCAATTCCTCTGTATTGCGTAAGTAATTATTACAATATATGGGTTTGGTTTAAATTTGCCCCACCTCCATTAAAAGGCTCCACTTTTAAAACATATCAAACTTATTTTGAAAAATTATTATTAAGTAGCCTCTAATAGTATTGTTGGGGTTCGTAGCAAACCACACTAATTGGGGGCTATCAGTAACCGTGTGAGGTCACCCTATATCCCTATTATATATGGTGACTAAAGTGCACTACGCCTAAGGTGAACCAAAGTGCATTAAACCTTTATAATACAATCCCAAAATGCATATAGAATAAATTCATATATAAAAATACATAAAAATAAATATAAAAACCAAACCATTGACACTCATATAAAAAGTAACGAATATAAATACACATCTGTGAAAAAAGTCCCTGTGATGGACCCAAAACAGGGTTAAAATGTGTTAATTTTTAGAGACAAGGATGTTGAAAACGTCAGGATCGGTTGACATGCATTTACATATGCCCAAGGGGTGGTAATAGGTGACTTCCGTGCATGTAGAAGTTGGTGACTCCAAGTGCTCCCCCCCGTGCTCCCCTACTCACCAGAATCCGTCACCCCCTAGGGGGTATTAGGCAGAGGAGTGGGTGTCTCAAGATGACTGCCTGTGATGGATGTTCCTCTTAGGCTTTGCTGCTCTGTGAGTTCCTTCTACTACACTGGTGGTGAGGGTCCCCTTCTGCTGGTCCAGGTCCAGGTGCCTCCACTACTATCCACCTCCGTGAAGCTAGATCCTCCTCCTGCCATCTGACGTTTCTGCAGCCAGAATTCCTGGTCCCTTCTGTGTTCACGGGAAAATAAGGTCTAGAGATCACTTAATTGATCTCTAGACCTTATTTTCCCGTGAACACAGAAGGGACCAGGAATTCTGGCTGCAGAAACGTCAGATGGCAGAAAATTCAGTCCCTTACATTCAGGCATGCCTGAGGCATTCCCTATGCTTGTAACCAGGAGGAGGATCTAGCAGCACGGAGGTGGATAGTAGTGGAGGCACCTGGACCTGGACCAGCAGAAGGGGACCCTCACCACCAGTGTAGTAGAAGGAACTCACGGAGCAGCAAAGCCTAAGAGGAACATCCATCACAGGCAGTCATCTTGAGACACCCACTCCTCTGCCTAATACCCCCTAGGGGGTGATGGATTCTGGTGAGTGGGGGAGCACGGGGGGGAGCACTTGGCGTCACCAACTTCTACATGCACGGAAGTCACCTATTACCACCCCTTGGGCATATGTAAATGCATGTCAACCGATCCTGACGTTTTCAACATCCTTGTCTCTAAAAATTAAGACATTTTAACCCTGTTTTGGGTCCATCACAGGGACTTTTTTCACAGATGTGTATTTATATTCGTTACTTTTTATATGAGTGTCAATGGTTTGGTTTTTTATATTTATTTTTATGGATTTTTATATATGAATTTATTCTATATGCATTTTGGGATTGTATTATAAAGGTTTAATGCACTTTGGTTCACCTTAGGCGTAGTGCACTTTAGTCACCATATATAATAGGGATATAGGGTGACCTCACACGGTTACTGATAGCCCCCAATTAGTGTGGTTTGCTACGAACCCCAACAATACTATTAGAGGCTACTTAATAATAATTTTTCAAAATAAGTTTGATATGTTTTAAAAGTGGAGCCTTTTAATGGAGGTGGGGCAAATTTAAACCAAACCCATATATTGTAATAATCACTTACGCAATACAGAGGAATTGCACGTTCACTTTAAAGAAACACATTTTTTCACTAAATTTATTTATTTATATACTTTGGCACAAGTGGAGGGGTACATCCACCTAAGGGTCACACATTTAGCTTTTTTCGTTTTACACACAACTTTATATGTTTTTGTGATTTTTAATTAACATTTATTGTTAATTAGGGCAGCGCCGATTCCCCAGATCTCTCCTTTAAATCTGCTTTTGGTACACCGACGTCAGATTGTACCAGGCAAATTTCCCTGCCCCAGCTGCTGCACCGCCGAAAGAAGTTTGCTCCCAGCCATCCACATGCCCAGCGGTTGAATGCTAGCTTGGCAAAATTGCTAGCACTTCAACTGCTGCTTTTTCAATTGGTAGACTCTGCCCCCTTCCGTGAGTTTGTGGAATGTGCGGTTCCTCAGTGGCAGGTTCCCAAATGCCACTTTTTCTCACGGAAGGCGGTTCCGGATCTCTACCGGCATGTGGAAGGCAATGTCCATGCCTCGCTGGACAGGGCGGTCAGCGGTAAGGTGCATATTACCGCTGACTCATGGTCCAGCAGGCATGGACAGGGACGTTACCTAAGTTTCACGGCGCATTGTGTGACTCTGCTGGCAGCTGGGAAGGATGCAGGACAAGGTGCAGTAGTGTTGGAGGTTGTTCCGCCACCACGCCTCCAAAATGCTAATGATTGTGACACACCTCTCTCCTCTACCCCCTCCTCTTCTTCTTCCTCCATGGCCTCTTCCTGTGCTTTGTCCTCGGAACCAGCGGTGCTCCGTAGCCGTTCAAGGGGCTACGCAAGTACGCAGGCCAAAAGATGCCATGCGGTGCTTGAGCTGGTGTGCTTGGGGGACAGGAGCCACACTGGGGCAGAGGTTCTGTCAGCTCTGCAGGGGCAGGTTCAGAGGTGGTTGACGCCACGCCAACTTAAGGCATGAATGGTGGTTTGCGACAATGGCACCAACCTCCTCTCTGCCCTCCGACAGGGACAAATGACCCATGTGCCCTGTTTGGCTCACGTCCTTAACTTGGTGGTGCAGCGGTTCTTGGGCAGGATGTCCTGAGGCAGGCCAGGAAAGTCTGTGTGCATTTCCGCCGTTCATATAATGCCAGTGCTCGGTTGACGGACCTCCAAAAGGAGTTTAACCTGCCCAAGAACCGCCTAATCTGTGACATGCCCACCAGGTGGAACTCAACGTTGGCCATGCTGCAGCGGCTGCACACGCAGCAGAGGGCCATCAATGAGTACCTGTGCGACTATGGCACCAGGACAGGGTCAGGGGAGCTTGGTTTTTTTTCCGCACGCCAGTGGGCCATGATCAGGGATGCATGCACTGTCCTGTCACCATTTGAGGAGGCCACGAGGATGGTGAGCAGTGACAGTGCATGCATCAGTGACACTGTCCCCCTTGTCCACCTGTTGGAGCACACGTTGCGTGGAATAATGGACAGGGCACTTGAGGCAGAACAGAGGCAGGAAGAGGAGGACTTCCTTAGCTCTCAAGGCCCCCTTTATCCAGACAGTGTTTCTGCGTGCCCGCCGATCACACAGGATGAGGAGGAGGAGGAGGAGGAAGATTGTGTCAGTATGGAGGTGGAGCCTGGCACTCAGCATCAGCAGCAGTCTTTAAGGGATCAGTCCCAAGAAACACATGGACTTGTACGTGGCTGGGAGGAGGTGGCTGCGGACCATGTCGTCCTTAGTGACCCAGAGGACTCCGGACCGAATGCCTCAGCAAACCTACGCTGCATGGCCTCCCTGATCCTGCAAAGCCTGCGTAAGGATCCTCGTATTCGTGGTATCAAGAAGAAGGACCAATACTGGCTGGCAACCCTCCTTGATCCACGTTACAAGGGTAAGGTTGCGGACCTTATCTTGCCATCGCAGAGGGAACAGAAGATGAAACATCTTCAGGAGGCCTTGCAGAAGGGTCTGTGCAACGCGTTCCCAGAGACTGGGAGGTTACAAACTCCTGTTTCTGGACAACGTGTTGCTGAGGCTTCGGTCAGTCAAAGAAGGAGCGGTGGAGAAGGTGGCCGTCTGACCGATGCGTTCAGACAATTTTTTGGTCCGCAGCCCCAAGGTATGATCGGTTCCAGCAACCATCGCCAGCGTCTGTTTTACATGGTGCAGGAATACCTAGGGGCAAGATCTGACTTGGACACCTTTCCCACCGAAAATCCTCTGGGTTACTGGGTCTTGAGGATGGATCACTGGCCAGAGCTTGCACAGTATGCAATTAAGCTACTGGCCTGTCCTGCATCCAGCGTTCTTTCGGAACGCACATTCAGTGCTGCTGGAGGCGTGGTAACCGATCACAGGGTGCGTCTTTCCACCGACTCGGTCGATCGACTGACCTTCATAAAAATGAATCAGTCTTGGATCACCACCAGCTACCAAGCACCTGATGCTGATGTAACCGAATATTTTTTTTTGAAATCTCAGATCCCTTCAAAGACTGCCTATGCTGATGCTGAGTGACTATCCCTGAGTAATTATCCTCTTCCTCCTCAATGATCACGCTGATAGCTTGTAAGAACATTTTTGGTTCTGGGCGCCACCACCAGTGCCTAAGGCACAATTTTTCAGCCCCTGTTTAACAGGGGCATGTAATTACAATTTTTTATGCAATACTTTGCAGCAGGGCTCGTTCCTGCGTTCCAACTAGAGTGTCTGTGAGGGGTTGCAGTGTTGTGGCACCAGCACCAGTGCCTAAGGCCCAATTTTTCTGCCCCTGTTTAACAGGGGCGTGTAATTACAATTTTTGATGCAATACTTTGCAGCAGGGCTCGTTCCTGCGTTCCAACTAGAGTGTCTGTGAGGGGTTGCAGTGTTGTGGCACCAGCACCAGTGCCTAAGGCCTAATTTTTCAGCCCCTGTTCAACAGGGGCATGTAATTACAATTCTTGATCTAATATTTCACAGCAGGGCCCATTTCTGCACCCACCAAGAGCGAGTGAGGACTTACAGTGTTGTGGCACCAGCACCACCACCACCACCAAAGGCCCAATGTTTCTGCCCTTGTTCAACAGGGGCATGTAATTACAATTCTTGATCCAATATTTCACAGCAGGGCCCATTTCTGCACCCACCAAGAGCGAGTGAGGACTTAAAGTGTTGTGGCACCAGCACCACCACCACCACCAAAGGCCCAATTTTTCTGCCCTTGTTCAACAGGGGCATGTAATTATAATTCTTGATCTAATATTTCACAGCGGGGCCCATTTCTGCACCCACCAAGAGCGAGTGAGGACTTACAGTTTTGTGGCACCAGCACCACCACCACCAAAGGCCCAATTTTTCTGCCTTTGTTCAACAGGGGCATGTAATTACAATTCTTAATCTAATGTTTCACAGCAGGGCCCTGTGAGGGCTTACTGTGTTGTGGCCACAACAACACCTAAGGCCCAAATTTCTGCTGAGTATATAGGGCAGGCCCCTACTTTCAAACATCTAACTTACAAACGACTCCTACTTGCAAACGGAAGGAGACAACAGGAAGTGAGATGAAATCTACCCCTAGGAAGGGAAATTCTCTCCTGTAAGAGTTAATATGGGAAAAAACATTTCTCCTTTCCACTGATGCTTTCCAATCCTTGTTCCACAAAAAAACCCAAATTTTCAAAAAACATTTGTCATTGGGACAAAAAGTGAGGTGAAATCTTCTGTAGAGGAGGACAGACAGCAAAACAAATGTCACAGCGGTGATAACCCTTCCCTATGTTTTCCAAAAAGCTTAATAAAGATTTAAACACGTTAAAAATGTACCCGTTCAAAATTACAAACAGATTCTACTTAACAACAAACCTACAGTCCCTGTCTTGTTTGCACCGCCTGTATACTGCTGTTCAGAGTATATAGGGCCTGGTGGCCCCACACCTTTCCTTATTTTAATTTGGGTGCGGGGTTCCCCTTAACCACTTCAGCCCCGGAAGGATTTACCCCCTTCCTGACCAGAGCACTTTTTACAATTCGGCACTGCGTCGCTTTAACTGCTAATTGCGCGGTCATGCAATGCTCTACCCAAACGAAATTTGCGTCCTTTTCTTCCCACAAATAGAGCTTTCTTTTGATGGTATTTGATCACCTCTGCCGTTTTTATTTTTTGCGCTATAAACGGAAAAAGACTGAAAATTTTGAAAAAAAATGATATTTTCTACTTTTTGTTATAAAAAAAATCCAATAAACTAAATTTTAGTCATACATTTAGGCCAAAATGTATTCGGCCACATGTCTTTGGTAAAAAAAATGTCAATAAGCGTATATTTATTGGTTTGCGCAAAAGTTATAGCGTCTACAAACTAGGGTACATTTTCTGGAATTTACACAGCTTTTAGTTTATGACTGCCTATGTCATTTCTTGAGGTGCTAAAATGGCAGGGCAGTACAAAACCCCCCCAAATGACCCCATTTTGGAAAGTAGACATCCCAAGGAAATTGCTGAGAGGCATGTTGAACCCATTGAATATTTTTTTTTTTTGTCCCAAGTGATTGAATAATGACAAAAAAAAAAAAAAAATTTACAAAAAGTTGTCACTAAATGATATATTGCTCACACAGGCCATGGGCATATGTGGAATTGCACCCCAAAATACATTCAGCTGCTTCTCCTGAGTACGGGGATACCACATGTGTGGCACGTTTTGGGAGCCTAGCCGCGTACGGGGCCCCGAAAACCCAGCACCACCTTCAGGATTTCTAAGGGCATACATTATTGATTTTACTCCTCACTACCTATCACAGTTTTGAAGGCCATAAAATGCCAAGATGGCACAAACCCCCCCCAAATGACCCCATTTTGGAAAGTAGACACCCCAAGCTATTTGCTGAGAGGCATGGTGAGTATTTTGCAGCTCTCATTTGTTTTTGAAAATGAAGAAAGACCAGAAAAAAAATTTTTTTTTTTCTTTTTTCAATTTTCAAAACTTTGTGACAAAAAGTGAGGTCTGCAAAATACTCACTATACCTCTCAGCAAATAGCTTGGGGTGTCTACTTTCCAAAATGGGGTAATTTGGGGGGGGGTTTGTGCCACCTGGGCATTCCATGGCCTCCGAAACTGTGATAGGCAGTGAAGAGTGAAATCAAAAATTTACGGCCTTAGAAAGCCTGAAGGCGGTGCTTGGTTTTCGGGGTCCCGTGCGCGGCTAGGCTCCCAAAAAGTCCCACACATGTGGTATCCCCGTACTCAGGAGAAGCAACAGAATTTATTTTGGGGTGTAATTTCACATATTCCCATGGCATGTTTGAGCAATATAACATTTAGTGACAACTTTGTGCAAAAAAAAAAAAAAAAAATTTGTCTCTTTCCCGCTACTTGTGTCACAATATAAAATATTCCATGGACTCGACATGCCTCTCAGCAAATAGCTTGGGGTGTCTACTTTCCAAAATGGGGTCATTTGGGGGGGGGTTTGAACTGTCCTGGCATTTTATGCACAACATTTAGAAGCTTATGTCACACATCACCCACTCTTCTAACCACTTGAAGACAAAGCCCTTTCTGACACTTTTTGATTACATGAAAAAATTATTTTTTTTTGCAAGAAAATTACTTTGAACCCCCAAACATTATATATTATTTTAAAGCAAATGCCCTACAGATTAAAATGGTGGGTGTTTCATTTTTTTTTTTTTCACACAGTATTTGCGCAGCGATTTTAAAACGCATTTTTTGGGGAAAAAACACACTTTTTTAAATTTTAATGCACTAAAACACACTATATTGCCCAAATGTTTGATGAAATAAAAAAGATGATCTTAGGCCGAGTACATGGATACCAAACATGACATGCTTTAAAATTGCGCACAAACGTGCAGTGGCAACAAAATTAATACATTTTTAAAAGCCTTTAAAAGCCTTTACAGGTTACCACTTTAGATTTACAGAGGAGGTCTACTGCTAAAATTACTGCCCTCGATCTGACCTTCGCGGTGATACCTCACATGCATGGTCCAATTGCTGTTTACTTTTGACGCCAGACCGCCGCTTGCGTTCGCCTTAGCACGAGAGCAGGGGGGACAGGGGTGCTTTTTATTTATTTATTTTTTTTCTTTATTATTTTTTTGCTTTTTTATCTTATTTTTAAACTGTTCCTTTCATTTTTTTTTTTTAAAATCATTTTTATTGTTATCTCAGGGAATGTAAATATCCCCTATGATAGCAATAGGTAGTGACAGGTACTCTTTTTTGAAAAAATTGGGGTCTATTAGACCCTAGATCTCTCCTCTGCCCTCAAAGCATCTGACCACACCAAGATCGGTGTGATAAAATGCTCCCCCAATTTCCCAATGGCGCTATTTACATCCGGCGAAATCTAAGTCATAAAATGCTCGTAGCTTCCGGTTTCTTAGGCCATAGAGATGTTTGGAGCCACTCTGGTCTCTGATCAGCTCTATGGTCAGCTGGCTGAATCACCGGCTGCATTCTCAGGTTCCCTGTTGAGACAGGAGAGCCAGAGAAAAGCACGGAAGACGGTGGGGGGGGCATTCCCTCCCACTGCTTGTAAAAGCAGTCTAGAGGCTAATTAGCCGCTAGGATTGCTTTTACATGAAAGCCGACCGCTGGCTAAAAAGAATGATACCAAGATGATACCTAAACCTGCAGGCATCATTCTGGTATAACCACTCAAAGTCGTGAATGGCGTACCTGAAGACAAAAAAATGGTTAACAATAAAGCACAGTAAACGGTAAAGTATAAAAAATTGCATACCTGAAAAGCAAACATGATAAAACATAATAACGATAAAACATTGCAGAATAGAATACAGTAAAAAAGAGCAGAACAATAGAGAGAGAGAATAGAGAGAGAGAACAATAAAACGACAACTATTTTTTTTTATTTTTGTTTGTGTTTTTTTTTTGTTTTACACTTTTTTTTTGTAACTGTAACTTTTATAACTGTAACCGGTTCCAGGTTCGGGTCTCTCAAAATGCGATGGCATCTTGGGAGACCCTGTGAAAGTGTGCCTAGTCTGTGCAATGCTGTACCCTACGCTAATACTCAACTAGTGAATGGTAGCGTTCAAAACATTCACCAATGCAAAGACCAGGATTGTCAGGACAGGAGGGACAATAATAGTGAGTGTCACGCCTATATCCGCGCTTGCTGCAGACACAACATCTTTTTTGGGGGGGTTCGTTGGATAGGGGTACTTGGGAGGATATATAAATGCCTCTCATGCAGCCGACTGCATTTGGTTGGGGATGTGAATGGGGGAAGTACGGGTGCTGCAGAAGCGGTGGGTTCCCAATTAGGATTGGCGAATGCAGCAGGAAGGGCACTATGGGCACGACGGGCCTGTGTTTGTCTTTTTGGTGGCAGCGGGACACTACTTGTGCTTGCCACCTCACCAGCTTGAACTGCACTTATGGGACTCGCCACGTCACCAAGTGTTACTGCAGTGCTGGTTTGACTACGACCGGGGTGTACTAGGCCGCTGGTGCTTGCCAGTTCACCAAAACGCTACAAAAAAAAGTGACAGTGATCGATCGATACTGCACTTGGGTGGGCTGGACTGGGCTGGGCCAGGCGGAGGGGCAAAACGCAGGTGCTAGCAGGTATCTGGGCTGATCCCGCTAACACTGCGTTTTTGGGAACCCTAAACTGCTGGGGACGCCAGTATAGAACTGATCAGATCAGATATTGATGCGTTCAGATACTATACCACTAAGGGAGGTGTACGGTGCGTGTACGGTGCGTGCATGGGTGTTCGCGGTACTGGCGCTAATCTGACGCTGCCTAGGGCGACGCATATCACCGCCGGGCGATCAGGGGGCTAAACCTTTTTTCGGTAATAAACGGCGGGTGCCCTGACACTATAAAAAATAAACGAACTAACCAGCGTCACCCGTAACGGTTATACGGTGATCAGTGGTAAAAGGGTTAACTAGGGGGCCATCAAGGGGTTAAAACATTTATTAGATAGTATATGGGGGTCCCTGTCGCTATAAAACACTGACGGCGAACCTAAATATTTACGTCCCTAACTAGCGTCACCAGCGACACTAATACAGCGATCAGAAAAATGATCGCTTAGCGACACTGGCGACAGGGGGTGATCAAGGGGTTAAAACTTTATTAGGGGGGGTAAGGGGGGTACCCTAGACCTACAGGGGGCTAAACTTTTATTTGGTAATAAACGGCGGGTGCCCTGACACTATAAAAAATAAACGAACTAACCAGCGTCACCCGTAACGGTTATATGGTGATCAGTGGTGAAAGGGTTAACTAGGGGGCAATCAAGGGGTTAAAACATTTATTAGGTAGTATATGGGGGTCCCTGTCGCTATAAAACACTGACGGCGAACCTAAATATTTACGTCCCTAACTAGCGTCACCAGCGACACTAATACAGCGATCAGAAAAATGATCGCTTAGCGACACTGGTGAGGGGGGGTGATCAAGGGGTTAAAACTTTATTAGGGGGGGTAAGGGGGGTACCCTAGACCTACAGGGGGGTAACACTCACTACCCTAACACTGCTAACTTTCACAAACTGACACTATGCAGTAATCAGGAAAAAAAAAAAAAAAAAACCTGCTTGGTGTCAGTTTGTGACAGGGGGGGGGGTGATTGGGGGGGGATCGGGGGGCGATCGGGGGGGGATCGGGGTGTTTAGTGTGCCTGGCATGTTCTACTGTGTGTGTGTGTGTGTTGGTGCACTTACATGTCATCTCCCCTCGGCGCTGGAACGGAAACTCCCGAGCCGAGGAGAGATGACATCACATCCTCTGCCTCTGTGTACTATACAGAGGCAGGGGATGTTTATCATTGGCTGGGAGCGATCGCGAGGGGGGGGCCACGATCGGATGGCCTCCCCCTCATCTCCCATCGCTTCCAACCAAATGCCGACCGCAGCTGGCACCGGGAGGGGGTCCGATCGGACCCCCCACCCGCGGGAAGGCAATCACGTTTCAGGTACGTGATTTTGCCTGCCCGTGCCGCTCTGCTCACGTATATAGGCGTGAGGCGGTCGGCAAGTGGTTAATATCCATACAAGACCCAAAGGGCCTGGTAATGGACTGGGGGGTACCCATGCCGTTTGTCTCACTGATTTTCATCCATATTGCCAGGACCCGACATTACATTAAAGCCCCAAGCAGTTTTTTCCTTTAAAAATGACATTTTGTGCAGGGACTGTTCTAAGCACGGGAAACACGCGCCACTTTACAGGCATACTATAGACACCCCCCAGGTACGATATTTAAAGGAATATTTCACTTTTTTTTTTACTTTAAGCATCATTAAAATCACTGCTCCCGAAAAAACGGCCGTTTTTAAAAGTTTTTTTTGCATTGATACATGTCCTCTGGGGTATGACCCAGGTCCCCAAACCCTTTTTAGGACAATACCATGCAAATTAGCCTTTAAAATGAGCACTTTTGATTTCGAGCGTTCGAGTCCCATAGACGTCAATGGGGTTCTAACGTTCGTGCGAATTTTTGGTCCGTTCGCAGGTTCTGGTGCGAACCGAACCGGGGGGTGTTCGGCTCATCCCTACTGCTATTGGTACACCAATGTCAGATTGTACCAGGCAAATTTCCCTGCCCCAGCTGCTGCACTGCAGAAAGAAGTTCGCTCCCAGCCATCCACATGCCCAGCAGTTGAATGCTAGCTTGGCAAAATTGCTAGCACTTCAACTGCTACCTTTTCAGTTGGTAGACTCTGCGGCCCCTTCCGTGAGTTTGTGGAATGCGCGGTTCCTCAGTGGCATATTCCCAAACGCCACTTTTTCTCACGGAAGGCGATTCCAGCTCTCTACCAGCATGTGGAAGGCAATGTCTTGGCCTCGCTGGACAGGGCGGTCAGAGGTAAGGTGCATATTACCGCTGACTCATGGTCCAGCAGGCATGGACAGGGACGTTACCTAAGTTTCACGGCGCATTGGGTGACTCTGCTGGCAGCTGGGAAGGATGCAGGACAAGGTGCAGTAGTATTGGAGGTTGTTCTGCCACCACACCTCCAAAATGCTACTACTGGTGATTCTGACACACCTCTCTCCTCCCTCCCTCCACTTGTTCTTCCTCCATGGCCTCTTCCTGTGCTTTGTCCTCTGAACCAGCGGTGCTCCGTAGGCGTTCAAGGGGCTACGCAAGTACGCAGGCCAAAAGATGCCATGCGGTGCTTGAGCTGGTGTGCTTGGGGGACAGGAGCCACACTGGGGCAGAGATTCTGTCAGCTCTGCAGGAGCAGGTTCAGAGGTGGTTGACGCCACGCCAGCTTAAGCCAGGAATGGTGGTTTGCGACAATGGCACTAACCTCCTCTCCGCCCTCCGACAGGGACAACTGACCCATGTGCCCTGTTTGGCTCACGTCCTTAACTTGGTGGTGCAGCAGTTCTTGGGCAGGTACCCAGGCTTACAGGGTGTCCTGAGGCAGGCCAGGAAAGTCTGTGTGCATTTCCGCCGGTTGTATAATGCCAGTGCTCGGCTGGCTGACCTCCAAAAGGAATTTAACCTGCACAAGAACAGCCTAATCTGTGACATGCCCACCAGGTGGAACTCAACATTGGCCATGCTGCAGTGGCTGCACACGCAGCAGAGGGCCATCAATGTGTACCTGTGTGACTATTGCACCAGGACAGGGTCAGGGGAGCTTGTTTTTTTCCCACACCAGTGGGCTATGATCAGGGGTGTATGCACTGTCCTGTTACCATTTGAGGAGGCCACAAGGATGATGACAGTGCATGCATCAGTGACACTGTCCCCCTTGTCCACCTGTTGGAGCACACGCTGCGTGGAATAATGGACAGGGCACTTGAGGCAGAACAGAGGCAGGAAGAGGAGGACTTCCTTAGCTCTCAAGGCCCCCCATCTGCGCTATGAAGCGCCGTTCAATGAGTTCTGAAGCATTTTGCTGAATATGAGCAGATAATATTGCCCAAAACAATCCTGCTGCTTTTGTCAGCAGTCACATCATCAATAAATACAAGCAGCCATACATGCCCACGCCATGACACTACCACCACCATGCTTCACTGATGAGTTGGTATGCTCTGGATCATGAGCAGTTCCTTTCCTCCTCCATACTCTTCTCTTCCCATCACTCTGGTACAAATTGATCTTGGTCTCATCTGTCCATAGGATGTTGTTCCAGAACTGTGAAGGCTTTTTTTAATTCAATAGATTTTTATTAAATTTTTCAATAGTAAATAGTACAGAAAAGAAGAAATTAGCCGTATACATAGGAAGCTTATATATAATACTTTGTTGTTATTGCTCTATTATGAAAACGTTATTTCGAGAACATCATCTTTATGAATATATATACTTGTATAAGATAACAAGACGTATATAATATCGTTATATTTCCAAGTGTGCGTCTGTCTTCCGGCACCCCTATGGGAACTTTCTGTGCCTCGGTCAACAGACGCACACCTAATATTTTTATTCTGTCTCTATTACTTATAAACTAAGATTGTGTTTCAGGGTAGTATTACATTTCGCCTTCATGTAGGACATTATTTATATAAAGATATAGTAAATAGGAGGTTATACTTAAAGGAACTGCTGTAAAAATTGTGATATAAGTGAACCGAGTAAGAGGGTAAAGGGATATCTAGTGTAGTTCTATGAGGTAGACACATCTTCATTTGGTATATAATGTATGGTGCCAATCTGTCCATGTTTTCCAAATCAGACTTTTAGTTGTGTAATTGCCTTGAGAAGCGGCAAACATAAGTTCGTATGATATATGGAGATTAGTGGTTTTGATTACATCATTAATAGATGGTATTTCGGTTTTTAACCATCGTCTCGTTATTTCGAGGCGAGCGCTAGTAAGAATCTGGGTAACTATTTGTCTCATGGAGTGGGGTACCACATCTATTCCCAAGGACAGGATAGCCATATTGGGCGTATTATATATTTGGGTTTTAGTGACCTGTTTTATGAGATGGAATATATTGGTCCAGTAGGTTTTCAATCGTGGACATGACCAGAAAATATGGGTGATAGATCCTCTTTGACCACAATTTCTCCAACAAAGTGGCGATATTTGTGGGTTGAACCCTGCTAATCGTGTGGGAGTTAGGTACCATCTCAAGAGTAGTTTTTGGTATAATTCCCACAGATTAACACTTCTAGAGGCCTTGTATATGGATGATAATGCTTGTTTCCATTGTTCTAAGGTATAGGATGTATTAAAATCAATTTCCCAAGTTCTCATAGAGGGTGTCTTGTTAAATATTGATTTCTGGTTTAAAAGGTTATAAAATAGCGAGATACCTTTGATAGAGGTAGTGGGATTTGAGAAATATAAGTATGCCTTCCAAATAATGTTTATATGAGTGTTGTTAATCGATAATAGTAAATGGGATACTTGTAAGTACGTGTAGTATTCTTTAGAGTCTAAGTTATGCTCTATTTGAAGTGCTCGGAAGGTCTTTATTGTGGGTCCTATATAGAAATCTTCGACTGTTTTTAGGCCTTTGGATTCCCAATGTTTAATGTTGATATTGGGTATCAACAGTTGTAAACTGGTAATGGGGAGGGCAATGGATTTGGAAGGATAGTCATTGATAGGAGTGTTTAGGAATGCTTTCCATGTGTTTATAGATGCCTTCATTGTGGGCGAAAGTTTGGTGGAGGAATGTGGCAACATAGTGCAGGTCAATAGGAGGTCGTATAAGCTATGGTTAGGGGATTGGAAAGATTCCAATTCTTGCCATCTTGGGGTACAATTCCCCGGAAACCAATATTTAAGTTGGGCCAAAATTGCCGCAAGATAGTAGTCCTTCAGCAGGACATGTCCCACTCCCCCTGTTCCTCTGGATTTAATAAGCTTATGGAATGCGCATTTAGGCTTCTTTCCCTGCCAGAGGAATCCATTAATCATGGATTGTGCTCTGACAAAGAAACTGTCTGGAATTGGTATGGGTATGGCTCTAAATATATATATAAATTGTGGGAGTATCATCATTTTAAAGGCCGCGAGGCGACCTGACCATGTAAATTCTGTTTTGTTTATTGTTTGTAATTTTTGATGTAAACTAAGTAAAAATTGGGTATAGTTTGTTTCCACCATTTTTCTGGTATCATCTGTGAGTGTTATGCCTAGATATTTTATCCCTTCTGTAGTCCATTTATATGGAAATTGTGATTTAAGTTTGGTACTAGTGGTACTGTCTATCCCCAAGCCTAAGATATATGATTTATTTTCATTAACTTTATAATAAGAGATTGTGCTAAATAAACGTAATGCTTCATGTGCCGCTGTAAGAGAAGAGCCCACCTCGGTTAAAATCATAATAATGTCATCTGCGAACAGACTTATAGAATGAGTATCCTTACCAACCGGAAATCCTTTTATTTTTGGGTGATTTCTTATATATATGGCCAAGGGTTCTATTAGTAAATTAAAAATTAGAGGGGACAATGGGCACCCTTGCCTTGTACCGTTGGATATGTTAAAGGGTTTTGATATAGTTCCAGAAATATAGACTTTGGCAGATGGGCTAGAGTACAGGGCTAAGATGGCAGATAGAATAGGTCCTACAAAACCGAATGATTCTAGTACTTTGGTTAGATATAGCCAATGAATACGATCAAAGGCCTTCTCCGCATCCAACGCGAGGAGCAGAGAAGGCCTTTGAGATACTCCCGCCATATGGATGATATTAATCATGCGTCTCGTTGCGTCTGAGGTTTGTCTGTATTTTGTAAATCCTGCTTGATCAGGATGGATAAGGTTGGGCATTATGTCAACAAGGCTAGGTAGTGCTATAATTTTGGCATACAATTTAAGATCGATGTTTAATAAAGATATCGGTCTAAAATTTGAGGGAGAGGTGGGCTCTTTTCCTGGTTTTGGTAAAGCCACAACTAAAGCTTCCAACATTTCTGGTGGGAAAGAGGCAGAGGCAGCTGCTGAACTGAATATATGTGTCAAGAAGGGGGTCAGTAGGGTCTTAAATTCTTTGTAGTATTCACCACTAAAACCGTCTGGTCCCGGGGATTTATTTGTAGGGAGTGTATCAATAGCTTTATGAATTTCTGCATCGGTGAATGGTTGATTAAGGGTTTGAATTTGGTGAGGAGATAATTTAGGTATGGATAGTTTACTTAGAAAGTCATTAATTGCGTCAGGGGTAGGTTGGATAGTTGAAGGGTCATCCTTTAAATTATAAAGGGATCTGTAGTAGTGGCTAAAAGCGTCGGCAATTTTTTGTGGGTGGTATTCTTTTTGATTGGTAGATGGATGTATGATAAATGGTATTCTTGATTTATATCTATGGCCTTGGATATTCTGTGCTAAAAGTTTTCCTGCCTTGTTTCCATTCGCATAATAATTCATTTTAAGTCTTTTTGTGGCTTTCTCAAAATTTTCTAGTAGGTAAATTCTTAGTTCAGATCTTATTTGTGTCAATTTTTGAGTAGTTTTTTGGGAATATTTTTGTTTATTTTTGATTTCTAAGTCAGAAATTTGTGTTAATAGTTCAGTCAGTCGTTGCTGCCTCTGCCTCTTCACCCTTGCACTCAGTTGAATAAAAATGCCACGTATAAATGCCTTATGGGCATTCCATAATGTAAAAGGGCTTTGTACTGAGTCCTTATTATCATCAAAGAAATTTGTTAGGTGGTTGTTGATTTGTTGCTTGAAGTCTTGTTGCTGTAGTAAGTAGGTGTTGATTCTCCAAATTGGGCTGGGTCTCGGGGAAGCTGACTCTGATAGTGTTAGCACTACAGATGCGTGGTCTGACCACGTTATTGTGTTGATGGATACAGCTTTAGTTCCCAATAGTATAGGGTGGTCTACCATGAATAGGTCAATTCTTGTATATACTTTATGTGCTGCAGAAAAAAAAGTGAAGTCTCTTTCGTTGGCGTGGAAGCAGCGCCACGCATCATAGAGATTATATTTGTTGAGGGAGGATGATAATGTAGGAGAGTGGCGTGTGGATTTAGATGTAGAGTCTAATAATGGATCCGGAATAACATTAAAATCTCCGCAGAGTATCAACGGTCCTCTTTGCCATTTTCTGATTTTTTTCATTAGCTTATTAACCACTTCCCGCCCGGCCTATAGCGGATTGACGGCCGGGCGGTGGTTGTGTTATCCTGACTGGGCGTCATATGACGTCCTTCAGGATAACATGCCGCCGCGCGCCCGCAGGGGCGCGCATCGCGGCGATCGGTGGATCGGTGTGTCAGTCTGACACACCGCTACACCGATCTTGGTAAAGAGCCTCCGGCGGAGGCTCTTTACCACGTGATCAGCCGTGTCCAATCACGGCTGATCACGCTGTCAATAGGAAGAGCCGTTGATCGGCTCTTCCTCACTCGCGTCTGACAGACGCAAGTAGAGGAGAGCCGATCGGCGGCTCTCCTGGCAGGGGGGGTCTGCGCTGATTGTTTATCAGCGCAGCCCCCCCGCAGATCACCACACTGGACCACCAGGGATCGCCACTAGGACCACCAGGGAAGGGAAACATGTGGATGGCCAGGTATGTACCCCATGGCCATCCACATGTGCCCAGTCAGTGCCAAATCTGTGCCAATCAGTGCCCACAAATGGGCACTGATTGGCACAATTATGTTGCAGTGATGCCCAGCAATGCCACACTTAGGGGCATCACTGCCATCAATCAGAATCATCAGTGCCACCCATCAGTGTCCATCGGTGCCACCTGTCAGTGCCCATCTGTGCCCATCTGTGCCCACCTATCAGTGCCCATCCGTGCCCATCTGTGCCAACTATCAGTGCCACCCATAACTACCCATCAACGCCACCTACGAGTGCCCATTAATGCCACCTACAAGTGCCCATCAGTGCCGCCTATCAGTGCCCATCGGTGCCACCTATCAGTGCCCATCAGTGCCACCTACCAGTGCCACCTATCAGTGCCCATTAGTGCCACCTATCAGTGCGCATCAGTGCCACCTATCAGTGCCCATCATCAGTGCCCGTCAGTGCCACCTCATCAGTGCCACCTCATTGGTGCCACCTCATCAGTGCCGCCGTATCAGTGCCCGTCAGTGCAGCCATATCAGTGCCCGTCATTGAAGAAGAAAACATACTCATTTACAAAAAATTTTAACAGAAACAAAGAAAAACGTGCTTTTTTTAAAAATTTTCTGTCTTTTTTTATTTGTTGCGCAAAAAATAAAAACCGCAGAGGGGATCAAATACCACCAAAAGAAAGCTCTATTTGTGGGAACAAAATGATAAAAAATTTGTTTGGGTACAGTGTGGCATGACCGCGCAATTGTCATTCAAATTGTGACAGCGCTGAAAGCTGAAAATTGGGCTGGGCGGGAAGGTGTCTAAGTGCCTGGTATTGAAGTGGTTAAAGAAATGTATTTGATGCTTATTAGGAGAGTAAGCTGTCACTAGCGTATATTTTGAGGAGTTCAGTTCGCATATCAAAATCAGGTATCTGCCCTGTGGATCACGGATTTCCTGGTGGAGAGTAAAAGCTATAGAGTCTTTTATGGCTATTAATACTCCTTTTGTTTTTGAATCTGCGTTGGCAGTAAAAACATATGGGAAGTTTTTGTGGGTACATTTTGGTGGTGCTTGGTTACAAAAATGAGTTTCCTGAGCGCAAATTATGTCTCCTTGGTGTGTCAATGCTTCTTGCCACAATGATTTGCGTTTCATGGGGTGATTGAGCCCCTTGGCGTTTATGGAGAGTATGTTAATAGGCATGGAGTTTGAATGAGATAAGCTTTACAATTAAGACTTTTATCTTAATTCTAGTGCTTAGTCCATCTGTGGTTGGTACGGTTATAATTTCGTGTGATAGTGTGGACTTACTTGTACGGGTCAGAGGATAGATTGTCATTTGGTGCAAACGAGGTTGATTGTTCTTGAAGGTCCAAGTCGAGTTGAATCTTGTTGGAGTAGTTTCTGTTGTTTTTCCTTGTGTGGAAGAGGTGTGGTCTAGGTTAAAGCGTTGCTGTGCATATCCCAGAGGTAACGGCAGGAGTATAGAAAAGATAGAAAAAATAAGTAGAAAAAAAAACAAAAAGTCGTTAACTTTCAACGTTGACATAGCACAATAAGTGCAACATGAATGGGGGTATAGAATACCCAGGAACAGCATTTTGCTGTTAGATGTAACTGGGGGAAAAGTTCAATCTTGCGAGCTTCATTAGTCAGGGACTAAAAGGAGTGATTGGAGAACATCCTTAATTATTCAAGAGTGAGATGTGGCATTTTTTGCAGTTACTTTTTTCCATTCTTGTGATAAATGGCGTGGAGTGCTAGTGTCCGCATTTTCGTCTGGGGGGTCTGAAAGGATACCCCATTCCTTCAGGAGATTGATGCCATTCTCCAGAGATGTCACTGTATAGGTGCGGTTACCCTTAGTGATATTTATCTTTGTGGGATACCCCCATCTGTACACAATTTTATGGTTGCGTAGAACCTTTGTCACTGTGTTCAGGTTTTTGCGTTTTTGCAGGGTAAACTGTGACAAATCTGCAAAAAATTGCAGATTATGGTATTGTGGTGGGATCTGCTCTTGTTTTCTCATTGTGGACATTAGTTGTTCCTTTACGTGAAAGAAATGCAGCCTGAGTATCACATCTCTAGGAATCAAATCCGGCAGATGGGACGGTTTGGGTAGGCGGTGAATTCTATCGATGGTTATGTCTAAGTCTGTAAGGCTTGGTACGAGCGCTTTAAACAAAGTGGCAGCATAGAGGCTCAGATCTTGTTGTTGCACCGATTCAGGGATCCCCCTGATTTTTAAATTGTTCCTTCTAGATCTGTCCTCCATGTCTGCCAGCCTTGCCTTGATCCATTCGTTGTCTGCCTCAGTGTCCTCCTGAGCATCAACTAGGTCATTGATAGTGGAAGCATATTCCCCCATTTTGGTCTCTATATGGCTCACCCTATTTCCCACATCTTGTATGTCCTTATTCATGCGGTGCATATAACCTGCCATGTCGGATTGTAGTGTGCTTCTCAGAGATAGCAGCATCTCTTTCAATACTGTGTCTATCACAGGCTGGTTTTGTGTGGGGAAGGATTCAATCGATTCTGGGAGTTCTCTGGTGTCCTCCCCAAAATCTGAGACCGGGCTCCCTGTGTCACGGAATCCGCCAGCATCCATCCTGGGTTTTGTTTTGGCTGGGCTACAAGTGGATGGGGTAGGTGGACTCTGCATTTTGTCTTTTGGGGAGCTATTATTGTGAGATCGATTACCTTGGGATGATCTTTGTTGTGCGGGAGCCGTTGTTGTGGAGTAGGCCTCGGCGCCATCTTGCTCCTCTGTTCTGCCGTTTGGAGGATAAAAGTCCGTGAGTCGTTGGACTTTTCCTTCCTTTCTCCGCTTCCCAGGCATAGTCGTAGGGTCACCCAGCCTTGCCCTCTGCCAGATTTGGTGTCAGTTTGCTTCGGATGGTCGTTTTGAGCCACTATTGTCCCTTATTTCGCCGGAGCTCCGGGCTCACACGTCCATTCGGCTTGCGCGCTAGACCACGCCCCCCTGTGAAGGCTTTTTTAGTTTCTGTTTGGCAAACTCTAATCTTGCCTTCCTTTTTTTTGAGGCTCACCAATGGTTTACATCTTGTGGTGGACCTTCTGTATTCACTCTGGTGAAGTCTTCTCTTGATTGTTGACTTTTCACTGTTGCGAACGGTGTTTTCTTCACCAGGGAAAGAATTCTTCGGTCATCCACCAAAGTTGTTTTCCGTGGTCTTCTGGGTCTTTTGGTGTTTCTAAGCTCACCGGTGTGTTCTTTCGTTTTAAGGATGTTCCAAACGGTTGATTTGGCCACACCTAATGTTTTTGCTATCTCTCTGATGAGTTTGTTTTGTTTTTCCAGCCTAATGATGGCTTGCTTCACTGATAGTGACAGCTCTTTGGATCTCATATTGAGAGTTGACAGCAACTGATTCCAAATGCAAATAGCAAACTTGAAATGAACTCTGGACCTTTTATCTGCTCCTTGTAAATGGGATAATGAGGGAATAACACACACCTGGCCATGGAACAGCTGAGCAGCCAATTGTCCCATTACTTTTGGTCCCTTAAAAAGTGGAAGGCACATATACAAACTGTTGTAATTCCTACACCGTTCACCTGATTTGGATGTAAATACCCTCAAATTAAAGCTGAAAGTCTGCAGTTAAAGCACATTTTGTTTGTTTCATTTCAAATCCATCGTGGTGGTGTATAGAGCCAAAAAGATTAGAATTGTGTTGATGTCCCAATATTTATGGACCTGACTGTAGGTGAATAAGAACACCCTGGTTAGTGGGAGACCTTACTACAGAGTACCCTGGGATCTTGGAATACCAATCTGACCAGAGAGAAGTGATCTTGATATTACTGCACATGCGTGTATACTACATTATTGAGGTGAGGGCACTGAGAGCACTGAGGTGATTGGGGAAGAGGCTTGAAGATTTTTGTAAAGAAGAAGTCACATTTATTTCACGTTTTATGAACTGCAATACCATTGTTTTCATTATTGGATCATTATTATTCACTATTTATTGTTTAGTACATATATACACTGATGGTGATACACTGTTTAATTTGATGTAATTATCTTTATGTAATCAGTTAAGAGGTAGTGTGGCATCTTTATCCTATTTGTTTATTGTTCAATGATTGGTTGAACACCATTCGATGCAAGCTGAAACCCATCATTAATGTCACATTAATTTATATGATATGTAATATGTTTTAAATTAGACCATCTAAGAATCCTCAAAGAACTCAGTGAAGTGATAGCTAGACCTTTATGCCTAATCTTTGCGTACAGCATACTGATAGGAATTGTACCAGCTGATTGGAGAAAAGCCAATGTAGTACCAATATTCAAAAAAGGGCAGAGATATATTCCCGGAAATTACAGGCCAGTCAGCCTATCATCAATAGTAGGTAAATTATTGGAGGGGATGATAAGGGGCTATATCCAAGAATTTGCTGACAAAAACAGTATCATTAGTAGTAATCAGCATGGAGATATCTTAATAAATAACAAACTTTATGTAAAAAAAAATACATTTTCATTTTCTTTCCTGCATTTTTCAAAAGTTTGTGGCAAAAATGACATTTTCAAAAGACAAACTATGCCTTTCAGAAAAGATCTTGGAGTGTTTGCTTTCCAAAATAGGGTCATGTTATCTGTGTACCTCCTGTCTTGACACTTCAGGGTCTCAAGAAATATGATAGATAGTTGAGAAATTAGATGTGTAATTTATGCTCCTTAAAACCCCAAAGGTGCTCCTTGTGTCTAGGCTTTGAACATATATGGCATCCCCATACTCAGAAGGCATTTTGGGGTGTGATTGTAAGTATTTCAAACTACAGTGAAATACCAGACCTGCTTCCACTATCTCGGCGCTATGTAAGTATCAGGTTTCATAGAATATAGAGCTCACAAAATGCTCAAAATCTGCGCTAACGTTAAGTGCAAAATATTATCAGCTGCCGCTTAAATGCCATGTATAACAATATTATTACAATAGTAATAACAATTGTACAAAAGTCCAGCTCAAATGTCTAAAGTCACTACAGCAGCGCTCCTGTCATAATGAGTTATGATCAGCTTTCATGTGTTGAGACCACACAAGTAAATACAGTTGATAGATGGTGAGAAAAAAGTCCCAGAAGGCACACAGGTGATGATCCTACCATGATAGATAACAGTGCACCTCACACCAAAATTTGTGCGTCACACTCCCCTTTGGGGTTCACAGCCTCAATAACATTGAGAGGGTCACAACTTGTCCTGGGGTGTCCACCGGTACTCGGATAGAAGAAAGGCTCATATAGTGTGATATCGTTTTCTCTCACATTTTTATTGAAATTCCAAGCCAGTACATTCCATCAATTGCCATCAGTCAAAATTGTATATAAGATTATCTAGGCATTGATAAGCGTTCCCTCCGACACAGGAGATGATGAGACTCAGGCTATAGGAAGGCAGCGTCCACCGCTTACTTCCTGGTATGTCACTTCCCTATCGTGGAATGCACAGGTAACTTTCGGTCGCCGTAAAGCCACGCCCCCAGAGGAAGTTGTGATGACGAAACGCAACAAGCGTGACCTTTCGGCAACTGGAAGTTACCTGTGCGTTCCACAATCAGGAAGTGACATACCAGGAAGTAAGCGGTGGACGCTGCCTTCCTATAGCGTGAGTCTCATCATCTCCCGTATCGGAGGGAACGCTTATCTATGCCTAGATAATCTCATATATCTTGATGGAATGTACTGGCTTGGAATTTCAATAAAAATGTGAGAGAAAACGATATCACACGATATGAGCCTTTCTTCTATCTGAGTACCGGTGGAGACCCCAGGACAAGTTGTGACCCTTTCCATGATATTGAGGCTAGCTGTGGCTAACAAATCAATGCCTGATGTGTTCATCTCTCTGGTGAGAATAAACCCCAAAGGGGAGTGTGACGCACACATTTTGTTGTGAGGTGCACTGTTATCAAAGTATGATCATCACCTGTGTATCTTCTAGGACCTTTTTTCTCACCATCTATTAACTGTATTTACTTGTGTGGTCTCAACACATGAAAGCTGATTATAACTCATCATGACAGGAGTGCTGCTGTAGTGACTTTAGACACTTGAGCTGGACTTTTGTACTATTGTTATTACTATTTTAATAATATTGTAATTGTAAGTATGCCTATGGTGTGTGTAAAATAACTTGTTAGAATGACAACTTTGTGAAAAAAAATATAAGTTCTTCATTTTCCAAAAAATTGTCTAAAAAACAAAACAAAATGTCTATCTGTCTCAAAAATTATATAAAATTCATTCCAGTACAGTGTTGCGTGACTGACTAATTCTCATTTAGAATGTGATGGCATTAAAAACATTAAAAATTCCAGTCTTGAAGCAGTTAAAAAAGAGATTGATGTATTCCTAAATGCACAAAATATATGTGGATATTTACATTCATAGTTGATAACACCAGTCGATGGGAGATGAGAAAGGAATTTTTTTTTCCCCGCTGGAGCAAATTGGACCATGTTTCATAGGGTTTTTTTTTTCCTTTTTCTGGATCAACTGTGGGTATAGAATTGTGTATATGGAGGTTTTACATTTATTTTTTCTGTTGGAGAAACTATATGGACTTCTTTCTCCATGACTAACTACTGAATGCAACTATGTATGGGATTTTTTAACTGCTTGAGGACCAGCCACCGCAGTTATACTGGGGCAGGTTGGCTCCCCTGGGCAAGCCGTCGTAGATGTACATTTGCCGTTTAGGGGGTGCGCATGTGCCGCCGGAGGCGCGTGCGCACCCGCGGCACGACGACAGAGCTGATGCGTGTGCCCGACAGCTGCGATGTCCGCCGGGCACCCGTGATCACTCCTGAGAGAGACAAGACAGAGGTCTGTCAATGTAAACAGACAGATCTCCATTCTGTCAGGGGTGAGGAGACTGATTAGTTGTTCCTACTGCTTGGTCTCCTCCCCCAGGCAGTTCCATCCCCCCACAGTTAGAAACACTCCCTAGGTATCCCCTATTTTGTAGACGCTATAACTTTTGTGCAAACCAATAAATATACACTTATTTTACACTTATTTTACCAAAAATATGTAGAAGAATACATATCGGCCTAAACTGAGGAAGAAATTTGTTTTTTAAAAAAATTTGGGGATATTTATTATAGCACAAAATAAAAAATATAGTTTTTTTCAAAATTGTCGCTCTATTTTTGTTTATAGCGCAAAAAATAAAAATCACAGAGGTGATCAAATACCACCAAAAGAAAGCTCAATTTGTGGTTGAAATGGACATTAGCTTTGTTTGGGTACAGCGTCGCACGACCGCGCAATTATCAGTTAAAGCTACGCAGTGCCATATCGCAAAAAATGGCCTGGTCATTAAGGGGGCAAATCTTCCAGGAGGCTTAAGTGGCTACATATATTTAGTTGCATTTTTCATTTACAGATCTGTTGTTGCAAATTTTCATTGAATGTTATTCATACTTGCATGAGGAAGCGACCATCGCAAAATGCGTTGATATTTTATCTGCTATACCGCTGCTTGTCGCTCTTTTTTTAGGTCACACCTGATAACAATTTTATGTTTATGTGTCATAGTTCGATTTTAATGTGTATAATAAATAATGTTCTTATCTTATGATCCCTGTTATCATTGTGATTCCTTGAGGTACAGCCAGATTCTCCTGTTTTACCCATCATGGTATGATGAGGAATTTTTCAACTTAAGGAAATTATGCATTTCTCAATAACACTTTTGTTATTGCTTTTTTATGTGAATCATTTGCTAATGTTATGGTAACACATTAAATGTGTATAGTAAGTGCTTTTAATGCCCCTCTATTACAACCATGCAGATTGCTGTACTGTTGAAATAGAAAATAAAAACTTTGTGCTGAAGAAAGCGCTCTTGATTAGAACCCAGAGCACAAATCCTCTTAGGAAAATGTCAAAGATGGGAGCCAGCAATTACTCAACACTTGTCCAATTTCGCTGGATTATCTCAATACAAAATACTCATCCATACTAGGTCTCTTTCCCTTAAGGTAATTCATTCTCCAGAAGTAAACCTTATGTACAGTTATGCTTTTATTATTTTACCAACAACTTCAAAGCATAAAGACTATTTCCTGGTTGTTCCTTGAGAAATCACTAGTAATCGCATTACACTCTGGAATTAGGTTGTCCATGATAAGGCCATTTGATCTAGCAGGGCAGCTGACACTTTGTAGACAGAAATGTATACAGACCCAAGGTCAGCCTGTCCCAGATTTATACAGCTGTCATACATGCCAAGTGTGGGGAATCTCTCCTAGAAAAGAGATCTCCGTTTTATTCATTGTGTTAACTCTAGCCTAATGCCGCGTACACACGATCGGAATTTCCATCAGAAAAAACTTGGATGGTTTTTCCAACAGAATTCTGCTCAAGCTTGCCTTGCATACACACGGTCACACAAAAGTTCTCTGAACTTTCGACTGTCAAGGACGTGGTGACGTACGTCGAGCCGAGAAAATGAAGTTCAATGCTTCTGAGCATGCGTCAAATTGTTCCTGAGCATGCATCGTTTTTTGCGTGTCCGAATTGCATACAGACGATCGCATTTTCGGATAGGAACTTTTCCCAACTGAAAAATAGAGAACATGCTCTCAATCTTTTGCTGGCTGGAATTCCGCCAGCAAAAGACCAATGGAGCATACACACGATCGCATTTTCCGACAAAAAGCTCTCATCGGAGTTTTGCTGGCGGCATTTCCGATTGTGTGTACGCGGCATTACACTTTTTGTGACAGTATGTATACTAAACTTCAGAAAATATTAAACAAAATGTAAGTAATAGTGGCCATGGCCATACACTGGCAGAGCTCTCCCCATGTGCAACAAGCTGTCAAAAGTCTGATGTTTGTTCTGGCAGTGTTTTGAGTGGCAAAGTGCAATTTTGAGCATTGAAAATTCATTATGACTCGCACTGACACGTCAATTTGATGACAAATCCCTGTGATCTAAGGGCCAGTTCACACCACATGCAGTCCAGTGCATTTTTTTCTGCATCAAAAACGCATAGAAAGTAGGTTAAATGATTTTTAATGGCATAGTTCACACCAGTGCTTGCAGTTCCAGTGCGTTCCAGTTCCAGAAAAAAAAGTAGAAGATGCTACATTTTTCCTGCACTGGACTGTACTGGAACGCTGTAAAAAGCCTCAAAAACTCATGGGAACATACCGGAACGCACCTAAACGCACCAACAACACACTGGAACACCCATGTTCTTATTTAGGATTAATGGAAAAAAAGGGGGGAACAATGCACTGGACTGCATCAAAAACGCACCAAAAATGCATCAAAAACGCACCAAAAACGCATCAAAAACGCATCAAAAACGCAATGAATTGCATCAAAAATGCACATGCAAAAAAGCATCTGGAGCGCATCCGGACTGCATTTCTATGGTGTGAACTGGCCCTTTAGCAATCTTCTTTTCTCTTCATAGAAAAGCAAAAAGGTCTGGAGAAATGTGCACACTGTGCCACATTGTGCCATGGTGTATATTTGGGTTTCTATGAAGAGAAATAAATTGTTTAACATTTTCCAGAAAATTGAAGTGTTTGTGTGGGTCATAATGAATATATGACTCCCAACAATACCACTCAAAACATTGCCAGACCATTGCTAGCTATTAAAATGTGACCATCACTAGACACATCACTTGAAATTACTAGACTGTGTATGACCACTTTAGATTCAACAACTTTTCTTAATTAAGCACTAAATATTACCTTTACCCTATAGGAACATCTACAGGTAGATCTTATGTAATCATATATTTATTGGGATGATAATACCAAAGCAAGCCAATTTCATCATGGGACCATAGGCAGCAGGCCAATTTAGCAAACGTACATAGGATAAATAACATGACACAAACACCAACACCAACTGGATTAAATAGGCCACGGCCTGGTTTATTGGTTTAAATCATTTTAACAATATAAACTTTTAATTATATCAGTAACTTTATTCAATCAAATACTATTAACAATTTAGCCCTGCCACTTATACACGAGCGGACTTTTCGGCAACAAAAGTCCGACAGCCATTCCGGCGGACTTTCGTCGGACTTCCAACGGACTTTAGAATGAACGGACTTGCACACACACAGTCACACAAAAGTCCAAGCGTCTAGTACGTGGTGACGTACACCAGGTCTGACGAGACTATAGAACGGAAGTTCAATAGCTCGTGCGCCACCCGTTGGGCCCCTTCTGCTAATCTCGTGTTTCTGTTGGTAGAAGTTTTGTGAGAGACAATTCGCGCCTGTGAGACTTGTATTTTTAAGATCATTTAACTGTTGTTCAGTTTGTGCTTGTGAGGTTTGTATCTATTTTTCAGTGCATGTAATCAGTTTGCATTGATTTATTCAGTGTGTTATTGTCCGCTCGTTGCTGATTTTCAGCTCGCTCGTCACAGGCCTTGCTGTTCTTCTGTGCATTCAGCCCAAGCCCAGTCCATGAACAGGGCGAGGAGGAGTTCATGGACAAAGAATTGGTTGCTCCAGCGTGACCAATTCTCTCACATGCCTTTGCTCCGTGAGATCCGTGAGAATAACCCTGAGCATTTCAGGAACTTTCCCTGGATGACGGACCCCGTTTTTGACCATTTGTTGGCTTTGCTGACCCCTTATGTCAGCAGGCAGAATACCTGCATGAGGCAAGCCATCACTGCGAAGCAGAGGCTAGTTGCCATGTTGTGGTACTTGGCGACGGGGAGACGCCTTCGGGACCTTAAGTTCTCGACAGGCATCTCCCCCCAGGCTCTGGGGATCATTATCCCAGAGACCTGTTCTGCCATCATCCAGGTCCTGCAGAAGGACTATATTAAAGGTAAGAATTTTTATCCTTTAACATCACATTTTATTGTATTTAATGTTTGCTAATGTAATGTATTTCTTTATTCAAACACTAATTACCATGATTGCAATATAGTGTGAATGACCCCTCATGCATGCTGTATTTTTTTAATACTCTTTTTTGTACTGCATGCATATTAGCATTCACTAACCTCCCCAGCATGCTATGCTGGGCCCATATCCACCTAGCCTAGTCACTTAACAATGTTTTTTGTCAGCTCCATTGTATTGCCCTTTTATATTGTAAAGCGCTGCGTAAACTGTTGGCGCTATATAAATCCTGTATAATAATAATAATAATAATAATAATAATATTGCTTTACCCTAAAATGTCTGCAAATGGTCTGTGTGTCCTTAAATTGATTAAGAATCCCCCCCCCCAAAAAAAAAGTCTGCAAATGGTCTGTGTGTCCTTAAATTGCTTTAAAATCCCCCCTCCCCAAAATGTCTCCAAATGGTCTGTGTGTCCTTAAATTGATTTAGAATCCCCCCTAAAATGTCTGCAAATGGTCTGTGTGTCCTTAAATTGATTTAGAATCTCTCCCCCTTAAAATGTCTACAAATGGTCTGTGTGTCCTTAAATTGCTTTAGAATCCCCCCCCTCTAAAATGTCTGCAAATGGTCTGTGTGTCCTTAAATTGATTTAGAATCCCCCCATAAAATGTATCAATGTGCCATCAGAGGGGGTGATGAATCTGATAAGTGGGCCTTATATTTTAGTCTTTAAATAATACTTATTACAATTAATGTTATACTGATGTTGGGCAAAAATGTTTTTTTTGTAATGTGCTTGCAATGTTATGTGCAAAAGTCTTTATATTTTTTTTCTCTTGTTTGACTCCCCAGTTTCCTTCAACACCACAGGAATGGCAGATTGTGGCATCCCATTTTGCCACCCGTTGGGACTTTCCCAACTGTGGAGGGGCTATAGATGGGAAACATGTCCACATCGTGCCATCACCCCATTCGTGGTCATAGTATTTTAATTGTAAGGGGTTTCATAGTATTGTCTTAATGGCGGTGGTGTCGGCACAATATGACTTTCTGTATGTGGACGTGGGGAAGAATGGCCAGATGTCGGATGGAGGAGTCTTCGCCCAGACGGAGTTCTACCAGCATCTCCAGAGTGGTGGCCTGGGATTGCCACCTGATGTGGATAACGTGGAAGGACGTCCCTTTGTCTTCATTGCAGATGAAGCCTTCGGTCTGGGCGAGCACATGATGAGGCTATTCCCCCAAAGGACCCTCACCCTGGAGAGGAGGGTTTTTACTACCGGCTGGCCAGAGTGAGAAGAGTTGTGGAGAATGCCTTTGGGATCATGGCCAGCCGGTTCCGCCTGTTTCAGACAGCTATCCACATGGCGGAATGCAAACTAAATCACCTTGTCCTAGCATGCTGCATCCTGCACAATTATTTAAACAAACATTTGAGCAATTATATTGCATCACTTGGGCCTGAGGCCGGACTTACAGAGAATCCTCTGACGGGCGAGGATACTGGCTTGGCCCCCCAAAGCGCCCGTCAAGTTCGGGATCAATATGTTGATTTTTTTACGGGTAGGGGGGCCATTGCAATACCAGACAATCTATCATTTTTTTAATAAAAAATAACGATCAGATAAAATCTCAAATTGTATTTATTGCTTGCCTTTCTTTTTGGCTGTCTCCTAGGTTATCCTAGTGCACTTGTAGTGCCAAGTGTATTTTCCTTTAGTAAATAAGCCCCATTGTCACTGTAAACACCAAATAACTTCCAAAACTGGTATTGAGCATTGAAAGAATAAGCCACACATCTTGTTGTTTAACCACTTGACGACCGCCTCACGCCGATGTACGTCGGCAAGGTGGCACGGACAGACAAAATCACGTACATGTACGTGATTTGCCTTCCGCGGGTGGGGGGTCCGATCGGACCCCCCCGGTGCCCGAGGCGGTTGTCTTTTGTCCAGCGGCGATCAGAGGTGAGGGGGAGACCATCCGTTCATGGCCCCCCCTCGCGATCGCCGCCGGCAAATCAAATCATTCCTTTGCTGCTGTATGCTAAACAGCAGCAAAGGAAATGATGTCATCTCTCCTTGGCTCGGTAATTTCCGTTCCGGCCCGAGGAGAGAAGACAGGTATGTGAGTGCACAACACTACACACACACAGTAGAACATGCCAGGCACACTAAACACCCCGATCCCCCCCGATCGCCCCCCGATCACCCCCCCCCCTGTCACAAACTGACACCAAGCTGTTTTTTTTTTTTTTTTTTTCTGATTACTGCATAGTGTCAGTTTGTGACAGTTACAGTGTTGGGACAGTTACTGTTACCCCCCTTTAGGTCTAGGTTACCCCCCTAACCCCCCCTAATAAAGTTTTAACCCCTTGATCACCCCCTGTCACCAGTGTCACTAAGCGATCATTTTTCTGATCGCTGTATTAGTGTCGCTGGTGACGCTAGTTAGGGACGTAAATATTTAGGTTCGCCGTCAGGGTTTTATAGCGTCAGGGACCCCCAAATACTACCGAATAAATGTTTTAACCCCTTGATGGCCCCCTAGTTAACCCTTTCACCACTGATCACCGTATAAGTGTTACGGGTGACGCTGGTTAGTTCATTTATTTTTTATAGTGTCAGGGCATCCGCCGTTTATTACCGAATAAAGGTTTAGCCCCCTGATCGCCCGGCGGTGATATGCGTCACCCCAGGCAGCGTCAGATTAGCGCCAGTACCGCTAACACCCACGCACGCAGCATACACCTCCCTTAGTGGTATAGTATCTGTACGGATCAATATCTGATCCGATCAGATCTATACTAACTTCCCCAGCAGTTTAGGGTTCCCAAAAATGCAGTGTTAGCGGGATCAGCCCAGATACCTGCTAGCACCTGCGTTTTGCCCCTCCGCCCAGCCCACCCAAGTGCAGTATCGATCGATCACTGTCACTTACAAAACACTAAACGCATAACTGCAGCGTTCGCAGAGTCAGGCCTGATCCCTGCGATCGCTAACAGTTTTCTTGGTAGTATTTTGGTGAACTGGCAAGCACCAGCCCCAGACAGCGTCAGGTTAGCGCCAGTAGCGCTAACACCCATGCACGCAGCATACGCCTCCCTTAGTGGTATAGTATCTGTACGGATCAATATCTGATCCGATCAGATCTATACTAGCGTCCCCAGCAGTTTAGGGTTCCCAAAAACGCAGTGTTAGCAGAATCAGCCCAGATACCTGCTAGCACCTGCGTTTTGCCCCTCCGCCCGGCCCAGCCCAGCCCACCCAAGTGCAGTATCGATCGATCACTGACACTTACAAAACACTAAATGCATAACTGCAGCGTTCGCAGAGTCAGGCCTGATCCCTGCGATCGCTAACAGTTTTTTTGGTAGTATTTTGGTGAACTGGCAAGCACCAGCCCCAGGCAGCGTCAGATTAGCGCCAGTACCGCTAACACCCACGCACGCACCGTACACCACCCTTAGTGGTATAGTATCTGAACGGATCAATATCTGATCCGATCAGATCTATACTGGCGTCCCCAGCAGTTTAGGGTTCCCACAAACGCAGTGTTAGCGGGATCAGCACAGATACCTGCTAGCACCTGCGTTTTGCCCCTCCGCCCGGCCCAGCCCAGCCCACCCAAGTGCAGTATCGATCGATCACTGTCACTTACAAAAGACTAAATGCATAACTGCAGCGTTCGCAGAGTCAGGCCTGATCCCTGCGATCGCTAACAGTTTTTTTGGTAGCGTTTTGGTGAACTGGCAAGCGCCAGCGGCCTAGTACACCCCGGTCGTAGTCAAACCAGCACTGCAGTAACACTTGGTGACGTGGCGAGTCCCATAAGTGCAGTTCAAGCTGGTGAGGTGGCAAGCACAAGTAGTGTCCCGCTGCCACCAAAAAGACAAACACAGGCCCGTCGTGCCCATAATGCCCTTCCTGCTGCATTCGCCAATCCTAATTGGGAACCCACCGCTTCTGCAGCGCCCGTACTTCCCCCATTCACATCCCCAACCAAATGCAGTCGGCTGCATGAGAGGCATTTTCTTTATGTCCTCCCGAGTACCCCTACCCAGCGAACCCCCCCCAAAAAAGATGTCGTGTCTGCAGCAAGTGCGGATATAGGCGTGACACCCGCTATTATTGTCCCTCCTGTCCTGACAATCCTGGTCTTTGCATTGGTGAATGTTTTGAACGCTACTATGCACTAGTTGAGTATTAGCGTAGGATACAGCATTCCACAGACTAGGCACACTTTCACAGGGTCTCCCAAGATGCCATCGCATTTTGAGAGACCCGAACCTGGAACCGGTTACAGTTATAAAAGTTAGTTACAAAAAAAGTGTAAAAAAAAAAATATATAAAATAAAAAAAAATAGTTGTCGTTTTATTGTTCTCTCTCTCTCTATTCTCTCTATTGTTCTGCTCTTTTTTACTGTATTCTATTCTGCAATGTTTTATTGTTATTATGCTTTATCATGTTTGCTTTTCAGGTATACAATTTTTTATACTTTACCGTTTACTGTGCTTTATTGTTAACCATTTTTTTGTCTTCAGGTACGCCATTCACAACTTTGAGTGGTTATACCAGAATGATGCCTGCAGGTTTAGGTATCATCTTGGTATCATTCTTTTCAGCCAGCGGTCGGCTTTCATGTAAAAGCAATCCTAGCGGCTATTTAGCCTCTAGACTGCTTTTACAAGCGTGGAAGGGAATGCCCACCCCCCCACCGTCTTCCGTGTTTTTCTCTGGCTCTCCTGTCTCAACAGGGAACCTGAAAATGCAGCCGGTGATTCAGCCAGCTGACCATAGAGCTGATCAGAGACCGGAGTGGCTCCAAACATCTCTATGGCCTAAGAAACCGGAAGCTACGAGCATTTTATGACTTAGATTTCGCCGGATGTAAATAGCGCCATTGGGGAATTGGGGAAGCATTTTATCACACCGATCTTGGTGTGGTCAGATGCTTTGAGGGCAGAGGAGAGATCTAGGGTCTAATAGACCCCAATTTTTTCAAAAAAGAGTACCTGTCACTACCTATTGCTATCATAGGGGATATTTACATTCCCCGAGATAACAATAAAAATGATTAAAAAAAAATAAAAATGAAAGGAACAGTTTAAAAATAAGATAAAAAAGCAAAAAAATAATAAAGAAAAAAAAAAAAAGCACCCCTGTCGCCCCCTGCTCTCGCGCTAAGGCGAACGCAAGCGGCGGTCTGTCGTCAAACGTAAACAGCCATTGCACCATGCATGTGAGGTATCACCGCGAAGGTTAGATCGAGGGCAGTAATTTTAGCAGTAGACCTCCTCTGTAAATCTAAAGTGGTAACCTGTAAAGGCTTTTAAAGGCTTTTAAAAATGTATTTATTTTGTCGCCACTGCACGTTTGTGCGCAATTTTAAAGCATGTCATGTTTGGTATCCATGTACTCGGCCTAAGATCATCTTTTTTATTTAATCAAACATTTGGGCAATATAGTGTGTTTTAGTGCATTAAAATTTAAAAAAGTGTGTTTTTTCCCCAAAAAATGTGTTTGAAAAATCGCTGCACAAATACTGTGTGAAAAAAAAAATTAAACACCCACCATTTTAATCTGTAGGGCATTTGCTTTAAAAAAATATATAATGTTTGGGGGTTCAAAGTAATTTTCTTGCAAAAAAAAAATCTTTTTCATGTAAACAATAAGTGTCAGAAAGGGCTTTGTCTTCAAGTGGTTAGAAGAGTGGGTGATGTGTGACATAAGCTTCTAAATGTTGTGCATAAAATGCCAGGACAGTTCAAAACCCCCCCAAATGACCCCATTTTGGAAAGTAGACACCCCAAGATATTTGCTGAGAGGCATGTCGAGTCCATGGAATATTTTATATTGCAACACAAGTTGCGGGAAAGAGACAAATTTTTTTTTTTTTTTGCACAAAATTGTCACTAAATGATATATTGCTCAAACATGCCATGGGAATATGTGAAATTACACCCCAAAATACATTCTGCTGCTTCTCCTGAGTACAGGGATACCACATGTGTGAGACTTTTTGGGAGCCTAGCCGCGTACGGAACCCCGAAAACCAAGCACCGCCTTCAGGCTTTCTAAGGGCGTGAATTTTTGATTTCTCTCTTGACTGCCTATCACAGTTTTGGAGGCCATGGAATGCCCAGGTGGCACAAAACCCCCCCAAATGACCCCATTTTGGAAAGTAGACACCCAAAGCTATTTGCTGAGAGGTATAGTGAGTATTTTGCAGACCTCACTTTTTGTCACAAAGTTTTGAAAATTGAAAAAAGAAAAAAAAAAAGTTTTTTCTTGTCTTTCTTCATTTTCAAAAACAAATGAGAGCTGCAAAATACTCACCATGCCTCTCAGCAAATAGCTTGGGGTGTCTACTTTCCAAAATGGGGTCATTTGGGGTGGTTTTGTGCCACCTGGGCATTCCATGGCCTCCGAAACTGTGATAGGCAGTGAAGAGTGAAATCAAAAATTTTCACCCTTAGAAATCCTGAAGGCGGTGATTGGTTTTCGGGGTCCCGTGCACGGCTAGGCTCCCAAAAAGTCCCACACATGTGGTATCCCCGTACTCAGGAGAAGTAGCTAAATGTATTTTGGGGTGCAATTCCACATATGCCCATGGCCTGTGTGAGCAATATATCATTTAGTGACAACTTTGTGCAAAAAAAATAAAAAATAAAAAAAATGTGTCACTTTCCCGCAACTTGTGTCAAAATATAAAATATTCCATGGACTCAATATGCCTCTCAGCAAATAGCTTGGGGTGTCTAATTTCCAAAATGGGGTCATTTGGGGGGGGTTTGTGCCACCTGGGCATTCCATGGCCTCCGAAACTGTGATAGGCAGTGAAGAGTGAAATCATAAATTTACACCCTTAGAAATCCTGAAGGCGGTGATTGGTTTTCGGGGCCCCGTACGCGGCTAGGCTCCCAAAAAGTCCCACACATGTGGTATCCCCATACTCAGGAGAAGCAGCAGAATGTATTTTGGGGTGCAATTCCACATAGGCCCATGGCCTGTGTGAGCAATATATCATTTAGTGACAACTTTTTGTAAATATTTTTTTTTTTTTGTCATTATTCATTTACTTGGGACAAAAAAATAAATATTCAATGGGTTCAACATGCCTCTCAGCAATTTCCTTGGGGTGTCTACTTTCCAAAATGGGGTCATTTGGGGGGGGTTTGTACTGCCCTGCCATTTTAGCACCTCAAGAAATGACATAGGCAGTCATAAACTAAAAGTTGTGTAAATTACAGAAAATGTACCCTAGTTTGTAGACGCTATAACTTTTGCGCAAACCAATAAATATACGCTTATTGACATTTTTTTTACCAAAGACATGTGGCTGAATACATTTTGGCCTAAATGTATGACTAAAATTGAGTTTATTGGATTTTTTTTATAACAAAAAGTAGAAAATATAATTTTTTTTCAAAATTTTCGGTCTTTTTCCATTTATAGCGCAAAAAATAAAAACCGCAGAGGTGATCAAATACCATCAAAAGAAAGCTCTATTTGTGGGAAGAAAGGGACGCAAATTTCGTTTGGGTACAGCATTGCATGACCGCGCAATTAGCAGTTAAAGCGACGCAGTGCCAAATTGGAAAAAGACCTCTGGTCCTTAGGCAGCATAATGGTCCAGGGCTCAAGTGGTTAATAACAGATGTTTTATTTTGTGCACATTCACATGTGCGTTTGTGAAAATTTTAGGATTTTAAATATATATAATTTTTTGTTCAAACAATAAAAAAAAATTTATTTAAAAAATAATTTTTATTTTTAAATTTTTTTAAACAAACAGGCCTCTATTTTGTTTTTTTTTATTTTTTATTTTTTAAACAAGCAGGCCTCTATTTTTATTTTTATTTTTTTTGTAAACAAACAGGCCTCATTTTTTGTAAACAAACAGGCCTCTATTTTTTTTAGTTTTTTATTTAAAAAACAAGCCTCTATTTTTTTTTTAAACAAACAGGCCTCTATATATTTTTTTAGTTTTGTTTTTTATAAATTTTTTACAAACAGGCATAAAATGTTTAAAAGTCAAAGCCCAGAATGGGGTCAGCAAAACAGGAAATGAAGAACATGATCAATGTTTTTTTTGTGAAAAAGTGATTTAGATTCTCCAAAACATCGATCATGTTCTTCATTTCCTGCTGCATATTGTCCAGCCGATTACGCATTAGGTCCAGGCTAGAGCGCATGGCATCAATATCCCCATTCCAGGCCATGATCTGCCCAATTAATCGGTGTGCACTGTCGGTGGTAAATGGTTCCACTTCCACATCATCTAAAATGAATGACACTCACCTGGTGGGGTTCACATGTCGCCCACTTCCTCCACCTCTCCTTCCTCCACATCCTCGGGGGGGGGGGGGGGGCGCTGGCACTTGGACCTGCTTCCACCGCTTCTTCCCCTTCCACAACCAGATCACCTAAAATTGATGAAAAAAATATGTATTTAGAAATATGCAGGCATACATAGATTACCATATACTGGGGTGTCAGACACTCACCTGGTGGGGTGCACATGTCGCCCACCTCTCCTTCCTCCACATCCTCCGTGGGGCTTGGGCTTATTTGCCAAATGGGCTGGTGAGATCAGGGGGTCCCTGGGTTCAGGTTGTCTGAGTCTTTTCTCCCCTATGAGAATGAAACAAAAGGTATACTTAGCACACAGATATTTGAGTCCAGGAACAGGAATATGAAACATTGCATTGAAGTGGTGTACAATTGTCTGTTTGGGCAGAGATCCAAGTTGAAGACATAATTAAAATTCCCTAGGAAACAAGCTGGAATACTTACCTTTTTGGCCACGTTTCACAGATAGAGACACCCCAACAAGTATCCACTGGAGCACCTGTGTGGGTTAACAAAAAAAATGTATTCTGGTGTCCCACAGAGTGCTCCTGAGTCCAGATGTGTAAACAGCAGTGCTGAGTGTCCTCTCCTTACATTCCACTGAATGAAGTTTGCTATTCATTCTAGTTTCAAAAGACATCTAGACAACAATGTCCTAAACTTCTTTTAATAAGACAAACTACCAAGACCAAAATGTTGTTTAAAACCTGTATCAACTAAATACATCGTATATATTTTTTTAAACTATGTTTACTACGAACCATGTTTCCTACGAACGTTTAACGAGTAAAACTTGTACAGTCAAGAAAACCACATGGAGCAGCATGCAAGGTAATAATCGGAATATGAACACACGACAAGTACTTACTTTTTTTCAGCACTTTCTGGATTCGTCTGTACTGATCCGGCTCCCTGAGTTTGAGGTCGGACCATCGTTTCCTCAGCTGATCTTTAGAGCGCCGTACCCCAAAATGTTGATGCAGGGTCTTCACCACTTTCACCATTATTTTTGCCTTTCTTAAATTAGGCTGGGCGTACGGTCCATGCTTCCCATCGTAATCTTTTTTTTTTCAAAATTGCTACCATCTCCACCATCTCTTCAAAGGCCATACTGGAGTCCTTTAATCTCCTCTTCCCGGATCAGGACATTTCGGGCTCTGGGCTTTCCTCGTTACTTGAGGAATTAGTACACACCTGTGTCTCCACCATTGTTGCTCCTACTGCGCACCGTAGAGAGAAGGGGCGGAGAATATTCATTAAAAAAGAACGTCAGGGACGGGCGACGCAGGCGGAGTTTCACGCATGCGCAGTCTGTATACATAGCTATCACGCATCTTTGACAGAAAACATGAATACTAAGTTTAAGGACCCTGAATTTCTGACTCATTTTACTGAGAAGTACAGGGAGATGATGAATCTATGGGAGGTCAAACACCCTGCATATTATATTAAAACAATAAGGAAGTCAACGCTGGAGAAACTTGTCGCATTTGTGCAGACTTTCATCCCAGAAGCAACCTTTAAGTTTGTGGAAAATAAAATTGGGATCTTGTGAAATATGTATAGGAGGGAGCATAACAAGATCCAGATTTCCCTGAGATCAGGAGCATCAGCAGATGATGTATATGTACCCAGGCAGTGGTACTACGATAAACTATGTTTTCTTGATGACCAGAGTGAAGCCAGGGCATTACTTTCAACCCTTCCCTCCACCCTTCCCTCCACCTCAGCAGAGGCTGATGAGGACCAAGCTGGGCCTTCCATCCTGGAAGAACAGGATGTGACCATCTGGAGCCAGGTATATTATTTTTAGACATATTTAGTGTCCTAAAATTAATGATGTTAACTAGATGTTAACTAGATGTTATAATTGATTACCTATTAAAGGATTTTAAAAAAAAATGATGTATACATATCAATTGACAGTAGTGGCCAAAAATGTTTGTCACCAGCTTTAAAAAATGCTGGTGTCAGATTTATACTCTTTTATATGTATTAACATTGAATGTGCAAGTCAAGAGCTGAAAATTGTGTGTCATTGATGAACCAAAAACTAAAACTATGTCCCTTTTTTAAACACAGGATGAGCTCAGCCAGGAGGAAGGTGTGGAAAGTGTCATCCAGGAGGAGGCCAGGCCCAGTGTCATCCAGGAGGAGGCCGGGCCCAGTGTCATCCAGGAGGAGGGAGGGGTTAGTGTCAGCCAGGAGGTGGCCGGGCACAGTAGGAGCCTCACACAATTGCAGGTTCCTCCCCTCCGCCTTCATACAAAAAGGCCCAGAAAGGGGACGGTGACAGAGGAGGCATCATTGCACCTCATGAGAGAAGCTACAAATTTCCTCAAGAGCCCCCCCGAAGCTGAAGAGGCCTATGGCTCCTATATAGCCAGCAGGTTGCTCGAAATGGCGAAGGGCCAATGCCTCCTGTGTGAAAAACTTTTTTCTGATGTCCTTCACAAGGGGCTGAAGGGCGAGTTAACTGTCAACACCCAAATAAATGAGCAAGCCCCTCCTCCTCCTCCTGCCACAAGTCAACCACCAGAGTCCCAGCCTACAAGGAAGGCTGCAGGGAAGGCTGCAGGGAAGGGTGCAGGGCAGCGTGGAGGGAAGGCTGGAACGAAGAGAAGAAAGTGATGACCTGGCTTCAGTCTGGTCTGACAGAAGACGCAGGCTGGTGTAGTACCACAGCCTGGGGACATATATGTCATCTGCTGCTGCTCTTGATCTCTGGGATTCCTGGACCAGATTGTGCTTTCTATTATATGGACTCTCATTTTCTTTTCCACAGACTTGATGTGTGCCCTGGGGCCAAAAGTCTTCACAAATTGGAAAAATTTACCCAGCGTTGACTTCATCTTTATTTTGTTAACCATAATAAATGGATATTTTATTTTATGAAAATACTTGCCTATGTGTTTTTATTATCATCCATTTTTTTAGAGACAATGTCAAATTAACAAGGGACACCAACCTCCTTGAGATTCCAAAAACAAAAAATTATATAATGTTCTTGTGGTAACTTTACACCAAAAAATTAAAAAAAGCAAAAAATATACAAAAATAAGGTTCTTTGTTGTAACTTTACACCAAAAATAAAAAGCAATATGGAGATAAATAGAAAATAATTTTGTGACAATACTAAAAAAAATCTTGATGAAATAGAAAATAATAAAAGATGACTCCAAAAAACAATTGTGTAAACATTAGTATGGAGATATGGCTTTGAAAAAATACAATATCATTCCTGAGATCAAGAAAAATAATCCAGAAATAAGTTTGCGAGAACTCTGTGTGAATATGAACAGCAAAACAACTTCGTACTTCTAGCATTATAAAGAAGACAATTAATGCGCTGCATTCAACGATCACAGAATTTGCAGCGTGGGGAATGTTTTACCTACAATACGAACACTAGTTTTACCAGACCAAGCGCTTCCGTTTTGTACTTGCTTCTGAGCATGCGTCGTTTTTTGTCCGTCGGACTAGCATACAAACGATCGGATTTCTCGATAGGAACTGGGTCCGGCGAAGTTACGACGTAAAGATTTGAATCATGTTTCAAATCTAAAGTCTGTCAGATTTTCGACTGGAAAAGTCCGCTGAAGGTCCGATGAAGCCCGCACACGATCGGATTGTCCGCCGGACTCGAGCTGACCAAGAATTTTAACCATCTTACATGTCCCCAAACGACAGGAGGGGTTGAACAAACATCCCTCCTGTCAACACACCCTCAAACCGCGACCGATTCTATGCCTGTTTGTAGGTTAAGGTTAAATAAATCTAAACCCACATCAGATACTCCATCATGACTTGCCTATTGTATAACAGATGTATCCCATTTACCCCTTATGCCGCGTACACACGGTCAGACTTTTTGGCTCCGAAAGTCCGACAGCCCGTCTGACAGACTTTCGACGGACTTTTGGCGGACTTGCGGCAGACTTTCTAACGAACGGACTTAACTACATATGATCACACAAAAGTCCGACGGATTCGTACGTGATGACGTACGACCGGACTCAAATAAGGAAGTTGATAGCCAGTAGCCAATAGCTGCCCTAGCGTGGGTTTTTGTCCGTCGGACTAGCATACAGATGAGTGGATTTCTGGGTCAGGCGGAGTTACGATGTAAAGATTTGAAGCATGTTCCAAATCTAAAGTCCATCAGATTTGTGACTGGAAAAGTCCGGTGAGGTCCGGTGAAGCCCACACACGATCGGATTGTCTGTCGGCTTTGGTCTGTCGGCGTCCGTCGGACCAGTCCGGTCGAAAAGTCCGACCGTGTGTACACGGCATAAGAGTCATCAACCCACAACAAAAACTGCTACGAAGCCCTTCACCTTCCTTTTCCCAGAAAATGAGACCACACCAATCTGGAGTAAATATTGGCAGTAGCAGCCAATTCCTTTATTAATAATAATAATAATCAATCAAATAGAATTAACATAAATTAACATAACTGTATGAAAAAACACGTGAAATAAACCACCCCCATCTGTTAAATCCTCCCGTTGGTCTTTGCAGGAAAAAACCCACCATTCTTGCCACTCCAGCACTGCGGTACCTTAACTAAAAATTAGGCCTCCAGCTGACATGCTAGCTTGGAGACAACAAACCAATTGACCGCAGTGCACCCAATAACCAATTCCAGCTAAACCCCTGTTAGCTGGATTACCACCAAAACGGGCCTCATACTACCGATGGGTCCCGAACTCTTCATATCTGGGGTTTAATCCTTCACCCACAAAGACCAACAACACGCCACAGCACACACCAAGGGAAAACCTTACCCTTGTGTGCCCTGCCAAACCCTCAAAGCTCGCTGGATCCCATCCTGTCAACCCAAGGCCCACAGGTCGATCCCCACATCGTTCAGGTGTACTCCATCCCTCCGCAAGTACCTCCACGTATCCACTTCCAACTCTAGTGCCGTGTACACACGGTCGTACTTTTCGTCTACAAAAGTCCAACAGACGCTGACGGACTAAAGCTGGCTGGTAATCCGATCGTGTGTGGGCTTCTCCGGACTTTCAACGTACTTTTTTAGCCTCAAATCCGACGTACTTTAGATTTGAAACATGCTTTAAAACTTTACTTCGTAACTACGACGGACCCCGAAATCCGCTCGTCTGTGTGCTAGTCCGACGGACAAAAAGCCACGCTAGGGCACCTATTGGCTACTGGCTATGAACTTCCTTATTTTAGTCCGGTGTACGTCATCACGTACGAATCCGTCAGACTTTTGTGTGGTCGTGTGTAGGCAAGTCCGTTCGTTAGAAAGTCTGCCGCAAGTCCGCCGAAAGTCTGCCGGAAGTCTGCCGGAAGTCTGTCGGACAGGCTGTCTGACTTTTGTAGACGAAAAGTCCGACCGTGTGTACGCGGCATAGGTGTCTGATTGCAAGCCCACCATTCCTGACCACAAAACCACTAACTTCCTTGTTGACCTTCTTCCTGGCCCGGTTACTCTTATCCACGGACCTCGCTAACCTCCAAATGGTTTGTGCCACAATGTCCGACCACACAATAAGCATGTGTGGAAAGGCCATGCGGAGTTGCCAAAAATCGAATTTGATGTCTCGAACCAAATCCAACATTGACCTAATCCCTAAATCATTGCCATCCACGTGTAGAACCAACACATCGGGAGGCCTATCCAGCCGTGCAAATTGGCGCACCTCTGACACTGTCCTACCCCAAAGCATACCCGACACCCTCAACCACCGGAGACAGGCTTCCCATCCGGAAAAACCCAACTGTCTCCCATCCCGCCTTGCATCTCCTCTCCTTGCCCCCCAACATACATACGAATGGCCCACAATCCATACCAGGCACTGTGTTCTTCCTGAAAGAAAAAGAGAAAAAACAAACCCCCAGCAAATCAATATGCCAACCAATTCACACAATTTCCATTAACCAATTTAAAAACCTGCCCTTACCCCCCTTTTACATATTCAATAGATGAGGGCGAACATAAGATTGAAACCTTCTAGATTCCCATCTCCCTATCCTTTTCACCGCCGCCTCATCTAATCCCCATCGAACTGCTTCCGTAGCTGCCCCTATCCGAAAAGAATGGGAAGAAAATTTTTGATCTCCAAAACCCCCCCAAACATTTTTAAAAAATGCAATAAATTGAAAACGAGATAACGACAGTCCATCCCGATGCACCAACAAGGAACCTGTCACCTACGGGCGTAGCGAGAGAAATTTCCGCACTAATTTTACTGGGCACAAGGAAGACCCCGGCAGCGAAAAGACCTGCACTGACTTTCCCTTGCCCCGCTGATCCATTTTAGATTTTCTAACCAGTATGGATAGCCTGTCCTCCCCGCATCTAACATCCGTAACACCTATCCCCCCGTTCACCTTCTTAGAGGGACTAACTAATTCGCCAATCCTAAACACCCGAAAAATGGCAAGGCGAATGCCGCCTTGAACAGAACCACCTCATACTCTGATGAACAGGACAGAGCTAACTGTGCCAACAACCTTCCTAACAGCTCGAACGAAACAGGACGCCTAGAGTCCCTCCCCGGCTTAGCACACCGGTAGCCCTTCAGTGCCTGTCTAACCCAAAAATCCTTAGTTAAGTCAGGTAAACCATGAAATTTTAACCAAAACGTCAACCCTGCCATTTTCTTCTCCAATCCCGACACCGACACCCCATCCTCCAAATTCCTAGAAACAAAATACAAAACTAGCAACCTGAGATCTGGTTCCTCATGTCCCTCAATGACCTGTTGCACCATGGATACCCATGCCTGCCATACCCTGTTGTATGCTGACCACGTCGCTCACCGATTGCCTGATCCAGCCGGCTACTCGTCCAAGGCAATCCTCCACAGCCATTCGGGACAAGGGACCCCGCTCTGTTCCGTCCCCAGTGCCAACTCCCGGAATCTGTCCCACTGAAAGCGAGATAACACATCAGCAATGACATTTTCCACTCCGGGGATGTGAACAGCATAGATAAATACGTTCAACTGTAGGCAACGTAATACCAGGTGTCTGAGCAACCTGACTGCCGGCGGTAAAGCCACTGACACCTTGTTGATCACCTGTACTACCCCCAAGTTGTCTCTGTGAAACCTCACTTTCAAATTCTTCAAAGATTCCCCCCACAACTCCACAGCTAACACCACAGGGAACAATTCCAACAGTAACATATTTTTCACAAGCCCTGCATCCTTCCACGACTGAGGCCATGGCCCTGCACTCCACTTACCTTGGAATTAAGCTCCAAAACCCACAGAACCCGCCGCATCTGTGTACAGCTCCAGATCGAAGTTGCTAACTGGACCCAACATCCACAGCACCCTGCCGTTGAAATTAGCCAGGAATGTGTGCCATACTGTCAGGTCCTCTCTATGGGCCTTTACTGAGCGCACGTAGTGCTTGGGGGATGTAACCCCTGAAGTGCTTGCAGACAGCCGCCTGAAAAATACTCTCCCCATTGGCAGGATGCGACACGCAAAGTTCAGCTTACCTAGTAATAAATGTAGGGTTCTCAGTTGCACTTTTCGAAGTCCCAAGATCCCCCGAATCTCTGCTTTCAATGCCTCCAACGTATCCTCCGGTGGCCGGCACTCCATGGCTTCAGAGTCTAACACGATGCCCAAGAAACTCAAAACCATCTTGGGACCCTCTGTCTTCTCTGGCACCAACGGGATGCCAAACTTATCAGCCACATGCTCCAGCGTGGCCAACAGGACTGCGCAAACTTCTGATGTAGGTGGGCCCACGCAGAGGAAGTCGTCCAAGTAGTGAATGATGGAATTTACTCCGTGACGTCACGCACCACCCACTCAATGAAAGAACTAAACTGTTCAAACAATGCGCAGGATATAGAACACCCCATGGGCAGGCAGCGATCCACATAGTACTCCTCCTGCCAATAACAACCCAACAAACTAAAACTGTCTGGGTGAACCGGGAGCAAGCGAAAAGCCGACTCTATGTCAGCTTTTGCCATCAGTGCCTCCTGCCCATACCTCCTAATCCAAAATACCACTGCGTCAAAAGACGTATATGAAACCGCGCATACCTCAGGGTCGATGGCATCATTCACGAAGCCCCTTTCAGGAATGATTGATGGTGAATCAGCCTAAATTTATAGGCTCTTTCTTCGGCACGACCCCAAGAGGTGACACCACTAGATCCGGTATTGGCAAAAAAGGAAAAGGACCACCCATGCGACCCAACAAAATTTCTTTCCGCAGTTTCTCCGAAACCACGTCTGCATGTTGCAAGACTGACTGCAAATTGCGTGACAGAGGGGGAGTATCAACCAACCTTGACGGAATTCTAAACCCTTCCAAAAACCCCAGGCCCAGCAACCGTGCTGCCTCCCTATCCGGGTACCTATCGAGGAAAGGTTGTATCTTTTCCACCATCACTGGCGTTGTCCCCCTTACTAACAGATTCGCCGGTATGGTTTTTTCCCTGTTTGAAACAATGGGACACAGGGTGTCCACCCCCACAACCTTAACATTCTTGCTTGTATTTGCACGACCCTCCAAATCTGCAGACACCCTCATTAAATTGCCAACAAACCCCTTTTTTTCTTGTGGCCGATTGTCCGGGGGTTGGATGAGCCACTGGCCCCCCCACTGGCCCCTGGCCTAGCCGACGTTATAAGGCGCATCCATAAACTGATGTCCTTATGATCCCACCTCAAGGACGAGTGCACAGCCCTCCGCTGCCGAAATTGCTCGTCGTAACGTAGCCATGCTGTTCCCCCGTAGACTGTGTGCCTCTCCCACGGCGTCCAGATAGCAAAACAGTGCCGAGCAGTGTTCCAGGTTCCTTTCCCCAATAACGCTCGCCATTATCGCAAAGGCCTGCAGCCAATTAGTGAAAGTCCTAGGGATAAGCCTCTACCTCTTTTCTTCGTCCTCTTTTTTGTTATCCTCTGGTTTCACCCTATCCAGATTGAACTTTTCCAGCGTGGAGATTTCCAAAAATCTCCACGTATTCTCCCTTCCAAATTTTTTCCTTTACCTCAGGTTTTAGGCGTGCTCCGAGGGGCCCCTCAAAACACACATAAACTTCGCATTTTGCAGCATCCGCCAACCTTACTAAGTCCTGTTTTTTTAGCCCCTTCCCCTGTTTGCCCCTCTGACGTTGTAGGCGCCACATCTTTACCTGCCAGCACTGCGCGTCTCCGTAACAGGCTTGGGGGAGTCCCCGTGCCCGTTGTCACCCTGCTCGTCGCTCCCCCCCCGATCCCAGGAGCCAGCCATGCCGCCGCAGGCGACTGTATAACACTCGGCCCTGGCTCAAACTTGTGTACTAATTCCTTCAAACCCGCTAAAAATGCCTGCAACCCTGAATCCGCCGTGGTGCGCTCTGCAACCAGCGCGGCCGGAGAGGAGGGCACGGTCGCAACCGACCACCCCGCTGTGACCTGACCCCTACTATTACTCTCCCCCACCGCCCCCACAACAGTACCCCCAACACATGGGGTCCCACCAGCCGACAGTCCTGTCTCCACCGCCGTCGGACATCCTCGCTGCCCATCGTCGTCCGACTGCGACAGCCCACCCTCAGACCGGTCCACCGTCATCTCCTCTTCACTCGCCACCAGCCCTCCAGCGGATGCATCACTGAATGAACCCCTCCTCTCAGCGCTAGATCCACCCACCGATTTGTGTGGTGCTTTTTTGTGCCCACTGTCTTCCTTCCTGCAGTGCCGTGCCCGGCCCCTGCCATCAGCTGACCTCCCACCAGCCGACAATCCTGTCTTCACCGCCGTCGGACGTCCCCGCTGCCCATCGTCGTCCGACTGCGACAGCTCACCCTCAGACCGGTCCACCGTCATCTCCCCTTCACTCGCCAACAGCCCTCCAGGGGATGCGTCACTGAATGAACCCCTCCTCTCAGCGCTGGATCCACCCACCGATTTGTGTGGTGCTTTTTTGTGCCCACTGTCTTCCTTCCTGCAGTGCCGTGCCAGGCCCCTGCCATCAGCTGACCTCCATCCTTCTGTCATTATGGGGCCACCGGCCGCGGATCTGGGGTGCCCGGCTGCCGTCGATGATCTCTTCCCTGGCCAAAGCCCCGCCCCCGCTGCATTGCAGCCAGAGGCCGGGCTCAATATCCGCACGTTGCTAGGCCCAGCATCCGCCCTGGAACTGCTGGTGCTCCCCCTCCTCGCTCCCCGGCCTGTCTGTATCTGCTGCTCCTTCCCCCCCGCTCTGTGCGCCTGGTATCGGCCGACCCGCACGGACGTGTTGTCTCTGCACTCTGGGAGGGAGGGGGAGAGGGGGATCTGGAGAGAAGCAAGTCGGCGGCCTGATCCGCCGGACTCGCGCTGACTCACGCCCTGCCGCATTGGCCGCTGAGGAACTCTCACCCAGCGCCGCTGCAAGTCTGTCCTCCAGCCATCCTGGTCCCTTGGATGCCGCCTCTGCCTTCAGTCTGGCAAAAAGCTGTTCCACCGCTGCCATGCTTACAAGCTCGCTCCACCTAACAAACTGAGCTGGGGAGGGATCTCTCCCACTGCACAGTTAATTCTGCTCCACCCTTTCCTTCAACCCCAACCAATCCCAGCATCTTTTACATAAAATCTTTCTACTCTGGTCCCCCTGTTAACACTGTCATGCCCGCCCTGCGCCCATTGCATTTTATTACTTTTGCTCCGGGCTTCCTTGTCTATTGTATAACAGATGTATCCCATTTACCCCTTAGAGTCATCAACCCACAACAACTAAAGATTCACTGTGTGGCGCTGTTGAGTGAGTACAGTATAAATAAAACTAAACATTGAATAACATCAAATAATGAAAATCTCACGTGAGCACTTGTGATAGTGACTGGTGAAAAAATAATACATATATGTGTTTAGATGAATACAACATCAAAGGACAAAATCAGATATAGAGTCCATAACACCAAGAAAAAAAGTCTGTGATAACAGTGTATAAATAGTATGCAGGTGTTTTTCTTGTACGTGCAGGATGATCAATTAAACCCGGTAGCCTGGTAGATGAATGGACCATAAACGACCAGAGGTGCACAGAAATTTGAAAACAGTGCCAGGACCATCACCAGAAGATATGGAGGCTTACCAGAAGTAGTGGCCTGAAATAGCATATGCCAAAACAGGTCAAAAAGGCTTGATGACCAATTGGTCTAGATGTATTGTCTGGTCAGATGTCATCACCACATCAACGGAGGGAAGGGGAGGAAGTAATCAGCACGACAAACCAACATGGCGGCAGCAAGCCAAGCGCTCACATCTGAAGGCCATTCTTTGGCCTTCAGATGTGAGCGCTTGGCTTGCTGCCGCCATGTTGGTTTGTCGTGCTGATTACTTCCTCCCCTTCCCTCCGTTGATGTGGTGATGACATCTGACCAGACAATACATCTAGACCAATTGGTCATCAAGCCTTTTTGACCTGTTTTGGCATATGCTATTTCAGGCCACTACTTCTGGTAAGCCTCCATATCTTCTGGTGATGGTCCTGGCACCGTTTTCAAATTTCTGTGCACCTCTGGTCGTTTATGGTCCATTCATCTACCAGGCTACCGGGTTTAATTGATCTTCCTGCACGTACAAGAAAAACACCTGCATACTATTTATACACTGTTATCACAGACTTTTTTTCTTGGTGTTATGGACTCTATATCTGATTTTGTCCTTTGATGTTGTATTCATCTAAACACATATATGTATTATTTTTTCACCAGTCACTATCACAAGTGCTCACGTGAGATTTTCATTATTTGATGTTATTCAATGTTTAGTTTTATTTATACTGTACTCACTCAACAGCGCCACACAGTGAATCTTTAGTTGTTATTTTTCCCTGAGTCTACGGGTGGGTTGGCTGCTTCTTTCGTTTAGTTTTTTTAGCGCAGCGCTGTATCATACTTTTTTAATCAACCCACAACAAAAACTGCTACAAACCCCTTCACCTTCCTTTTCCCAGAAAATGAGACCACACCAATCTGGAGTAAATATTGGTCGTAGCAGCCAATTCCTTTATTAATAATAATAATTATTCCCTTCCCTACTTTATCTGAACCACACAGGAATATGCTGGACGGGGACATCTCTCTTGAGGAGGTTCAAGCCGCTATCGGGGGTCTCCAGATTGGAAAGACCCCAGGAGTGGATTGACTGCCTACGGAGTTTTACTCCCAGAATGTCGAGCTCCTTGCACCTAGACTCACATTCCTTTTCTCTGGAGTTGTTGGCGGGGATTCCCTGCCCGAATCTATGGAGGAGGCGATCATTGTTCTGATCCCTAAGCCCGGGAAGGATCCCCAGGAGTGTGCGTCATATAGGCCCATTTCACTACTAAATGTGGACGCAAAAATTTTGGCCAAGATCTTAGCCACACGTCTATCGTCGGTTATATCAACACTGATCCATGTTGATCAGACTGGTTTCATGCCGGGCAAGGGCATGGATATCAATATACGACGTCTCTTCCTCAATTTGTCCATAACACATGACAATTCTGGAAATAGGGTGATCGCTTCTCTTGATGCTGAGAAGGCGTTTGACTCTGTGGAGTGGGAATATCTCTGGGGCGTGCTGCAAAAATTTGGTTTTGGACCTGGATTTCTCCGTTGGATCCAGTTGCTATACCGGGCACCAAGAGCTAGGTGACGCACAAATAATAGGATCTCTGATCCCTTCCCGCTCCACAGAGGCACTCGTCAAGGATGTCTGTTGTCACCTAGTTTATTTGATCTTGCGGTAGAGCCACTGACAATATTGGTTAGGGAATCTTTGGAGGTCAGGGGGTTGCAGATAGGCAGACTTGAAGAGAAAATATCCCTCTACGCAGACGATGCACTGCTCTATCTAAATGATGCAGGACCATCCTTAGCAGCTGCCCTTTGACAAATTTGGCACCTTGTCAGGGATCCGTATAAATTGGTCAAAATCGATCCTTTTCCCTCTGGACAGCCCGGCTTCGGGAGTGAATAGCAGTGCGCCCTTGACATGGGTATCGGAATTTAAGTATCTCGGGATTAGGGTGACCAGGGATGTTGCCCAATATTATAATCTTAACATGCTCCCTCTGCTCCGTCCCCTCAAGGAGAGATGTCAATCATGGTCTGGACTCCCCCTAAACTTACTTGGCTGCATAAACATTTTAAAAATGATGCTATTACCCAAATTTAATTACCTCTTCAGAAATAGTCCAATTTATATTCCGGTGTCCTTCTTCCGGGAGGTGGATAGATGTGTCATCTCTTTCATCTGGAATGGTTCTGTTCCACGATTGGCCAAATCTACACTGCATTTGCCCATACAGTTGGGAGGGCTTGCTCTCCCCAACTTCAGGACCTACTACTGGGCTGCAATGCTTGTCACGGCCTACTGGTGGTTTGAAGGGAATCGTTTTAATGCTGCGGTGTGTGTGGAGGCGGCTCGGCTAGGGTCTATGCAGTCATTACAAAATTTAGCGTACAGAGGGGTAAAGGCCTATGCAGAAATACCTGCCCCAACAAGGGCAACGATTCAAATGTGGAACATGGCCAGACATAGGTTTTTCCTAGCGGAGCGATGGGCACCTGTTCAGCCTCTTTGGGGGAATCCTAATCTACCTAATTTTCGAACGATCCCTGATCCTCAGGTATGGGCAGGTTTTGGCATAAAAACACTGAGAGATATCATGCCCACTGGGTCATTGATGTCCTTTGCTCAGATGTCCAGGACATATGAGCTCCCGGGATGGATGTATTTCCGTTATGCTCAGTTACGCCATGCGACTAGGGCACAGTTCCCTGAGCCTCCACTCTTTCAATTGGACCCAGTGGAGGACCTATCATCCTGCAGTGATTTAGAGAAGCCTCTCTCCACTCTATACAATACTCTACTGCCCAAGGACTCGCCCAAAATGGATAGGTTGTGGAATGCATGGAAGCTCGATATCCCCACCTTGTACAGGGAGGACTGGGAGGACTGCCTGGAGCATGGTCCCAAATTGGTAATCTCGGCCGGAGATAAATTGTCACAAATAAAATTTCTACATAGAATATACTTTACTCCGGCGAGACTGTCCAGGATGTATCCTGATAGGGACCCACACTGCCCCCGATGCCGGACGCAGATTGGTACCTATTTGCATATGTTTTGGGACTGCCCCACATTATCGGCCTTTAGGAGTATTTGAGCAATTAAATATGCGGTTGGATCTGTCTGTCCCCAGGACACCTGAGTTGGCCCTACTGGGAATACATGAGGACGAACAAAGACCATACTACAGTAAGCTTCTAATCTCGTTCCTCCTCTACTATGCCAAAAAATAAATTCTCTGTAAGTGGACTTCAGCCAGCCCTCCAACCCTCTCGACCTGGGAAAGTAAAATAACTGCTGCCCTGCCTCTGTATAAGTTGACATACATTAGTCGGGGTTGCTCCTGGAAGTTTGACAAAATCTGGATGCCCTGGATTACCTAGTGGGGAGGTTCTAGTATTATGCATAACTGTTGCTCTGTTGGAGATCCCAAGAGCTACATGGGGATGGTACGATATTTTCCTCGCCCCCTCCTATGTGCTCCTCTCCTTTCCCTCATTCTTCCACCCATGGCCTCGCTCCCCTTTCCCCCCCCCTATTAGGTTTCTTCTCCTACCCTGACTGGTATGACGTATAAATGTGACATTCTCCTACTGCATCAAGGTAATTCTATCTTCTTATATTAGACTATGTGAGATGGATATCTAGTGAGGAATGAGATTGTCAGTAGATTCATATGTTAACTGTAAGACACTGTGACAATTGAATACCTTTGTTTTTTGTACTGTAATTTTTCTTTTCAATAAAGCATTCCTGATTGTTAAAAAAAATATATAATAATAACATTAATAACCAATCAAATAGAATTAACATAAATTAAGATAACTGTATGAAAAAACATCTGAAATAAACCACCCCCATCTGTTAAATCCTCCCGTTGGTCTTTGCAGGAAAAAACCCACCAATCTTGCCACTCGATCCACTCCGGCACTGCGGTACCTTAACTAAAAATTAGGCCTCCAGCTGACATGCTAGCTCGGAGACAACAAACCAATTGACCGCAGTGCACCCAAAAACCAATTCCAGCGAAACCCCTGTTAGCTGGAATACCACCAAAATGGGCCTCATACTACCGATAGGTCCCAAACTCTTCATATCTGAGGTTTAATCCTTCACCCGCAAAGACCAACACCACGCCGCTGCCACAAAATCCGCGCACTGTAAGATGCAAACAAATTAATCTTGACCACATACTTACCAACTTCAGGGAGGGAGGGTGGGAAGCTCGCTCCAACTAACAAACTGAGCTGGGGAGGGATCTCTCCCACTGCACAGTTAACTCTGCTCCACCCTTTCCTTCAACCCCAACCAATCCCAGCATCTTTTACATAAAATCTCTCTACTCTGGTCCCCCTGTTGACACTGTTATGCCCGCCCTGCGCCCATTGCATTTTATTACTTTTGCTCCGGGCTTCCTATACATACCTTGAATATCACCCTCCAAATCACAATGACGGAAAGAAATCCCTAAATCAGGTACCAAAAATGTTTCCAATGCTCTGTTAACTAATTTCTGAATCTTTCCAAATGGTTTAACCCTTTCACTGCTTGCAGCTGGCCAGGTTTGTATGCCGTACGGACTTAATTTCTCCTTCTGCTATAAGCTCATGGTCACTTCAATTACCTTAAAAATCTAACAGAGTTGTTCAGCAGACTCTGCTGAACAGTTCTATAACTCTGGTCAGCGGATTACAACCCGCTGATCAGTTTTATTAAACTCAAATGAGACCACCCCCCTCCCATGCCGACGCTTCCCTGTCCCCAGCCTCTCCTGCTCCTCTTCTTCTAAAACTGCTCCCCCACTCTTCTTTTATATCCCCTTCAACCCCATTCTTCCCCCCAGCACTGATTACCACCCCCACACCTGATCTGACCCCCTGCAAACCGTATCCCCTGCAGCTACCCTCATAAGCCAGCATCCCTCCTCTGCCCCTCCGTCCGGCTTAAGGTGCTGCAGGGGCTTAGAGGGGATCCAGATGTGTCCCACCATCACCCTGATTCACCCCCTGCATCGGCCCCTTACCCACAATCCATGCCTGCTCTGGTGGCATCCCTCCTTCACCTCCCACTGCCTGCAGCTGCTGCCCGCACTGAGCTCTGGCAATCTGTCAGGCTGGAGAGCACGGGGGAGGGGGAGGGAGGAGCGGTAAGGGTGCTTGTTTACCAGCCCCCTCCCTGTAGTACAGTGGACATAGGCAGTGATCACTACCGATCGCTCCTATATCCACTGACAGCTGATCATAGTAAACTGAGTGTTACTGTATGTCAGATTGTCAGTTTATGATGAAATAAGGAATCTCTACACAGATTCATTATTCATCCATGTAAAGTGCTGCAGAGAAAGTCCCTTTCTCTGTCTCCAAAAATAGATGTGGGGGTCTGATATCTCACCAAATAGCCCCCCCCCCCCGCCAAAAAAATAAAAAATAAAATAATATCTGCCTGCTCAGTGGGGGGTATCTGTCTGCTGATGCCGCTGAGCAGGCAGATGACAGGTCTGAGTCTGCTCCGCTGATGCAGAGCGGACACGGACACAGTCCGCTGTTCTCTATGGGGTGGTCGGATGGAATCGGACCGCCTGTCCATTTCCATCCGATCTGCTCGATGGATGGGGAATGGGGTCCCCATCTGTCTGACCGGATCTGATGTAGGTGGGTGTAAACAGATACATGTCTATTTACATCAGCCTCTCTATAGAGAACAATGGGTGGTCCGATTGGACCCGCCCGATCGGGTCTGCCTGTCCGTTTTTCAGGTGGGCCCAATCGGATCACCCAATCGGACCACCCACCGATCTGCTTGTGTGAAAGGGGCCTAAGGCCTTGTTCACACAGGGCATACGCAGCATACATCCCTGCAATGCCGTAATTACCTTTAAAGGGATGCACAGGTGTTCCGTGCATCCCTGTGCAGGCAGTCCCATTGATGTCATTTGAGATGTAGCAACTGAGCTGTTTCTCCCAATTTGACATCCATGTAGGTGCACGTGGATGTCCCTGAGCTCACACTGTCTGCTTTTGGGGTCGTGTACACACACCTATATGGATGTCAGATTGGGAACAGCAGCTATGCCTGTGCAGCTATTGCATCCCAATTGACAAAAATGTGACTGCCTGTACGGGGATGCACAGAACACCTGTGCATCCCTGTGCAGGTAAACATGGCCCTCCATGGGCGTACACTTTAGTATGCCACATGTGAACGATGCTTTAGTAGTAATTTAGCAGGAATTTTGTAAGTTATGTTGTGTTTATGTGCACCATTAATGATTTTTGTGTATTTTTAGTGAAAATAGCGATGATGATGAACATTTATGCAATTATTGGGGGGCCCAAAAAATCGGTAGCACTTTTTTTTATTCTGCAAGTCATGTGCTTTCAGAAAATGTATGGTTTGAAGGGTCTTTTTAAATTCTGAAAGTTGTAAGTGAAAAAAGGGTAACCTCTGAACTTTTAGAGTAAATTGTTTTATTTACAGTTTTGCGTACTTTCAGTTTTCACCATTTCACAAAAAGGTGCAATTTAAAAGGTACAAGTATTTGTTATTTAATAACTTAATAGAGTTTTACCTTCTATATTTAGTAGGAATTTAGCAGGAATTTTAATAAAAAAAAGGAAGAGTTGGGCCTTTGAATGAAACACATGGGGATTGGGTGCCTCTATCCCTATCATTGGCAAGAAGTAGGGGGGGGGGGGGGGGACTTGGAACTTTGATTGAGGCACATGAATGGAAAACAATTGTTTGATCAAAAAACTATTTTATTGAAAATATACATGACATAGCACATATACATACATAGATGGTTGGTTGAATGATCATCATAACCAATAGCCCAATGTCGGGTAATGACATGTAAGGGTATCAACATAGAAAAAAGAGGGGGTTGTGTGAACATCTATGGCCATTTGCTACATATAAAACATTAACAGAGTAAATCATCTCATTTGTGGGAACATATATGCATCAAAATAACCAATTAGCTTGACGTGTTTGGGGATTATACTGCTTAATCAGGAGCGAATGCATGTGATCTATAGAACAAAAAATCTACACCCTGTTCCAAATTATTATGCCAATGATATTTTACTCATTTACCTAAATAATTGATGTAAACAACAGCCAGCAAAATTCTTATGTTATCAACTATTAAGAGTACAATTCAAATTTTATTGAACAAACTTCCTAATAACATTTTATTTTTCAAAATAAAAAACTTACAATGCACTGTTCTAAATTATTACAGTAAGTTTCAAAACACTTTATGCTTCCTTTTCCATTACCTCATCTGGCTACTGGGACGACATGTTGATGGTACTGTCTCCCAGGTGCACGGATTTTTGCTGGGGAGGAAAGTCTGCTTCCTCCACCCTGGCCAACTGTTGGGGAGGGACAACACACACCTCCTCTCCCTTCTCCCCCCTGTATCTGCTGCTGGGAAGTGATTGCCACCTTCTCACTCTGAGCCTCCGAAACTGCCACAGGTGTGGGGCAGAGGTCTTGGACCCTCTGTCCGGTTGCCAGCACTTCTGCTGGGGGTTTGCTAGGTGGTTCCTCCTCTACAGAAACGTCTATTAAATCCCCAGTCTCTGGAATTGCTAAAAGTGTGGGACAGAGGTCTTGGACCCTCTTTTCAGTTACCAGATCTTCAGCTGGAGAAGTTTGTTTTAACTCCATAGATGCTGCTGGCAGAAAATCACATGTCCCTGTCAGTGTTGTGGGAGAAAGGCCGACTACCTCTTCTCTCAAGAAGGCCGAAGCCACTGTTGGTGCTGGGCAGAACACAGTGAACTTTGGCCCTGATAGCAGCTCTTCTGCTGGAGGCTCATCAGGTTGTTCTTCCTCAGCAGAAAAGTCTATCAAATCCCATGTCTCTGCAACTGATGTCTGGGAATAGAGGTTCACCATCTCCTGTCCATGGAACCCAGAAGATGCTATCATTTCTGGGCAGAGGTTAGCAGAGCTCTGCCCTGTTGTCAGCACTTCAGGTTTGGGGACGGCAATCTCCAGATTTTCCACTGCCGATTCTCTGGCATGCTGCTGAACTTGTTCTAGCAGTTTCCTGTATGCCCTTTCCAGATGCTGTTCCTTCCTTAGCAAATGGTCCAGATCAGGTTTGAGCTCTGAGACCCCTGCAAGACTGAGCATAGACTCTCTATATTCTCTCAGGTCCTCAAGGTCAGGTTCCCCTTCATCGCCAAACATAAAATGATCTGTAAGGCTCTCCCACAGCAATCCAGGGCCTCCAAAGTCATATCCCTCCGGAGAGCATTCTGTTGTCTCCCCTAAATATCCCTCCTCTGCGTGCCATTGCAGAGCCCGATAACGATTGTCCAGCTCTATCTCCTGCTGGACCAGCCTGTCCAACTCAGTCACCCATTGCTCCTGGGGCCGCTCTCCCAGGAATGCCATCCGCAATGCCCGTTGGTCACTGGCCCGTTGCTCTTGGGTTGGAAAGCACTTGCCCTGTTTTATACCAGCGAGCTGGAGGGCTCCGATCCAGAGCTCCACCCGAATCTGCTGCCTGAGCTCCAGGTATTCATCCTTAGACACAGTCCTGGTGTATGTTGAAAGGATGATCCGCAGCAGCCCCGGGAACTCTGATACCAGGTCCATATCTCCGCTGGGGTGACTGAAGTCTGCTATGCTGATCTTGGATCCAGTTGGAGGTTTGGATGTCCCAGACTGCAGGAAGCTTTCCCGCTGCTTGCCACCAATGTCATGGAATGTCCCTCACTCCGCTTGAGTGCTTCCGTCAGTATACCACTTCCTAAGTTCTGGAACACGAGCCCAATGGATCTAGCTATAGGAACCCCCAACAACTAGACAACACCAGTCTTGGAGTACATCAGAACTAACTCTTTATTTGAGATCTCACACACATTTATACAGCAGGCTGACTCAAAGCTAACCTAATTAACATGAGCTAATTTACTAAAACATTTACCCAGACCAGATGACAGACTTGTGGGCACCGAGCTTCACACAGTAGTATAAACACAATAGCAGGAGCTAATTACAATTAACAATACAAACAACAATCTCCCCCCTCCTCAGCCTAGTCATCAACAGTTCGTCTCCTAGCCAGTGCTGGTGGCTAATGTGATCAGCTCACTCAATTAACATAAACACAGGTAGTTGGAGTTTATGACACCAGCATCTCCTCACAGGATGTGTCCCAACAGTATAATTCAGTCTTATCATTCTAATATGGCATATAAAGGGATCCCAGAGTCTGTGTGTTTTGGGGGGACATGGAGCTGAATCCAAAGTAACACCAACCCCAGGGTCCCCAGGCATACAGCTCACAGAGAGCACCATTCCCCCAAATGCTAGGGCCCATAATCGGTGGGCAAGTCCCCTACAATAGCCTCTGTCCCGGGTGAGTCTGTCACACCTTATTTGATAGCAGCTTCACAAGTCTTTTATCCATTGAACTTGTGAGTTTTTGGACAGTTTCTGCTTGAATTTGTTTGCAAGATGTCAGAAAAGCCTCCCAGAGCTGCTGTTTGGATGTAAACTGCCTCCCACCCTCATAGATCTTTTGCTTGAGGATGCTCCAAAGGTTCTCAATAGTAGAGATGAGCCGAGCACCCCCCCCCCGGTTCGGTTCGCACCAGAACCTGCGAACAGACCGAAAATTCGTACGAACGTTAGAACCCCGTTGAAGTCTATGGGACTCGAAAGTTCAAAATCAAAAGTGCTAATTTTAAAGGCTAATTTGCATTGTATTGTCCTAAAAAGGGTTTGGGGACCCGGGTCCTGCCCCAGGGGACATGCATCAATGCAAAAAAAAGTTTTAAAAAAACGGACGTTTTTTCGGGAGCAGTGATTTTAATGATGCTTAAAGTGAAAAAAAAGTGAAATATTCCTTTAAATATCCTGGGGGGTGTCTATAGTATACCTGTAAAGTTCCGTGTGTTTCCCGTGCTTAGAACAGTCCCTGCACAAAATGACATTTTTAAAGTAATAAAAGTCATTTAAAACTGCTTACGGTTGTAATGTCCGGTCCCGGCAATATGGATGAAAATCAGTGAGACAAACGGCATGGGTACCCCCCCAGTCCATTACCAGGCCCTTTGGGTCTTGCATGGATATTAAGGGGAACCCCGCACCCAAATTAAAAAGAGGAAAGGCGGGGCGTGGCCTAGCAGGGCATGTGAACAGTCGTGTTCGACGGAGCTCCTGCTGTTGATCCTACAGAGAATCCTTTCCTCGCCATACACAGCGCACGGAACTGACCCCTAACAGTCTCCAGACACCAGCGGACCCCGAAGCGGCAACTTGATCGGGTATGATGACCCGGGGGAACCGAGGAGACAACGCAGATTCGGCCTCCCAGGACTTCCAAGATGGCGCCGGGCATCCTCAGCCGCAGAGGACTCCATGAGGCCAAGACAAGAAACCGGAGCAAGGGGGTAAGATACCTAAACTCCCTAAAACAAAAGACCAGCCCAGAGACATGATATATTATGCTCAGAAAATGGCAGGAAATCTGGAAGTTAGACAGGCTGATTCACAGCACACAACAGTGTCAGCGGTGCAGGCAGACAGTGATAGTGCAGACAGGCTGGAAGATACTGACTCCATGGAGTCTGTTCCTGATCCTATGCCTGCCTTATTTGATATGCAGACAGAGGACAGTCCCCAACCATCACTGAATGATATTCTGCAGGCAGTTCATAAATGCACAGCATCAGTGGATGATCTCAACGAGAAATTTGGGGGGCTGAGGGAGACAGTCTCTTTACTACGCCATGATTTGCAAAAAATCAGAGAGAGAACCACTGCAGTAGAAGGGAGAGTGAGTGACATGGAGGACCACATGCCTCATCTGAACAGAGAAGTGAGAGTGGCGGCTCAACAGGCCCACCAGGTGTTTGATAAAACAGACGACATTGAGAACCCCCTGAGACGCAACAACGTTCGTATTGTGGGGCTCCCCGAAAAGGTGGAGGGTAGGGACCCCACTAATTTTGTTGAAGGCTGGCTGCAGGAAATCTTTGGGAAAGAGGCATTCTCACCATTATACGCGGTGGAAAGGGCACATCGGGTGCCGCCGCGTCCTCTTCCGCCTGGCAGCCCCCCGAGGTCAGTGCTTGCCAGACTCCTGAACTACAGGGATCGCGAGGTGGTGCTCCGTTTGGCCAGGGAAAAGGAAGCAATTCACTTTAATGGAGCTAAAATATCCTTTTATCCGGACTTTTCCGCGGAAGTGCAGCGAAAAAGATCTAAATTTATGGATGTCAAGAAAAGGTTACAGCGTCTACAGTTAAAGTACGCCATGCTTTTTCCGGCCAGGCTGCGCATTACAGCAGGAGATCAAAATCACTTCTTTGAAAATGCTCAAGACGCAGCTGATTGGCTGGACCACAATGAGCAAGGCCTCTGAAGACCAGGAAGAGAAAATGGAAACGGATGACATAGTCGCATCAACACTAAAAGGGCAGGAAGGGCGCCCCATCACTTGTGCAGTCTTACAGAGTTCAAAGAGGACTTATGATAAAATTCCACCATCAGCGAATGGCAGTTCAATTGCAATCTGTATTTGACCACTCATAAGTTTAACCACCATTATGGCGAGAATGTGAGAGCAATGTGCGCTTTCAACCTACTGTTCGGGTTGCTGTGGCACAGATATCTTTGCCCTGTTGGCAAAAAGTTGATTGTTGATGGTTCAGACCTGTGGAAGTTGAGAATCTTTTACTGTGCCAAGTAAGCGATTACAGGAACAACAGTATAACTGCAGGAATGCGCAGTGGCGCAGATGTTCGTTTACCAGTTTTCTACCACATCTTCGGTGTACGTGCTTCTTTCATATAGCCCAAAAGTTGCTATGTCACGTGACGACCTCTTCTGGACTCAATGCAGCTCTCATTAGGGACGATAAGGGAAATGTATATGAAGGTGCAGAAATGTTTTATATGCATAGATTAATTCACAACAGTTTGTTATGGCTAGTACACCTATAATGTCTTGGAATATGCGGGGGGTAAATGATCCTTTGAAGAGAACAATGATATCTACGGTGATGCGAAAGGTCCACCCCACTATAATTGGCCTGCAGGAGACCCACCTGCAGGACAGTATGGTTAGCTTTTTGCAATATGCATGGGTGGGGAAGGCATATCATTCCACATACTCTGCTTTTTCCCGCGGAGTGAGTGTACTGATACACAAGGCCATAGCATTCCAAGAGATAGACTCTCTGATAGATATATCCGGTAGATTTATTTTTCTCCATTGCAAAATATATACAATTACCATGATTCTGGCATTTATATACATACCACCCCCGTTCTCGCGGGAAGTGTTGCAACTACTGGTTTCATATGTGACTAATAAACCTGATATTCCGATACTAATTATGGGGGACTTTAACTGTTGTCTGGACCCAAGAATAGACAGACACCCTCCTATGGTCCCACCCAAAAGAGGTAGGGGAACTGCCCTTAGTCGTCTCTTAATGGAAATAGGATGGACTGACTTATGGCGTGATCGCTACCCAAACCATCAGCAGACCTGTGTGTTGGAACCCAAGATATGGTGGGATACACCTCGAGGGTGGAGTACTACCCACGCGGGGTATCTGATCATTGCCCATTAGTTATATGGCTGAATGCACAACCCTCCAGTCTATTATCTAAGGCCCCATGGAAACTAAATGCCTTCTGGCTTAAATTATTTACTTCTCATGAACGGATAGAGGCCCAGATCCATAATTTTCTTAGACTACATAGACAGCGCACAGATATCCTGTACAAATGGGAACAGCTTAAAGCATATTGTAGAGGTTTATTTATTCAGGAAATAAATGTGGTTAAACAAAATACCTCGGCTCTTCTAGAGCAAGCGGAGGACCTGGTGAGTCAACTAGAGTTGGCGTTTGTGACTGATCCCACTGATTCTGCAAGGGAGGCATGGATCGCGGCTCAGGACTCCTTAGACCGCGTGCGATCCTCCGCTGCAGAACGGAAACAATTTTTTTCTAAATTGGCGTTTTATGAGGAGGGGAAAAGACAGGCCGCCTATTAGCAAAAATTGCGAAATCACAACAACAATCACCGGCTATAGGAGCCATACGAGCTGCCAATGGCAGGATAGGTAATGCTCCTGATGATATCATCTCTGAGTTGGCAAATTTCTATAGGGATCTTTAGAAATCTAAAGAGACCTTCTCTGATGAAGCTCTCAATGCTTTTATGGCTAACATAAATCTACCCACACTATCTGTTGAGGCGAGACGGCACCTGAACAATCCAATAACTATAGAGGAGCTCCAGGTGGTGGTGAGTTCTTTCCCTACTTGTAAGGCGCCAGGGGAGGATGGTCTCCCAATGGAGGTATACTCTCAGTACAGAGAAAAATTGTTGCCAGAACTACTAAAGGTTTTCAACACCAGCTTGGCTGAGGGTAGACTGCCAGACTCCATAACCAGAGCAAATGTGATTTTATGGCTTAAGCCAAGGAAGGATCCTGTTGACCCGGGTTTGTATAGGCCCATATCCTTACTCCAAAGTGATGTAAAAATCCTTGCTAAGGTCCTGGCAATTCGGGTCAATGGGATAATATCCTCAATCATACAGCCAGATCAGGCTGGCTTTATGCCGCAGAAATCCACAGCTACAAACCTTAGAAGGCTATATATGAATATGCAAATACAGGCTGACAATGAGGGACATAGAGCTCTTTTGTCCCTGGACGCCAACAAGGCGTTTGACAGCGTCAGTTGGAGATACTTATGGGCGACACTGGACAAATTTGGCTTTGGACGGCGGTTTATAGCATGGACAAAACTGCTGTATGCGGCTCCTCAAGCCAACATTAGAGTAGCGAATAGGATGTCGGATGCTTTCAATCTGGGTAGGGGGACGAGGCAAGGTTGCCCGCTGTCCCCCCTGCTCTTCGCGATCGCTATAGAACCCCTGGCAGCTCAAATAAGGGACAGTCCACGGATAGTGGGATTTAAATATGGTGACCTGCATGAAAAGCTCATGTTATATGCAGATGACATGTTGCTCTTCTTGGGAGACACTAGTCAGTCACTGCTGGGGGCGATGGATATAATAGAACAATTTGGTCAATTCTCAGGCCTGACTATAAATTGGTCTAAATCGGCCCTGATGATGTTGGACGAGAGCCGGGAGGTGAGTCTGTCTGACTCTTGCCCCATTCCAACTACCACCAGATTTAAATACCTGGGCGTCCAGATATCCCCACACATTGGAGACTATTGCTCTTTAAATAAATTCCCACTGCTATCCCGCTTTCGTGACAAAATGAATACATGGAACAACCTAAAGATGTCGCTAGCGGGTAAGGCAAATCTCATTAAAATGATTTTAATGCCCCAGTTGTTGTATTTCCTCCACAACTCACCAGTAGTGATACATTTAAAAGTTTTCAGAGTAGTCAATACCCTTTTTCGGCGACTGCTTTGGCACAACAAACCACCCAGAGTTCGGCTAGAGCAATTGCAGTGCCCCAAGGACAGCGGAGGGTTGGCGGTCCCCAACCCTTGGCTGTACTATATTGCGGCGCAGTTGCAACATCTTATGGGATCTATGACACATGAACCAATGAGCTCGGCAGCGCGATTGATGCTTTTTGCAACGGGTGCTGAGACCATTCCTATGGGTTTAGAGGCACAAATATTCACGAAGTCTAATAAAAAAAACTCCGACGTTATCCTTGGCACAGAAAATATGGAACAAAAGTAGACAATTACAAGGGATGCAGGGATTCACAGAATACAGCCCAATATGGGGGAATCGCACCTATGTGGAGCTAGCTAAGTTACAGCGTGAGCCCAGATGGAGGGCCCACGGGGTGACCATGCTCTTTCACATATTTAAAAATGGTAAACTTATGTCCTTTGCAGAGTTACAGACCACATTTAATCTCCCAGACAATATGTACTATTCCTATTTACAGCTTCGGCACACAATTGTGGCGCAGGGAGACACAGGTGAGTGGGAACTTTGTCCCACACCTGTGTTCCATGTGTTGCAGTCCTCCAGTGCAACCAAAGGGATTATTTCCATGTGTTACCAAATGCTACTTACCAAGTACCTATATGGTTACCCATGTAAGGCAATTGATGCATGGAGAAGGGACCTGGGCCAGATAACGGAGGACCAATGGGAAGAAGCGTTACAAGCCATACCTACATGTTTCCTCAACGTGGCGCAAAAAGTGTCCCAATCATACATAATACTTAGGGTGCACTACACTCCATCTAAGTTGCACAGGATGGGCAGAGTGGCGGACCCCCTGTGCTGCTGATGTCGGCAGCACAGTGCGGATCTTATACACCTCCTGTGGCGTTGTCCGAAGCTCCATCGGTATTGGCATGAGGTGATCAATACACTCAATGGAGTGTTCCAAACAACGGTACCTGTAGATCCTATGTATTGTTTGCTAGGGGTACTGGATGAGGTAATCCCAGAGGAACAAACTAGAGTGGCCTTTTCTAGGGCTCTATTTCAAGCTAGAAAGCTTATACTAATGGCGTGGAAGTCAGCAGTACCGCCCTCAGTCAAAATGTGGATAACACATATGGGTAAAACTCTTATGCCGCGTACACACGGTCGGACTTTTCGTCTACAAAAGTCAGACAGCCTGTCCGACAGACTTCCGGCAGACTTTCGGCGGACTTGCGGCGGACTTGCGGCATACTTTCTAACGAACGGACTTGCCTACACACGACCACACAAAAGTCCGATGGATTCGTACGTGATGACGTACACCGGACTAAAATAAGGAAGTTCATAGCCAGTAGCCAATAGGTGCCCTAGCGTGGCTTTTTGTCCGTCGGACTAGCACACAGACGAGCGGATTTCGGGGTCCGTCGTAGTTACGAAGTAAAGATTTGAAGCATGTTTCAAATCTAAAGTACGTCGGATTTGAGGCTAAAAAAGTCAGTTGAAAGTCCGGAGAAGCCCACACACGATCGGATTACCAGCCAGCTTTAGTCCGTCAGCGTCCGTTGGACTTTTGTAGACGAAAAGTCCGACCGTGTGTACGCGGCATTACTATGGAAAAATACATATATCAACATAGGGGTTGCCCACATAGGTTTGAACGCATCTGGTCAAGGTGGTTGGACACGCCGGGACTTAGTCCGAGAGAACTAGTCATGACAAGGCTTTTACAGGGTCCTTAGATAAATAATTTAATAAACATGGAAAGGCTGTGTAATGTATGCGGATTGGAAGGAAGGTGGGAGTCAATTATATGTAAAATTGTATAATGTTGATAAGAGGGCTATGCAGTTATACTATAAGAACACATGCTATGTATGACACTGAAATGTAGAACATTGTGCACTGGAAGATGTATTTACTTAAAATGTTCAATAAAAACCTTTTTTTAATTAAAAAAAAAGAAAAAAAAAAAGAGGAAAGGCGTGGAGCCCCAGGCCCTCTGAACAGCAGTATACAGGCGGTGCAAACAAGACAGGGACTGTAGGTTTGTTGTTAAGTAGAATCTGTTTGTAATTTTGAACTGGTACATTTTTAAAGTGTAGCTCCAGCCAAAAAATCTATGTTTAAGTTTTTTGAAAAACACAGGGAAGGGTTATCACCCCTGTGACATTTGTTTTGTTGTCTGTGCACCTCTTCAGAAGATTTTACCTCACTTTCTGTCCCAATGACAAATGTTTTTTGACAAATTGGGGTTTTAGTGAAACAAGGATTGGTGATAAAGCATCAGTGGAAAGGAGACACATTTTTCTCATATTAACTCCTACAGGAGAGAATTTCCCTTCCTAGGAGTAGATTTCATCTCACTTCCTGTTGTCTCCTTCTGTTTGCAAGTAGGAGTCATTTGTAAGTTGGGTGTTTGAAAGTAGGGGCCTGCCCTATATACTCTGCAGAAATTGGGGCCTTAGGTGTTGGTGTTGCCACAACACTGTAAGCCCTCACAGTTACTCTTGGTGGGCGCAGGAACGGGCTCTGCTGTGAAATATTAGATCTATAATTGTAACTACATGCCTCTGTTGAACAGGGTCAGAAAAATTGGGCCTTTGGTGGTGGTGGTGCTGGTGCTGGTGCCACAACAGTGTAAGTCCTCACAGTTACTCTTGGTGGGAGCTGGAACGGGCCCTGCTATGAAATATTAGATCAAGAATTGTAATTACATGCACCTGTTGAACAGGGGCAGAAAAATTGGGCCTTTGGTGGTGGTTTCCCGTGCTAAAGTAATAAAAGTCATTTAAAACTGCTTACGGTTGTAATGTCCGGTCCCGGCAATATGGATGAAAATCAGTGAGACAAACGGCATGGGTACCCCCCCCCCCCAGTACATTACAAGGCCCTTTGGGTCTTGTATGGATATTAAGGGGAACCCCGCACCCAAATTAAAAAGAGGAAAGGCGTGGAGCCCCAGGCCCTCTGAACAGCAGTATATAGGCGGTGCAAACAAGACAGGGACTGTAGGTTTGTTGTTAAGTAGAATCTGTTTGTAATTTGAACTGGTACATTTTTAAAGTGTAGCTCCAGCCAAAAAATCTATTTTTAATTTTTTGTTGAACAGGGTCAGAAAAATTGGGCCTTTGGTGGTGGTGGTGGTGCTGGTGCCACAACAGTGTAAGTCCTCACAGTTACTCTTGGTGGGAGCTGGAACGGGCCCTGCTGTGAAATATTAGATCAAGAATTGTAATTACATGTACCTGTTGAACAGGGGCAAAAAAATTGGGCTTTTGGTGGTGGTGGTGCTGGTACCACAACACTGTAATGCCCCGTACACACGGTCGGATTTTCCGATGGAAAATGTCCGATCGGAGCGTGCTGTCGGAAATTCCGACCGTGTGTGGGCTCCATCGGACATTTTCCATCGGATTTTCCGACACACAAAGTTGGAGAGCAGGAGATAAAATTTTCCGACAACAAAATTCGATCGCGTCAATTCCGACCGTGTTCGGCCTGTTCCGACGCACAAAGTGCGTCGGAAATTCCAAGACGGAACAGCTCGTTCTGGTAAACTTAGCGTTCGCAATGGATACAGCACTTTCGTCACGCTGCAATGTAAAAAATGGTTTAATACAGCGCACTCTCTTCTTCTTTATAATGTGACAAGAATGAAGTAGTTTTGCTGCTCATATTCACACACGCTTCTCACAAAGTTTTATTTTTGTTTTTTTATTGGGATTCCCTGAATATATTGTTATTAGTTGTCACATCTGACATAATTTTTTTTTTTATTAAATTTTTTTGGGGATTTTAAGCCTTATATTTTTTTTAATTTAATGTTTGTATTTTTTCCAAGGCTGATCTTTGTTCAATGTGATTTTTATTTTTACTCCAGAATATTTTTGTGTGTGTTTTGTGTGTCAAGTTACCCCAACACCATTGATATCTTTTATTATTTAATCTCAAGGAGATTGTTTGTTGTTGGTGTCCCTTGTTCATTTCACATTGTATATTTGAAATGTACCTGAATCCTCACAAACAAACTGTCCTTTTTGAAGTAAAACACATAGGAGAGTATAATTCAAAACAAAAATCCTTTATTAAGGGATCAGAACCAAACAAAGAGGGAGGCAACACTGGATCAACAGGAGAAATTAGCGAAGCCTGGGACCCCCACGGCAGACATCAATTCTTGAACATCAAAATTGGTGGCCTGAGGAGTCCATATGTAAGGGAAGGCAGTCTGGTCCAGAATTCGCAGAGATCCAGAAAGCAGCAGATGACATCTGTGTCCCCAGGCTGTGGTACCACAAGAGGCTGCATTTTTTGGCCGACCAGACTGGATCCAGGGTCCTCACTTTCTGGTCTTCCTTTCACGCTTCCTTCCCGGCTGTGGCTGTGCAGTTGGAGATGCGGCAGGAGGAGGAGTAGGACCTGGAGGAGGAGGAGGACTGGGAGGACCTGGAGGAGAAGGAGGAGGAGGAGGAGGACCTGCAGGAGGAGGAGGAGGACCATCGCAAAGGTGTGTCTGAGCTGTAATTTGGCCCCTCATACCTTTGTTAAGAGCCTCCGATATGCTGGCACAAAGGGGAGGAGCCGGATGTGGGCGCTTAGATGCCGGACCTCTCCTCCCTCCTCGTGGCTAGCGGAGATGCGGGGACGCTGATAGCGGCGCTTCTCACCTGGATGCGGGCAGCTGCCTACTAGCTCCCCGCGCCGGGAACACGCCGCGGGACTCGGGTCCCTGTACGATCGCGGCTGTCGTCCTCCCCTTCCCCTGTCCCCCCCCCTCCCTCCCTCCGGTCCGTCTTCGTTACCTCCCCTTCACTGGATAGCAGTGGAGAGAAACAGCTGACAAGGGGAGCTCCGGGAAATCGCTGGAGAAGCTGGGATTGCCAACCCTCAGATAAGTGCATTAGATTGTAAGACACGGAGAGGGTAAGTGCCTTATATGACATAACACTGCTGGAGCATAACTTGTAATGTAAAGGCTAAAAGAAATTTAAAGTAAAAGGTCAACTATGTATAGAAAGTAACATATTCAGCTTACCGGGGACCTCAGGACACCCCAAGGATATTCCAAGGTACACAAAACTATCTTTAAAGTGTGAATATTTCTTTCTGAAGATATGGGAACTGTCTGATACTAAAGTGTCTGATACTAAAGTGAAGTGAATTTAAATGGAGAGGAACTGCGGAGCTCTCTGAGGAGATTATTTTGTTCTCTCCCCTCCAAGACGGGTTTGCTATAGTTTCTGGGATCTGACGGGTAAGGGACGGGCCCATTCAAACTAGCAGGTGAATGTGATGCGGGTACTGAGCCCTCTGAACTCTCCATGCATTAGCGGGCACTTTATATGAGGTGGAGATAAAACATACGTAAACCATCCATGGACAGGAAGCTGTGCAAACCCTCCAGCCCTTTCTCTAAAAGGTTCACTCAAGACACATAACCTATACGGCATATAATCTATATGTAGGAGTATAAAGCCTTTGAAATCGGACCCCTGGTTAAAGGTGATACAACCATATACCTGAGGACGTATCATTTCTTGTACTGTCTGCATGATCAACATCGCTCTATCTTGTTGGCCCGAGGGTGCCTATATGGGGATTTGAGATACATGGACATACAGGATTCAGGACATACAAAAGATGGGATCAGCCTAAAAGGTAAATGAAGGTGATGTCTATACTGTACTTTCTGAATTTCCTTGTACCTAACGCTGATATTAAGGGTGCCACCAGAGATCATTAAAGGGAGTGGTAAAAGAGGCCTAAAATTTAGGACTCCTTAGTGAGTTGGAATACCCTAAGATAAATGGCCTAAGACCTACAAACTGTCCTTAAATTTTGAACCAGTGATACGCAGTCAGTTCAAATCAATCTTCAATAGATTAACATTCTACTACCTGGACCTTCTTCAAGGTGGAGGATGAAACTCTCTTAAAAGTGGAACTGCACCAAAGGGCCTCAGGTACTGTGGCTATATAGAATAAAAGAACACAGTAAAGGAGGTAAAAGATAGCAAAGAATGAGAGGAAAGGCAGACAGGGGGGGAATAACAACAAACCCAACAGGAGCCTCCGCTAGGACTAGTTCCAGCCCAGGCACCATAAGGAAGTACATGGTACAGGATAACATTCATGTCAGCCCAGAAAAGATAACCGGTTCAAAAAATAAAACCCCTGAACCCCCATCAAAAATCAATACAAGGAGACAGTTGGCTGAAGCAGAACCTCTCAGCTTAAACCTAGCAGCAAGAGAAGAGGCCCTAATGGAGAGCCAACGGAAAGGAGTAATGCCAACAAAAAACAAAATAGCGGAGATGTTTGCTAGACTGGAAACCTTTATTAAAGCTGAAACAGAAGCAATACGGGGAGATATGGGCCACATACTGAGAAGAGTTGAAGAGGTGGAGACAGTAGCTGAAAGACAGAGGACAGAGATGGGGAACCTGAGAAGTCAGATTGAAGGGCTGCAACGTGAGCATAGGGACTTAAGATACAGATTAGAAGATCAGGAAAATCAAAGTCGAAGGAAGAACTTGAGGATCAGAGGACTCCCAGAGGCACAGGGGGAGGGGGAAAATCTGCAGGAAAAGGTGGACCAAATCTTTGGAGATATTGTCAACCCAATTGATAAGAGGGTTAAATTGGACAGAGTGCATAGAATTAGGAAACCAGCTGAGATAAACAAGGAAGCACCTCGAGATGTGATAGTGAGGTTCCACAACTATCAAGATAAAGAGAAAATCAGGGCAAGTCTGATAAACAATCAAATAGTCAAATATGGCGAATCTAATTTACAAATATACCCAGATCTGGCAGCTGAGACACGGGCAAGGAAAAGAATTCTCCGACCCTTATTAGAGCAACTCAAAGCTAGAGAGGTGCATTACTCCTGGGGGTTCCCAGCGTGCCTGATTGGGCGAAAAGATGGGCGCTCTGCGACATTAAGGTTCCCAGAAGAGACCCATAATTTCTGCCGCAAGCTGGACATTCCACCTGTAGAAATACCGGGGTGGTGGGAGAAAGTAGGAGGGCAGAACATTGTAGAAGACGCACAAAACTGGAAACCAGTGTATAACAAGAGAGGGCCCTAAATAAGTGCTAGAATAATTAGAAGGGGGGAAGGGGCTGCTTAAACCTTGATTGGGGGGCCGGGGGGGGCGCGGGTTGGGGGGGGGATGGGGTGAGGGGGGGGGGGTGTGGGGGATGGCGGATCCCGGGGGGGAGTGGTGGGGGGGGTCTGGTAGATCCCGGGGCGGGCTGGGGGACTCAAGGATGCCCACGCTGAGCTCAACCCTCGGGGGGACAACCGTAGGGCCGGGTGGAGATGGTGTGGCCATGGTAAAAAGGGCTACTGGGTGGCCTGACACCCCCATAACCAAGGAGGGATGGGGATGGGGAGGATGGGGGGGAGGGGTAGTGGGGGGATGGGGTGGGGGGCAAAGGGAGGGGCGAGATCAGTACAAACCTCATTGTCTTTTGCTGTTGGATCGGGATAGGAAGAACAAATGGCCGGAATAAACCTGGTAACATACAATGTGAGGGGTCTCAGCTCCCCCATAAAATGCGCTAACATAATGAGCGAGTTGAGATCCAATAAAGCTGAGGTGGTCTTCCTGAAGGAGACACACCTATGCCTGGGGAGAAATCGGAAGATAATGTCTAGGGATTTCCCATTTTGGATTTACAGTGACTCCCCGATAAGGGGTGCAAAAGGGGTAGCGATTGGTTTTGCAAGGGAAATTCGCTACCAAATCGAGGAGAGAATTACCGATCCCGAAGGCCGATTTTTATTTCTGAGGGGCAAACTAAATGGTGAGGAATACACCCTAGTTAATATTTACAGCCCAAACACCAACCCAGGGAAATATCTAATTGGAGTCCTGTCGAAATTGGAGAGTTTCAGGAGAGGGAAGGTTATTGTGGCAGGAGATATGAACCTATGTCTAGAGCCGGGTAGAGATAGTACGTCGCGTCCTCGGGGGACTGAAGGAGTGTGGCTGAATAAGCTTAAGAAAAAGTTACACGGTTGCCAGCTAGTTGATGTCTGGAGGATGCAACATCAGAAAACAAAAGACTACACCTACTACTCCCCCGTCCACGCGATGTATTCAAGACTTGACTATTTCTTTCTTGATCATAGGAACTTAGAAGAGGTAAAAGACATAAACATAGGACCTATAACATTTTCAGACCACGCCCCGGTGATATTACAAATAAAACAAAACAGTCAAAGACCCCTTCAAAATAATTGGAGATTAAATGAGGACCTCCTACAGGATAGGGAAATTGATAAGTTAATTAAAGACGAATTGGAATTCTACTTTAGAGTAAACACTTCAAAGGAAACAGCGGAATCAATAGTCTGGGAGGCCCATAAGGCCTATATTAGGGGAATAATAATAAAGGCGGGAGTAGAGAAAGAAAGAAACCAGACAAAAAATATTCGGGAGCTACAGGAGGCAGTTAAAAAATTAGAAAGGAAGCACAAAGAAACAGGGGGTTTCTGGGAAAACTATATGGAGCCAGAGAGGCCTTGAGACAGCAGATAGAGGTAGAAAATTGCAGAAAGTACAACTTAGTTAAAAAAGAGAGATATATCACTGGGAACAGACCCGGGCGACTCCTGGCAAGGGTACTAAGTAAAAAGAAGAGTAATAGATATATTGATAAAATAAAGGCGAAAGCAGGAGAAATCAGATATAAAGATGCCGAGATAGCAAAAACTTTTCAAGAATATTATGGGGAACTTTATTCAATAAATAAAAAGAAGGATAAAGATAGAAAGCAAAAACTAGAAAAAATTAGAAAATACTTAAAGGAAACTGAGATGGCTAAAATTTCAAAAGAAGAGAAAACATCTTTAGAGGCCCCCATTACAGAGTTCGAGGTAAGGAGGGCTATCAAGGAGACCCAGTCAGGAAAGAGCCCAGGCCCAGATGGACTGACAGCATTATATTATAAGAAATATCAAGATATTTTAGTACCAAAACTATGTATGTACATGAATGAGATAGGAGAGAGAGGGGAAATGAGCAGAGATGCGTTGGCAGCCAATATAGCGATTATCCATAAGGAAGGAAAGGACGATACATTATGCTCCAGTTTTAGGCCCATATCCCTTTTAAACAATGACACAAAACTATTCGCAAAAGTAGTAGCGGGGAGATTAAAGCAAACAATTAATAATATCATCCACCCCGATCAGGTGGGATTTATACCAGGTAGACAGGGAAAGGACAATAGCATCAAAACTCTCTTGATAACGCAAGAAGTTAAAAACAGCGGAGTCCCAGGACTACTACTGTCATTAGACACTGAAAAAGCATTTGACAGAGTAGACTGGGACTTCATGATGGAAACACTCAAAGAAGTGGGTTATGGGGATAAGATCTGTAGTTGGATTAGGGCGTTCTATACAAAACCATCAGCGAGAGTCAAAATAAATGGGACCTTACCGATCACTTTTCGTTTCAATATATTTTATTTTCCAATAAAAGTGAATACATCATAGGCAAAAAAAACCATGAAGCAGGTCCACAGCCCCGCCATACCTGAGAATGATGTAACAGTTACAGAAAAATAATCATCATATAGCACAGGAAATTCTTAAAGTGATCAGAAAGTGATAAGTATAACTTGGTAAGCAATAATACATAAGAGGTTTCATGTAGTTGAGGATGAAATCCCGGAGAGCAAAGACTAAGTTATCTATTTCTTTATTATTTAACTTGGGACACCTCTCTTTATGTTATGGTGGGAGATCCCAGACGGGGGGAGCTCCACCACCCCAATAGGGAACATTCTGTGGCAGAGCTCCCCCCCCCCAAGACCCCCCATCCCGACATTTATCTTGCAGTACGTAACATTTGTGAATAGAAAAAAAAACAAAAGAAAACACAAAAAAAAGAAAACAACCCATCACTTTCTGTGGAGGGTAATAAGCATTTTTGGCTTATAAGACAGATCAAAGGTCTAGGAATAGCCACAGACCAGAAATTATGGCATGAATTTGCCCGCCCTGACAAACAATTAGTTTAAATGCAATGGAAAAAAAAATGGAAGAAAAGATATTCTTAACAAGTAACTGGTTTTTCCATTTTTGAGGAGTGAGCGGTATTCCAACATAAAGCTAGACCACATTACTAAAGAGTAATTTTGTTTAATCTAGTTAAAAATCATTAGAGAAAGAAGTGGGGGGTGGGGACCTTAGGGAGAGTGAGAATGGGAGGGGGGAGAGGAGAAAAGAAAGGGAAGAGACAGAAGAAGAAATGTGAGTTTATATTGGAAGCCGACTGGGAGGAGCCCAGAGTCCTGTAGTCGCCTCTTGAGGGCTCTAGTAGAGGGATATTCCCACAAAATCCGCCCAAGGCTCCCACACCATTTTGAACTTTTCTGTGCGATCCAAGACCACTCCCGCCATCTTTTCCTGGTTCATGATCCAGGATATCTTACGTTTGGCCATAAGGGTGGAAACATATGGTTGCTTCCAAGCTTTGGCTATCGTGAGCTTGGCTCCTAAAAGGATAAAGTGTATGAGGCGTTGCGTGATCCTGGAGGCTCCCTGGACTGGGAAGTTAAGGAGTGCTATGAGGGGAGATACTTGTATGGATAAGGCCGTGATTTTGTTAATCCAGGTGAAGATCCTGTGCCAAAACTGGCGTATTCTGGGACAGGACCACCACGTATGTATCATATCACCTCTTAATTCACAGCCTCTGAAGCAGAGAGGAGAGGAGGATGGGAAAATCGCAGCTAATTTAGATGGGACTAGGTACCATCTAGTTATAACTTTTGCGCTAGCTTCCATGAGGCTAGTGTTAAGAATCCCCTTGAAGGAGTTTGCAAAATTTCGGTGCCAAGTGTCGGTTTTCCATTGTTGTGCCAAGTCCTCCTCCCATTGCATCATGTAAGGTGTCTTGGATTGTGTTGTTGATAGGGCCCTGTAGATCACCGAAATTCCCCCCCTCTGCTCACTGGCCTGGCCACACCAAGATTCATATTCAGTTATTAATAATTCGTGGGAAGATGTCTTGCACTTTTTCTGTAAAAAGTTTGAGATTTGAGAGAATCTGAAAAATTCTGAGGAGGGCATTTCTAAGTTGCTAATACAATATGGTTTGGAGATCGGGCCCAAAGGCCTGAGAAAGTGGCCTATCCTGTAAAGCCCTTTGTCTAGCCACCATTGAAAGGCTTTAATGTCTAGCCCCGGTGGGAAGTCAGGATTATGAAATATATGTTTAAGAGGTTCTATAGGAGATGAGATCTGGTTGTTTTTCCGTATACAATCCCAGAGATGGAAAGAGTGTGAAAGCGTCGGGGATAGGATTGAAGGTCGTAGTTTTTTAGGGCACCAGAGGAGATAGTCTATGGTATGGAGTGGTACTGCCAGCCTTTCGATATGCACCCAGTCAGGTTTTTCCCAACGGGAGTAAACTGCTGATATTTGAGCAAGGTGGGCAGCTTGGAAATACCAGAGTAGGTTAGGTAAGCCCAGTCCGCCACCGGTCTTGGCTCTAAACAGGATTGATTTTGAGAACCTATGACCTCTTTTGCCCCAAACAAATTGTATAATTTTGGCTTGGAATTTTTTGAGTTGGGCTTTGTCAATAGGGATTGGTAGGGCCCTAAAGTAATATAGGATGCGGGGAAGAAGGGTCATTTTAATTGAATTTATTTTGCCAAGCCAGGATAGAGAGAGCCCAGACCACCTGGTCAAGTCCTCTTCCAGTTTTTGGTATAGCTGAGGATAGTTAGCTTGATAGAGGAGTTCTATCTTGGGGGTCAATTTAATCCCCAGGTATGTGATATGCGCATAATTCCACGTGAACCTGAAACTCTCTCTTAACCTGGCCAGCAAAGGGGTAGGTAGGTTGATGTTGAGCGCTTGAGACTTGTCATAATTTACTTTAAGTCCTGAGATAGATCCGAATTCGTCAAGGAGGCGGCATATGTTGGGGAGGGAGGTCAGGGGAGACGATATAAACATTAGGATGTCATCTGCAAACAATGCACATTTGTGGTGACGGGGGCCACACTGAACCCCCTGTATGTTCGGATTGGATCTGATGGCGATTGCTAGGGATTCGATTGCTATGGCAAAAATCAATGGGGATAGGGGACACCCCTGTCTTGTACTCTTCGAGATGGGGAAAGACTCAGAGTAAAATCCCTGCAGACGTACCTGGGCTGTGGGGAATGAGTATAGAGCATGCAGAACATTCAGAAAGGAGTCCCCTAAACCCCATCTATGTAAAATGTTGAATATATAATTCCAGTTTACGGAGTCGAAAGCTTTTTGGAGATCTAGGGACAATAGACAGCCTTGTCTGGATGGGCCCCCATCCCAATTTGAGTTGAGGAGAGAAATTATATCTATTGCACGTCTAGTTTGATCTGGACCCTGTCTTCCAGGAATAAAACCTACTTGGTCTTTGTGAATGTATAAGCTAATGAAGGAAGCCAGGCGGTCTGCAAGGATCTTAGTCAGGAACTTCAAGTCATTATTGATAAGAGAAATAGGCCTGTAGTTACCTACAGAGCTGGGGTCTTTGTTGGGTTTGGGGAGGACTGTGATGTGGGCCATATTAAGTGAGGAGTCCAGTTGTCCCCCTTGTCTGAGGGCGTTGAAGAACCGGGCCATATATGGGGCAAGTGTGATGGCATAAGTTTTATAATAGGTTATAGAAAACCCATCTGGGCCTGGTGCTGAGAGAGTTTTAGAGTTTTTAATGACCGAGCATACCTCTTCTGCTGAGATAGGGGCATCTAATTTTTGACGGTGGGTATCTTGTAATTTAGGAATTTGAATGCTATTTAAAAAACTGTCCATCTCCCGTTGAGGAGGGTTTTGATCCCCTCTGTATAAGGCTTCGTAGTAACTCTGAAATTCACCCATGATACGTTGGGGATTCTGAGAGAGTGTGCCCCCTTGGATTTTAATTTTTGGGAGAGCTTGGGACCTGAATTTTGGAGAGAGCCTACTTGCTAGCATTGAACTTAATTTGTCGCCGTGGCAGTAAAATTTGGATCTATTCCATCTTAACCATTTTTCGGCCTTGGTAGTGAGGGCTAGGTTTAGTGCCATACGGGCTGCGTCTAGTTTGGCTATGGGTACCGAGCTAGGGTTAGTTTTGTGCATTTTGGCCAAATCAGAGAATTCCTTATCTAGTTTTGCGATTTCCGCTTTATTGGACTTGTTAATGTGTGAAGCTATTTGAATTAAGTGGCCTCTAAGGACTGCCTTGTGGGCTGCCCAGAGGCAAGAGGGGCTAATGTCTGGTGTGTCATTAGTGTGAAAATATGATTTGATAAGTTTTTCTATTTCCGCTGCTCTGGACGGGTCACTCAGGATGGATTCATTAAGTCTCCAGCGTCTATCAGGGAGCCTGCTTCCCCGGCGGAGGAGTGTCAAAACTACCATGGAGTAATCCGACCAGACCACCTCTTTAATAAAAGCTTTTTTGGTTAGTGGGATGGAGGGTGATGTAAGGAGAATATGGTCGATCCTAGAGAAGGTTCCGTGTGGGTTGGAGTAGTGTGTGAAGTCTCGGGTAGTGGGGTTGACTTCCCTCCATATGTCGACCAGACCATGTTGAAATAGTAATTTGGCTAAACGGAGGCTCTGATTAGAAGGTCTGGTTAAGCGTGCGCCCGGGGGTCTAGATTTATCCAATCCCTGATCAAACGCGGTGTTGGAGTCTCCCCCAAAGATCACCGTACCTTCAGTTAGCGGATTTAGGGTCTGCAGCATGTTTTGGAAGAAAGCTAATTGGCCAGTATTGGGGGCGTAATATGAGATAAATGAGTATAATTGTCCATCTAATTCACCCACCAGTAATACATATCTTCCATCGGGGTCTTTGTGTTCTGACTTTAAGGTGAATTTGTTTCTCTTTGAAATAAAAATGCCTACTCCCTTAGTCTTAGTCTCGGCATTGGCCAAAGAAAAGAAGGGGAAGTTAGCGTGAATGAACGATGGGCAGAAATTTTTAGGGAAGTGGGTTTCCTGTATGAGAATTACGTCAGCTTTTTGCGAGTGCATATAGTTAAAAAATTTTCGTCTTTTAATGGGAGAATTCAATCCCTGTACATTATGCGTAACTACCTTGATAGTAGTTTGTATCTGTGGTGTATTAGCCACTGAGCAGAGGTGGGGAGCGATCCGGGGCCAAATCAACACTTACCCAATCGAGTTCAGTAGGGCCAAGGTACCTCGTAGGCCTATCAGAGTCCTCGGATGTCAATATACAACCTTGGGGTGTGTCCCCCCAGTCGACTTCTGAAAAGAGAATATAATGAGCGTCTTGTGAAAGAGAGATGAAAGTAAAGGAGACAGGAAAGACGAAAGACAAGGGAGTCTTCCGAGGGATGGAGGTGACAGGATCCCCCATCTATGTTAAGGGTGAACTTTGGAGTCCCTCTAAACAACGGGGACTACACTTGTCCAGAGAAGAGACTAAAATCTGATCTCACAGACAAGAGGGGGTGCATGAGCACCACTCCAGCAGACAGGCCGCTAAATCTATATCTCTAAATAAGACCGAAAAAGGGGTAACTTATATAGGTTGCAAGGCTCAAACATTAATAACTGGCATAATATTCCACCCTAGGTAGCTCCAACTAATGGGAATGTAAAAAAGAGCAGGAGGTAAGACTACATATTGCCCTGAAAAAACAACATAAAAGAGTAAAAACGTAACGAAAAACTGTGAGCCTTTTTAGGATGGCGATAATAAACTGGATCCCTGTGGGCATAGATGCCCATGGTGGAGGGGGTAGGGAGGGAGAGTATTCCGGATGGGTCGGATACTCTAGGTAATACTTTCAGAGATAGGGATACAGGAGGAGCTGTTCACTATGATGAGCCCAAACTGATTGGGGTTATTATCATTCCTCCTCCTCCTCTCAGACACCTCCATAGGGACATGGCCGAGAGGGGGCCCCCAATTATAAATTGTGATAAGTGTAAATTTTTGGTAGGGCTCATATCCCCGGCAGGGACTCCCCGTGAGATCCCCTCGGCCCAGTAAAAAATTCAGGCCAAGGGGTGACCATCCCACGAGGGACCAACCCGGGGTGCGAGACCCCCCAGGTCACCTGAGAGGAAAGAAAGCAAAAAAAGAAAAAAAAGTCCACTAGGACCGGACACGGCCCAGATGGCCTTAAACTCAAAAGAGTCATGGAGGGACTGTCTCCTTATGTTTCTTGGACTTCACCGATTCCCAAACTGGTGTCAGGGGGCTGGTTGGAAGTTGTCTTTTCGTTGAATTTGGATTTGATCCCGACGGTGTAGAGTTAAAGTCCTGGCTGATGAGGCCCAGTTGAAGCAGAACCTTTTCACCTTCTTGAAGCGAACCGAAAGTGTATGATTTGCCCTTCCAGATGAATTTTAGCTGAAACGGAAATAGCCACCAATACTTGATATCCTTGTCCATCAGGATTTGGAGGAGTGGTTTCAAGGCTCTCCTCTTCTGTATAGTGGATGGGGAGAGATCCGCAAAAATTTGCAGTTGGTGGCCTTGAAAGATGATTTTAGGCATTGTTCTTGATTTCCGCATTAGTTCCTCCTTGATGGAGTAAAAATGTGGTTTGACCACAACGTCACGTGGAAGACCGTCTGCTCTAGGTGGTTTGAGAGCCCTGTGAGCCCGGTCCAACTCCAATCTGTGCTGTGGGGTGTCAGGAAGTAATTCCTTAATGAAAGCTTGTATTGTGCCTGGGATGTCTTTATAAGACTCAGGGAGCCCCCTTAATCTGAAGTTGTACCTTCGATTCCTGTTCTCCAGGTCGTCAATCTTTGCATGCGCCGTTTCAAGCTGTTCTTGGAGAATCTGTATGCAGGCAGTGTTCTGATTTGTTCTAGATGAGGTGGCTTCCAGGTGTGTTTCAATTATTTCCATGCGGGATCCAATATTCTGTAGATCTGCTTTGATATCATTTGTAATCCTATTAGCAGTGTTGATTAATCCCCTGTCCAGGAGTACTGCAAATTTCTCAAAGAGATCAGCAACATCAACAGGCTGAGGGAGGCCCGAGTCCCCGGGCTGTAGTAGTTGTTGTGACTGGGGAGGGCCTGCTTCCATAGGGGAAAAGTCTGCACCTGCCGTACAGCGTCTTAATAGGGATTCAATAGAAGCAGGGGAGTTGAGGCCCATGGCAGTGCTGTGTGCAAGGTTGTCTTGCTGCAGTAGAGAGGGGGAGGACGTGGGCCGCGAGGTCTGTGTGTTATCTGAGGAGACACAGTGAGGGGCCGCCGCCATCTTAGCTGTATCAGGCCGGGCCGGTGAGGCTTCAAAAGCGGGCTGTAGATTGCGTCTTACCGCTCCGGAGTACATGGGGATGTTCCCCGGGTTGTCTCCCACACTTGGGGGGTGGATCCAGTCGGCTGATGCTGTTCGGTCTGCTCTCTCTGAGGCCGTAGCTGCTGGAGCGGGACGGAGCTCCCGGACTAAGCGTCCATGTTAGGTGCCGCCGCGCATGCGCCATTCTTACCGATCACTTTTATATGCACAATGGAACGAGACAGGGGTGTCCAATGTCCCCAATGCTCTTTCTGTTGGCATTAGAACCCCTCCTTACCAGGTTAAGACAGAACCCGAATATTAGATGGGTAAATATAGGTGGAACTGAGTATAAGCTTGCAGCCTATGCAGATGATATCCTCCTCTATATAACAAATCCAAAACTCTCCCTACCGAATGTCCTGGCCACAATGGAAGAATATGGGAAACTCTCTAACTTCAAAGTAAATACTGTATATACAAAAAAATTTGCGCCAACTCTCAAGAAAATAAAGCAGCCAACACAACAACTTGATCCGTGTAAATATGAAAAAAATATATAAAGTGTGGCGCTAGTGGTGATACCTCGTTAGAGGTAGTGTTAACCCTGTCACGAGGATAGGGATGTACAATCCTCAGGTGTGTACAAAAAAGAAGAAAAAGAGAAGGGGAGGAGTTGGAGTGAGGGAGATATTACCTTCCCCACCCGCACTTCCCCATGGGTGAATTCAACATTAGTAAGGAAATTCGTGCATAGATATGTCTATATCTGTGTGCTAGGTAAGTGGAGGTTTAGGAGGTGGGTGTTCCGTATCGTGACAAATAGGGAACACCTATCAGACTGGTACTTGGAGGTTCAACTCCAGGTTCTAATCAAACAGAAAAAGGAAGCTAAAGGAAAAAATATTATTAGGCTAATACAATGATGTATACCAAGTACTATGCCTCCCAAAGGAGAGGGGGGCTAAAATAAATAAATATATAATCAAAAGTCCATCAAAATGGTAAGTACATAGATGCAAACATATTTAAAGTCCACCATCTTAGATATGTGATTACTAGATATCAATCTTGGTATAAAAAGTTCAATAAGCTGTGGTGAACAAGGACTGTTGAACGTATCCCTGTTCAGAGGTAGGATTCTTCCCTTAGAGTGGTGACTTTGGCCCAAAAGGAACAGGTATATAATGCCCTTACCAGATCAGGTGGACTCACAGGCCCTTGGCGGTGAGTCAAACGAGCTTTGTACCGTCAAGCGGTGTGGGGCTGCAAAGCCGTATGTCGTTCCTGGGTAGAATTTCCCTGGTGTCACCGGAAGGCACGCCTCTGGCTTTTCTTTTTTCTTATATCCAAGTAGGCGGGATAGACCCTGGCTGAGATATAGTCCTTAAAAATCTCCCCTGGTTACCCTACCCCGTTTTGGCCCCATTTAATAGCCTCTTTTTAATATATCTGGCATATTAATGCCTGACTAATGATTTCATATGCACCTTGATCCTATCCATACAGACAGGCACATTCTGATTCATTTTACATACTCTGAATCTTATAGAGATATCACCACTATATACCGGTCCTAAAATTGTACGGGCTTGGACAGATATATGGTCTTTTTTCTCCTTTTTTTGTGTTATTGTGCTGCATATAGATGTTTGTATGACATACTAAATTTTCGATATATGTTTCCAATGAATCTTGCCCGATATGACATATATATATACACTCAGGAAGATCCATCTCTAATAAGCATAATAATTGGAAGATGTTTACGATTGGCATAGCATATATCCGGTGATATGACTTCCGTTTTTTCGATTGGGCTTATTTCGTTCTAAAACACCTCCCCTACTTATGGCCGTCACTGTGTTTGCGCTCCACACCTCGATCTGACAAGCCTCGGCTTCCTACTATTTATGACACGCAGACCCTGAACGGTCTGACGTCACTCCGCATGGAACGGATCACATGATCGCGGCGTGGCCAATGTGTCACATGGGCTGACGCTTTACCAGGGATTGGAGGATGCAAGTGAGGTCTGGCTTTGACCACCCAAAAAGGGATACAATTGGCCACACTAACAACACATGACCTTTTGGCCATTGCTAGCGCCGCCCAACCCAGAAGTCATGCCCGGTTTCGCTGCCAATCGGATTTTCTGCATTGTTTGTTTCAACATATATAAGCGCAGTAGATGGGGGGCAATTCCATACCCCAGCAGAAGTCTTTGAGGACGAAACGCGTCGGGTTTCTGTGGATTTTACCCTCACCATCACCTACTGCGCAAATTTTTAATCTTGGGACTCTTTACAATATTTTGAGCCTAGTTTTTACCGCCCATTTTTTTTGTATCTTACTGCAAAAACCTTATTTTAATAAACGTCGCCACGTTTGAGAATAGGTTTCCTTTACCTGAAGATTCTGGTTGACCCCGGCTTCCAGCTGCGCCCTGCCAAGGACACACCATTAGATGACATCTGCGAAAACCTATCGAGCCAGAGGCGTGCCTTCCGGTGACACCAGGGAAATTCTACCCAGGAACGACATACGGCTTTACAGCCCCACACTGCTTGACGGTACAAAGCTCGTTTGACTCACCGCCAAGGGCTTGTGAGTCCACCTGATCTGGTAAGGGCATTATATACCTGTTCCTTTTGGGCCAAAGTCACCACTCTAAGGGAAGAATCCTACCTCTGAACAGGGATACGTTCAACAGTCCTTGTTCACCACAGCTTATTGAACTTTTTATACCAAGATTGATATCTAGTAATCCCATATCTAAGATGGTGGACTTTAAATATGTTTGCATCTATGTACTTACCATTTTGATGGACTTTTGATTATATATTTATTTATTTTAGCCCCCCTCTCCTTTGGGAGGCATAGTACTTGGTATACATCATTGTATTAGCCTAATAATATTTTTTCCTTTAGCTTCCTTTTTCTGTTTGATTAGAACCTGGAGCTGAACCTCCAAGTACCAGTCTGATAGGTGTTCCCTATTTGTCACGATACGGAACACCCACCTCCTAAACCTCCACTTACCTAGCACACAGATATAGACATATCTTTGCACGAATTTCCTTACTAATGTTGAATTCACCCATGGGGAAGTGCGGGTGGGGAAGGTAATATCTCCCTCACTCCAACTCCTCCCCTTCTCTTTTTCTTCTTTTTTGTACACACCTAAGCACACACCTAAAACAAAATTAATAATGTAAAATTACACAAAATAATATGGTGTCCACCAAAAATAAGAAAGTATAACACAGAATCACATGAAATCACTAGACATGCACTCAGAATATGGGATCTTATCCACAAAAGGGAACATTGGGAATATAATTCACTGTTAATGTCACTAAAGGATGTAGATTATTTTCCTCCGGGAATGGAAGAGTGGTTTGGTAAATGGCTCCTAGACGAGAATGTGCAATTGAAGGATGTAGTTGATAGGGGTAAAATATGTTCATTTCAAGAGCTTAAAAGTAGAGGAGACAGAATAAACATTAACCCATGGCGATATGGTCAATTAAAACATTTTGTGGAATCCCTACCGCAACCAATTAGGACAACAAAAAATTTACTCCCTTTAGAGAAAATCTGCATGGAAACAGACAAGAAAGGTGGATTTTCCCGTATATACAAAATATTGGTAGAGTTGAGGAGGACAGACAGCTTGGTTTTTATAGATAGATGCGAGAAGGAGTTAGGACTAGGGATGAGCTTCGTGTTCGAGTCGAACCCATGTTCGACTCGAACATCGGCTGTTCGGTCGTTCGCCGAATTGCGAACGATATGGGCCGTTCGCGCCAAATTCGTGTGGCGCGTCACGGCCCATAATTCACTGCGGCATCGCAGTGCATTGCTGGCTGATTATTGGCCAAGCATGCACTATGACCCGCATGCTTGGCCAATCACAGCGCCGTCAGTAGAGAGAGCTGTAATTGGCCAAAGCCAGGGTGGCTTTGGCCAATTATGGCTCAGGGGATTTAGTACACACCCCACACTATATAAGGCCGCCTGCACGGCGGCCCTGTGTAGTGTGTGTTCCGGTGTGCTGAGAGATAGAGAGAGAGAGAGACAGTGTCATTTGATTTGAGTTAGATAGATTAGGCAGAACAGTCAGTCAGTTAGCTGCACTTACAGTGTATTGTGTATATATATGCATCCCAGGTGTTGCATATATATATATACACTGTATTCAGTTTAGCTAGATCCGTTCCTGTTATCTTCTATCTAGACTATTTACATTTAATGCAGTGCGTCCTGCTCACAGTGTTCAGCTAGATCCGTTCCTGCTATTTACATTTAGTGCAGTGCGTCCTGCTCACAGTGTTCAGCTAGATCCGTTCCTGCTATTTACATTTAGTGCAGTGCGTCCTGCTCACAGTGTTCAGCTAGATCCGTTCCTGCTATTTACATTCAGTGCAGTGCGTCCTGCTCACAGTGTTCAGCTAGATCCGTTCCTGGTATTTACATTTAGTGCAGTGCGTCCTGCTCACAGTGTTCAGCTAGATCCGTTCCTGCTATTTACATTCAGTGCAGTGCGTCCTGCTCACAGTGTTCAGCTAGATCCGTTCCTGGTATTTACATTTAGTGCAGTGCGTCCTGCTCACAGTGTTCAGCTAGATCCGTTCCTGCTATTTACATTCAGTGCAGTGCGTCCTGCTCACAGTGTTCAGCTAGATCCGTTCCTGCTATTTACATTCAGTGCAGTGCGTCCTGCTCACAGTGTTCAGCTAGATCCGTTCCTGCTATATACATTTAGTGCAGTACGTCCTGCTCACAGTGTTCAGCTAGATCCGTTCCTGTTATCTTCCTACTGACAGGCAGGCTTGTCTGGTTACAGTATATAAAGCTACCTTAAGAAAATTACAGGTGTTCTTTTTGATCCTATTAGTACCACGGTCAGGCAGCTAGACTATTTACATTCCTGCTCACAGTGTTCAGCTAGATCCGTTCCTGCTATTTACATTCAGTGCAGTGCGTCCTGCTCACAGTGTTCAGCTAGATCCGTTCCTGGTATTTACATTTAGTGCAGTGCGTCCTGCTCACAGTGTTCAGCTAGATCCGTTCCTGCTATTTACATTCAGTGCAGTGCGTCCTGCTCACAGTGTTCAGCTAGATCCGTTCCTGCTATATACATTTAGTGCAGTACGTCCTGCTCACAGTGTTCAGCTAGATCCATTCCTGTTATCTTCCTACTGACAGGCAGGCTTGTCTGGTTACAGTATATAAAGCTACCTGAAGAAAATTACAGGTGTTCTTTTTGATCCTATTAGTACCACGGTCAGGCAGCTAGACTATTTACATTTAGTACAGTGTGTCCTGCTCACAGTGTTCAGCTAGATCCGTTCCTGTTATCTTCCTACTGACAGGCAGGCTTGTCTGGTTACAGTATATAAAGCTACCTTAAGAAAATTACAGGTGTTCTTTTTGATCCTATTAGTACCACGGTCAGGCAGCTAGACTATTTACATTTAGTACAGTGTGTCCTGCTCACAGTGTTCAGCTAGATCCGTTCCTGTTATCTTCCTACTGACAGGCAGGCTTGTCTGGTTACAGTATATAAAGCTACCTTAAGAAAATTACAGGTGTTCTATTTGATCCTATTAGTACCACGGTCAGGCAGCTAGACTATTTACATTTAGTACAGTGTGTCCTGCTCACAGTGTTCAGCTAGATCCGTTCCTGTTATCTTCCTACTGACAGGCAGGCTTGTCTGGTTACAGTATATAAAGCTACCTGAAGAAAATTACAGGTGTTCTATCCCAGCTTAGTGCAGCTACAGGCCATTAGTATGTCTGGAAGGCCAAGAAGGAGAGGCAGACAGTCACAAGCCAATAAGAGAGGGCAAGCAGGCTCTGTGTCTAGTGCTGGTCGTGGAGACGGTGCATCCTCATCAGCACGTGGCCATGGGACACGCTTGGCCTTTTTTTCGGCAGCTGGCCGCGTTGAGCCGCAACATGCGGAAGACTTGGTCGAGTGGATGACCAAGCCGTCCTCATCCTCCTCATCCTCTCTCACCCATGCCCAGGGTGCTTTGTCTGGCAAAGCAGCGGCCTCTTCCCTCAGCTCAATGTCATCAGTGACTCCTTCCCTAGCTCCACCATGTCCTCATGAGGATTCCCTCGAACTGTTTGACCACAGTGTTGGGTACATGCTCCAGGAGGATGCCCAGCGTTTGGAAGGCTCTGATGATGATACTGAGCTCGATGAAGGCAGTAACATGAGCACGGACAGAGGGGGTGCCCAAGAAGGACAGCAATCTGGCAGTCATGCTCCCCCTGCTGCAGCATACTGCCAGGTTTGCTCCAGTGATGAGGAGGGAGGGGATGATGAGGTCACTGACTCAACGTGGGTGCCTGATAGGAGAGAGGAGGAGGAGGAGGAGGAGGAGGAGGTGACACATCACCAACTAGGCAGGATGCCCTCCAGGGGCCAGCCTAAGGGCAGCACATTGACTGCATCACACCCCAAAGCTCCACATGTGCAGGGCGCTGCAGTCTCTGCGCGTTATTCAAAAAGTTCTTTGGTGTGGGCCTTTTTTGAGACGAGTGCATCAGATCGCACCGCTGCTATTTGCAACATATGTCTCAAGCGTATCTCGCGTGGCCAAAACATCTCCCGCTTGGGTACCACATGCTTGACCAGACATATGTTGACCTGCCATGCAGTTCGTTGGCAAGCGTATCTAAAAGACCCACACCAAAGAACAAAGAGGATCTCTCCTTGCTCCTCATCAGCTGAGATTTCCAACCCCACTAGACCTTCAGTCCTCTCTGAGACCTGCAGTGAGAGGAATGAAGGTGTAGAATTAGGTGTGTCACAGCCAAGTACTTGTGGGCAATCTGCTTTTGGTACACCGACGTCAGATTGTACCAGGCAAATTTCCCTGCCCCAGCTGCTGCACCGCCGAAAGAAGTTTGCTCCCAGCCATCCACATGCCCAGCGGTTGAATGCTAGCTTGGCAAAATTGCTAGCACTTCAACTGCTGCCTTTTCAGTTGGTAGACTCTGCCCCCTTCCGTGAGTTTGTGGAATGTGCGGTTCCTCAGTGGCAGGTACCCAAACGCCACTTTTTCTCACGGAAGGCGATTCCGGCTCTCTACCGGCATGTGGAAGGCAATGTCCATGCCTCGCTGGACAGGGCGGTCAGCGGTAAGGTGCATATTACCGCTGACTCATGGTCCAGCAGGCATGGACAGGGACGTTACTTAAGTTTCACGGCGCATTGGGTGACTCTGCTGGCAGCTGGGAAGGATGCAGGACAAGGTGCAGTAGTGTTGGAGGTTGTTCCGCCACCACGCCTCCAAAATGCTGATTGTGACACACCTCTCTCCTCCACCCCCTCCTCTTCTTCTTCCTCCATGGCCTCTTCCTCGGAACCAGCGGTGCTCCGTAGGCGTTCAAGGGGCTACGCAAGTACGCAGGCCAAAAGATGCCATGCGGTGCTTGAGCTGGTGTGCTTGGGGGACAGGAGCCACACTGGGGCAGAGGTTCTGTCAGCTCTGCAGGGGCAGGTTCAGAGGTGGTTGACGCCACGCCAACTTAAGGCAGGAATGGTGGTTTGCGACAATGGCACCAACCTCCTCTCTGCCCTCCGACAGGGACAACTGACCCATGTGCCCTGTTTGGCTCACGTCCTTAACTTGGTGGTGCAGCGGTTCTTGGGCAGGTACCCGGGCTTACAGGATGTCCTGAGGCAGGCCAGGAAAGTCTCTGTGCATTTCCGCCGGTCATATAATGCCAGTGCTCGGCTGACGGACCTCCAAAAGGAGTTTAACCTGCCCAAGAACCGCCTAATCTGTGACATGCCCACCAGGTGGAACTCGACGTTGGCCATGCTGCAGCGGCTGCACACGCAGCAGAGGGCCATCAATGAGTACCTGTGCGACTATGGCACCAGGACAGGGTCAGGGGACCTTGGTTTTTTTTCCCCACGCCAGTGGGCCATGATCAGGGATGCATGCACTGTCCTGTCACCATTCGAGGAGGCCACGAGGATGGTGAGCACTGACAGTGCATGCATCAGTGACACTGTCCCCCTTGTCCACCTGTTGGAGCACACGCTGCGTGGAATAATGGACAGGGCACTTGAGGCAGAACAGAGGCAGGAAGAGGAGGACTTCCTTAGCTCTCAAGGCCCCCTTTATCCAGACAGTGTTCCTGCGTGCCCGCCGATCACACAGGAAGAGGACGAGGAGGAGGAGGAGGAGGAGGAGGAAGATTGTGTCAGTATGGAGGTGGAGCCTGGCACTCAGCATCAGCAGTCTTTAAGGGATCAGTCCCAAGGAACACATGGACTTGTACGTGGCTGGGAGGAGGTGGCTGCGGACGTTGTTGTCCTTAGTGACCCAGAGGACTCCGGACCGAATGCCTCAGCAAACCTACGCTGCATGGCCTCCCTGATCCTGCAAAGCCTGCGTAAGGATCCTCGTATTCGTGGTATCAAGGAGAAGGACCAATACTGGCTGGCAACCCTCCTTGATCCACGTTACAAGGGTAAGGTTGCGGACCTTATCTTGCCATCGCAGAGGGAGCAGAGGATGAAACATCTTCGGGAGGCCTTGCAGAAAGGTCTGTGCAACGCGTTCCCAGAGACTGGGAGGTTACAAACTCCTGTTTCTGGACAACGTGTTGCTGAGGCTTCGGTCAGTCAAAGAAGGAGCGGTGGAGAAGGTGGCCGTCTGACCGATGCGTTCAGACAATTTTTTGGTCCGCAGCCCCAAGGTATGATCGGTTCCAGCAACCATCGCCAGCGTCTGTTTTACATGGTGCAGGAATACCTAGGGGCAAGATCAGACTTGGACACCTTTCCCACCGAAAATCCTCTGGGTTACTGGGTCTTGAGGATGGATCACTGGCCAGAGCTTGCACAGTATGCAATTGAGCTACTGGCCTGTCCTGCATCCAGCGTTCTTTCGGAACGCACATTCAGTGCTGCTGGAGGCGTGGTAACCGATCACAGGGTGCGTCTGTCCACCGACTCGGTCGATCGGCTGACCTTCATAAAAATGAATCAGTCTTGGATCACCACCAGCTACCAAGCACCTGATGCAGATGTAACCGAATAATTTTTTTTGAAATCTCAGATCCCTTCAAAGACTGCCTATGCTGATGCTGAGTGACTATCCCTGAGTAATTATCCTCTTCCTCCTCAATCATCACGCTGATAGCTTGTAAGAACATTTTTGGTTCTGGGCGCCACCACCAGTGCCTAAGGCACAATTTTTCAGCCCCTGTTTAACAGGGGCGTGTAATTACAATTTTTGATGTAATACTTTGCAGCAGGGCTCGTTCCTGCATTCCAACTAGAGTGTCTGTGAGGGGTTGCAGTGTTGTGGCACCAGCACCAGTGCCTAAGGCCCAATTTTTCTGCCCCTGTCTAACAGGGGCGTGTAATTACAATTTTTGATGCAATACTTTGCAGCAGGGCTCGTTCCTGCGTTCCAACTAGAGTGTCTGTGAGGGGTTGCAGTGTTGTGGCACCAGCACCAGTGCCTAAGGCCTAATTTTTCAGCTCCTGTTCAACAGGGGCATGTAATTACAATTCTTGATCTAATATTTCACAGCAGGGCCCTGTGAGGGCTTACAGTGTTGTGGCCACAGCAACACCTAAGGCCCAAATTTCTGCTGAGTATATAGGGCAGGACCCTACTTTCAAACATCTAACTTACAAACGACTCCTACTTGCAAACGGAAGGAGACAACAGGAAGTGAGATGAAATCTACCCCTAGGAAGGGAAATTCTCTCCTGTAAGAGTTAATATGGGAGAACAATTTCTCCTTTCCACTGATGCTTTCCAATCCTTGTTCCACAAAAAAACCCAAATTTTCAAAAAACATTTTTCATTGGGACAAAAAAGTGAGGTGAAATCTTCTGAAGAGGAGGAAAGACGCAAAACAAATGTCACAGGGGTGATAACCCTTCCCTATGTTTTCCAAAAAGCTTAGAAAAGATTTTTTGGCTGGAGCTAAACAAGTTAAAAATGTTCAAAATTACAAACAGATTCTACTTAACAACAAACCTACAGTCCCTGTCTTGTTTGCACCGCCTGTATACTGCTGTTCAGAGTATATAGGGACCTTTCCTTATTTTAATTTGGGTGCGGGGTTCCCCTTAATATCCATACAAGACCCAAAGGGCCTGGTAATGGCAACCCTTCTTGATCCACCGTTTGTCTCACTGATTTTCATCCATATTGCCATGACCCGACATGACATTAAACCCGCAAGCAGTTTTAAATGAGATTTTTTCCTTTAAAAATGACATTTGGTGCAGGGACTGTTCTAAACATGGGAAACACGCGTCACTTTACAGGCATACTATAGACACCCCCCAGGTACGATATTTAAAGGAATATTTCACTTTTTTTTTTTTACTTTAAGCATCATTAAAATCACTGCTCCCGAAAAAACGGCCGTTTTTAAAAGTTTTTTTTGCATTGATACATGTCCCCTGGGGTAGGACCCGGGTCCCCAAACCCTTTTTAGGACAATACCATGCAAATTAGCCTTTAAAATGAACACTTTTGATTTCGAACGTTCGAGTCCCATAGACGTCAATGGGGTTCTAACGTTCGTGCGAACTTGCGGTCCGTTCGCGGGTTCTGGTGCGAACCGAACCGGGGGGTGTTCGGCTCATCCCTAGTTAGGACTAACATTGACAGACTCAGAGACAGATATGATACTGAAACGACTCCTGACCATGTCAGTCAATTATAAATTACTAGAGTTAAACTATAAATGTTTGACGAGAATGTACATGACCCCGGATAGGATTCACAAAATTGATGGGGAGAAATCGCGGCTTTGTTGGAGGGGATGCAATGAAATAGGGACGATGGCTCATATGTGGTGGTCGTGTCCTGAGATAGGAGATTTCTGGGAGGAGATTAAAAAATATACCAAAGAGATCACAAACTTTGATCTCCCAAAGGATCCCAGGGTTCTTCTATTTCATTTGAGCGAGATGCCTACTAAAGCTTATCTCGGAACACTTCTCCCCCATTTTATAGATGCAGCTAAAAGCCTAATTTCTAAAAACTGGAAAAGAAAAGAAAGACCAACCCTGAGGGAATGGATGAATAAAATAAATGAGATACAGGATTTGGAGTACTTGAGGTTCAGTGAAGGGATAAAAATGGAGGCGTACAGGATAAAATGGGGAGTATGGGAAAAATGTAAAAAATCTATGAGAGCAGCTGAGATGTGGACAACCTAAGTAACAGAGAGGGCGGATCCCGACCCAGGGGAGAAAACGAAAAATTAAATGGGAAGTTAAAAGGAAAATCGCAGGGAGGGAGGAGGTACGGTCTCGGGGTGGGTGGGCGGGGAGGGGGGAGGAGGGATAGGGAGTAAGAAAAATAATAATAAAAAGTAAAAACAGATGGGGGGCCTATTATTTTCTTTCTTTTTGTGATATGAAATATCCTAATTAAGGAAACAGATCAAAAGCCATAATGATGTGATGATTAATGGGAAGTGTTTTTAAATATTTATTTGAAAAGACTTATTCCCACGGTAAACCTTCTCGCTGATGTGGCAAAAAAGAAAAAAAAAAAAGAGCCTCCGATATGAGCGCCTCACACATGACTTGTTGGCCCTCCTCCATCCTCTGCATTTTATAGGCAATGACGGCAGCAATGTCCTCCTCCACGGTCTGTCGTGCTCCCAGGACCTCTGTAGCCCTCCAAAAGTGTCCTCTGGTAGCCTCCTCTAGGGCACTCCTCCTACTGCCACTTTCTCTTTCCAGGGGAGGTGGAGGGACCTGCAGATCAGCCAGCCGGCTCGGCCCGGCCACCTCCTGGCTGAGACTTCCCTGTGTATGAAAAAGGGACATGGTTGTAATGTTTTGCATCATCAATCACAATCATAAATTAGTACTCCCAACCAACATCTAGTTAACATCATTGATTGGTCAAGCAGAAATATTTAGAGGAATGCTATACCTGGCTCAATCTGGGCTCCTCCACATGTGGCCTGGAAGGCCCAGGTTGGGCGTCAGAAGCCTCAGCCGGGGGGAAGGAAGCGTGGAAGGAAGACTGGAGAGGGATGGCCTGGGTTCAGTCTGGCCTGCCAGAAAATGCAGCCTGTCGTAGTACAACATCCTGGGGACATAGATGTCATCTGCTGCTCTGGATCTCTGTGAATCCAGGATCTTCTTGCGCTCCCTTAGATATGTACTCCTCAGGCCACCAATTAATATCTTTAAATAGGTGATGTCTGCCGTGGGGATCACCTGCTTCACAATTTCACTCAATTGCACCAGTGCTGCCTTCCTCTTTGCTTGGTTCTTGAAATGGGGGTGTTTAATCTCCCACAGACAGGGCAGCTCCCTTAACATATCTACGAATACTGACATGAAGTCATTGTCTTTCAGTAGCATATCCATGTTCACTGCAAGACACAACACAAGACAAAGCCTAATGTCAGACAAAACTCTCCTAATCTTGTTACAATATAGGCCTCAATGTAGAAGCAGTATAGGCACAAGTTTGTCTCTTACCTTCGTTCTTACGATCGGCGCGTCCAATGCTCCTTCCTCCGCTCACAGATCGTACGTAATACGCACGCGTGTTACGCTTTATATACACTGCGCATGCGTGTAACTCCGCCCGCCCCTGACGTTCTTTCTATTCTATTCCCCGCCCCTTTTCATTTGGCGCAGTGGGGGAAGAGCACATGGCGGAGTCACAGCAGGTGCGTGATAATTACAGGAACGAGGAGGAGGAAAGCCCGGATCCGGACACGTCCCGATCCAGAAGGAGACGTTTTAAGGCCACAAATATGTCCTTTGGGGAGATGTTGGAGATGGTCGACATCATGAAGAAGTCCGACTATGACGGAAAGTATGGGCCTTACCCCAACCCCAATATCAGAAAGGCCAAAATCATGGCGAAAGTGGTCAGGAGTCTTCACAAGAATTTCGGGGTACGAAGATCGAAAGATCTGACCCCGGATAGGATGCACAAAATTGATGGGGAGAAAATTGCGGCTTTGTTGGAGGGGATGCAATGAAATAGGGACGATGGCTCATATGTGGTGGTCGTGTCCTGAGATAGGAGATTTCTGGGAGGAGATTAAAAAATATACCAAAGAGATCACAAACTTTGATCTCCCAAAGGATCCCAGGGTTCTTCTATTTCATTTGAGCGAGATGCCTACTAAAGCTTATCTCGGAACACTTCTCCCCCATTTTATAGATGCAGCTAAAAGCCTAATTTCTAAAAACTGGAAAAGAAAAGAAAGACCAACCCTGAGGGAATGGATGAATAAAATAAATGAGATACAGGATTTGGAGTACTTGAGGTTCAGTGAAGGGATAAAAATGGAGGCGTACAGGATAAAATGGGGAGTATAGGAAAAATGTAAAAAATCTATGAGAGCAGCTGAGATGTGGACAACCTAAGTAACAGAGAGGGCAGATCCCGACCCAGGGGAGAAAACGAAAAATTAAATGGGAAGTTAAAAGGAAAATCGCAGGGAGGGAGGAGGTAGCATATCCATGTTCACTGCAAGACACAACACAAGACAAAGCCTAATGTCAGACAAAACTCTCCTAATCTTGTTACAATATAGGCCTCAATGTAGAAGCAGTATAGGCACAAGTTTGTCTCTTACCTTCGTTTTTACGATCGGCGCGTCCAATGCTCTTTCCTCCGCTCACAGATCGTACGTAATACGCTTGCGTGTTACGCTTTATATACACTGCACATGCGTGTAACTCCGCCCGCCCCTGACGTTCTTTCTATTCTATTCCCCACCCCTTTTCATTTGGCGCAGTGGGGGAAGAGCACATGGCGGAGTCACAGCAGGTGCGTGATAATTACAGGAACGAGGAGGAGGAAAGCCCGGATCTGGACACGTCCCGATCCAGAAGGAGACGTTTTAAGGCCACAAATATGTCCTTTGGGGAGATGTTGGAGATGGTCGACATCATGAAGAAGTCCGACTATGACGGAAAGTATGGGCCTTACCCCAACCCCAATATCAGAAAGGCCAAAATCATGGCGAAAGTGGTCAGGAGTCTTCACAAGAATTTCGGGGTACGAAGATCGAAAGATCTGACCCCGGATCGAAAGATCAGCTCAGGAAGCGGTGGTCGGACCTGAAATTGAGAGAGCCAGAGCAGTACCGAAAGATCCAGAGAGTGCTGCAAAAAAGTAAGCAGTTGTGCTGTGTTCCTATTCTTTCTGTCTTTATTCCATTCTTGCTGCTCCATATGCTTTTCTTAATTGTACAGTTTAAAAGGGCAACTTTAATGTTCATGGGCCCATTATTCGTTCATATCAAACATTTTTCTTTCGGCCTCTAAAACAACATTGTTTAGGCCATATGCATTTTCCCACATTTTTTTGGGCCTACTTGGATGCCAAATATTTGTTTGTGTAGATGGCTTTGTTACTCGAATGAAATGCAAAGTAGATTCTGTGTAAGGAGAGGACACTCAGCAGCTGTTTTCACATCTGGACACTGGAGCACTAGTGTGGGACACAAGAACACCATTTTTATTAGGGGGCCACACAGGTGCTCCAGTGTATACTATAGGGGGGCTCCATCTGTGAAGCTTGTACCAAACAGGTAAAGTATTGCAGCTTGACAAAGGGCAATAAAAAAAATACATCTTGTAACTCGGCTAAAATAGACAATTGTACCCCACTTCCAAGCAATGTTTCCTATTTCTAGTTCTGCCATCAAATATCTGTGTGCTAATTATACCATTTTTGTTTTACATAGGGGAGAAAAGACTCGGAGGACACCCCTCATCCGAGGAGACCACAGACCCCCCACCTCTGGAAGAAGGGGAAATAACACCAACCCAAGAAGAGCAGGAGGAAGAAGAAGATGTGGTGGAAATTGGCACCACAACAGGTGAGTGTCTGCCACCACAGACTCAGGTAAAAGAGATGAATGGTGGCAGATTTTTGATACCTGTTTTTGTTTTGTTTCTCTCTTTTTAGGTGATCGTGATCCAGATCCTTTCACATCAGAAAGTGCCCAGATCCTGATCGGGGAGATCATGGGGTGTAATCTCGAATTGCAAAACATACAGCAAAAAATCAATGATGTGATTAAAAAAAATAATAACATCATTGATGTTTTGGGGCGAATTTAAAACCCCACAAAATCGCTTTTTGGATTGTGGTCCAATCTTTTAAATATTTTTGCAATGTTTAGAAAAGCCAAATTTGGAGGATGCACACAGTGTGCCAACATGTGCTATCTGCCATCACGGGAGATCAATGGACGCGTTTTGGGGGTGCAACCCCTTCCTCAATTATAAAGTAGCGGTGAGGAAGGGCTTGCTCCCCCAAAACACGTCCCTTGATCCCCCGTGATGGCAGCTAGCACATGTTGACATTCGTAAATTGGTGTGCATCTTCCAAATTTGGCTTTTCCAGGGGTGATTTCCCCCCATCTGAACACTATATCAAACCCAGTTCCTAAATACTGATGTCTGATAGGTTAGGTTTTACCTAATGTGAACTTTGTAAGTTCAAGTTTTTTGGCTTTCTTGTTGGTTTTACACAGGCCTGTTTTATCTTAAATGGACATTTCTATTTTTGATAATGCTACTCCAAAAATTGTTATACAACAAACATGTTGGTTTGTTTTAAAAAACCTTTGGTAAATGCACATGTGATTGTGCAGGTATAAAAAATTTGGTAATCAAGAATGTGTGGATTATTGTCTCAACACTACAACACTTTTGGGGTGATGTAATTGCTGTTTTCCTGCGAAAATGGGGGTTATTTCCTAAGGGCAAATCCACTTTGCACTACAAGTGCAGGTTCAGTGCAGTTGCAAGTGCACTTGTAGTGAAATGTGTTTTTTCATTTAGTAAATAACAGCCAACAGTGCTTTGTATAATAAGGTTACACAATCACAACATTTTCTGGACTCAACACATTTCTGTCAGGGTCAGCTAAAACAAACACAAGCAGTAAATGTCCACAAAGAATTTTTTTTGTTTTTTTATTATAAAAAGGCTTCACATATTTGCTGGCATATTGATAGCCCCCCTACCCGCAAAGAACTCCAGGTAGCGTAACCGGACATCACGGGCACTCAGGGAGGGCAAGCCAGGACGGCCACTTTCAAGCGCCATCAGTGTGGTTTGATGTATCATTCCGGCCTCAAGCCCAACTGAGCCAGCATAGTTGGCCGAATGTTTCCTTAAAAAGTTATGGAGAACACAGCACGCAAGTATAATATGGTTCAGTTTATACTCCGCCATATGGATGGGTGTCATAAATAGGCAGAACCGGCTGGCCAGGATTCCAAATGTGTTCTCCACCACTCTTCGGGCTCTGGCCAGCCGGTAATTAAAAACCCTCTGTTCCGGGGTGAGGGTCCTCATTGGGAATGGCCGCATCAGGTGGTCCCCCAGCGCAAACGCTTCATCAGCAACGAACACAAATGGGAGTCCTTCAACATTGTCCTCTGGAGCTGGCAAGTCCAAGCTGCCATTCTGGAAACGCCTGTAGAACTCCGTCTGGGCAATGACTCCACCATCGGACATCCGGCCATTCTTCCCCACGTCCACATACAAGAAGTCGTAATTAGCCGACACCACCGCCAACATCACTATACTATTGAACCCCTTGTAATTATAATAGTGCGACCCCGAGTTGGGTGGTGGGACGATGTGGACGTGTTTCCCATCAATTGCCCCTCCGCAGTTAGGAAAGTCCCACCGCTCAGCAAAGTGGGAGGCCACAGTCTGCCATTCCTGTGGCGTGGAAGGAAACTGTTGAGGCAAAAAAAATAAACATTACTATTTTTACTCAGAAACATGGCAAGCAGATTAGGCACAAACATTATGGGGCAACCTCCAGATAGCATTTATTAAGGGGAATTTAACAACGCCAAAGTATAAGGTACACCTATCATATCCCCCCCCCCCCCCTCTCATGGGCCATTTCTAACATTATAGGGGGTGTGTGGAAATCTTGGACAGGTAACCCTCTTTACTTCATTGAGAGATGAATGCCTAAATAATGGGTATTACTTGGAACAGACCCTCCTTAGTTACACTATTGGCAGCCCACTAGACAGGTAAGAAGTGTCATAATACAAAGATATAAATACACACTGTACACATTTGAGGACATTTGGACATTCTGCTATTACCTATCAAGATAATAATAGGATCCCAAAACTTTAAACAGTACCATTTGAAAGTGTACAGGCAGGCCCTTGCACTACATGCTTTGGGAATTCATCCATACATCTGAGCACAAAAGAGATGGGTATAGTGTGTATGGGTTTGGCAAAGTCAGCAGATAGATGATTGAGGATAAATAGAGAATTGGGATCAGCTGACTTAGCAGTTGGGGGAGGGAGGGTTTAGAAAAATTATTTGGGGACACCACAAAAAAAAGCCTCTGGCACTCTGCCTGAATTTAAAGCAAAAATAACATTTCCAAACATTTTAGGGGGTGTTTGGGGTAAATCACTACTATGGAGCAGAAAAAATACATTGTTAAGTGACTACATGAGGTGAATATAGGGCCAGGAGACACCATGCTGGGGAGGTTATTGAAGGGCAAATATGTATGAAGGACCTAAAATAATAATTACCTAAAAATCAAGCATGGATGAGGACAAAGGGGACATTCACAGCATATTACTATCATGATAATTAGGGAATGAGGAAAGAAATACAAGATATTACCAAACATTCAATACAATAAAATGTGATATTAAAGGATAAAAATCTTACCTTCATATACTCCTTCTGCAGGACCTGTATGATGGCAGAACAGGTCTCTGGGATAATGATCCCCAGAACCTGGGGGGAGATGCCTGTCGAGAACTCCAAGTCCTGCAGGCTTCTCCCTGTCGCCAAATACCGCAGGGTAGCGACCAACCTCTGCTCCGGAGTGATGGCTTGCCTCATGCAGGTATCCTGCCTGCTAATATAGGGGGTCGGTGAAGCCAACAAACAGTGAAACACGGGGTCCGTCATCCTGAGAAAGTTCCTGAAATCATCAGGATTATTCTCACGGATCTCACGGAGCAAAGGCATATGAGAGAACTGGTCACGCTGAAGCAACCAATTCTTGGTCCATGAACTCCTCCCCACCCTGTTCATGGACTGGACTTGTGTCAAGGTCGGGACCCCAACACCAAGCCCCCGCACAGCACGAATTCTACGAGGAGTACGCATACGCAACATGGCTAGAAAATGGTCGGCTGCTCAGAACTAACAGAACGCACTGAAGAACAGCAAGACCTGTGAAGAGCGACCTGAAAAACAGTAACAAACGAACAAGAATACAGTGACTAATTAAAGTCACGCGGAACTTGCTGTACGCACTGAAGAGCAGATACAAACCCACAAGCACAAACTGAACAGCAGAAAACGATCTGAAAGCCACGAGTCTGAATCGTCTCTCACCAAACTTTTACTAACACGAGATTAGCAAAAGGAGCCCAAAGGGTGCCGCGCTTGGTTCTGAACTAGCCTTTTCTAGTCTCGTCGTACGTGGTGTACGTGACCGCGTGGTTGGCGATCGGAAATTCCGACAACTTTGTGCGACCGTGTGTAGACAAAACAAGTTTGAGCCAACATCCGTTGGAAAAAATCCTAGGATTTTGTTGTCGGAATGTCCGAACAAAGTCCGACCGTGTGTACGCCCTATATGTCCTCACCGTTACTCTTGGTGGGCGCAGAAACGGGCCCTGCTGTGAAATATTGGATCAAGAATTGTAATTACATGTCCCTGTTGAACAGGGGCAGAAAAATTGGGCCTTAGGCACTGGTGCTGGTGCCACAACACTGCAACCCCTCACAGATATTCTAGTTGGAGCGCAGGAATTAGCCCTCCTGCAAAATATTGCATCAAAAATTGTAATTACACGCCCCTGTTAAACAGGGCCTGAAAAATCATGATCATTGAGGAGGAAGAGCATAGTCACTCAGCATAACAGGATAGTCACTCAGCATCAGCATAGGCAGTCTTGAAGGGATCTGACATTTCAAAAAAAAAATATTCAGTTACATCAGCATCAGGTGCTTGGTAGCTGGTGGTGATCCAAGACTGATTCATTTTTATGAAGGTCAGTCCATCGACCGAATCGGACAGGCGCACCCTGTGATCGGTTACAAAACCTCCAGCAGCACTGAATGTGCATTCCGAAACAACGCTGGATGCAGGACAGGCCAGTAGCTCAATTGCATACTGTGCAAGCTCTGGCCAGTGATCCATCCTCAAGACCCAGTAACCCAGAGGATTTTCGGTGGGAAAGGTGTCCAAGTCAGATCTTGCCCCTAGGCAATGCCCCTTGCCCCTGTACCATGTAAAACAGACGCTGACGATGGTTTCTGGAGCCGATCATACCTTGGGGCTGCGGACTAAAAAATTGTCTGAACGCATCGGTCAGACGGCCACCTTCTCCACTGCTCCTTCTTTGACTGTCCGAAGCCTCAGCAACACGTTGTCCAGGAACAGGTATTTGTAACCTCCCAGTCTCTGGGAACGCGTTGCACAGACCTTTCTGCAAGGCCTCCCGAAGATGTTTCATCCTCTGCTCCCTCTGCGACGGCAAGATAAGGTTCCCAACCTTACCCTTGTAACGTGGATCAAGGAGGGTTGCCAGCCAGCATTGATCCCTCTCCTTGATACCACGAATACGAGGATCCTTCCGTAGGCTTTGCAGGATCAGGGAGGCCATGCAGCGTAGGTTTGCTGAGGCATTAGGTCCGGAGTCCTCTGGGTCACTAAGGACGACATGATCCGCAGCCACCTCCTCCCAGCCCTGTACAAGTCCATGGGTTTCTTGGGACTGTAAATGATCCCTTAAAGACTGCTGCTGATGCTGAGTGCCAGGCTCCACCTCCATGATGACACAATCCTCCTCCTTGTCCTCCTCCTCATCCTCCTCATCCTCTTCCTGTATGATCGGCGGGCACGCAGGAACACTGTCTGGATAAAGGGGGCCTTGAGAGCTAAGGGAGTTCTCCTCTTCCTGCCTCTGTTCTGCCTCAAGTGCCCTGTCCATTATTCTACGCAGCATGCGCTCCAACAGGTGAACAAGGGGGACAGTGTCACTGATGCATGCACTGTCACTGCTCACCATCCTCGTGGCCTCCTCAAATGGTGACAGGACAGTGCATGTATCCCTGATCATGGCCCACTGGCGTGGGGAAAAAAAACAATCTCCCCTGACCCTGTCCTGGTGCCATAGTCGCACAGGTACTCATTGATGGCCCTCTGCTGCGTGTGCAGCCGCTGCAGCATGGCCAACGTTGAGTTCCACCTGGTGGGCATGTCACAAATTAGGCGATTTTTGGGCAGGTTAAATTCCTTTTGGAGGTCTGCCAGCCGAGCACTGGCATTATATGACCAGCGGAAATGTTGAAGTGCTAGCAATTTTGCCAAGCTAGCATTCAAGCGCTTGGCATGTGGATGGCTGGGAACAAACTTCTTTCTGTTGTGCAGCAGCTGGGACAGGGAAATTTGCCTGGTACAATCTGACGTCGGTGTACCGATAGCAGATTGCCCGCAAGTACTTGGCTGTGACACACCTAATTTTACACCTTCATTCCTCTCAGTGCAGGTCTCAGAGAGGACTGAAGGTATAGTGGGGTTCGAGATCCCAGCTGATGAGGAGCAAGGAGAGGTCCTCTTTGTTCTTTGGTGTGGGTCTTTTAGGTATGTTTGGCAACGAACTGCATGGCAGGTCAACATATGTCTGGTCAAGCATGTGGTGCCCAAGCAGGAGATGTTTTGGCCACGCGAGATACACTTGAGACATATGTTGCAAATAGCAGCGGTGCGATCTGATGCACTCGTCTCAAAAAAGGCCCACACCAAAGAACTTTTGAAATAACGCGCAGGGACAGCAGTGCCCTGCACATGCGGAGCTCTGAGGTGTGATGCAGTCAGTGTGCTGCCCTTAGGCTGGCCCCTGGAGGGAATCCTGCCTCGTTGGTGATGTGCCTCCTCCTCCTCTCTCCTATCAGGCACCCACGTTGAGTCAGTGACCTCATCATCCCCTCCCTCCTCATCACTGGAGCAAACCTGGCAGTATGCTGCAGCAGGGGGAACATGACTGCCAGATTGCTGTCCTTCTTGGGCACCCCCTCTGTCCGTGCTCACGTTACTGCCTTCAACTTGCTCAGTATCATCATCAGAACCTTCAAAATGCTGGGCATCCTCCTGAAGCATGTACCCAACACTGTGGTCAAACAGTTCGAGGGACTCCTCAGTAGGACATGGTGGGGCTAGGGAAGGAGCCATTGAGCTGAGGGAAGAGGCCGCGTTATCAGCTGCTTTGCCAGACAAAGTACCCTGAGCCTGGGTGAGAGAGGATGAGGAGGATGAGGACGACTTGATCATCCACTCGACCAAGTCTTCCGCATGTTGCAGCTCAACAGGGCCAGCTGCCAAAAAAAAGGCCAAGTGCGTCCCACGGCCACGTGCTGATGAGGATGCACTGTGTCCACGACCAGCACTGTTGCCTCTAGACACAGAGCCTGCTTGCCCTCTTATATTGGCTTGTGACTGTCTGCCTCTTCTCGTTGGCCTTCCAGACATACTATTGGCCTGCAGTGAGCTGCACAAAACTGGGATATATATATATATATATATATATATATATATATACCGATTATACGGCAGCTAGCAGAATCAACTGCCTGCCTGTAGTATTATTAGTATGATAACCCCTGCACTTGTCCTCAGGTAGCTATACTGTAGGTGCAACTGTGCAGGGTACACAGTACAGTAACTGTAAATACGTCAAGAGCTACACAAGCACCTGGCTGCAGGTAGCTATACTGTAGGTGAGACTGTGCGGGGTACACAGTATAGTAACTGGAAATACTTCAATGAGCCTACACAAGCACCTGGCTGCAGGTAGCTTTACTGTAGTTGAGACTGTGCAGGGTACACAGTACAGTAGCTGGAAATACTTCAATGAGCTTACACAAGCACCTGGCTGCAGGTTGCTATACTGTAGGTCAGACTGTGCAGGGTACATAGTAAAGTAGCTGGAAATACTTCAATGAGCCTACACAAGCACCTGGCTGCAGGTTGCTATACTGTAGGTCAGACTGTGCAGGGTACACAGTAAAGTAGCTGGAAATACTTCAATGAGTCTACACAAGCACCTGGCTGCAGGTTGCTATACTGTAGGTCAGAATGTGCAGGGTACACAGTAAAGTAGCTGGAAATACTTCAATGAGCCTACACAAGCACCTGGCTGCAGGTTGCTATACTGTAGGTGAGACTGTGCAGGGTACACAGTAAAGTAGCTGGAAATACTTCAATGAGTCTACACAAGCACCTGGCTGCAGGTTGCTATACTGTAGGTCAGACTGTGCAGGGTACACAGTAAAGTAGCTGGAAATACTTCAATGAGCCTACACAAGCACCTGGCTGCAGGTTGCTATACTGTAGGTGAGTGTGCAGGGTACACAGTAAAGTAGCTGGAAATACTTCAATGAGCCTACACAAGCACCTGGCTGCAGGTTGCTATACTGTAGGTGAGACTGTGCAGGGTACACAGTACAGTAGCTGGAAATACTTCAATGAGCCTACACAAGCACCTGGCTGCAGGTTGCTATACTGTAGGTCAGACTGTGCAGGGTACACAGTAAAGTAGCTGGAAATACTGTACTTCAATGAGCCTACACAAGCACCTGGCTGCAGGTAGCTATACTGTAGGTGAGACTGTGTGGGGTACACAGTATAGTAACTGGAAATACTTCAATGAGCCTACACAAGCACCTGGCTGCAGGTAGCTTTACTGTAGTTGAGACTGTGCAGGGTACACAGTACAGTAGCTGGAAATACTTCAATGAGCTTACACAAGCACCTGGCTGCAGGTTGCTATACTGTAGGTCAGACTGTGCAGGGTACATAGTAAAGTAGCTGGAAATACTTCAATGAGCCTACACAAGCACCTGGCTGCAGGTTGCTATACTGTAGGTCAGACTGTGCAGGGTACACAGTAAAGTAGCTGGAAATACTTCAATGAGTCTACACAAGCACCTGGCTGCAGGTTGCTATACTGTAGGTCAGAATGTGCAGGGTACACAGTAAAGTAGCTGGAAATACTTCAATGAGCCTACACAAGCACCTGGCTGCAGGTTGCTATACTGTAGGTCAGACTGTGCAGGGTACACAGTAAAGTAGCTGGAAATACTTCAATGAGCCTACACAAGCACTTGGCTGCAGGTTGCTATACTGTAGGTGAGTGTGCAGGGTACACAGTAAAGTAGCTGGAAATACTTCAATGAGCCTACACAAGCACCTGGCTGCAGGTTGCTATACTGTAGGTGAGACTGTGCAGGGTACACAGTACAGTAGCTGGAAATACTTCAATGAGCCTACACAAGCACCTGGCTGCAGGTTGCTATACTGTAGGTCAGACTGTGCAGGGTACACAGTAAAGTAGCTGGAAATACTGTACTTCAATGAGCCTACACAAGAACCTGGCTGCAGGTTGCTATACTGTAGGTCAGACTGTGCAGGGTACACAGTACAGTAGCTGGAAATACTTCAGTGAGCCTACACAAGCACCTGGCTGTAGGTTGCTATACCGTAGGTGAGACTGTGCAGGGTACACAGTACAGTAGCTGGAAATACTGTAAAAACATCTGCCTGCCTGTCAGTATATTAGGAAGAGAAGAACAGGATCTAGCTAAACTGAATACAGTGTATATATATATATATATATATATATATATATATATATATATATATATATATATATATATATATATATATATACACAACACCTGGGATGCATATATATATATACACAATACACTGTAGCTAACTTAATCGACCTGCCTACTCTATCTAACTTAAATCAAATGACACTGTCTGTCTCTCTCTTTCTCTGAACGCTGGAACACACTACACAGGGACGCTGTGGAGGCGGCCTTATATAGTGTGGGGCGTGTACTAAACTCCCTGAGCCATAATTGGCCAAAGCCTGCTTGGCTTTGGCCAATTACGGCTCTCTGTTCAGACGGCGCTGTGATTGGCCAAGCATGCAGGTCATAGTGCATGCTTGGCCAATCATCAGCCAGCAATGCACTGCGATGCCGCAGTGAATTATGGGACGTAATGCGCCACTCGAATTTGGCGCGAACGGCCCATATCGTTCATAATTCGGCGAACGACCAAACACGCGATGTTCGAGTCGAACGTGGGTTCGACTCGAACACGAAGCTCATCCCTAGTAATGAGCAATCCGTGCAAGGGAAGGGATGCGAGGCTTCCCACAGTCAGACAGTTGCACAGTACATGAAGTCTAGTTTTGGGGAAAAGGCCATTAAACCCCTTAAAGATTGGCATATAGGGTCAGAGGGTACAGTAAGGTGTATTCCTTTGGAAGGTACTTTTGATGTCTGGAGGTATAAGACCCCAGAATAAAAAGACCTTGGAAGTAGATCGGCTGTGGCTTCAGAAATCTGTAATGATGAGTGAGTTGATGGACGTGTAGTACACGCTTGTGTGATTAAAATTCTCAGGCCTGTTTTTGAACTTTGTGTGGCTGGTCCATACAAGATTCTGAGATGCTCTTGTGTTTCTCCCATTGTATTTTTTTTCTATCGCTAAAAGAATGAAGGTAGCATTCCATATGGTTGTTTTTGTTTTTTCATTTTTGTTTTGGAAACTATGAAATATCTCCCCCCACATTTGTATCTAAATGTTTGGCTCATGTTTTAGTCTTCTCATTGTTTGTATGTAGTAACAAGAATATGTTTGAACCTACCGTAACAGCCCTCTTGCATGTCGTGGCTGTTGTATTTTAGTAGGAATGTGAAAGTAAGGGTTACAGAGGGTTTAGTTATTGTCAGTTTTGAGGAATGTCAGTGACAATTTACCAATGTACACAAATGTTGTATTGTTTACCATTCTTTGCAGGTTAAATATGAAGGATAGAGTAATAACTTTTGTTTATATGTATCTTTTCAGGTCCAAGGAATTTCTGAAAGTGTACAGGTGTATGTTGATAGCTGTACACATGTATAAATACACACGCCTAAAAGGTAAAAGTATCATAGGCTATTTCACTGTTTCATTGTTTTTTTTCTCCACCATTCTAAACCCTGCGTGTCCCCCTCCAGTTTGTAATGAGGAAGAAAAGGGGGGATGATAGTGGTGAGAATGACAAATTTCAAACCAATAATACTAACTACTCTAATTCTAGCCAAGTTTGTGACCCAGTAGGACGACTGTCTTTCTTTGATGGAATTTGAATCAGCAAGCAGCAGTCTGGTGAAGGACTCTCCCATAAGAACCTTTTTGTCAATGGTTCCAGATATTACACCCCAGATGGTGAGCCACGCACAGGTTATGCATTGACCACAGTCATTAAGTTCCCACAGGTCTGGGTTATTGCCATATGAGGTTTGTTTGGAGGTCAACCAAAACCAGAGTTGTACTTTCCTCAGCAGCTGTCAGCTACATTCTCAGCTGATGGGGTAGGTGCAGTCACTGTAACATGAATTTCAAACGGTCCACCACAGGGTTCATGAGTCCCTCCTGGACCCTGACACAATAACCAGTTTACATTCTTTCCAACCAGGTGACTGGGTCATTGTAAAGAAGCTCGAGGGACGAGACAACTGGATCCACGCCAGCCACTGCAAGAAGCTGCTCAACTACACCAAAGGGTGAGGAGTATCTTTGTTTATTTATATTTTTAAAGTGTATTTTCCAACTAGCTAAGAAAGTGAACAGGACACGTTGTTGGGTCTACTCTGAGTCTTCACCGAGCTCTAGTGCCCCAGCGATGACGGCGGTACATGCTATATGTGATGTTCATATTGGTATGAGGAGTTTTGACAAACTAGTAAAATCCAAGCAGACGCTTGTCAATGGAATTTAACAATACATTTCTACAGGGTAAAATTAGTTATAATTTTAACAATAGCTCTGATTCTTGCCAGCTTTGGTATCGGGACAACTAGGTTGCCCACAAGTGTGCTTCAACTTTAGTTTGGTATTAATGCGGATGCACAGCTTATAAGGTAATTCCTCTAATGCAAGAGGTTCATGTGTCAGGGTGAAACTCGTCCCAGCATCTATGTTGCGGCTGATCGTGAGGATCTGATGGCACGAGAGAAGGTAAGAATGGCAGGGACAGCTGGAAGAGAATTGCTCACCAATCCCAACCAGGTCTGGGCATGGTTTCCGGTTTTGTATACGGTGGGGGCTTATGAATCGATTGAACAATTTCTCATCTGTTGTGGATGGGATGTCTAATGTAATTGTTGAAGCTACAAGGAAGTTCCCACAGTCCAAGAGCGGTTTTTGAGAATTCATAGGTAAAGCTTGTTGTATCTGGATTGGGGATAGTGGTGACAAAGTTCAGGCCCATATGGGTAAGGTTTAGATCCCTGCAAGGCAAAGCCAGAGCTATAGCTAGTGAAGGTTGAAGTCCTTTTAAGGGTCCTTTTGCAACGGATCATAGTTGAAGGAAGTAGGGGTATATATACTCATGTTGTTTTTGTTTCTATCCCCTTTATATGCCCTGATGCGGTGCTACTGTTGCTTGATTGGAAGAGTGAACAGAGCCCGAGCAGATGAGATGCCCCGAAGCCCAACCCACGTACAAGACACAGAGGATCCCAAACCGACCAGTCTTCATGTCCTCCTCTAAGTCATCGCTCCTAAAGAACAGAGTCCACATGTCAAGCCGCATTTTCCTTTTTATGGAATGTAAGGACTGATTCATTTCCAGGTGTAAGAAGAAGGTCAAGATTCATCAAGGGACACAAGGGAGCATATGACAAGAGGTGGGACTGTTGTGGAAATTTTATGAAGATGTATTTTAATATGTATTGTCATAATGTCTCCCAGTGTTAGTTCTCCCACAAGCCGCTCTAAAGAGCTGACTGGGGCAGACTGACGCTGTTTGAGATCCGTTTGGTAGTGGAAAATCCTGAGGTTGGAGAGAGGTGTTTGCAGAGTGGGGATGTGTCCGCCAGCGAAAGGGCCCCTGTGCAATGCAAAGACGTTCGTCTGAGGGGCATGTGTTCGCTCTGCAAAGACATTATCGGTTTAGCGGATGTGCGCTCGTGTCACCCCTGTATGCCTGATCAACATATTTGAGGTGTCCTCATGTAAATTATGTACACCAGACTAAGAAGCAGATTGTGAAAGGGGACATGAAATAAGCTAATCCAAGCAGGATGATAAACAAGACAGTCTTGACAATTGATCAGACTCACCTTCATGCAATGAGCTACTGTCATCCACAGGAGCAGGTGGAGGTTATGTGCACTGGACAGGTATAAAAAGTGGAAAATATCCCACCGATCCGGCTTGTGCTGCTCTTGGTGTCAGCAGATCCTCACTCCTGGTATCCCTTGCTGTGTCTTCAGGCATTCTGACGGGACCAAGCTGATTCAAAAGGAAGAACCCGCTTCAGTTGTCTGCTTCCTAATGATCTCTCCCCTCTCCAGACGTGGGTGCGGCTCAATATGCAACCATATGCAAAAATTTAACAAAAAGGTCCGGATGGCTGCACTCCAATGAAAACGATTTCTTTGTTGTTATAATAAATCCATGCAGCAAGTTTCACACCGCTATAGCAGGTGCTTATTCATAGCTAAGTTTTAAAACAATGACAAAGACATATATCTGCAAGCAGGCAAAACCGTAAATGGGTGTAATTAGGCATTGTGTATGCCCACTACAGGTGACACAATGTTCACTTCTCTCTCACATGATCACAAGGTTAACTCATCAGACAAAAATAAAGACAAACAAGCAAAAACCATAAAAGATATATAAATAAAGACCAAAAATTTGATGGTGATGCATGCTTAACATAATTAAACCAACTGAAAAAGTGGAAAATATCCCACTCAAGAAAGTTTTCTAAAAGCAAAAGATTTATTAAAAAAAACCTTTCCATAAACATATGTGTGCATATATGTATATGTACTTTGATAAAAATGCCTGTAGAGTTTCCCGTCAGAAACACCTGTGCATGCCTCGCATTAGAATTCTCATGTAAACATATAAATATATAAGACCAAGGGACCAAGCTGATTATCTGGCATCCTCTAGGACAGGGATATGCAATTAGCGGACCTCCAGCTGTTGCAGAACTACAACTCCCATGAGGCATAGCAAGACTCTGACAGTCACAAGCATGACACCCTGAGGCAGAGGCATGATGGGACTTGTAGTTTTGCAACAGCTGGAGGTCCGCTAATTGCATATCCCTGCTCTAGGATTTGATCGGCCTCTTGGTGATGTCACTCGGAGACTCCGCCCACCTCTCCCCGCCTCCGAAGCTCCTTCAAGATGCCAATGCTGGCCATGCTCTACCAGTGAGTGGAGCTGTATGCGGGCTGTAACTTCTCTGCTGCTGGTGCCTCCTCTTCCCCTCCCTCTGAGACTCCTCCTCCTCTTCCCCGATGAAGGCTTTATGATGCTCGACCTCCAGGGATTCTTCCACCAGAATTTCTTTGCGCCCCATCCAGGAATGGTGCTGCTGCCTTCCGCTGGTGCCACCAGCCTGAGATGAAGCCACCACCGATCCGCTGTGCTCCTCATCATTCTCTTGAGTTTCTTGACCCGTAAGGTAATGCCTGACACTGCCTGATTCCATCTTCTCCTCCCTCTGATTCAGCCCTCTCTAAAAGCTGACAGGTGAGGGTCTTCATGGCAGCAGGGAGTTCTTCCAGAGCCAGCCGTATTATAGTGCCTTTGACTTGAGCTACACAGAAAATTCTCTCTGGCGACTGTCAAAAAGTCCTTCTGACAGCCTCATTAAATAAGCCCATAAAACCTTCCAGAAGGTTCTGGGGGGTCATATTACCCCAGCTGACCCATCCTTGACCTTCCAGAATATTCCTAAACATGTGACTCCAGCTGACCAATCACAATAAGCCCCACTGAAAACCATTACAATGGGGCCTATATATCGCCTGCCATGTTCCCATGAGGCCTAAAGAGTCTACCCCCTTTTCCTTATTCTCAGTAGGGATGGGTCGAATGATCCCCTGTTCGGATCGCACCAGAACTTTTGAACATCACAAAAAATGCCCATTTTGAAGGATTACAATTGTGCTCAAAGGTTTACATACCCTGGCAGAATTTATGATTTCTTGCCCATTTTTCAGAGAATATGAATGAAAACACAAAAACATTTCTTTCACTCATGGTTAGTGTTTGGCTGAAGCCATTTATTATCAATCAACTGTGTTTACTCCTTTTAAATCGTAATGGCAACAGAAACTACCCAAATGACCCTGATCAAAAGTTTACATACCCTGATGATTTTGGCCTGATAACATGCACACAATTTGACACAAAGGGGTTTGAATGGCTATTAAAGGTAATCATCTTCAACTGTGATCTGTTTGCTTGTAATTTGTGCGTGTGTGTGTGCATAAAAGGTCATTGAGTTTCTGGACTCTGACAGACCCTTGTATCTTTCATCCAGTGCTGCACTGAGGTTTCTGGATTCTGAGTCATGGGGAAAGCAAAATAATTGTCAAAGGATCTAAGGGAAAAGGTAGTTGAACTGTATAAAACAGGAAAGGGATATAAAAAGATTTCCAAGGAATTGAGAATGCCAGTCATCAGTTTTAAAACTCTAATCAAGAAGTGGAAAATGAGGGGTTCTGTTGAAACCAAGCCACGGTCAGGTAGACCAACTAAAATTTCAGCCACAACTGCTAGGAAAATTGTTTGGGATGCAAAGAAAAACCCACAAATAACTTCAGGTGAAATACAAGACTCTCTAAAAACATGTGGTGTAGCTGTTTCAAGAGGGATAATAAGGAGGCACTTGAAAGATGGATAAATAAATAAAAATCAATGATGCGCTAATATTAACCAATTAATATCACACTAGGTGCTAGATTCACAAGAAACGTGCAAAATTAAATCCAAGTGTATGAATAAAGTGTATACATAAACCTCTGTGTATAGATATAGTGGATAGATAATAATAAATATGAAACAATCCACTGTTAAAAAGACACACAGGACTCCTCTTAACATAGAAAACCAGAACCTGTTAAACAAGCTGATAGTGCATCAATAAACAGACCTCCTGTGCATAGATAAAGTGAATATATGGTTAATAAAATATTGTGAAAAATAATATAATCCACTAGTTAAGACACAGGGATAACTCCTCTTCACTTAAAAATCGGAGCCTTGTAAAGCAAGCTTGGGTGAATTGACAGCGGGTTGAATAATACCGTTCACCTGCCGGTACGGAGGGTTTGAAACAGGAAAATCTGGATGCCGCACACCGGATAAAGTTGAAAACATCTTCTTTATTATAAAACTTAGATCATAAAAAACAGGACAATCAGGCGGGTGGTACAGACACAGCTGACGCGTTTCGTGCTCTAGTTCGAGCGCTTACTCATAGCACCTGCCGGTACGGGCTAGTGGAATTCTCAGCTCTCAACGGCCATCCCCAAAATTGGGAAACGAAACCATTGCGCAGGAATTAAACTCAAGTGCATACATAAACGTACAAAGTAATCTCACTCACATATCCCCATTTAAATAGATTGCATGAGAATAAATGGTCAGCTACATTCAGCTCCGTGCTGCAACCTCATCATTCACCTCAAGTGTAAACACTGCTGAGAGCGTCACAGGCTCCTCCTTCCGACGCGTTGCGTCACCAGACACGTGACTTTTTCAAGGGTGCTCATGTGACAGCCCTGAGCGATATTTATAGTATGTGTACTGGTTGCCACAGTAACCCCGGGAGTCAATGCATCATCATACCATTAAGCGATCTCAGGAATACATGGTATTTTGAATTCCTAAACAACGTAGCATATCATTTATTTACATACAAAAATTAACACTAAACACCTTTAATACATTGTTTAAAATTCGTTCAAGCTGAATAAATGTATAAAAACGGTCTAGTTGCCTCAAACTTGATTAATCTTTTAAACATTTAAAAGAATGTAGAGCACTCCCCCATCATCATATGATGAGAGATTAATATATAGCCGGTTATACATCATAGGATGAATCCTCACTAACACATTATTAAATTCATAAAAATATTAATAAAAAATGCATGTTAAAATCACAATAAAAATAAATATAAATAGAAATAAAAATAGATAAAAGTTTTATATGTATTATAAACAACTATTGGAATAAAGATGAAAAATACAGAGCTATGTTTTGAGTTTAAAATTGTAAAATTTCAAGAGTCCGCTATGAAGCAGTTAAGATCAAATTCTATATTTAACCCCATGGTTCATGGTTGAACTGGATGGACTTGTGTCTTTTTTCAACCTGACTAACTATGTAACTATGTAACCCCATTGGCGTAAGTACACCCATATTATATATCCATTTGGATTCTTGTTTACTTAATTCCCTTACTTTATTACTGCCTCGCCAATGGGGTTTGTATTTGTCAATCGCCCAAAATTTTAATAATGTTGAATTTGTATCATGTCATAAGCAAAAATGCCGTGACACGCTGTGCTTTGGATAGCCTTTAATGATGTTTTGTATGTGTTCCCTGATGCGCTTCCACATCGGTCTTTTAGTTCTTCCCACATACTGAAATGAGCACGGGCATTGCAATACATGCACCACCCCCTCAGTTTTGCATGTCATAAAATCTTTGATCTGGTATTCTGTGTTATTACTGGTCGATTTGAAATTGGTGCATTTTTGACTATTTAGTTTCGTATTCTTGCATGCATAGCACCGCTTGCAAAGATAAAAACCTTTCCTTTGGAAAAAGATCAATTCCTGTGATTTATTTGGGGGGTCAAGAACATTTTTTGCAATTCTATCTCTTAGCGTGGGTGCCCTCCTATAAACAAATCGTGGTTTCTCTGGTAATATTTTTCGTAGTTGTTGATCGGCTAGAAGGAGTGGCCAATGTTTTTTAAAAATACGTTCAATCTGTCGATGTTGAATATTAAAATCCATAATCATTGGAACATCTTGATATTGTATGTGTTTTTTCGGTTTATCTTGGATTAATTCATCCCTTGTGATGTCCGACACCTCTTTAATTTTTTCCTTAATAAAATCCTTATTGTAACCCTTTTGGACAAACTTGTCTCCAACATCATTAGCCTGTTCCAGGAATGTACTCTTTTCCGTACAATTTCTTCTCAGGCGTATAAATTGCCCATTTGGTATATTTATCAGCCAGGGATCAAAATGATAGCTATCTGCAGGTATAAAACTATTCCTTTCAACTGGTTTAAAAAAAGTTTTTGTTAAAATTCCATTCGTGGTCACTTCTATAGCTAAATCCAAAAATTGTAGTGTTTTTTTACTCAATTGATAGGTCAGCTTTATGTTTTTTTTTTCATTTCTATTTAGTTTTTCCAAGAATTCTAAAAGGGGTTTTTCTTCTCCATTCCGCAGCATTATACAGTCATCAATGAATCTTCTGTACATTATAAGCTGTGGGGGGGGGGGGGGTGTTGCAGTATATTGCTTCCTCCTCCCATTGGGCCATAAATATGTTTGCTACGCTAGGAGCGTATTTGGCCCCCATACCAATACCATTGAGCTGTCTGTAAAATTCCGAGTTAAACCAAAAATAATTGTGCTCTAAACCAAATGCTAAACATCTTAAAATAAACCTTTTTTGCTTGGAAATTAGATTGCTATATTTATTCATAGCCCATTTTGAAGCTGCAATGGCATCCTCATGACCTATATTGGTGTAAAGAGATGATACATCTGCTGTGATCAGTATGTATTTTTGATCTGGCTGGATAACAACTTTGTTTAATTCCTGGATTAAATGTTTGGTGTCCCTTAGGTAGGCTGGTGTGGATGGAACTAACGGTTGTAAAAAGTTGTCCACATACTTCCCTATTCTTAAATTGATCGATTGAATACCATTAATAATGGGACGTCCAGGGGGTTTTTCTTGGTTTTTGTGCAGCTTAGGCACTGTATATATAATAGGTGCCCTGCACGTGTCCGGGACAAGATAACTCTCCTCCTTCTTAGTGAGTATATTTTTCATGCTTCCTTTCTTGATCAATTCCTGTAATTCAATTTTATACTCTCTGGTTTGATTCTCTTTTCAATTTTATGTAGGTGTTTGCATCATTTAATTGTTCTTGAAGTTCATTATTATAGTATTCTTTTGATAGGACCACAATTGCACCACCCTTATCCGCCGGTCTTCCTACCACTTTTTTATTTTCTTCTAATTCTTTTATTCCGCTTCTAATAACCTGAGGGTTTTTCATTCTTCTAATTTTTACTTTATCAACTTCTTGTGTCACCATTTTGTTAAAAACCTCGATGTGTTGATTATTATGGACTGGGGGGTTAAAAAGGGATTTATTCCTCAATTGGCTATGTATAACTCTTCCTGGTGTGTTGATAGTTCCCCTATTTTCTGAACTAGTAGCTACTGTTTGATTCAGCATATATTTATTAATGTTTAGCTTCCTTGTATATTTTTGAATATCCACATATAGGTTGAATTTGTTCAGATTGCATTTCGGTGCGTACTTAAGGCCTTTATCCAATAGCGATAATTCATTTTTTGTGAGATCCACTCCACTGATATTATATATTCCTTCACCCAAGCTTGCTTTACAAGGCTCCGGTTTTTAAGTGAAGAGGAGTTATCCCTGTGTCTTAACTAGTGGACTATTTTATTTTTCACAATATTTTATTAACCACATATTCACTTTATCTATGCACAGGAGGTCTGTTTATTGATGCACTATCAGCTTGTTTAACAGGTTCCGGTTTTCTATGTTAAGAGGAGTCCTGTGTGTCTTTTTAACAGTGGATTGTTTCATAATTTATTATTATCTATCCACTATATCTATACACAGAGGTTTATGTATACACTTTATTCATACACTTGGATTTAATTTTGCAAGTTTCTTGTGAATCTAGCACCTAGTGTGATATTAATTGGTTAATATTAGCGCATCATTGATTTTTATTTATTTATGCATTTTTGTGTAGTTCACATATTGATTGCAGCTATATTATTTGGGCATCTTTTAATATATTCTCACATAATTTGGTTCCCACTTCAGCGCTTTAGTTATTTTTTTCACCAATTTTAATTTTCACTGAACTCCACTTGAGCAGCAGGAATGGATATATTTAATTTTATGGAGAATCGCACGGTGGTGTTAGAAGAGGTATTTACCACTAACAATAGTATTGACACATGGGATTTAGATACCAATTTTAGGAAGTCAAACATTTAATGGAGAAAAAAGTAAGCTTGTGGTGGGACATTATAACCCATGAACAGTACATTAAGGAAAAAATTGTACCCAGAAGATTCAGATGGGATATTCCCATTAATGATGGTATTACTGATGATGATGGAGTCAACGAATGGCAGGGCCGATCCTAGGGTCACAGACGCCTGGGTGCAGAACTATTTCTGGCGCCCCTACGGGGGCGTGGTCATCTTACCAACTCCTCCCCTTTACAAATGTTTCTATGGCAATGCTTCAAACACAGATATGTTCCCCTAAGAACTCTTCGTTACCCTAGGATCCTCCCATGATCTTTTAACAATAAAGAAAATACAGAAAGACCGTACACTAATGAGACCTGGAGGGGAGTCTCTCTGATGCACACAGAGGGCTTCTGTTAGAGAGTCTGTTAGAAAGAGCCCCCAGACATAGTACAGGAGATGGTCAGAGACTGCAGACATACTACAGGAGATGATCAGAGACTGCAGACATACTACAGGAGATGATCAGAGACTGCAGACATACTACAGGAGATGATCAGAGACTGCAGACATAATACAGGAGATGATCAGAGACTGCAGACATGTTATAAGAGATGGTCAGAGACTGGAGATATAATACAGGAGATGGTCAGAGACTGCAGACATGTTACAAGAGATGGTCAGAGACTGCAGACATGTTACAAGAAATGGTCAGAGACTGCAGACATAGTACAGGAGATGGTCAGAGACTGCAGACATGATACAAGAGATGGTCAGAGACTGCAGTTCCTATGGACGTTGGTAAATATTGGCCTCTCACCTGACCCAGCGATACAGCAACAACGGTTCCTCTGATCAAGAGTCAGCTCACTCTGAATTGCCTGTGGCGACTCCGCTGGGTAGCACCCAGATCTGTATTCCTGCAATGACTCCATTCCTTTCTCCACCAAGGATGGCGCCAGGCTGTGTGGCTTTCCCTCTAGTGGCGCAGGTCAGCGGAGTTCTCTCTCTGATGGTGTTCTCTCAGCACTGTCCTCTCCCTCTGGAGTCCTGGGTGTACAGTACCTGACTGCGAGATTGTGTTTCGCGCTGGTTCTCGGCGACAGGGTACTGTGCATGTCGCGCTGGCTCACTCATCGGGAAAGGAAAACTTTGTTTTCCTTCCGTGATGAGTGACAGGCAGTGCTGACAGCTGTCTGGTATGAATCCTGAGGCGGGAACACCGCGCCAAATTTTAAATGAAAAAACCGGCGTGGGTTCCCCCCCCAGGGGCATACCAGGCCCTTAGGTCTGGCATGGATTGTAAGGGGAACCCCCTACGCCGAAAAATCGGAGTGGGGGTCCCCCCCAAAATCCATACCAGACCCTTATCCGAGCATGCAGCCCGGCCGGCCAGGAAAGGGGTGGGGACGAGCGAGCGCCCCCCCTCCTGAGCCGTACCAGGCCGCATGCCCTCAACATGGGGGGGGTGAGTGCCTTGGGGGAGGGGGGCACCCTGCGGGCCCCCCCATGCCAAAGCACCTTGTCCCCATGTTGATGAGGACAAGGGCCTCTTCCCGACAACACTGGCCGTTGGTTGTTGGGTTCTGCGGGCGGGGGGCTTATCGGAATCCAGGAGCTCCCTTTAATAAGGGGGCCCCCAGATCCCGGCCCCCCACCCTGTGTGAATGAGTATGGGGTACATGGTACCCCTACCCATTCACCTGGGGAAAAGTGTCAATATAAAAAAAACACAGTACACAGGTTTTAAGAGTAATTTATTAGTCAGCTCCGGGATCTTCTTCCGACTTCGGGGGGTCTCCTTCGAACTTCTCCCGGGGTTCGGCCTCTTCTCCCGGGCCCCGCCGCTATCTTCTTCCAGCTCTATTGCCAGCGAGGGGCCCGGTCTGCTGCCGCTGTCTCGCCGCCGCTGTCTCGCCGCCACTGTCTCGCCGCCGCTGTCTTGTCGCCGCTGTCTTGTCGCCGCTGTCTTGCCGCTGCTTCTCTTCTTCTCTTCTTCCCCGATGTTGACACGACGCTCTCTCTGGCTCGAATGCTGTGTGCGAGCTGCGGAGCCATTGATATAGGCGGTGACCTTATGACATCATGGTCCCAGCATGCGCAGGGACTCTGGCGTCATAAGGGGGCGTGACCCCCAGAGTCCCTGCGCATGCTGGGACCATGACGTCGTAAGGGAGCGGGGTCACCGCCTATATAAATGGCTCCGCAGCTCGCACACAGCATTCGAGCCGGAGAGAGCGTCGTGTCAACATCGGGGAAGAAGAGAAGAAGAGAAGCAGTGGCGAGTCAGCGGCGACAAGACAGCGGCGGCAGACCGGGCCCCTCGCTGGCAATAGAGCTGGAAGAAGATAGCGGCGGGGCCCGGGAGAAGAGGCCAAACACCGGGAGAAGTTGGAGAAGTTGGAAGGAGACCCCCCGAAGTCGGAAGAAGATCCCGGAGCTGACTAATAAATTACTCTTAAAACCTGTGTACTGTGTTTTTTTTATATTGACGCTTTTCCCCAGGTGAATGGGTAGGGGTACCATGTACCCCATACTCATTCACACAGGGTGGGGGGCCGGGATCTGGGGGCCCCCTTATTAAAGGGGGCTCCCGGATTCCGATAAGCCCCCCGCCCGCAGACCCCGACAACCAACGGCCAGGGTTGTCGGGAAGAGGCCCTTGTCCTCATCAACATGGGGACAAGGTGCTTTGGGGTGGGGGGGGCCCGCAGGGCGCCCCCCTCCCCCAAGGCACTCACCCCCCCATATTGAGGGCATGTGGCCTGGTACGGCTCAGGGGGGGGCGCTCGCTCGTCCCCACCCCCTTTCCTGGCCGGCCGGGCTGCATGCTCGGGTAAGGGTCTGGTATGGATTTTGGGGGGGACCCCCATGCCGATTTTTTGGCGTAGGGGGTTCCCCTTACAATCCATGCCAGACCTAAGGGCCTGGTATGCCCCTGGGGGGCGGTGTTCCCACCTCAGGATTCATACCAGACAGCTTTCCCGATGAGTGAGCCATCTCGGCGCTGGCTCCTGCGACGGGGCTCGCAGGTGTCAAATCTCGCCGAGAAATGCGGAGAGATTGACACAATATCGCGGTCACCTACTGTACTTCCCTGAAAGCTTTCCTGGGCTCCTAGCTCTCTCTCTCCCATTCAGCTGAGAATGCTGTGTGGGCTGCAGTTTCTGTGTTACAGTGGGGCTGCCAGTCCTTGGGACTACATGTCCCACAATCCTCTTCTTTGCTCCTTTTTTTTTTTCCCCGGCCGATATGAAGGCAGGGGAAGAACATAGTGCGAAGCTCACTAGTACAGCAGCGCGCACGAGGAGGAGAGGGAGAGGGGAAACAAGAGCCCGTGGCTGCAGTGGCGTCACTAGGGTTGGTGTCACCCAGTGTGGTAATACATGGTATCACCCCCTCCACCAACTATAGTCTCCCCTCAATACAGACCCCCCCTCCACTAAGTATAGACCCCCCTCCGTCAGTGCAGACCCCCCACTAAGTATAAACCCCTCCCTCAGTATAAACCCCCAGGACAAAACACCCCCCTTTATCAGAATAGACCCCCCTCAGGACAAACCACCCCTCCTCTATTAGTACAGACCCCCCTCAGGACGAACCACCCCTTCCATTAGTACAGAACCACCCCCCTCCATTAGTACAGAACCTCCCAGAACAAACCACCCCCTCCCTCCATTAGTACAGACCCCCCAGAACAAACCACCCCCCCTCCATTAGTACAGACCCGCCCAGAACAAACCACCCCCCTCCTTTAGTACAGACTCCCCCGGGACAAATCACCCCCACTCCATTAGTTCAGACCCCCCCAGGACAAACCACCCCCCTACATTAGTACAGACCCCAGGACAAATCACCCCCTCTACATTAGTATAGACCCCCAGGACAAACCACCCCCCCTACATTAGTACAGACCCCCAGGACAAATCACCCCCCCCTACATTAGTACAGACTCCCAGGACAAATCACCTCCCCCCACATTAGTTTAGAGCCCCAGGACAAATCCCCCCTACATTAGTATAGACCCCCAGGACAAATCACCCCCCCTACATTAGTATAGACCCCCCAGGAGAAATATCCCCCCCACATTAGTATAGACCCCCCTGGACAAACCACCCCCTCTACATTAGTACAGACCCCCCAGGACAAATCACCCCCCCTACATTAGTTTAGACCCCCCCAGGACAAACCACCCCCCTACATTAGTACAGACCCCCCAGGGCAAATCACCCCCCTACATTAGTTTAGACCCCCCAGACAAAACACCCCCCCCTACATTAGTATAGACCCCACCAGGACAAACCACCCCCCCCTACATTAGTACAGACCCCCCAGGGCAAATCACCCCCTCTACATTAGTACAGACCCCCCAGGGCAAATCACCCCCCTACATTAGTTTATACCCCCAGGACAAACCACCCCCCTACATTAGTACAGACCCCCAGGGCAAATCACCCCCCTACATTAGTTTAGACCCCCCAGACAAATCACCCCCCTACATTAGTATAGACCCCACCAGGACAAACCACCCCCCCCTACATTAGTACACACCCCCTAGGACAAATCACACCCCTACATTAGTACAGACACCCCAGGACAAATCACCCCACTACATTAGTATAGACCCCCAGGACAAACCCCCCCTACATTAGTACAGACCCCCCAGGACAAACCACCCCCCACATTAGTAGTATAGACCCCCCCAGGACAAATCACCTCCCTCCTACATTAGTTTAGACCCCCCAGGACAAATCACCCCCCCCTACATTAGTATAGACCCCCCAGGACAAACCACCCCCTCTACATTAGTACAGACCCCCCCAGGACAAATCACCCCCTACATTAGTTTAGACCCCCCAGGACAAACCACCCCCCTACATTAGTACAGACCCCCCAGGGCAAATCACCCCCCTACATTAGTTTAGACCCCCTGGACAAATCCCCCCCTACATTAGTATAGACCCCACCAGGACAAACCCCCCCCCCCCACATTAGTACAGACCCCCCTCAGGACGAACCACCCCCTCCATTAGTACAGAACCACCCCCCTCCATTAGTACAGAACCCCCAGAACAAACCACCCCCTCCCTCCATTAGTACAGATCCCCCAGAACAAACCACCCCCCATTAGTACAGACCCCCCCCCAGAACAAACCACCCCCCTCCATTAGTACAGACTCCCCCGGGACAAATCAACCCCTCCATTAGTTTAGACCCCCCAGGACAAATGACCCCCCTACATTAGTACAGATCCCCAGGACAAACCACCCCCCCTACATTAGTACAGACCCCAGGACAAATCACCCCCCTACATTAGTATAGACCCCCCAGGACAAACCACGCCCCCTACATTAGTACAGACCCCCCAGGACAAATCATCCCCCCTACATTAGTATAGACCCCCCAGGACAAACCCCCCCCCCCCACATTAGTACAGACCCCCCCCAGGACAAACCACCCCCCTACATTAGTACAGACCCCCCAGGACAAATCATCCCCCTTCATTAGTATAGACCCCCCAGGACAAATTACCCCCCCTACATTAGTACAGATCCCCCCAGGACAAACCACCACCCCTACATTAGTATAGACACCCCCAGGACAAACCACCCCCTCTACATTAGTACAGATCCCCCAGGACAAATCCTCCCCCCTACATTAGTATAGACCCCCCCAGGACAAACCACCCCCCCTACATTAGTACAGATCCCCCAGGGCAAATCACTACCCTACATTAGTTTAGACCCCCAGGACAAACCACCCCCCTACATTAGTACAGACCCCCAGGGCAAATCACCCCCTTACATTAGTTTAGACCCCCTAGACAAATCACCCCCCCTACATTAGTATAGACCCCACCAGGACAAACCACCCCCCCCTACATTAGTACACACCCCCTAGGACAAATCACCCCCCTACATTAGTACAGACACCCCAGGACAAATCACCCCACTACATTAGTATAGACCCCCCAGGACAAACCCCCCCTACATTAGTACAGACCCCCCAGGACAAACCACCCCCCCACATTAGTAGTATAGACCCCCCCAGGACAAATCACCTCCCCCCTACATTAGTTTAGACCCCCCAGGACAAATCACCCCCCCTACATTAGTATAGACCCCCCAGGACAAACCACCCCCTCTACATTAGTACAGACCCCCCCAGGACAAATCACCCCCTACATTAGTTTAGACCCCCCAGGACAAACCACCCCCCTACATTAGTACAGACCCCCCAGGGCAAATCACCCCCCTACATTATTTTAGAGCCCCCGGACAAATCCCCCCTACATTAGTATAGACCCCACCAGGACAAACCACCCCCCCTACATTAGTACAGACCCCCCTCAGGACGAACCACCCCCTCCATTAGTACAGAACCACCCCCCTCCATTAGTACAGAACCCCCAGAACAAACCACCCCCTCCCTCCATTAGTACAGATCCCCCAGAACAAACCACCCCCCATTAGTACAGACCCCCCCAGAACAAACCACCCCCCTCCATTAGTACAGACTCCCCCGGGACAAATCAACCCCTCCATTAGTTTAGACCCCCCAGGACAAATGACCCCCCTACATTAGTACAGACCCCCCAGGACAAACCACCCCCCCTACATTAGTACAGACCCCAGGACAAATCACCCCCCTACATTAGTATAGACCCCCCAGGACAAACCACGCCCCCTACATTAGTACAGACCCCCCAGGACAAATCATCCCCCCAACATTAGCATAGACCCCCCCAGGACAAACCACCCCCCCACATTAGTACAGACCCCCCCAGGACAAACCACCCCCCCTACATTAGTACAGACCCCCCAGGACAAATCATCCCCCTTCATTAGTATAGACCCCCCAGGACAAATCATCCCCCTTCATTAGTATAGACCCCCCAGGACAAATTACCCCCCCTACATTAGTACAGATCCCCCCAGGACAAACCACCACCCCTACATTAGTATAGACCCCGCAGGACAAACCACCCCCCCCTACATTAGTACAGATCCCCCAGGAGAAATCCTCCCCCCTACATTAGTATAGACCCCCCCAGGACAAACCACCCCCCCTACATTAGTACAGATCCCCCAGGACAAATCATCCCCCCTACATTAGTATAGACCCCCCCAGGACAAACCACCACCCCACATTAGTACAGACCCCCAAGACAAACCCCCCCTACATTAGTAGTATAGACCCCCCCAGGACAAATCACCTCCCCCACATTAGCACAAACCCCCCCTCCATTAGGCTAATTAAAAACACCCGGGCGGCAGCTGGAGAGGAGAGGACGGTGTGCAGCCGCGCCGCCCGGGTGGAGAACAGAACGTGTCAGGCTTGGGCACATGGCCGTGGCTGGTCTCTCTGCACACAGAGACAGCCGCTCTGGTCTCTGGCTGTTTCGCTCTCCTCCTCTGACAGGAGGAGGGAGGGGGGATGGGCACAGCAGCGGCGGTGACCAGCGGAGAGAGAGCCGCCTACGGATAAGGAGAGGAGGGAGGGGAGCACTCTGGCGCTTCAGCGCCCTCACCTCTGTGGCGCCTGGGTGCACTGCACCCCGTGCACCCCGGCCAGGATCGGCCCTGACGAATGGTACAAATTCTTCAATGAGAAAGGCATAGAAGTATTAGAATTTCTAGTGAAAAGGAAACAAAGAAAAGTTGCGATGATAAACCAACAAATCGCAGAGTGTAAAATCGCATTAGAGGCCCAGAAAGTTACACCATCTTTTGTCACACTTACAAATCAGCTAAACAAAGTTCTGGAAAGGAAAGATTTAGAGATTAAACAAAGGAAAAGAAGGAAATATTTGAGAGATACCAATGACTACAAATTAGAGCAAAGCTATAAATGGCAATTGAACCTGAAAGAAGGTAAAACTGGTTCTACTATGTCCTCTCCAGAAAGAGAGGTACGAATATTAACCCCTAATAGGGATCAAAGATATAGATCTCTGATTAGACATTATGAGGACAATACAGAAAGACTAAAACAGAGGCAATTTTTTTTTTTTTGAGGGGGGGGGTGGGGGTGGGGGTATAGTGAACGGTGTCTGTGTGTGTGTTTTTGTTTTGGTTTTTTTCATTTACATTTATTATTTTTTACAATTTTTTTTTTTATTCTTTATTGCACTATGTGTGTGTTTTTTTTTTTTTTTTAATCAGCCCTGTTGGGGGGCTTTGGTGAGATATCAGGGGTCTTAACAGACCTCTGATATCTCCCCCTTGAGACAGAGAAATAGACTGAGGATAGAGATTCCCCAGTCCCTTTCTCTGCAGCGTCAGCTGCACTGACAATGAATGGAGAGAAGACAACGGCTCCTCTCCATTCATAAACTGACACATTGTAATCACAGGAGATTACAATGTTTCAGTTATGTGAATTGAAAGAGTCAGCTGACTCTCTCCATACACACAGCGGAGAGACAGCAGAACGGAGGGGACAGACGAAGAGAGAGGGGGACAACGGAAAGCCGGAACGGATGGGGACAGCGGAGGGGGACAGAGGAACGCATGGGGACAGCGGAGGGGGACAGAGCAAAGAAGAAGGACAGCGGGGGGGGGGGCAGAGGAACGGAGGAGGACAGCGGAGGGGGACAGAGCAAAGAAGGAGGACAGCGGGGGGGACAGAGGAACGGAGGGGGACACAGCAATGGAGCAGGACAGCAGAGGGGGACAGAGGAACGGAGGAGGACTAAGAAGGAGGAGGTGACAGTCAGCGGTGATCGCGTGTGGGGGAATTACAAGCACCGATCACCGCTGTATGTCACTAAGCAGCTGAAAGCCGCGGGGGGGAAGCTAGTAACTCCCCCACACGTCCATCACCGCTGAGAGTCAAGGTATCGGCGGAAGCATCGGGAGCATTTGCCCGAGTACAAGTACTTGGGCAAATGCTTGGTATTGGTGCCGATACCGATACTAGTATCTGTATCGGGACAACCCTAGTTATGATCAACATAATGGACAATATAATAATGAGTACTCCAATCCTCCTAGATATAGACACCAGACGCAGGGAAACCAAGGATGACCTGTGTACAATTATTCAGACAACTCACACTACTATCAAAATGATAGACAAGATGAAAGAGAGCGTCCCCAATATCAGTACCAACATGATGGTGATCGAGGACAATATGATTATTATCAATATGGACCTAGAAACAGTCCTATAAATACGCAGAATCGATATGAAGCACTGAGAGATCACAGAGATTCGAACCCACGACACCTTTTTTAGTCCCCCTCGGCAGGACAGAACCACCAATGTAAGAAGTCCAAACGGAAGAGGGGATGCAGAGGAGGACACAAGACCCAAAAGGAAGAGAGAGTAGTAGGCGAAGGAATATATAATATCAGTGGAGTGGATCTCACAAAAAATGAATTATCGCTATTGGATAAAAGTCTTGAGTACGCACCGAAACGCAATCTGAACAAATTCAACCTATATGTGAATATTAAAAAATATACAAGGAAGCTAAACATTAATAAATATATGTTGAATCAAACAGTAGCTACTAGTTCAGAAAATAGGGGAACTATCAACACACCAGGAAGAGTTACACATAGCCAATTGAGGAATAATTCCCTTTTTAACCCCCCAGTCCATAATAATCAACACATTGAGGTTTTTAACAAAATGGTGACACAAGAAGTTGATAAATTAAAAATTAGAAGAATGAAAGACCCTCAGGTTATTAGAAACGGAATAAAAGAATTAGAAGAAAATAAAAAAGTGGTAGTAAGACCGGCGGATAAGGTTGGTGCAATTGTGGTCCTATCAAAAGAATACTATAATAATGAACTTCACGAACAATTAAATGATGCAAATACCTACATAAAATTGAAAAAGAATCCAACCAGAGAGTATAAAATTGAATTACAGGAATTAATCAAGAAAGGAAGCATAAAAAATATACTCACTAAGGAGGAGAGTTATCTGGGTCCCAGACACGTGCAGGGTACCTATTATATATACAGTGCCTAAGCTGCACAAAAACCAAGAAAAACCCCCTCGACATCCCATTATTAATGGTATTCAATCGATCAACTCAAGAATAGGGAAGTATGTGACAACTTTTTACAACCGTTAGTACCATCCACACCAGCCTACCTAAGGGACACCAAACATTTAATCCAGGAATTAAACAAAGTACAGAAGATTCATTGATGACTGTATAATGCTGCGGAATGGAGAAGAAAAACCCCTTTTAGAATTCTTGGAAAAACTAAATAAAAATGAAAAAAACATAAAGCTGACCTATCAATTGAGTAAAAAAACACTACAATTTTTGGATTTAGCTATAGAAGTGACCACCAATGGAATTTTAACAAAAACCTTTTTTAAACCAGTTGAAAGGAATAGTTTTATACCTGCAGATAGCTGTCATTTTGATCCCTGGCTGATAAATATACCAAAGGGGCAATTTATATGTCTGAGAAGAAATTGTACGGAAAAGAGTACATTACTGAAACAGGCTAATGATGTTGGAGACAAGTTTGTCCAAAAGGGTTACAATAAGGATTTTATTAAGGAAAAAATTAAAGAGGTGTCGGACATCACAAGGGATGAATTAATCCAAGATAAACCGAAAACGAAAAAACAAATACAATATCAAGATGTTCCAATGATTATGGATTTTAATATTCAACATCAACAGATTGAACGTATTTTTAAAAAACACTGGCCACTCCTTCTAGCCGATCAACAACTACGAAAAATATTACCAGAGAAACCACGATTTGTTTATAGGAGGGCACCCACGCTAAGAGATAGAATTGCAAAAAATGTTCTTGACCCCCCCAAATAAATCACAGGAATTGACCTTTTTCCAAAAGAAAGGTTTTTATCCTTGCAAGCGGTGCTATGCATGCAAGAATACGAAACGAAATGGTCAAAAATGCACCAATTTCAAATCGACCAGTAATAACACAGAATACCAGATCAAAGATTTTATGACATGCAAAACTGAGGGGGTGGTGTATGTATTGCAATGCCCGTGCTCATTTCAGTATGTGGGAAGAACTAAAAGACCGATGTGGAAGCGCATCAGGGAACATGTACAAAACATCATTAAAGGCTATCTAAAGCACAGCGTGTCACTGCATTTTTCCTTATGCCATGATAAAAATCCAACATTATTAAAATTTTGGGCGATAGACAAATACAAACCCCATTGGCGAGGCAGTAATAAAGTAAGGGAATTAAGTAAACAAGAATCCAAATGGATATATAATATGGGTGTACTTACGCCATTGGGGTTAAATATAGCGTTTGATCTTAACTGCTTCATAGCGGACTCTTGAAATTTTACAATTTTAAACTCAAAACATAGCTCTCTATTTTTCATCTTTATTCCAATAGTTGTTTATAATACATGTAAAACTTTTATCTATTTTTATTTCTATTTCTATTTATTTTTATTGTGATTTTAACATGCATTTTTTATTAATATTTTTATGAATTTAATAATGTGTTAGTGAGGATTCATCCTATGATGTATAACCGGCTATATATTAATCTCTCATCATATGATGATGGGGGAGTGCTCTACATTCTTTTAAATGTTTAAAAGATTAATCAAGTTTGAGGCAACTAGACTGTTTTTATACATTTATTCAGCTTGAATGAATTTTAAACAATGTATTAAAGGTGTTTAGTGTTAATTTTTGTATGTAAATAAATGATATGCTACGTTGTTTAGGAATTCAAAATACCATGTATTCCTGAGATCGCTTAATGGTATGATGATGCATTGACTCCTGGGGTTACTGTGGCAACCAGTACACATACTATAAGTATCGCTCAGGGCAGTCACATGAGCACCCTTGAAAAAGTCACATGTCTGGTGACGCAACGCGTCGGGAGGAGGAGCCTGTGACGCTCTCAGCAGTGTGTACACTGGAGGTGAATGAGGAGGTTGCAGCACGGAGCTGAATGTAGCTGACCATTTATTGTCATGCGATCTATTTAAATGGGGATATGTGAGTGAGATTACTTTGTACGTTTATGTATGCACTTGAGTTTAATTCCTGTGCAATGGTTTCATTTCCCAATTTTGTTTTCTATACTGGGGATGGCCGTTGAGAGCTGAAAATTCCACTAGCCAGTACTGGCATGTGAACAGTATTATTCAACCCGCTGTCAATTCACCCAAGCTTGCTTTACAAGGCTCCGGTTTTTAAGTAAAGAGGAGTTATCCCTGTGTCTTAACTAGTGGACTATTTTTTTTTTCACAATATTTTATTAACCACATATTCACTTTATCTATGCAGGAGTCCTGTGTGTCTTTTTAACAGTGGATTGTTTCATAATTTATTATTATCTATCCACTATATCTATACACAGAGGTTTATGTATACACTTTATTCATACACTTGGATTTAATTTTGCACGTTTCTTGTGAATCTAGCACCTAGTGTGATATTAATTGGTTAATATTAGCGCATCATTGATTTTTATTTATTTATGCATTTTTGTGTAGTTCACATATTGATTGCAGCTTTATTATTTGGGCATCTTTTAATATATTCTCACATAATTTGGTTTCCACTTCAGCGCTTTAGTAATTTTATCACCAACTTGAAAGATGCATCGGTTGCATGGTCAAGTCGCCAGAAGAAAGCCATTACTACACAATGGCCACAAAGTATCCCGCTTACAATATGCCAAACATCACAGAGACCAGCCTCAAACCTTCTGGCACAAAGTCATCTGGAGTGATGAGATCAAAATTGAGCTTTTTGGCCACAACCATAAATGCTACATTTGGGGAGGAGTCAACAAGGCCTATGATGAAAGGTACGGAGGTGGATCGCTGATGTTTTGGGGATGTGTGAGCTACAAAGGCACAGGAAATTTGGTCAAAATTGTTGGCAAGATGAAGGAACATTTGCATTCATCAGCCAGGAAGCTGCGCATGGGACGTACTTGGACATTCCAACATGACAATGATCCAAAACACAAGGCCAAGTCAACCTGTCATTGGCTACAGCAGAATAAAGTGAAGGTTCTTGAGTGGGCATCTCAGTCTACTGACCTCAATATCATTGAGCCACTCTGGGAAGATCTCAAATGTGCAGTTCATGCAAGACAGCCCAAGAATTTACAGGAACTGGAGGCTTTTTGCCAAGAGGAATGGGCAGCGTTACCATCTGATAAGATAAAGAGCCTCATTCACAAATACCACAAAAGACTTCAAGCTGTCATTGATGTTAAAGGGGGCAATACACGGTATTAAGACCTGGGGTATGTAAATTTTTCATCAGGGTCATTTGGGGAGTTTCTGTTGCTATTATGATTTAAAAAGAGTAAAATCAGTTGATTGATAATAAATGGCTTCAGCCAAACACTAAACATGAGTGAAAGAAAAGTTTTTGTGTTATCATTCATATTCTCTGAAAAATGGCCATAAATTTATCAATTCTGCCAGGGTATGTAAACTTATGAGCACAACTGTATATGCAAGTAATTGGGATACAATGGTTATGGGGGTTCAGGTACTGCCCTGGGGGACATATATCAATGAAAAAAAAGTTTGTAAAAAACTTTATTTTTTAAATGAACAGTGATTTATTCATGTTTAAAGTTACTTAGTTACATAGTTGGTAAGGTTGAAAATTGACACAAGTCCATCAAGTCCAACCTATGTGTGTGATTATATGTCAGTATTACATTGTATATCTCTGTATGTTGCGGTCGTTCAGGTGCTTATCCAATAGTTTCTTGAAACTAGCAATGCCCCTGAGACCACTACCTGTGGAAGGGAATTCCACATCCTTGCCGCTCTTATGCCCCGTACACACGGTCGGACATTGATTGGACATTCCGACAACAAAATCCATGGATTTTTTCCGACGAATGTTGGCTCAAACTTGTCTTGCATACACACGGTCACACAAAGTTGTCGGAAAATCCCATCGTTCTGAACACGGTGACGTAAAACACGTACGTCGAGACTATAAACGGGGCAATAGTCAATAGCTTTCGTCTCTTAATTTATTCTGAGCATGCGTGGCACTTTGTCCGTCGGATTTGTCTACACACGATCGGAATTTAAAGGATCGGATTTTGTTGTCGTAAAATTTTATAGCATGCTCTCAAACTTTGTGTGTCGGAAATTCCGATGGAAAAAGTCCGATGGAGCCCACACACGGTCGGAATTTCCGACAACAAGCTCCGATCGCACATATTCCGTCGGAAAGTCCCACCGTGTATACAGGGCATAACAGTAAAGAACCCTCTACGTAGTTTAAGGTTAAACCTATTTTCTTCTAATTTTAATGAGTGGCCATGAGTCTTGTTAACTCCCTTCTGCGAAAAAGTTTTATCCCTATTGTGGGGTCACCAGTATGGTATTTGTATATTTAAATCATATCCCCTCTCAAACGTCTCTTCTCCAGAGAGAATAAGTTCAGTGCTCGCAACCTTTCCTCATAACTAATATCCTCCAGACCCTTTATGAGCTTTGTTACCCTTCTTTGTACTCGCTCCATTTCCAGTACATCCTTCCTGAGGACTGGTGCCCAGAACTGTACAGCATACTCTAGGTGCGGCCAGACCAGAGTCTTGTAGAGTGGGAGAATTATCGTTTTATCTCTGGAGTTAATCCCTTTTTAATGCATGCCAATATTCTGTTTGCTTTGTTAGCCGCAGCTTGACATTGCGTGCCATTTCTGAGCCTATCATCTACTAGGAGCCCCAGGTCCTTTTTCATCCTAGATTCCCCCAGAGGTTCTCTCCCCAGTGTATAGATTGCATTCATATTTTTGCCACCCAAATGCATTATTTTACATTTTTCTACATTGAACCTCATTTGCTATGTAGTTGCCCAGCCCATTAATTTGTTCAGATCTTTTTCCAAGGTTTCCATATCCTGCGGAGAAGTTATTGCCCTGCTTAGTTTAGCATCGTCCACAAATACAGAGATTGAACTGTTTACCCCATCCTCCAGGTCGTTTATGAACAAATTAAATAGGATTGGTCCCAGCACAGAACCCTGGGGGACCCCACTACCCACCCCTGACCATTCTGAGTACTCCCCATTTATCACCACCCTCTGAACTCGCCCTTGTAGCCAGTTTTCAATCCATCAACTCACCCTATGATCTATGCCAACCGACCTTATTTTGTACAGTAAACGTTTATGGGGAACTGTGTCAAATGCTTTTGCAAGATCCAGATACACCATGTCTATGGGCCTTCCTTTATCTAGATGGCAACTCACCTCCTCATAGATGGTTGATAGATTGGTTTGGTAAGAACGATTCTTCATGAATCCATGCTGATTACTGCTAATGATATTGTTCTCATTACTAAAATCTTGTATATAATCCCTTATCATCCCCTCCGTAGTTTACATACTATTGATGTTAGGCTAACTGGTCTGTAATTCCCAGGGATGTATTTTGGGCCCTTTTTAAATATTGGTGCTACATTGGCTTTTCTCCAATTAGATGGTACCATTCCAGTCAGTAGACTGTCAGTAAAAATTAGGAACAAGGGTCTGGTAATTAATTGACTGAGTTCCCTAAGTACCCTCGGGTGCAAGCCATCTGGTCCTGGTGATTTATTAATGTTAACTTTTTCCAAATCTAATTTTAATTCTGTCCTCTGTTAACCATGAAGGTGCTTCCTGTGATGTGTCATGAGGATAAACACTGCAGTTTTGGTTACTGAAGCCCCCTGATTCCCTCGTGAAGACTGAGGAGAAGAATAAATTCAATACCTTAGCCATCTCCCCATCCTTTGTAACCAGATTTCTTTCCTCATTCTTTATGGAGCCAATATGGTCTGTTCTCCCATTTTTACTGTTTACATACTTAAAGAATTTCTTGGTATTTTTTTGCTCTCCTCCACTATGTGTCTTTCATGTTCTATCTTAGCCGTCCTTATTGCACCCTTACATTTCTTATTGCATTCTTTATAAAGTCTGAATGCTGATGATGATCCCTAAACCTTGTATTTTTTGAGTGAAAGCATTAATATGAAAAATTCCTTTCAATATAGTGCCTAGGGGTCCCCTTTGTCTACCTGTAAAGTGGCACATCTGTACTGTGTACAGAAGTTGCTGCAGCAATAATTGCATTTATAAAGCCAAAAAAATGACATTTTCCCTGCAAGCTTTCTTTATTTTGTAAGCAACGGCTTTCAGAGCCGGTCTGTATGATGAGGCCACTCGTGTAGTGGAATGTAGTGCACTGGAAACAAGATTAGAGATTTTTGGAAAAAATGTTGGTGTCTCTTCCACAGACTTTGCATTGAAGTAACAGATGTGGAAAAATTGGTCTTTGGGTGTCGGTGGCGCCTTCACACCGTAACCCTATAGAGGTACTCTTGATGAAAGCTAGAATTGGTCTTGCTGTCAAAAATTGTAATGATATGCACCTGTCAGTCAAGTGCAGAAAAAATGGTCTTTGGGTGTTAATTGTGCCCATGAAACCTACGACAAAAAAATTCTTCCAAATCTAATCAACACCCACAATGCTAGGCAGCCTAGAAGTCCTGCAGAGATTCCACATCCCAAAAACACTTCATCAGCGACATCGGCATCAGTGGTTTCATGGCTGCTGGTAATCCAGGAATGATTCATTTTGATAAATGTCAGACGATCAGTAACAAAACCTCCAGCAGCACTGAATGCCCGTTCAAAAGCACGCTGGATGCAGGGCAGCCCAGCAGCTCAATTGCATACTGGGCAAGTTCTGGCTAGTGATCTATTCAGCTCAATTGCAGCTTAATTGCATACTGGGCAAGTTCTGGCTAGTGATTTATTCTCATGACCCAGTAAGCCAGTGGATCGTCAACTGGAAAGCTCTCCATCTTTGTTTTCGCCCCTAGATAATCGTCCACCATATGATGCAGACACTGCCAATGGGATGTGGAAGCTGACAGCTGTGGGCGGTGAGGACTAAAAAAATTGTGAAAAGCAACACTTAGGCGGCTGCCTTCTCCACCGCTCCTCTCTTGACCAACAGAAGCCTCAAAACTATGTTTTCCACAACACTGTAACCTAATAGAGCCGGGAAAAGCGTTAAATAAACTCCTCTTTAAGGTGTTTTCAAGAGATTTCATCTTCTGCACTCTCTGTGGGGATGGGAGTAGTTCTGAGACTTTCCCCTTGTAACTGTGGTCAAGGTGGGTTTCCAACCAATAGTGATCCTTCTCCTTTATGCCACGTATTCTTGGGTCCTTTCACAGGCTTTGAAGCATGAGGGATCCCATGCACCCCAAATTTGTGGAGGCATGAGATGCAGACTCTTCAGGTTCACTGAGGATTACAGTATATAGTGACTGGAAACCAGCCATTGTGGTACAACACATTCTGGAAAGGGGACAGAATCCACCAGATAGAAAGGCAGAAGTTGTAGAGCCAACATCTTTGACAAGCTTGCATTTAGACGCTGGGCATGTGGGTGGCAGATGTGCTGCAAGGACCTGGGATACCCTGTGCTATACCCTCATCCCTGTCAGTGGAGGCTGCTGAGAGGTCATGAGGTATAATGGGGGCAGACTGAGGTGAATAAGGAGGAGGAACATAATTGCGCCCCTTTTGTTTGGCTTTCAGGTGCTTTTGCCAACAGGCTGAGTGGTGGGAGGTTAAATGCCTTGTCAAGCATGTGGTACCCAAATGGCTGGTGTATTTGCCATCCTTGATGTGCTTGAGATAAAGTTTGCAAATTTCAACACAAATTGCAATTGGCTGCACATGTGCTAAAAAAGCCCCAGACAGCTGAGCTGTGGGAAGTGGGCCGGGAGATAACAGCTCCGCAATGTGATGGAATAGGGTGGCTTCTCTTTACTCTTCCATGATGGCTGCCTCGTTGGGGTTGTGCCTCACCCTCACTTTCCTTCTCTGCCCTATCTGGCACCCAAATCATGTCAGTGACCTCATCATCATCATCTCCTCCATCCTCATTACCACTGGAGGAAACTTGGCAATACGCTGCAGCTGGGGGAACATGATTGCCAATTTGTGTACCAGTGTTCTCCCCTCTCTGTAGGCTCATGTTCCTGTCTTCCTCAACCTTAGAGCCAACATCTGAATCAAGTAATGGCTGTACATCATCAAGGTGCAAGTGGCTGATGCTGTGTTTAAATAACTCAGCTGACTCCTCCATGCCTGATGCTGGGGCTATGGCAGGAATAGCTGTGGACAAGGAGGCAGGTTTAGCCACTCTGGCAGCTGCAGTGGACTGTGCACTAGTCTCTGCTTGGGTGACGGAGGATGAGGAGAATGAGGGTGGTTTAGTAAGCCAGTCCACCACCTCCTTTGCATGCTGTCGCTGGATAGCACGGGCAACATCACTAAACAGGGGAAATGATGCCCTGCCCGAGGACTGTTTTTGTGGGGTTTTTTGTTTTTGCTTTTTTCTTTCTTTTCTTCTCTCTCTCTCCCCCTTTTTCCCTCCTGAGAAGTGCTTCATTATGAAATGCAATAGATATCAAAATAACCAACAGAGAGAAGAATATCTCAACAGGACACGAATACATCAACCTTACGGCAAACCTAGCAGAACCTCGCTACAGAAGTGGATACCCAAAGTACCGGTCAACACTACTTACCTACCAGCGGACATGGCGGACATCCCATTAGTATCCTGGAACGTTAGGGGATTACATTCCCCGCTGAAGCGCACCATGATTCGCATGTGCCTGAAGAAGTACATTCCCGGAATTCTTTGCTACCAAGAAACCCACTTGACTGCGGACACTGTGAGCTTCCTGAGATACTCCTGGGTGGGAAAGGCCTATCACTCCACGCACACCTCCTATTCCAGGGGGGTGAGCGTGTTGATCCATGGTAACCTGGACTTTGAAGAAATTGCACATGAAATTGATAGTGAAGGTCGATATGTTTTTCTTCATTGCAGGTTGGGCACATTGACTTGTGTGCTGGCGGTAGTATATATTCCCCCCCCTTCACGGCGGCGGTGCTTAGGTCCCTGCTGACATTTATGGATGGCAGGCCTGACGCACCGCTGTTGGTAACGGGGGACTTTAACTGCTGCTTAAATCCAGTGGAAGATAGACACCCAGGACCCGGAGCCTCTGCCCTCTCCAGGGTTACCCCCCTGGCGCGGTTGTTGCAAGAGGTGGGCTGGGTGGATGTCTGGAGACATAGGAACCCAGGAGTGAGACAATTTACATGCTTTTCCAAAACCCATGGTTGTTTATCTAGAATTGACCTGGGGGTGTGCAGCTTAAACATGCTCCCGTTTGTTTCTGATATGATACATAGGCCCCGCAGTGTATCCGACCACTCACCAGTGGTTATACGGCTTATAATTGCCCCAATAGCTACACTACCTAAAGCCCCCTGGAAGTTCAATGCTTTTTGGTTGAAACTGTTCCGCTCACATGAGGGGATAGTTGGGAGCATGTGTGAGTTTTTCCGCACCCAGGATCCAAATGAATCGATAATTGGGCAATGGGATGCCTTCAAGGCATATTTGAGGGGTGTGTTAATAGCTGAAATGAATAAGGTTAAACAGGACTCTTCCGCACTTAAAAATGAACTTGAAACCAAAGTACAGGAGATGGAGCAGTTATATGTCACGGATCCTTCTGATTCGACCAGGGAGGCATGGCAGGTGGCTCTCTCTGCGTACCGACAGCTGCTATCCTCCTCGGCCGATAAGAAGAGATTCTTTGCTAAGCAGGCGTTTTTTGAGGAGGGCGAGAAAACAGGCCGCATACTAGCGAGAATCGCAAATTCGTACCAGAAGTCCCCAACTATAGGTGCTATCAGGACTAAAGCGGGTAACATAGTTAACACGCCTGAGAAAGTGATGCAGGAACTAAATACTTTTTATGAAGATTTGTATAAGCCGGGTACATCTTATACATCTGAGGAGTTAGAACAATACTTAGAACAGATAGATTTCCCTAGATTAAACAAAGATCAGAGAGGGCTCTTGGAGAATCCTCTTACAGTGGAAGAACTACAGGATGCGGTTGGATCTTTTCCTAACTGCAAAGCGCCCGGGGAAGACGGAATCCCCATAGAAATATACAAACAGTATCCTACTGAATTATTGCCCCAGTTGCTTAAAGTCTTTAATAGAGCCCGGGAGGAAGGCCGTCTACCAGCATCAATGTCAAAGGCCAATATTGTTTTGCTGCTCAAGCCTGGTAAGGATCCAGTAGATCCCGGGGCGTATCGCCCGATTTCTCTGCTACAGAGTGACGTGAAAATATTAGCGAAAGCTCTGGCCATTAGACTAAATGGAGTTATTACTTCGATTGTCCATGGAGACCAAGCTGGTTTTATGCCCAACAAATTGACGGCAGTCAATTTGAGAAGGCTATTCCTTAACCACTTGCCGACCGCCGCACGACGATGTACGTCGACAAAGCGGCACGGGCAGGCAAAAGGGCTTACCTGTACGTCCCTGCCTGCCCGCGGGTGGGGGGTCCGATCGGACCCCCCCCCGGTGCCTGCGACGGTCGGCAAATGTCCCCCGGCGATCGGTGGTGAGGGGGAGGCCATCCATTCGTGGCCCCCCCCTCGCGATCGCTCCCAGCCAATGGGATCATTTCCCTGCCTCTGTATTGTACACAGAGGCAGAGGAAATGATGTCATCTCTCCTCGGCTCGGTATTTTCCGTTCCGGGCCGAGGAGAGAAGACTGGAATGTGAGTGCACAAACACACACACACACAGTAGAACATGCCAGGCACACATTACACCCCGATCCCCCCCCCCGATCGCCCCCCGATCCCCCCCCAATCACCCCCCCCCCCCCCCCCCGTCACAAACTGACACAAAGCAGGTTTTTTTTTTTTTTTTTTTTTTTTCTGATTACTGTATTGGTGTCAGTTTGTGACAGTTAGTGTGTTAGGGCAGTGAATGTTAGGCCCCCTTTAGGTCTAGGGTACCCTCCTAACCCCCCCTAATAAAGTTTTAACCCCTTGATCACCCCCCGTCACCAGTGTCACTAAGCGATCATTTTTCTGATCGCTGTATTAGTGTCGCTGGTGACGCTAGTTAGGGACATAAATATTTAGGTTCGCCGTCAGCGTTTTATAGCGACAGGGACCCCCATATACTACCTAATAAATGTTTTAACCCCTTGATTGCCCCCTAGTTAACCCTTTCACCACTGATCACCGTATAACTGTTACGGGTGACGCTGGTTAGTTCGTTTATTTTTTATAGTGTCAGGGCACCCGCCGTTTATTACCGAATAAAGGTTTAGCCCCCTGATCGCCCGGCGGTGATATGCGTCGCCCCAGGCAGCGTCAGATTAGCGCCAGTACCGCTAACACCCACGCACGCAGCATACACCTCCCTTAGTGGTATAGTATCTGAACGCATCAATATCTGATCCAATCAGATCTATACTAGCGTCCCCAGCAGTTTAGGGTTCCCGAAAACGCAGTGTTAGCGGGATCAGCCCAGATACCTGCTAGCACCTGCGTTTTGCCCCTCCGCCCGGCCCAGCCCAGCCCACCCAAGTGCAGTATCGATCGATCACTGTCACTTACAAAACACTAAGCGCATAACTGCAGCGTACGCAGAGTCACGCCTGATCCCTGCGATAGCTAACAGTTTTTTTGGTAGCGTTTTGGTGAACTGGCAAGCACCAGCCCCAGGCAGCGTCAGGTTAGCGCCAGTAGCGCTAACACCCACGCACGCACCGTACACCTCCCTTAGTGGTATAGTATCTGAACGGATCAATATCTGATCCGATCAGATCTATACTAGTGTCCCCAGCAGTTTAGGGTTCCCAAACACGCAGTGTTAGCGGGATCAGCCCAGATACCTGCTAGCACCTGCGTTTTTCCCGTCCGCCCGGCCCAGCCCACCCAAGTGCAGTATCAATCGATCACTGTCACTTACAAAACACTAAACGCATAACTGCAGCGTTCGCAGAGTCACGCCTGATCCCTGCGATCGCTAACAGTTTTTTTGGTAGCGTTTTGGTGAACTGGCAAGCACCAGCCCCAGGCAGCGTCAGATTAGCGCCAGTACCGCTAACACCCACGCACGCAGCATACGCCTCCCTTAGTGGTATAGTATCTGAACGGATCAATATCTGATCCGATCAGATCTATACTAGCGTCCCCAGCAGTTTAGGGTTCCCACAAACGCAGTGTTAGCGGGATCAGCCCAGATACCTGCTAGCACCTGCGTTTTGCCCCTCCGCCTGGCCCAGCCCAGCCCACCCAAGTGCAGTATCGATCGATCACTGTCACTTACAGAACACTAAACGCATAACTGCAGCGTTCGCAGAGTCAGGCCTGATCCCTGCGATCGCTAACAGATTTTTTGGTAGCGTTTTGGTGAACTGGCAAGCGCCAGCGGCCTAGTACACCCCGGTCGTAGTCAAACCAGCACTGCAGTAACACTTGGTGACGTGGCGAGTCCCATAAGTGCAGTTCAAGCTGGTGAGGTGGCAAGCACAAGTAGTGTCCCGCTGCCACCAAAAAGACAAACACAGGCCCGTCGTGCCCATAGTGCCCTTCCTGCTGCATTCGCCAATCCTAATTGGGAACCCACCGCTTCTGCAGCGCCCGTACTTCCCCCATTCACATCCCCAACCAAATGCAGTCGGCTGCATGAGAGGCATTTTCTTTATGTCCTCCCGAGTACCCCTACCCAACGAACCCCCCCAAAAAAGATGTTGTGTCTGCAGCAAGCGCGGATATAGGCGTGACACCCGCTATTATTGTCCCTCCTGTCCTGACAATCCTGGTCTTTGCATTGGTGAATGTTTTGAACGCTACCATTCACTAGTTGACTATTAGCGTAGGGTACAGCATTGCACAGACTAGGCACACTTTCACAGGGTCTCCCAAGATGCCATCGCATTTTGAGAGACCCGAACCTGGAACCGGGTACAGTTATAAAAGTTAGTTACAAAAAAAAAAAAAAAAAAAAACACATACAAAAATATAAAAAAAAAAAAAAATAGTTGTCGTTTTATTGTTCTTTCTCTCTCTATTCTCTCTCTCTATTGTTCTGCTCTTTTTTACTGTATTCTATTCTGCAATGTTTTATTGTTATTATGTTTTATCATGTTTGTTTTTCAGGTATGCAATTTTTTATACTTTACCGTTTACTGTGCTTTATTGTTAACCATTTTTTTGTCTTCAGGTACGCCATTCACGACTTTGAATGGTTATACCAGAATGATGCCTGCAGGTTTAGGTATCATCTTGGTATCATTCTTTTCAGCCAGCGGTCGGCTTTCATGTAAAAGCAATCCTAGCGGCTAATTAGCCTCTAGACTGCTTTTACAAGCAGTGGGAGGGAATGCCCCCCCCCCCACCGTCTTCCGTGTTTTTCTCTGGCTCTCCTGTCTCAACAGGGAACCTGAAAATGCAGCCGGTGATTCAGCCAGCTGACCATAGAGCTGATCAGAGACCAGAGTGGCTCCAAACATCTCTATGGCCTAAGAAACCGGAAGCTACGAGCATTTTATGACTTAGATTTCGCCGGATGTAAACAGCGCCATTGGGAAATTGGGAAAGCATTTTATCACACCGATCTTGGTGTAGTCAGATGCTTTGAGGGCAGAGGAGAAATCTAGGGTCTAATAGACCCCAATTTTTGCAAAAAAGAGTACCTGTCACTACCTATTGCTATGATAGGGGATATTTACATTCCCTGAGATAACAATAAAAATGATTTAAAAAAAAAGTGAAAGGAACAGTTTAAAAATAAGATAAAAAAATAATAATAATAAAGAAAAAAAAAAAAAAAAAAAAAAAAAAAAGCACCCCTGTCCCCCCTGCTCTCGCGCTAAGGCGAACGCAAGCGTCGGTCTGGCGTCAAATGTAAACAGCAATTGCACCATGCATGTGAGGTATCGCCGCGAAGGTCAGATCGAGGGCAGTAAGTTTAGCAGTAGACCTCCTCTGTAAATCTAAAGTGGTAACCTGTAAAGGCTTTTAAAGGCTTTTAAAAATGTATTTAGTTTGTCGCCACTGCACGTTTGTGCGCAATTTTAAAGCATGTCATGTTTGGTATCCATGTACTCGGCCTAAGATCATCTTTTTTATTTCATCAAACATTTGGGCAATATAGTGTGTTTTAGTGCATTAAAATGTAAAAAAGTGTGTTTTTTCCCCAAAAAATGCGTTTGAAAAATCGCTGCGCAAATACTGTGTGAAAAAAAAAAATGAAACACCCACCATTTTAATCTGTAGGGCATTTGCTTTAAAAAATATATATAATGTTTGGGGGTTCAAAGTAATTTTCTTGCAAAAAAAAATTATTTTTTTATGTAAACAATAAGTGTCAGAAAGGGCTTTGTCTTCAAGTGGTTAGAAGAGTGGGTGATGTGTGACATAAGCTTCTAGATGTTGTGCATAAAATGCCAGGACAGTTCAAAACCCCCCCAAATGACCCCATTTTGGAAAGTAGACACCCCAAGCTATTTGCTGAGAGTCATGTTGAGTCCATGGAATAATTTATATTGTGACACAAGTTGCGGGAAAGAGACAATTTTTTATTTTTTTTATTTTTTTTTGCGCAAAGTTGTCACTAAATGATATATTGCTCAAACATGCCATGGGAATATGTGAAATTACACCCCAAAATACATTCTGTTGCTTCTCCTGAGTACGGGGATACCACATGTGTGAGACTTTTTGGGAGCCTAGCCGCGTACGGGACCCCGAAAACCAAGCACCGCCTTCAGGCTTTCTAAGGCCGTAAATTTTTGATTTCACTCTTCACTGCCTATCACAGTTTCGGAGGCCATGGAATGCCCAGGTGGCAAAAAAAAACCCCAAATGACCCCATTTTGGAAAGTAGACACCCCAAGCTATTTGATGAGAGGTATAGTGAGTATTTTGCAGACCTCACTTTTTGTCACAAAGTTTTGAAAATTGAAAAAAGAAAAAAAAAATTTTTTTTTCTCGTCTTTCTTTATTTTCAAAAACAAATGAGAGCTGCAAAATACTCACCATGCCTCTCAGCAAATAGCTTGGGGTGTCTAGTTTCCAAAATGGGGTCATTTGGGGGGGGTTTGTGCCACCTGGGCATTCCATGGCCTCCGAAACTGTGATAGGCAGTGAGGAGTAAAATCAAAAATGTACGCCCTTAGAATTCCTGAAGGCAGTGATTGGTTTTCGGGGGGCCCGTACGCGGCTAGGCTCCCAAAAAGTCCCACACATGTGGTATCCCCGTACTCAGGAGAAGCAGCTAAATGTATTTTGGGGTGCAATTCCACATATGCCCATGGCCTGTGTGAGCAATATATCATTTAGTGACAACTTTTTGTAATTTTTTTTTTTTTTTTTGTCATTATTCAATCACTTGGGACAAAAAAAATGAATATTCAATGGGCTCAACATGCCTCTCAGCAAATTCCTTGGGGTGTCTACTTTCCAAAATGGGGTCATTTGTGGGGGTTTTGTACTGCCCTGCCATTTTAGCACCTCAAGAAACGACATAGGCAGTCATAAATTAAAGGCTGTGTAAATTCCAGAAAATGTACCCTAGTTTGTAGACGCTATAACTTTTGCGCAAACCAATAAATATACGCTTATTGACATTTTTTTTACCAAAGACATGTGGCCGAATACATTTTGGCCTAAATGTATGACTAAAATTGAGTTTATTGGATTTTTTTTATAACAAAAAGTAGAAAATATCATTTTTTTTCAAAATTTTCGGTCTTTTTCCGTGTATAGCGCAAAAAATAAAAACGGCAGAGGTGATCAAATACCATCAAAAGAAAGCTCTATTTGTGGGAAGAAAAGGACGCAAATTCCGTTTGGGTACACCATTGCATGACCGCGCAATTAGCAGTTAAAGCGACGCAGTGCCGAATTGTAAAAAGTGCTCTGGTCAGGAAGGGGGTAAATCCTTCCGGGGCTGAAGTGGTTAACATGCAATCCAAAGCAGACAATATGGGTTCCAGGGCCTTGCTGTCATTGGATGCCACTAAGGCATTTGACAGCATAGACTGGAATTATCTGTGGTCGGTCTTGCAGAGTTTCGAATTCGGCCCCCGGTATGTCTCTTGGGTTATGCTCCTTTATAGCCAGCCGGAGGCCGCTGTGAGGGTTGCAGGCTACCTATCCCCAAGTTTTGTGTTGAGGAGGGGTACAAGGCAGGGATGCCCCCTGTCTCCCCTCCTCTTTGCACTGGCTATTGAGCCTTTGGCGATCGGGATCAGGGCAAATCTGGGCATTACGGGCTTCTGCTACGGTGACATGCAGGAAAAAATTATGTTGTATGCTGATGATACCATGCTCCTACTCGGTGACACTGGCCTCTCCCTTCAAGAGGCCATGTCGACCATATATAAATTTGGGAAGTTCTCTGGCCTTCACATAAATTGGTCAAAGTCTGCCCTTCTCTTATTGGATGGAGATGATTCACAGGAGGTCTGCGCCACTTGCCCCATCCCGATTGCCACTACTTTCAAATATTTGGGGATTCAAATTACGTCCCAGCCCCGAGACTTTATACACCTAAATATATTTCCACTTCTACAGCGTTTTAGAGACAAAATTAAGACATGGAACTCTCTTTTAATGTCAGTAGCAGGTAGAGTAAATTTAGTGAAAATGATTCTTATGCCCCAGTTACTTTATTTTCTACACAATACCCATATGGTTATTCCCTTAAAAATATTTCACATAGTCAATGCCATTTTCCGAACCCTTATTTGGAAAAATGGTCCCGCCCGGATCAAATTAGAACACTTAGAGAGACCCAAGGACTGCGGTGGATTGGCATTGCCCAATCCATGGCTGTACTACCTGGCCTCCCAACTGCAGCATCTGATTGGTACATTTGTCCCGTCACACAACTCATCCCACAGGCTAATGATCCATACAGTAGGTAAGGGACCGATACACATGGCTTTAGAGGCATTGGCCTTCACTAAACCACATAAAAAATACCCAACGTTTAGCCTAATTCAAAAGGTGTGGAATAAGTCCAAATATCTTCAAAACGTAGATGGATATACGGAATATAGTCCCATTTGGCACAATGACACATATGGGGAACTAGCTAAATTACAATGCGGAACTCGTTGGAAGCAGTTTGGAATCACTCATATCAAGCATATATTCAGGGAAGGTGTGTTGCGAACATTTGCTGATCTAAAAGAAGCGTATAACCTGCCAGCATCAATGTTATTCTATTATATGCAACTTAGACACGCAGTACAGACACAGGGCCGCTCCTCGGAGTGGCACTTGTCCCCGACCCCGGTTTTCAACCTTCTGGAGGATGCTGGCTCATCTAAAGGATTTATCTCTCAATGCTATGCCATCCTGTTGCAATCCGTGATGAGACGCCATCCCTTGAGGGTGAGAGAGAGGTGGGAGGCAGAGGTGGGACAGCTAGACGAGGATCAGTGGGAGGAGATCTTTCAGGCAGTGAACCAATGTTCACTTAATGTGTCACAAAAACTCACCCAATTATATATTCTATTGAGAACATATTATACTCCGCACAGATTACATCTAATGAACAGGCTGACGGAACCAACATGTACTAGGTGTAAACGGGAACATGGAGATCTGATTCATATGCTGTGGAGATGCCCCAAGTTGCATACGTACTGAGCAGGAGTGGTTCAAACTATTAACTCAATCTTTAATGTGGGTCTTCCACAGGACCCTAGAGCGTGTCTCTTGGGTGCTCTGGAGGAATACGAATGGGAAGGTCACAACAGAGAAGCTGTGCATAGAGTACTTTTTCAGGCCAGAAGACTGATTATGACTCACTGGAAGTCCGATAGGTCACCGACTGTTAAGGAGTGGACTGAAAGTATTAACACAACTCTAAAAATGGAAAAGTTGATTTATCAACATAGAGGTAGCATGCAAAAATTTGAAAAAATATGGGGTCCATGGTTAGATGTACCGGGATTAGCACCTATGGAACTGGTATATGACAGGTTGTTAGGTATTAATGCCGGGTGAGACCTGGATAGAGGTTGACTGTGATTAGAATAACCTTTTAACAATGTTATATGGAAATTGTTACTCTACTATTGGATTATGTGTAGCACAAGAGGTGATGTGTAAACCTGGCTACAATGCTTGTAATGCTTTCCCTGCAAACTCAATAAAATCTTGTTGGATTAAAAAAAAAAAAAAATAACCAAGGATCCAATGGGTTCGTTCAATGTTTATTTGATAGAAGATACTGATGTCAAGTAAAATAAAGCTGATGTCCTGGAATGTGAGAAGTTTGGGGAACAGGAATAAATGACAAGCAGTGTTGAAATCAATAGAATTTTCTAAACCAGCAATAGTTTGTTTACAGGAGACCCATTTGAGGAGGGAAGATATTAGACAAGGAGTAAGTGTTTTGATCTTTAGTTCTCTCCGATTTTTATGTATACAGAGCATTAAAGACCCTGATGGTTGTTATTTAATGCTCCTGTGTACTTTGGAGGAAAAACATTTTTTTCTGGTAAACGTTTACATTCCCTCTCCTTATAAAGATGATGTATTAAAAATAGCGTTTAAAAAAATGGCACAATGGTCAGATATCCCAATTCTACTGATGGGAGATTTTAATAACGTATTAAATGAGGAAGAAGACAGACAGAGTATTAATAAGATTAATAGGAGGGGAAATGTAATCGGATTTGCTAGTCAATTACAGGAGATGGGGCTGGTAGATATGTGGAGATTTAGAAACTCATTAAGTAGAGAATATTCATGTTGTTCCAGCACCTACGGGTCGCTATCAAGAATTGATCTGGCCTTGGGCAATGTTTTTTTTTTTCCCATGGCTAGACTAAATTTGTTACGGCCGGAGGGATCTCTGAAGTAATTTGTTGCAAATAATATCATTCGGGGGTATTTATTCCCTATATCTATTGCACCTATGCATTAACTTGTCTATTCCCCTAGTTAGCTAGTGTATTAAAACTTTGATCACATGTTACTGTTGATATCACAATAATACAAGGTTAGCTATGAAACCAAGCACATGGCTTAATAAAACAAATTCTTATTTATTTCCCAAGAAAATAAGAATACGTTAACATAAAATACTAAGGAAAAATATTACAAACATATACCAATATCACACAATATCAAAGATACTTATCACAAGGCTCTCTGCAAGGCTTTGTATCATCGGGCTAGGCTCAGATGGTAAAGAGACATAGCCATGCGGCTCTGAGAGCCACCGGGCTTGAACCAACAGCAAAAAAGGGTAGAGGCAAAGAGATAGCTCGCTCAGTCTTTTATACTTTGCTCATACACCATCCACACCCAACCCCAGTGCCATCCCATCTAGACTTTTGATGACACAGTATTTATGTACTTCTCAACAGATTATATTACTGTCCGTCCTGCTGTATTGGCCTCTAGGGGCAGTATTGTCCATGTATCATGTCTCTGTATCCTAGGTTAATCTTCAATGTCTTTGATCTTTTGATCTTCTGTAGCAGGACATTCATCAATCATCTTGTCAGCTATGGTCCTGTCAGGGAAATGGCCGTAGGAGAACTGGTAATAGTGCCAGTTGTCAAGGAACCAACAGCAGGAGAAGGGCTCTAGGACCCAGCATCTCTACCAGCACTTATGGCAGGAAAAGGACTTTAGGACCCAGCATCTCTGGCAGGAGAAGGACTTTAGGACCCAGTATCTCTACCAGCAGGTCACATGGGCCTATATAAGGAAGTCTGCTAGTGTCTGCAGTTGCTGGTTTGTCAGTCTTCCTGTGTTCCTGAGCCTCTGTGCAATTACTATTTGGATTCCTGTTGTGACCCGGCTTGTTCCTGACCTGTCTGATCTGCTCTTCTGGTTTGACCCCCTGTATTGATTTACCGACTTGTTGTCCTCTCCAGTACCTGATCCCGGCTTGTATTACAGACTTTGCTACAGTACCTGTTCCTGCCTGCTTCCTTATACCAGACCTTTGGCTTGTCCCTGTTTCTGCAACCTGCCTCTTCCTCTTGCCGGATCTACTGTGTTTGATCCCTGGCCTGGCTTCCACTACTGTTCCTTGTGCACACCTTGCCAAGTATTACTGAGGATTCTTATAGACTTTAGCCCAGCTGTGTTTCCTGTATTTCCCGGTGTCCTTTTGGTGCCCACCAGCTCTTCTCTCTGGAATCCATCTGGCAACCTGTGCTTCTCTGGGCACTACACCCTCTGTACCCAACTTCAGGGGTGTACTGCACTCAGCTGCAAGGGGAGCCCTCTCGGCATTTCGGCCTCCAACCAGGTATGTGACAGTAAAAACCAGCCATGGCCGAGGCCGACGGAGGTGCTTTCCTGCTCAAGATGATGTGTCAACAAATCACCACCCTTACGCAAGCCATTCAGAAGCTCCAGGATGGCTACTTCTGGTTGGAGGATCGGCTGCAGCCTTTGCCTGTTGCTCCAGCCTTTGTGGACTCCAGTTCTTCCTACTCTAACACGGCTCCAGTGTCCTTGCCTCCTCCTGAACCACGGGTACCTACACCCGAACAATTCTCCAGTAACCGGAAAAAGTTCAGGGCCTTCAAGAATGCCTGCCTACTGTACCTGGCCCTCCAACCTAGAACTTTCGCTTCTGAGTTTGTGAAAGTAGGATTTATCATTTCTTAATTAGCTGAGGAACCCCAAGCCTGGGCTCATAACCTGCTGGAACAAAAAGACTCTGCTTTGAATACTATGGACACTTTCTTTGAGGCCATGACTCTGTTGTATGATGACCCCCAGCGTGCGGCCTCCGCTGAATCTGCCTTAGTTGCCCTACGGCAAGGAAAATGCCCAGTGGAAGATTATACCGTGGATTTCCGCAGGTGGTCCACCGACACAAGCTGGAATGAGGCAGCCCTCAGGTTCCAGTACCGCCAAGGACTGTCTGAGGTCCTTAACGATGAACTGGCTCAAGTTGCTACAGTACCTGACCGCGAGATTGTGTTTCCAGCGCGATACCATCGCGCTGGTTCTCGGCGACAGGGTACTGTGCATGTCGCGCTGGCTCACTCATCGGGAAAGGAAAACTTTGTTTTCCTTCCGCGATGAGTGACAGGCAGTGCTGACAGCTGTCTGGTATGAATCCTGAGGCGGGAACACCGCGCCAAATTTTAAATGAAAAAACCGACGTGGGTTCCCCCCCCAGGGGCATACCAGGCCCTTAGGTCTGGTATGGATTGTAAGGGGAACCCCCTACGCCGAAAAATTGGCGTGGGGGCCCCCCCCAATCCATACCAGACCCTTATCCGAGCACGCAGCCCGGCCGGCCAGGAAAGGGGGTGGGGACAAGCGAGCGCCCCCCCCCTCCTGAGCCGTACCAGGCCGCATGCCCTCAACATGGGGGGGTGGGTGCCTTGGGGGAGGGGGGCGCCCTGCGGGCCCCCCCACCCCAAAGCACCTTGCCCCCATGTTGATGAGGACAAGGGCCTCTTCCCGACAACCCTGGCCGTTGGTTGTCGGGGTCTGCAGGCGGGGGACTTATCGGAATCCGGGAGCCCCCTTTAATAAGGGGGCCCCCAGATCCCGGCCCCCCACCCTGTGTGAATAAATTTGGGGTACATGGTACCCCTACCCATTCACCTAGGGAAAAGCATCAATATAAAAAAAACACAGTACACAGGTTTTAAGAGTAATTTATTAGTCTGCTCCGGGATCTTCTTCGAACTTCGGGGGGTCTCCTTCCGACTTCTCCCGGTGTTCGGCCTCTTCTCCTGGTGTTCGGCCTCTTCTCCCGGGCCCCGCCGCTATCTTCTTCCAGCTCTTTTGCCAGCGAGGGGCCCGGTCTGCTGCCGCTGTCTTGTCGCCGCTGTCTCGCCGCCGCTGTCTTGTCGCCGCTGTCTCGCCGCTTCTTCTCTTCTTCTCTTCTTCCCCGATGTTGACATGACTCTCTCTCCGGCTCAAATGCTGTGTGCGAGCTGCGGAGCCATTTATATAGGCGGTGACCCCGCCCCCTTACAACGTCATGGTTCCAGCATGCGCAGGGACTCTGGGGCCACGCCCCCTTATGACGCCAGAGTCCCTGCGCATGCTGGGACCATGACGTCGTAGGGGGGCGGGGTCACCGCCTTATTAAATGGCTCCGCAGCTCGCACACAGCATTCGAGCCGGAGAGAGCGTCGTGTCAACATCGGGGAAGAAGAGAAGAAGAGAAGAAGCGCGAGACAGCGGCGACAAGACAGTGTCGGCGAGACAGCGGCGACAAGACAGCGGCAGCGGACCGGGCCCCTCGCTGGCAATAGAGCTGGAAGAAGATAGCGGCGGGGCCCGGGAGAAGAGGCCGAACACCGGGAGAAGTCGGAAGGAGACCCCCCGAAGTTGGAAGAAGATCCCGGAGCTGACTAATAAATTACTCTTAAAACCTGTGTACTGTGTTTTTTTTATATTGACGCTTTTCCCTAGGTGAATGGGTAGGGGTACCATGTACCCCAAACTCATTCACACAGGGTGGGGGGCCGGGATCTGGGGCCCCCTTATTAAAGGGGGCTCCCGGATTCCGATAAGTCCCCTGCCCGCAGACCCCGACAACCAACGGCCAGGGTTGTCGGGAAGAGGCCCTTGTCCTCATCAACATGGGGGCAAGGTGCTTTGGGGTGGGGGGGCCCGCAGGGCGACCCCCCTCCCCCAAGGCACCCACCCCCCCATGTTGAGGGCATGCGTGCCCACCCCCTTTCCTGGCCGGCCGGGCTGCGTGCTCGGATAAGGGTCTGGTATGGATTGGGGGATCCCCACGCCAATTTTTCGGCGTAGGGGGTTCCCCTTACAATCCATACCAGACCTAAGGGCCTGGTATGCCCCTGGGGGGGGAACCCACGCCGTTTTTTTCATTTAAAATTTGGCGCGGTGTTCCCGCCTCAGGATTCATACCAGACAGCTGTCAGCACTGCCTGTCACTCATCGCGGAAGGAAAGCAAAGTTTTCCTTTCCCGATGAGTGAGCCATCTCGGCGCTGGCTCCTGCGACGGGACTCGCAGGTGTCAAATCTCGCTGAGAAATGCGGCGAGATTGACACAATATCGCGGTCACATACTGTATTCCGAACACTCTTGACGGACTTATTCACCTAGCCATTCAGCTTGACAGGCGCCTGCGGGAGCAGCGGTTGAAACGTGCTCAATCCTTCCAGCCTACACGGATGCTACCCAAGTTTTCTCCTGCTGTTGTACCCACATCTGTTTGCCCTGCAATCCCAGAAAGGGAACCAAAGCAAATTGGCCTGGCCCGTTCCTCCCTTACGCTTGAAGAGAGAAAACGCCGCCAGCAGGCCAATCTCTGCCTATACTGCGGAGGGGCCGGCCTTTTTTTACGCAATTGCCCCATAAGACCCAGTAAGGTCTACCCACCAAGTTCCACATATCTCCAAGTCTCTGGATCCTGCCATTCTTACCTTGTCCTTCCCATCTCCTTACAAGTGGCAGAAAGGGAAATCCGGCTACAAGCAAACATTGATTCCGGGGCATGTAGCTGTTTTATGGACTTATCTCTGGCTAAAAAACTTGGTGTGCCCCTCTATGAAAAAAAGCAAAGACTTGAGGTTCTTTTGGCCGATGGTTCCCTGCCCAGTTCTGGACTTGTCACCCAGGAAACCATGCCCATCTTCACTACTACAGATACTGGCCATCAAGAATTTGTCTGCTTTGACGTCCTATGTTCCCCTATGTTTCCCATCATCCTGGGAATTCCATGGCTGCAGGCACATAACCCGCAAATCAACTGGGCCAAGAAGGAAATCTCTCTTTCTTCAGTATATTGCCTGCAGCATTGCTTTACTCCCAGCTCCAGTAAGCCTGTTAGCTGTCTGGCAGTGCAACCTGCTCTCAGTAATCTCCAGCATGTTCCTCCAGCTTATCACGAGTTTATAGACATCTTCGACAAGAAAAAGGCTGATGTCCTCCCACCTCACCGGCCTTATGACTGTCCAATTGAACTGCTTCCATTTGGATGAATCTTCCCCCTATCTAAGAATGAGCTGGAGACCCTATGAGTATATATTCGTGGACGCCCACTCTAATCTATACCCATCTCCATAGATAAGGGTGAGATCAGACATTTTTATTGGTAGAGAGATATGGTGACATCTAATTACAGGTACACTGATTGGACTTAAGGAGAGGGTGTGTTATACTCCAATAGGGGACGCTCTCCTGGTCCAATGGGATTCATTGTTGTTCGCATGTTTACAACCCATTGGTCTTGTACTATCTTTGATTGTATGCATTATTTTATAAATTTGGGCAGTGCTATAAGGGTCCTATATGCCCCAGTTGAAGGTCATTGGACCGAAACGCGTAGGGCGGCTTTTATACACCCTGCACACTGCCTTTTATTCGTGATCACCTTTTTTTATGTATTGCGTATTTTTTAGTAATAAAATACCCTGAGTTACACTATGTGGAAGCATTCTTCTTTCTTTCCACATATTTTGGGAACTGAGAAACCACTTTTACTTTGGAACCCATCTTGCCTTGCTTCCGTGGATCAAGAGGGGAAATCTCGGCCCTGCAGAGGTTCTACCCTGCCTCCAACACTCTACACCTTTGCCCTGGGTGGCATAAAGCTCAATTGATTCTATGCTTATGGCAGTAGAATCCAACATTTCCGGTAAGCGTATCCCATCTATTCGTCAAGTTTGATGACATCTGAGCTGACAGTTGAGAAGCAGATAGAACTGACACACGGATTATTCACATTCACTGTGGACTATTTTTAGTTTGACAACACGTCACTTTGGGACACTATGTTCACATGCACAGAGACTTTTTATTTATATTTATCCACATTGCGCATGTGTGTTTTAGCGCTACAATTTATTTAATATCTGTTCACATTTTTGTCATATGGTTTGTAGCAGCTTGTTTAGGTTTTTTCTGGGTAGCGCATTAATCATCCCCTTTTCCATTGCTATATATTCACGAGAACCTTGAAAAGGGGTTTATCTGACTCTCTTCTTCTCCTGCTGGGGCAGGTATATTCTTCGTGGAGAAGAAGGATGGCACATTGCGGCCGTGTGTAGATTACAGAGAAATCAATAAGATCACTGTATAAGCTATGAAAGGGGAATTGGCGCTGTTCACTGTTCAGATCATGATACCTTATCTCACTATAAAGAAATGTAGTGTAACAAATCTGGGTGAAAAAAGTAATATATATAGTAAAAAAAAAAATTCCAAAATAAATTGTTAGCGCATAATCACAAAAACATGAATGTCAGATATCTAAATCACCCCAAGAAAAATTAGTGTCATATAAAAATGTGAAGGATTACCATAAATATGGCTAAAAAAACTGGTAAACAAAAACACTAATTCTTGATAAAAAATAATAATTAATAAAAATAGTTGCAGATGAAGAATGAATAAAAATGAATGAAAAGCACACTAAAAAACAGTGAATAATCCAAATAGTTTTGTACAAATGTAAGATATAAATCGTGATATTGCAAAAAGTGAAACACTGGTGAGAAAAATAAAAATAAAAAATTCTGATAAAAAATGGTTTAAAAATATGTGATGGTTAACCGTGCAAACAGGCACTACAAAAGTTCATACATCTATCCAAAAAAAAATATTTTTTTTGTCCTATGTATAAAAATCCTTGTGCAGAAAATCTGATGTGTATCCAAGCGATTCCGGACAGGTCTGCTGTGGTTGGTGTAAACCGTCAAATGTGGAACCCCCTCTTGTGCCCCCACTCACCGGAGCACCCAACCCCCGCAGGGGTAATGGGCATAAAGATGTAAATCCAGTGGCTAGGAATCCAAACGATCGATGTCCCCTTCACCGACTTCTTCCCACTGGTGTCACCGCTGTATTCTTAATGGCATCCGTCAGGACATATCATGTGATGGAGAAAAGAAGAGCCTCATAGCGTAAATCCAAAGAGTTTTTTATTTGCTAATCCAGCTTACAATAAAAAAGTTTAAATCAATAAAAACTGACACCGTTCTGCCGGCTAACTCCACGCCAGACACGGCAGACAGTGATGTGGTAGCGGCATGCGTTCCACGGCCCGTCTACCAAAAACCAGAAGTCAACAGCCTAGACTGAAGCTGAAGCGACGTATGCGTACCAAGTGACCATGCCTTACGCGTTTCGTCATCAAGACATCATCTGAGGCGTCTCAGATGACGTCTTGATGACGAAACGCGTAAGGCGTGGTCACTTGGTACGCATATGTCGCTTCAGCTTCAGTCTAGGCTGTTGACTTCCGGTTTTTGGTAGACGGGCCGTGGAACGCACGCCGCTACCACACTGCCGTGTCGTATACCTCGATGATATCCTCATCTTCTCTGCCTCTTTGGAGCTTCATCGAATTCACGTAAAAAAGGTGCTCTCAACCTTGAGAAAACATGGACTATATGTCAAGGCAGACAAATGTGAATTTGAAAAAATATCTATTCAATTCCTGGGTCTCATCATCTCCACAGAAGGAATTGCAATGGACCCAAAGAAGGTGGAAGCAATACTAGACTGGCCAGCTCCTTCGGACAAGAAAGGTGTTCAGCGCTTCGTGGGGTTCTGCAACTTCTACAGGAGGTTTGTGAAGGATTTCTCCACCACCATAGCACCCAACACTCAGTTGATCCATCAGAAGGTCTGGTTCCAGTGGTCCCCAGAAGCCCAGACAGCCTTTGACAAATTAAAGAATCTGTTCACTTCCGCACCAATCCTACGGCACCCAGATCCGACCCTGCCTTATGTGTTGGAAGTGAACGCCTCTGAAGTAGCTACAGGGGCAATCTGTCCCAACGGAAGGGGCCTAAGGCTCTTCTTCACCCCATGGCCTTTTTCTCTCGAAAGATGAGCCCACCAGAGAGAAATTATGATGTGGGAGATAGAGAACTTCTGGCCATTAAATCTGCCTTAGAAGAATGGAGGTACTTATTGGAGGGTGCCGCTCATCCCATTATGATTTTTATAGACCATAAGAACCTGGAGTACCTCAGGACAGCCAAACGTTTAAGACCCCGGCAAGCCCGCTGGGCTCTGTTCTTCTCCAGGTTCAATTTCCATCTTACATATCGGCCAGGTTCCAAGAATGGGAAAGCAGATGCACTCTCCCGAATGTTTCCGGACACTCCTGAAACGACAGAGCCAAGTACGATCCTATCCACCCAGAATTTTTTGCTTATTCAACCTGACTTAAAGACCTTAATCAAGCAAGCCTCAACCTAGTGCTCTGGATCAGAAGTGTCCTCACTGAGAAACCAAGATGGATTTTTGTGGCACCAGGATAACATTTTTGTTCCCCAGCCAGTCAGACTCCAAGTTCTAAAAATGTCACATGACCATAAACTTGCATTTTGGGATACGAAGAACCACTGAACTTGTTCAGCGCTCATTTTGGTGGGCCAGCCTAAGACAGGACTGCAGAAAGTATGTGAACTCTTGCACCATTTGTCAGCGCAACAAGGGTTCCAATGCCAAGCAATGGGGACTTTTGAGGCCATTACCCATTCCTGAACAACCCTGGAAAGAAATATCCATGGACTTTATAGTAGACCTGCCCCCCTCTGGGGGATGCACCACCATCATGGCGGTGGTAGACCGCCTTTCCAAAATGGCACACTTCCTTCCGATGATTGGCACACCCTCCGCTTCAGACACAGCAAACATAGTCATTAAAGAGATTGTCAGATTACATGGATTACCGGATAGTATTGTCTCCGATAGAGGGGTACAGTTCACCTCCAAGTTCTGGAGGGATCTCTTCAAGTCTCTATCAATAGAAGTGTGTCTTTCCTCAGCTTACCACCCTCAGAGCAATGGTCAAACAGAGAGGACTAACCAGACCTTAGAACAGTACCTTCAATGTTTCTGTACTTGCTCGCAGGATGACTGGATCTCCCTTCTTCCCTGTGCTGAGTTTGCATATAATAACTCTTTGCATGCAGCAACCAATCAGTCCCCTTTCTGGGCGAACTATGGATTCCATCCCTCCTTTCTTCCAAATATTATATCTGAAACATCTGCTCCTGCTGTCCAGGATCGATTAAGGTTCGTTCAATCCAACTACAAGTTGCTTCAGGAGGCCATGCGAAAAGCCCAAGAGGACTATAAAAAATTCCATGATAAAAGAAGAAGAGGGAATCCTGTCTTTAAGATTGGGAACAAGGTATGTCTTTCTTCAGTAAGCCTCAAGCTCTCATGTCCCTCCCGGAAGCTTGGACCCAAATTTATTGGTCCCTTTGAAATCAAAAGAGAGATAAATCCGGTGGCTTTTGAGCTGGCACTACCCAATACTTCTCCCTGCTTAAACAAGCTGTACCCAGTCCCTTCCCTGGAAGAGAAGAGCCACCTCCACCTCCACCTCCAGTATTGGTAGAAGGGGAAACAGAATTTGAGGTTGAAGCCATTATGGATTGCCGGAGGAGGGGTAGGCAGGTCCAGTATCTAATCAAATGGAGGGGGTACCCTCCCGAAGACAATTCCTGGGAGCCTGCAAACAATGTGCATGCTCCTAGACTTGTGCGGGACTTTCACAGCAGACATCCCGAAGCATTGGCCCATTAGGGCATCCGGAGGCTGCCCCTTGGGGGGAGCACTGTCAGGGAAATGGCCGTAGGAGAACTGGCAATAGTGCCAGTTGTCAAGGAACCAACAGCAGGAGAAGGGCTCTAGGACCCAGCATCTCTACCAGCACTTATGGCAGGAAAAGGACTTTAGGACCCAGCATCTCTGGCAGGAGAAGGACTTTAGGACCCAGTATCTCTACCAGCAGGTCACATGGGCCTATATAAGGAAGTCTGCTAGTGTCTGCAGTTGCTGGTTTGTCAGTCTTCCTGTGTTCCTGAGCCTCTGTGCAATTACTATTTGGATTCCTGTTGTGAACCCGGCTTGTTCCTGACCTGTCTGATCTGCTCTCCTGGTTTGACCCCCTGTATTGATTTACCAACTTGTTGTCCTCTCCAGTACCTGATCCCGGCTTGTATTACGGACTTTGCTACAGTACCTGTTCCTGCCTGCTTCCTGATACCAGACCTTTGGCTTGTCCCTGTTTCTGCAACCTGCCTCTTCCTTTTGCCAGATCTACTGTGTTTGACCCCTGGCCTGGCTTCCACTACTGTTCCTTGTGCACACCTTGCCAAGTATTACTGAGAATTCTTATAGACTTTAGCCCAGCTGTGTTTCCTGTATTACCCGGTGTCCTTTTGGTGCCCACCAGCTCTTCTCTCTGGAATCCATCTGGCAACCTGTGCTTCTCTGGTTACTACACCCTCTGTACCCAACTTCAGGGGTGTACTGCACTCAGCCGCAAGGGGAGCCCTCTCGGCATTTCGGCCTCCAACCAGGTACGTGACAGGTCCCTTTCAAGTCTGCATTATAGCAACAGACAGTCCGGAACCAAGAGCTGAGAAAAGACATTCCAGACTGCCCCCAGGAAAGCAAATGCTTGGGGGGGCGTGGCCGGACGTGTGTGAGGGAAGACGTGTGGATGCTGAGCTCCACACAGGCACGAGGAATCCGTTGCCATCCCTGTCATATTCCTCCTGTGTAAGACCCCAGCACACCTGCCCTGCTTCCTAGGCCCCCCTGCTACATTCCTGGAGGTGTCTTTGTCGAATTTGGCTGCCTGCTCTGCATCCGAGCCTGCGGCTCATCCCGCTCCATAGACACCCGCCGCCATCTTGGGGCCTATAGATGGCTCAGAGCCCTCCGTTTCTGGTCCCGGAGACCCGAGCGACAAGCGGACGCTCTGCCCTGCTCGCCTGACATCCGTGCTATCGGAGACCGAGGGCCAGGTGAGCGTAGGAGGAAAGTCGCCTGTGGATCCCGTTCTTCTGCACCAGATCCCCGCGGCCCGACGCCATCTTGCAGCCTGCCGGCCCGCTCTTCTCTGCCTCCTGGATGCTGTAAGTAACAACTCTCCCCCTTGTGTGCGCCCAGTGAAGAGTTTCCACCGGTCACATTACCCGGATACCGAGGCCTAAGCCCGATCATTCATTCTCTGATCTGGGAAGAGTGGAGTCTACCCGGCAGGCTGTCCCCATCAGGAAAGTCCGCGGCTCCGGCCTAGGCCTGGAAGTGGTCGGCCATCTTGCTACACCAGATACACCCACTCCAGCTCCATTCCACCTTAATCAATCATCTGCACAGTTATCTCCTCTCCAGAATTAATACACAGGAGGATTATTATCCATCTCCCATAGTAACCTACAGGCTCTTCTTTGCAACATACTACTATATTCGTTTCTTGTAATACGACCAAAGTATCTATTTAATCAGCTGTGAATGAGGTGAGCCCTGTCCAGTTATCGGCCTTACAGCTCCAGCTATGCCCGCAAAGACCCCTAAAACCCTTTCCACATTAGGTAAAAGCTCCGGAAAAGGGTTGAAATCTTGTAGGGTTACCCCCGGCTCCATCCAGCAATATTTAGCTGGGGAACGCAAAGGTCAGGCCAGAACCTCAAGACCAAGTGTCTCCCCTTCCTCCCATGCTGCCTCTGTGAGGGAAAGCTCTCCTGCCTCCTCCTATTGTTCAGATCTTATGGATGATCCTGGATCCCCCGCTGGCTCTGAAATGACGACTCTGATGAGTGGTCTTAAAAAAGAGCTCGCTGCAATGTTTCACAGTCTGGAGAAATCCATTAAGAAAGAAATTGCAGCGGTGAGAACTGACATGTCTCACCTACTGGTCAGAGTCGAGGAAACGGAACAGCGTCAGGACTCCCAAGCATCAGCTATAAAAGAACTGCAGGAGACTGTCACTCAGCTGGCTTTTGCTCATCGTGCCTCTCTTTATAAACTCGAAGATCTCGAGAACCGTAACCGTAGAAATAACTTACGAATCAGAGGGTTACCAGAAGCAACCAGAGACAATGATCTTGAGCCATCAATCCGAGGCATTTTCAATACAATACTGGGAAACCCGGTCACTGACCCAATACGATTTGATCGTGTACACCGCGCTTTGTGCCCTCAAAACACAAATTCAGATCAGCCCAGGGACGTCATTTGAAGACAAAAACGCCATCATGACAAAAATGCGGAACACTCCTAACATTGACTTTGATGGAGCAGTAATTACCATATCCCCTGATTTGTCCAAGGAGACACTTGATCGCCGCAGAGCGCTAAAACCGCCCCTTGAACATTTGCGCACAGACGGGATTACATATAGATCGGGTTTTCCGGCCTGCCTGATTGCCACCAAAAATGGCCGTTCCCATACCCTTCGCTTCCACAAGGAACTTCCTACTTTTCTACAGGATCTCTATCTTCCGCCTGTAGAGTTTCCAGGTTGGCAGGACCCCATCCCAAAATTCTCTAACCCCTTGGATCCCCCTTGGCAGAAAACACCATCAAAGAGACAGCGCTCATCAATCCCTGGATCCGCACAAAAACATGGCTGAATGATGTCTTCTTCTACTCATTCCCATTCCCTGAATGTTGATACCCATTTTTTCAATGTTTTATTGGTCTTGGTTAAACACTTGGAACTCTCTATCAGCTTCATTGGCTTAGAGGACTCAGACCTGACATTTATTTTTGTATTTTTTTTTTTTCTATTTGGTATCCCATTTCTCAAGTTCAGTCTCACTGGGCCCAATTGGTTCAGCTGCACATTCTCTTACAGGTTTTGTTAAGTTAAAGTTGCTATTGTTATTGTCTTGGTTATTATTATAATTTCTCTTCCTCCTTTTCTAGCTTATCGCTGGAGCTCATTTCGCATAACGGTAATATACCTTTTGTTTAACAGGCCGAGAGCTGGCGGGGCTCATTGCTCCCTAGCGCCTCTTCCTCGGTACGTCCCCCACCCCCCCTCCCTTTTGGGGTTGGTGAGACCAGGCTGCCCACAGGGTTTCTAATGCATACTCTTTTTGGAGTACTGGATGGCCGCCTGCTCTCTCTCTCCCCACAGGGACCACTGCAGATTTCTGCGTGTTTCACCTGTACTTCCCACGATTGTGTTAATGCATGTTCATGCCTTCTTTATGTGCTTAACCCCTCTTCTTATACTTTCCCAAGCTATCTCTTCCCTCCCCCCTCTCTCTTCCCCCCTCACCGGTTGGCATGGGAGGAAATATAAGCGAAGGAATCCCAATCCACTGTTCCAATGGCTACTTTGACAATCACATCTTATAATGTCCGGGGTCTTAATGTCGCCGCTAAACGGCACCAAGTAGTACGTGAGCTAAGGCAAACTGACTGCTCTATTGCCTTCATTAGGAAGGCACCTAACTCACACTACACCGGTCAGATTGACCTCACCCCACTTTCCACAGTGGTACTATAGCCTTTCGGATACCAACAAGGCCAAGGGAGTTGCCATTGGGTTCAGTGGTAGAGTACCCTTCCGCTTATCTGATATGCTTGCTGATGATTGTGGTAGTTTTCTCTTTCTTAAGGGCTTCTTAGACAACACCCACTGTACGTTTGCAAACATTTATTGTCCAAATCATAATCAACCAACTTTTTTTTCACAAACCCTCACTAAATTATCACAATTTGCTAAAGGTATTATTGTCCTTGCAGGTGACATAAACATGCCTCTTGACCCAACAATGGATACATCCCAGGGCCGCTCGAACATATCATTTAAACGCTTAGCTTTTGTTAAGAAAAGACTCCTTGATTATCAATTGATAGATGTCTGGCGCTTGCTCCACCCTAAGGATAAAGACTTCTCATATTTTTCCATGATACACCAGTCCTATTCTAGAATAGATAACATTTTTCTAGATCATTTCCATCTTCCTCTCCTCAAATCTACCCATACAGGTATTGCAACTATATCTGATCACGCACCTGTGACAATGCGCATGACCATGCCCACTTTAACTCGTAACACCAATAGCTGGAAGCTTAATGATTCTCTTCTCTCTAACCCGACTGAAGTTTCCATGTTAGCCTCCCACCTGATGCAATACTGAACATCCCCTCTGTGGCATCTCCATCACTGGTGTGGGAGGCTCATAAGGCCACTATGAGAGGCCGGTTAATTGAGCTAAGTGCGAGGAAAAAAAGGGAGCATGGTCACCAAATTGCACAGATATTACAGCAAATAGCAGACCTTGATAAACAGCATAAGCTTTCCCTACATAGCACTCACCTCAATGCCCTCACACTTAAACATGAAGAACTTAAAAATCTCCTAGACCTAGACACTAAACGGAAATTTCAACGCATATCGCAGAAATTTTATGAATGGGGCAATAAACCAAGTAAACTACTTGCTAGATCCCTACGGGCCAAACAAACAAAGTCATTTATCCCTAAAATTAAACTCCCAACAGGGAAGCTTCTCCATGCAACCCCACACATTGCCAAAGCTTTTAAAGAATTTTTTGCAGATCTTTATAATGTCACAAATGGTCTATCCCCCCTTTCCCCAACAGAGAGGCGTAAGCGTATGCTTTCTTATTTGAAAGCGGCAAATCTCCCTAAACTATCTAGTTCACCCCTTGCGGAAATGGAAGCGGATTTCTCAGTTGAAGAATTTCAGGCAGCTTTGAAATCCTCCCCTTCAGGTAAAGCTCCCGGGCCTGATGGATACACTATCCTATACTATAAAACATTCCAAGAGATTTTACTCCCTCGCCTTACAGCCTATGCTAACTCAATCTCCCAATCCTCAGGCCTACGCCCGGAATCCCTTTCAGCCCACATTATTGTTATTCCTAAACCCGGTAAAGACCCTGCCCTTTGTTGCAGTTACAGGCCAATTTCATTGATTAACGTTGACGTTAAATTATTTGCCAAGGTGATGGCTAACCGTATACTCCCCCTATTGCCTAGCTGGATCTCTGCAGATCAAACAGGTTTCATGCCACACAGAGAGGCTAAAGATAACTCCTTACGTACAATTTCCTTAATTCAATATGTTCGGAGGTGTTCCCAGCCCACCCTACTTCTTTCTACTGATGCTGAAAAAGCGTTTGATAGGGTGGACTGGGACTATCTTAAGATGACTTTACGTCACTTTGATTTAGGCCCAAAGATGTATCATTGTATCTCTTCTCTCTACTCCGCTCCCTCTGCACAGATTCGTATAAACGGCTCACTGAGTGACCCCTTCACCCTACACAGTGGCACTAGACAGGGTTGTCCCCTATCCCCCTTCTCTTTGCTATTACTTTGGAACCCTTTCTAGCCACGATTAGACACAACATTAATATACATGGCATACAAATAGGTGATAGAATTCACAAATATGATGCCTATGCCGATGATATACTCTTTTTTATCCAACAGCCACGTATCTCTCTTCCCAACTTAATGTCAGATTTTGCCACCTTCCAAATGATATCCAACTTCAAAATAAATCTATCCAAGTCCGAAATTCTGAACACAAACCTTTCCAGAGCAGAGGCGGCCTCTCTAAAACCCTTCTTTCCCTTCAAATGGGAACAGACCCACATGAAATACCTGGGTATATTCCTCACACCTAAACTGCATTCTCTTTTTAAATATAATTATATCCCACTATTAAATAGTATTAAAGAGGATTTACGAAAATGGGTCAGTCTGTCACACTCCTGGTTGGGGAAAATAAATATCATCAAAATGAACATACTTCCTCGCATACTATTTCTTTTTCAGATGATCCCACTGGGGGTGTCTGTGGGGTTTTTTTCTATCCTGCAAGCGATGGTCTCCCGATTTGTTTGGAGGAACAGCCACCCCAGAATATCCAGAGACGTTCTTTTTCATTCTAAGTGCTCTGGGGGACTGGCACTCCCAAATTTTAAGACATATTATCATGCTGTTATACTTTCTAGACTTACTGACTGGAAATATGCTATTAATTCGAAACTATGGGTGCAAATAGAATACTCTCTGAGTGGCGTAGATCTCTCTGCTGTCCCTTGGATACCTCAAGCTTATAGGAATATTGCCCACACTGCTTCAACACTCACCACGTCCTCACTAGACATCTGGGACGCCCTACATAGGAAATTTTCCTGGAGACATGACTCCCCACTAATGCCCCTCTTAAATCACCACTATTTTTTACCAGGCCTACTGGATCCAGGTTTTAAATCCTGGACCTCAGAAGAACCTTTTTTGCTACATCATATCCTCCATGCTAATATAATTAAACCTCTTCCTGAAATCCTCTGTTCTGAGCCGATTACATTTTTAGATAAGTGGAGATTTCACCAACTACAGCGCTTTCTACGATCCTTCCCTCAACCGTTAAGAGGTTTACAAGATCTAAATAGAATAGAAGAAATATTTTATCCAAAAGATCCCCCATTACACGCTATTTCACTATTCTACAAAGCTCTTACTGACTTCCCTAATTCTCCATACCCACACTTTCTGGCTAAGTGGGAAATAGATTTAGACTCCCCCATTACAAGCACACAGAAAGATAAAGTCTTAAAACTCACCCATGTCTCCTCAGCCGCTTCAAAAATAGCAGAAGTTAATTACAAATTACTTACCAGATGGCATTATACACCAAATGTTCCCCGACAGCTCCCCATTGTGCTGGAGGAGCTGTGGGAATGAAGCTACTCACGCTCATATTTGGTGGTGCTGCCCATTCATTCGCCCCTTTTGGACCGAGGTTCTTAACCTCATATCTCAGATTTCAGATGTCAATCTCCCAAATGATCCCTGGACCGTCCTCTTCCATGCTACTAAAGAATCCATTGTTTCCTATAAACGTTCGCTCATACCCCATCTGCTGAACACTGCCAAAGCCCTAATCCCCACTTTTTGGGGTCAATCCACAATCCCGTCCATAAAAAGTTGGCTACAGAAGGTCGCAGAGGTTCACCATTTGGAAGACATAACTCATAGCATCAGGGGTACTTCTCAGAGACATTCCTTAACATGGGCACCATGGATAAAATTCATATCTTCACCCTTCTATAAAGATATTTTAACACAACCAGAATGAGTCTGCGAATATCTCCTCAGCCACTGGCTATGGTTTCCCACTAACTAACTTAATTCTAGGGATATATCTTCTTCTGAATGTGGTTCAATCTTCCTCCTGAATAACTAAATCGTAACTGTTATCGTTACTCTAACATACAATGACACTCATGCCAACCTCCCCCCCTCCCTCCCCCCTTTTTTCCTTTTTGTGTTTCTTTTTCTACCCTCTCTCACATCCCCATCTCCCTACTCTCTTTCCTTCTCTTCACCTATTTTCTTTTTATCTCTCTTCCTGAAAGTATTTTACAATCACCCGCTCTATTTTGTTGTAATATTAATGTACGGATTGAATTTCTTTTCTTTCTATATGTTCACATAGATGTAAGTTTTTGCTTAGTCTTTGGTTATATTTGTTTGTTCAATCTCTTTTTGCATCTACAAGGGCAAATTTTTGGAATACTGATATATGTTTGGACTATATGCACTTTGAATCCCTTGTATTCTGCTCATAAGATTGTTTACCGTATGTTATATGTTTACTTTCTCCTTTATATTAATCTTTAATAAACAATTATTAAACAAAAAAAAGAAAGCAAATGCTTGGTTGTATCAACCAGAAAGAAAATCAAACCTTTACCCTTTAACTGAAAGTATCAGCATGTCTGATCTTTGGGAATAGGAAACAGATATGTAGAAACTCCAGAAATATGACATTAGACCATGTTGCCTTCCAACATATGCCGCTTAACGCCTAAAGGGCGCATACCACCCTTCTTCAGACACGGCTCCTATGGAACAGTTCATAACCGTCTTAGCGTGTTAGGTTTTCCAACAGGTCCCTAAGAAACAGCTCCTATGGAACAGTCCATAATGGTCTGAATGGGTTGTGCTTCCCAACATGTGCCACTTTGCCACTGAGTGACACACCACCATCATTCTTCAGTGACAGCTTCCATGTCACCATTCTGTGTCTTCTCCTTATGATATCTTCACGACGGGGTGCATTACAGGCAAGGGGTGTCCATTCACTCACCATTCACCAGCACACACTGCAACATATTAACCAGCTTTCAGATACAGAGTCTCAAGGAGGCCCTTACTCACCCATATTACTAACCTAAAATACACATATGTCACACTATACCATAACATAAACAAACCCATTACCAAAATATATGCATATATACATGACCCATCAAATTACGCATCCCGGTCCCAACCTAAATACGGGTCGGGATTAGGCAGGCTTGCTCACAATGGCCTTTTCTACTGCAATTTTAGCACGTCAGCGGTAATTCAGAGCTTTGAATTGGCAGCAAAGCCTCTAACTTGTACGAAGAGACCTTACCGTCAATTCGTCCCTCAACTTGCATAGATAAATGCGAGAGCTTCCTATATAATTTTTTTTTTATAATTGTATATTTATTTGTTTTTTTTCCAAAAAATACAAGACAAATAGGTTGTAACAGTCATATACAGAAAAGAGAGAAGCATATCTCATTGGAAGGTAACATATACATATGACAAAATCTCCATAGTGTATAGTCCATTTCATATAAAATTTGTATAACATTTAAAAGAATTGTCATCTAGGTTGGACTTAAGACATTGTGAGTGGACAAATTGTAAGCAGAACAATATATAAAGAAACAATGAAAAAGAAAAAAGAGAGGGTGGGGGGGGGGGTACACTATGGATTTCAGCATTGTATTTATATATTAATAGGAATAGGATTAGGTCATTTGAGTAGGTAGGGATTGGCTAAGTGTATGACTTTTAATCAGATGTATGGGATATTGACTCTGGATTGAATGGAGAATCATCCCAGGGATCCCATATTTTGGAAAATTGAGGTAAGGAGTCATGTATCACTGCTGTCATACGTTCCATTCTACGTATCTGTGCTATGGACAATATTAATTGGGGCTGTGTCGGGGAATTAGAGGATAACCAGTGGGTAGATATTACTCTCTTGGCAGCCAACAGAATATAAGACATCAATTTTTTAGCGTGTTTAGATATTCCAGGGATTGGAAGGCCTAGTAAATAATGGACTGGGTCAAACGGGAAATCCGTCTCTAGCACTTTCTGGAGTAAAGATTGGACCGAGGTCCAAAATGGTACGATTAGCGGACATTCCCAAAAGATATGGTAATGTGTTCCCAGATCTTGTAGGCATCTCCAACATTTCTGGGATACAGAGGGGTCATATTTGTGAATAGCTTCTGGGGTCCTATACTAGAACATCAGGACCCTTATAAGCTGTCTCTGCTCCACGCATCTGGAAACTTTCGATGTGGAATCCCAGATCTTTTGCCATTGAGGGAGGGATATAGGGGTCTGAATTATCTTATCCCATTTTTGCATGTATGCATGTGAGTTTATCGTGAGTGTGCTTGATTCATGGAGAATCTTGTATATAGAAGATATGAGACCAGGTTGATATGGATCTTGAGCACAAAGAACTTCCAAGGCTGTAAGTTTTTCTAAGGTTAGGTAAGGTGATATAGAGTGAAAATAATGTTTAAATTGGAGATAAGGAAAGAAGAGCTCTTTAGGGATCTCAAATTTGTTTTGGAGGTCTTGGAAGGAGAGTAGTTTACGAGTTACAGGGTGTACTAGATGACGGAGCTGAAAAATGCCCACCTGTGACCATGGGTACATGTTGACGTAGGACAGGCTGTCCGGGATATCTGGGTTGAAAAGTATGTTTAGGAGAGGTGGGCATGGAGAAGAGAGAGAGAACCGCTTTTGGCATTTTTTCCAAATAGCAAGGGTAAATAACATCGGTCATAAACATATATTTCTAAGCTGGAATATAGAGGTAGTCAAGTTAGACCATAGCATGGAGCAAGGATGTACAGGGCTGGTAACACTCAGTTCTAACTCTGACCATCTGTTTGTAGCAAATCGTGTAGACCAGGAGATAGTTGCTGTGAGGTGGGTAGCATAATAGTAATTATTAATATCAGGGGCTCCCAGCCCTCCATGAGACCGAGGGGCGAATACTACTGTGTTAGCAATTCGGTGTGCTTTGTTACCCCAGATAAATTTAGTAAAGGCCCTTTGGATAGTTCGAAGTTGTGACATTGGAACTGCGATTGGCAAGGTTTCAAAGAGGTATAAAAACTTTGGGAGTATAGACATTTTGAGGACATTTATCCTACCTAAAAGAGACAGAGGACATTCCTCCCAGTTACGCAATAGCCTGTGTGTTTCCAGAATTAAAGGGGGATAGTTTGCTTGGTACATGGTAGTGTAGGATGCAGTTAAATGTATACCCAAATATTTAAAGGAGGAAGGACACCAGTGGTACGGAAAGTTATTTTGCAATGTGGTGAGAAGTGTAGGGGAAACATGTATAGGAAGAGCTTCCATCTTGGCTGTGTTAATTTTGTAGCTGGAGAGTTTGCCAAATGTGTTTAATAAAGTATGGAGGTTGGGAAGAGAGATGTGGGGTTTTGTTAACATTAGCAGTATATCGTCTGCGAATAGAGACGATCTGTAATCCTTTTGCTGTAAGGAGACTCCACTTATGTCTGGATGTATGCGTATGGCTTTGGCTAGGGGATAGGGGGCACCCTTGTCTAGTTCCATTGCTATGGGAGAAGGATGGGGACAGAAAGGAAGCCAGTTGTACTTGGGAAGTAGGACAGGAGTATAAGGCCTGGAGAGCTGCCATGAATGAGCCTGTAAATCCAAACTGAGCGTAGTAAACATACAGTGCCTTGCAAAAGTATTCGGCCCCCTTGAACTTTTCAACCTTTTGCCACATTTCAGGCTTCAAACATAAAGGTATAAAATTTTAATTTTTTGTGAAGAATCACCAACAAGTGGGACACAATTGTGAAGTGGAACGAAATCTATTGGATATTTTAAACTTTTTTAGCAAATAAAAAACTGAAAAGTGGCGCGTGCAAAATTATTCGGCCCCTTTACTTTCAGTGCAGAAAACTCACTCCAGAAGTTCAGCGAGGATCTCTGAATGATCCAATGTGGCCCTAAATGACTGATGGTGATAAATAGAATCCACCTGTGTGTAATCAAGTCTCTGTATAAATGCACCTGCTCTGTGATAGTCTCAGGGTTCTGTTGAAAGCGCAGAGAGCATCATGAAGACCAAGGAACACACCAGGCAGGTCCGTAATACTGTTGTGGAGAAGTTTAAAGCCGGATTTGGATACAAAAAGATTTCCCAAGCTTTAAACATCCCAAGGAGCACTGTGCAAGCAATCATTTTGAAATGGAAGGAGTATCAGACCACTGCAAATCTACCAAGACCTGGCTGTCCCTCTAAACTTTCAGCTCAGACAAGGAGAAGACTGATCAGAGATGCAGCCAAGAGGCCCATGATCACTCTGGATGAACTGCAGAGAACTACAGCTGAGGTGGGAGAGTCTGTCCATAGGACAACAATCAGTCGTACACTGCACAAATCTGGCCTTTATGGAAGAGTGGCAAGAAGAAAGCCATTTCTCAAAGATATCCATAAAAAGTCTCGTCTAAAGTTTGCCACAAGCCACCTGGGAGACACACCAAACATGTGGAAGAAGGTGCTCTGGTCCAATGAAACCGAAATCAAACTTTTTGGTCACAATGCAAAACGATATGTTTGGTGTAAAAGCAACACAGCTCATCACACTCAACACACCATCCCCACCGTGAAACATGGTGGTGGCAGCATCATGGTTTGGGCCTGCTTTTCTTCAGCAGGGACAGGGAAGATGGTTAAAATTGAGGGGAAGATGGATGCAGCCAAATACAGGACCATTCTGGATGAAAACCTGTTGGAGTCTGCAAAAGACCTGAAACTGGGACGGAGATTTATCTTCCAACAAGACAATGATTCCAAACATACAGCAAAATCTACAAAGGAATGGTTCACAAATAAACGTATCCAGGTGTTAGAATGGCCAAGTCAAAGTCCAGACCTGAATCCAATCAAGAATCTGTGGAAAGAGCTGAAAACTGCTGTTCACAAACGCTCTCCATCCAACCTCACTGAGCTCGAGCTGTTTTGCAAGGAAGAATGGGCAAGAATTTCAGTCTCTCGATGTGCAAAACTGAAAGAGACATAGCCCAAGCGACTTGCAGCTGTAATCGCAGCAAAAGGTGGCTCTACAAAGTATTAACGCAAGGGGGCTGAATAATTTTGCACGCCCCACTTTTCATTTTTTTATTAGTTAAAAAAGTTTCAACAATCCAATAGATTTCGTTCCACTTCACAATTGTGTCACACTTGTTGGTGATTCTTTGCAAAAAATAAAAATTTTATATCTTTACGTTTGAAGCCTGAAATGTGGCAAAAGGTTGAAAAGTTCAAGGGGGCCGAATACTTTCGCAAGGCACTGTATATGACCATCCAAGCCTGTCAAATGGAGTGGGAGGTCTTGTCCAGTAGGTCTATCAGGTCAATAGTGTGTCTGGTGTTGTCATCCGCATGTCTACCTGAGACAAAGCCTACCTGGTCATTATGAATAAGCTTAGGGATTATGGATTTGAGTCTATTGGCTAGGATTTTTGTAAAGATTTTATAATCTGAATTGAATAGGGCTATGGACCTATATATGTCTGGCATTGAAGGGGGTTTCCCGGGTTTTGGAAGGACTGTGTTGTGGGCATGTAGGAATTGAGGATGAGGAATGGTGCCTTTCTGTAGGGAGGTAAAAAGATCTAGTAGGTAAGGACTTAGGATAGGAAGGAACGTCTTATAATAGGAATAGGGCAGTCCATCTGGTCCTGGCGATTTATGTAATGGTAGATCTTTAATTGCCCCAGCTAATTCTTCTGGTGTGATGGCAGCGTAAAGTGTTGATTTTTGAGAGGATGACAATTTGAGTAGTTTTAAAGGGTCAAAGAAGGAATTGAAGTCGTCTTGGGAAAAGAGGTGTTTAGGGTCTGTGTGTAAACCGTTAAATATCTTTTTTATAAAAATCCCCAAAGACTTTAGACATTGTTTGCGGACAGTGAGTTGGAGTTCCATCAATTTGTGTAAGAAATTCAGGGTAGGAATGGAACGGTGTGGCTTAAGCTTATTTACTAGCATTCTATGCGGTTTATTAGCATATTCGTAAAATTTCTGTTTAGCCCAAAGAAGGGATTTGGAGCATCTGTTCATGTCAATGGATTTCAACCATGCGCGTAGGGAGATGACTGTATGCAGACGTGCCAACGTAGGAGAGGCAAGCAGCAGGTTTTCTGCTTTACGTATCTGGGAAAGAATATCAAGTCTCTGAGCAGCAGAGTCTCTCTTTAAACGAGAGCCAGCCAAAATACACTGGCCTCTAAAGTAGGCCTTATGTGCCTCCCATAGGGTAGACACGTCCGCCACAGTGTGTTCATTTAGTTGGAAGAACCCAAATAGTCCTTCAGACAGTTGAGTTTTAGTGTCCGCCACAGTGTGTTCATTTAGTTGGGAGAACCCAAATAGTCCTTCAGACAGTTGAGTTTTAGTGACAGGGTTGTGGAGGAGAGAATCATTAAGTCTCCAGTAGGGATGAGCCGAACACCCCCCGGTTCGGTTCGCACCAGAACCCGCGAACGGACCGCAAGTTCGCACGAACGTTAGAACCCCATTGACGTCTATGGGACTCGAACGTTCGAAATCAAAAGTGTTCATTTTAAAGGCTAATTTGCATGGTATTGTCCTAAAAAGGGTTTGGGGACCCGGGTCCTACCCCAGGGGACATGTATCAATGCAAAAAAAACTTTTAAAAACGGCCGTTTTTTCGGGAGCAGTGATTTTAATGATGCTTAAAGTAAAAAAAAAAAAGTGAAATATTCCTTTAAATATCGTACCTGGGGGGTGTCTATAGTATGCCTGTAAAGTGACGCGTGTTTCCCATGTTTAGAACAGTCCCTGCACCAAATGTCATTTTTAAAGGAAAAAATCTCATTTAAAACTGCTTGCGGGTTTAATGTCATGTCGGGTCATGGCAATATGGATGAAAATCAGTGAGACAAACGGTGGATCAAGAAGGGTTGCCATTACCAGGCCCTTTGGGTCTTGTATGGATATTAAGGGGAACCCCGCACCCAAATTAAAATAAGGAAAGGTCCCTATATACTCTGAACAGCAGTATACAGGCGGTGCAAACAAGACAGGGACTGTAGGTTTGTTGTTAAGTAGAATCTGTTTGTAATTTTGAACATTTTTAACTTGTTTAGCTCCAGCCAAAAAATCTTTTCTAAGCTTTTTGGAAAACATAGGGAAGGGTTATCACCCCTGTGACATTTGTTTTGCGTCTTTCCTCCTCTTCAGAAGATTTCACCTCACTTTTTTGTCCCAATGAAAAATGTTTTTTGAAAATTTGGGTTTTTTTGTGGAACAAGGATTGGAAAGCATCAGTGGAAAGGAGAAATTGTTCTCCCATATTAACTCTTACAGGAGAGAATTTCCCTTCCTAGGGGTAGATTTCATCTCACTTCCTGTTGTCTCCTTCCGTTTGCAAGTAGGAGTCGTTTGTAAGTTAGATGTTTGAAAGTAGGGTCCTGCCCTATATACTCAGCAGAAATTTGGGCCTTAGGTGTTGCTGTGGCCACAACACTGTAAGCCCTCACAGGGCCCTGCTGTGAAATATTAGATCAAGAATTGTAATTACATGCCCCTGTTGAACAGGAGCTGAAAAATTAGGCCTTAGGCACTGGTGCTGGTGCCACAACACTGCAACCCCTCACAGACACTCTAGTTGGAACGCAGGAACGAGCCCTGCTGCAAAGTATTGCATCAAAAATTGTAATTACACGCCCCTGTTAGACAGGGGCAGAAAAATTGGGCCTTAGGCACTGGTGCTGGTGCCACAACACTGCAACCCCTCACAGACACTCTAGTTGGAATGCAGGAACGAGCCCTGCTGCAAAGTATTACATCAAAAATTGTAATTACACGCCCCTGTTAGACAGGGGCAGAAAAATTGGACCTTAGGCACTGGTGCTGGTGCCACAACACTGCAACCCCTCACAGACACTCTAGTTGGAATGCAGGAACGAGCCCTGCTGCAAAGTATTACATCAAAAATTGTAATTACACGCCCCTGTTAAACAGGGGCTGAAAAATTGTGCCTTAGGCACTGGTGGTGGCGCCCAGAACCAAAAATGTTCTTACAAGCTATCAGCGTGATGATTGAGGAGGAAGAGGATAATTACTCAGGGATAGTCACTCAGCATCAGCATAGGCAGTCTTTGAAGGGATCTGAGATTTCAAAAAAAATTATTCGGTTACATCTGCATCAGGTGCTTGGTAGCTGGTGGTGATCCAAGACTGATTCATTTTTATGAAGGTCAGCCGATCGACCGAGTCGGTGGACAGACGCACCCTGTGATCGGTTACCACGCCTCCAGCAGCACTGAATGTGCGTTCCGAAAGAACGCTGGATGCAGGACAGGCCAGTAGCTCAATTGCATACTGTGCAAGCTCTGGCCAGTGATCCATCCTCAAGACCCAGTAACCCAGAGGATTTTCGGTGGGAAAGGTGTCCAAGTCTGATCTTGCCCCTAAGTATTCCTGCACCATGTAAAACAGACGCTGGCGATGGTTGCTGGAACCGATCATACCTTGGGGCTGCGGACCAAAAAATTGTCTGAACGCATCGGTCAGACGGCCACCTTCTCCACCGCTCCTTCTTTGACTGACCGAAGCCTCAGCAACACGTTGTCCAGAAACAGGAGTTTGTAACCTCCCAGTCTCTGGGAACGCGTTGCACAGACCTTTCTGCAAGGCCTCCCGAAGATGTTTCATCCTCTGCTCCCTCTGCGATGGCAAGATAAGGTCCGCAACCTTACCCTTGTAACGTGGATCAAGGAGGGTTGCCAGCCAGTATTGGTCCTTCTCCTTGATACCACGAATACGAGGATCCTTACGCAGGCTTTGCAGGATCAGGGAGGCCATGCAGCGTAGGTTTGCTGAGGCATTCGGTCCGGAGTCCTCTGGGTCACTAAGGACAACAACGTCCGCAGCGACCTCCTCCCAGCCACGTACAAGTCCATGTGTTCCTTGGGACTGATCCCTTAAAGACTGCTGATGCTGAGTGCCAGGCTCCACCTCCATACTGACACAATCTTCCTCCTCCTCCTCCTCCTCCTCCTCGTCCTCTTCCTGTGTGATCGGCGGGCACGCAGGAACACTGTCTGGATAAAGGGGGCCTTGAGAGCTAAGGAAGTCCTCCTCTTCCTGCCTCTGTTCTGCCTCAAGTGCCCTGTCCATTATTCCACGCAGCGTGTGCTCCAACAGGTGGACAAGGGGGACAGTGTCACTGATGCATGCACTGTCAGTGCTCACCATCCTCGTGGCCTCCTCGAATGGTGACAGGACAGTGCATGCATCCCTGATCATGGCCCACTGGCGTGGGGAAAAAAAACCAAGGTCCCCTGACCCTGTCCTGGTGCCATAGTCGCACAGGTACTCATTTATGGCCCTCTGCTGCGTGTGCAGCCGCTGCAGCATGGCCAATGTCGAGTTCCACCTGGTGGGCATGTCACAGATTAGGCGGTTCTTGGGCAGGTTAAACTCCTTTTGGAGGTCCGTCAGCCGAGCACTGGCATTATATGACCGGCGGAAATGCACACAGACTTTCCTGGCCTGCCTCAGGACATCCTGTAAGCCCGGGTACCTGCCCAAGAACCGCTGCACCACCAAGTTAAGGACGTGAGCCAAACAGGGCACATGGGTCAGTTGTCCCTGTCGGAGGGCAGAGAGGAGGTTGGTGCCATTGTCGCAAACCACCATTCCTGCCTTAAGTTGGCGTGGCGTCAACCACCTCTGAACCTGCCCCTGCAGAGCTGACAGAACCTCTGCCCCAGTGTGGCTCCTGTCCCCCAAGCACACCAGCTCAAGCACCGCATGGCATCTTTTGGCCTGCGTACTTGCGTAGCCCCTTGAACGCCTACGGAGCACCGCTGGTTCCGAGGAAGAGGCCATGGAGGAAGAAGAAGAGGAGGGGGTGGAGGAGAGAGGTGTGTCACAATCAGCATTTTGGAGGCGTGGTGGCGGAACAACCTCCAACACTACTGCACCTTGTCCTGCATCCTTCCCAGCTGCCAGCAGAGTCACCCAATGCGCCGTGAAACTTAAGTAACGTCCCTGTCCATGCCTGCTGGACCATGAGTCAGCGGTAATATGCACCTTACCGCTGACCGCCCTGTCCAGCGAGGCATGGACATTGCCTTCCACATGCCGGTAGAGAGCTGGAATCGCCTTCCGTGAGAAAAAGTGGCGTTTGGGTACCTGCCACTGAGGAACCGCACATTCCACAAACTCACGGAAGGGGGCAGAGTCTACCAACTGAAAAGGCAGCAGTTGAAGTGCTAGCAATTTTGCCAAGCTAGCATTCAACCGCTGGGCATGTGGATGGCTGGGAGCAAACTTCTTTCGGCGGTGCAGCAGCTGGGGCAGGGAAATTTGCCTGGTACAATCTGGCGTCGGTGTACCAAAAGCAGATTGCCCACAAGTACTTGGCTGTGACACACCTAATTCTACACCTTCATTCCTCTCACTGCAGGTCTCAGAGAGGACTGAAGGTCTAGTGGGGTTGGAAATCTCAGCTGATGAGGAGCAAGGAGAGATCCTCTTTGTTCTTTGGTGTGGGTCTTTTAGATACGCTTGCCAACGAACTGCATGGCAGGTCAACATATGTCTGGTCAAGCATGTGGTACCCAAGCGGGAGATGTTTTGGCCACGCGAGATACGCTTGAGACATATGTTGCAAATAGCAGCGGTGCGATCTGATGCACTCGTCTCAAAAAAGGCCCACACCAAAGAACTTTTTGAATAACGCGCAGAGACTGCAGCGCCCTGCACATGTGGAGCTTTGGGGTGTGATGCAGTCAATGTGCTGCCCTTAGGCTGGCCCCTGGAGGGCATCCTGCCTCGTTGGTGATGTGCCGCCTCCTCCTCCTCCTCCTCCTCCTCTCTCCTATCAGGCACCCACGTTGAGTCAGTGACCTCATCATCCCCTCCCTCCTCATCACTGGAGCAAACCTGGCAGTATGCTGCAGCAGGGGGAGCATGACTGCCAGATTGCTGTCCTTCTTGGGCACCCCCTCTGTCCGTGCTCATGTTACTGCCTTCATCGAGCTCAGTATCATCATCAGAGCCTTCCAAACGCTGGGCATCCTCCTGGAGCATGTACCCAACACTGTGGTCAAACAGTTCGAGGGAATCCTCATGAGGACATGGTGGAGCTAGGGAAGGAGTCACTGATGACATTGAGCTGAGGGAAGAGGCCGCTGCTTTGCCAGACAAAGCACCCTGGGCATGGGTGAGAGAGGATGAGGAGGATGAGGACGGCTTGGTCATCCACTCGACCAAGTTTTCCGCATGTTGCGGCTCAACACGGCCAGCTGCCGAAAAAAAGGCCAAGCGTGTCCCATGGCCACGTGCTGATGAGGATGCACCGTCTCCACGACCAGCACTAGACACAGAGCCTGCTTGCCCTCTCTTATTGGCTTGTGACTGTCTGCCTCTCCTTCTTGGCCTTCCAGACATACTAATGGCCTGTAGCTGCACTAAGCTGGGATAGAACACCTGTAATTTTCTTCAGGTAGCTTTATATACTGTAACCAGACAAGCCTGCCTGTCAGTAGGAAGATAACAGGAACGGATCTAGCTGAACACTGTGAGCAGGACGCACTGCACTAAATGTAAATAGTCTAGCTGCCTGACCGTGGTACTAATAGGATCAAATAGAACACCTGTAATTTTCTTCAGGTAGCTTTATATACTGTAACCAGACAAGCCTGCCTGTCAGTAGGAAGATAACAGGAACGGATCTAGCTGAACACTGTGAGCAGGACGCACTGCACTAAATGTAAATAGTCTAGCTGCCTGACCGTGGTACTAATAGGATCAAATAGAACACCTGTAATTTTCTTAAGGTAGCTTTATATACTGTAACCAGACAAGCCTGCCTGTCAGTAGGAAGATAACAGGAACGGATCTAGCTGAACACTGTGAGCAGGACACACTGTACTAAATGTAAATAGTCTAGCTGCCTGACCGTGGTACTAATAGGATCAAAAAGAACACCTGTAATTTTCTTAAGGTAGCTTTATATACTGTAACCAGACAAGCCTGCCTGTCAGTAGGAAGATAACAGGAACGGATCTAGCTGAACACTGTGAGCAGGACACACTGTACTAAATGTAAATAGTCTAGCTGCCTGACCGTGGTACTAATAGGATCAAAAAGAACACCTGTAATTTTCTTAAGGTAGCTATATATACTGTAACCAGACAAGCCTGCCTGTCAGTAGGAAGATAACAGGAACGGATCTAGCTGAACACTGTGAGCAGGACACACTGTACTAAATGTAAATAGTCTAGCTGCCTGACCGTGGTACTAATAGGATCAAAAAGAACACCTGTAATTTTCTTAAGGTAGCTATATATACTGTAACCAGACAAGCCTGCCTGTCAGTAGGAAGATAACAGGAACGGATCTAGCTGAACACTGTGAGCAGGACACACTGTACTAAATGTAAATAGTCTAGCTGCCTGACCGTGGTACTAATAGGATCAAAAAGAACACCTGTAATTTTCTTAAGGTAGCTATATATACTGTAACCAGACAAGCCTGCCTGTCAGTAGGAAGATAACAGGAACGGATCTAGCTGAACACTGTGAGCAGGACACACTGTACTAAATGTAAATAGTCTAGCTGCCTGACCGTGGTACTAATAGGATCAAAAATAACACCTGTAATTTTCTTAAGGTAGCTATATATACTGTAACCAGACAAGCCTGCCTGTCAGTAGGAAGATAACAGGAACGGATCTAGCTGAACACTGTGAGCAGGACGCACTGCACTAAATGTAAATAGTCTAGCTGCCTGACCGTGGTACTAATAGGATCAAAAAGAACACCTGTAATTTTCTTAAGGTAGCTATATATACTGTAACCAGACAAGCCTGCCTGTCAGTAGGAAGATAACAGGAACGGATCTAGCTGAACACTGTGAGCAGGACACACTGTACTAAATGTAAATAGTCTAGCTGCCTGACCGTGGTACTAATAGGATCAAAAAGAACACCTGTAATTTTCTTAAGGTAGCTATATATACTGTAACCAGACAAGCCTGCCTGTCAGTAGGAAGATAACAGGAACGGATCTAGCTGAACACTGTGAGCAGGACGCACTGCACTAAATGTAAATAGTCTAGCTGCCTGACCGTGGTACTAATAGGATCAAATAGAACACCTGTAATTTTCTTAAGGTAGCTATATATACTGTAACCAGACAAGCCTGCCTGTCAGTAGGAAGATAACAGGAACGGATCTAGCTGAACACTGTGAGCAGGACGTACTGCACTAAATGTATATAGCAGGAACGGATCTAGCTGAACACTGTGAGCAGGACGCACTGCACTGAATGTAAATAGCAGGAACGGATCTAGCTGAACACTGTGAGCAGGACGCACTGCACTGAATGTAAATAGCAGGAACGGATCTAGCTGAACACTGTGAGCAGGACGCACTGCACTAAATGTAAATACCAGGAACGGATCTAGCTGAACACTGTGAGCAGGACGCACTGCACTGAATGTAAATAGCAGGAACGGATCTAGCTGAACACTGTGAGCAGGACGCACTGCACTAAATGTAAATACCAGGAACGGATCTAGCTGAACACTGTGAGCAGGACGCACTGCACTGAATGTAAATAGCAGGAACGGATCTAGCTGAACACTGTGAGCAGGACGCACTGCACTAAATGTAAATACCAGGAACGGATCTAGCTGAACACTGTGAGCAGGACGCACTGCATTAAATGTAAATAGTCTAGATAGAAGATAACAGGAACGGATCTAGCTAAACTGAATACAGTGTATATATATATATGCAACACCTGGGATGCATATATATACACAATACACTGTAAGTGCAGCTAACTGACTGACTGTTCTGCCTAATCTATCTAACTCAAATCAAATGACACTGTCTCTCTCTCTCTCTATCTCTCAGCACACCGGAACACACACTACACAGGGCCGCCGTGCAGGCGGCCTTATATAGTGTGGGGTGTGTACTAAATCCCCTGAGCCATAATTGGCCAAAGCCACCCTGGCTTTGGCCAATTACAGCTCTCTCTACTGACGGCGCTGTGATTGGCCAAGCATGCGGGTCATAGTGCATGCTTGGCCAATCATCAGCCAGCAATGCACTGCGATGCCGCAGTGAATTATGGGCCGTGACGCGCCACACGAATTTGGCGCGAACGGCCCATATCGTTCGCAATTCGGCGAACGACCGAACAGCCGATGTTCGAGTCGAACATGGGTTCGACTCGAACACGAAGCTCATCCCTAGTCTCCAGTGGCAGGTTCTAGTTGAAGATAAGGAGAGTGTGAGGTCAAGCTGAACAGAGGAATGGTCTGACCAGGTTATGAAGTTCAATTCTGATGCGACTGTGGATTTTAATAGTGGGGCTGTCACAAAAAGGTAATCTAGTCTAGAGTACATCCTGTGGGGAGGGGAGAAAAAAGTAAATTGTTTATGTGTAGGGTGTTTAATTCTCCACATGTCTAGTAAGTTGTAAGATCTGATGATTTTACGGAAAGAGGTGGATTGACGTTCTACCTTAGAAGAGGAGGTTGTAGAAAATAATGTGCGTCTGTCTCTTTTAGGGGACATTGTCATGTTGAAATCACCCCCGACAATCATGAATGGTTGAGCATATTTTCCAAGTTTGCTAAGCACATCAGTGAGAAACTGAATTTGGCCTGAGTTGGGAGCATAAATATTGACTAGAGTAAAAGAGTGTGAGAGATAATTGCAGTCCAGGAAAATGTATCTACCATGGGGGTCCATAAATGAGGATTTCACTCTCAGGGGACATGATTTTTTGATCAATATAGCCACGCCTGCTTTACCGGAGGGGTCAGAGGCTGTAAATGACATAGGGAAATGTTTCGCAGCTAACTTAAAGGATCCCCCAGAGCGAAAGTGAGTCTCCTGGACCAGGATTTTGTCAGCAGCTGATGATTTGAACTCCTTCAGGGCTAGCCATCTTTTATGAATGGAGTTCAAACCTTTCACATTATATGTAAGAACACGTAAAGCCATAGTGGTATAACAATGTAGTTAACATTAGGAATCAGAAACATAGTCAAAAACAAAAGTAAGAAAAAAACATACAAAAGTCCATGGTGTATCCTGTGGGGGGAAAGCATGAGGTAACATAAAGTATCATTGAAAATCAGTAATGAAAAAAGGTTTGAGCAACAAAGAAAAAAAAATAAAAAATGAACAATAGGTCAAAAAAGGACCTATAAAAACAAAATTTTTGAAACCTCCTTGTGTGCGTCCGCTGGAGCCAGCGGGGCGCTCTGCATAATCGAGGCCAGGGATTCAGGCCTGTACAGGAAGCGATTAAGTGTTTGTGTAGGCCTCAGCTCCGGGGTGTGTGATGGAGCCGTTTGTTTCGGGCCGTAATTTTTGAAACCTCCTTGTGTGCGTCCACTGGAGCCAGCGGGGCGCTCTGCATAATCGAGGCCAGGGATTCAGGCCTGTACAGGAAGCGATCCAGTGTTTGTGTAGGCCTCAGCTCCGGGGTGTGTGATGGAGCCGTTTGTTTCGGGCCGTACTTCACCATGGGTTGCCTAGGAGGGTTCTACGGTCCAGTATGGGTTCTCCCATGGCTTATGTAGCTTCCGTTCGCTGTGTGGGAGCTTGTGGAAGGGGGCGGGGATTGGAGCGGAGAAATTACACGTCCGCCGTCATCGAATGCCGTGTATGCGTCCCAGGGGTGTGTCTTTTGAATACTATGTTCTACATTTTGCCTCTGCCTTTAAAAATAATGGGCTGGGCTACCTTAAAAGCCATCCAATCAAATATTTCCTGGAGGATGCAGGAGTCGTCCGTAGGCCTGAGCACTGTGAAGCCCTTGGGAGGGTTGTTGGGAACAGTGTGTGGGCTTGGCAATCCACTATATTGAGTGCAGAAACCAGGAAAGGAGGGATGCAGCGCTGGTGGAGTACCAAGATGGCCGCCAGAGCTGGGACTAGGCCGAAGCCGCGGCCTGGATTTGGAGCTGCCGCCGTGCGGGGGGGGGGCACTGCTCCATTCAGACCCCCGCATGGTCAGAAGCCCGTGTAGCAGGATCTGTGTGCGGTGAGGGAGCCAGGCACCATAGAGGCCAGGATACAGTGCTGGTGGAGAGCCCAGGAGTACCAAGATGGCTGTCGGATCTGAAGACTAGGCTGATGCTGCGGCCTATAGTTGTGTCTGCCGCCATGCGGAGAAGCGTCGCACCACTTAGACCGCGTCCAGTCAGAGGCCCGCGGAATTGGGTCTGTGTGTATGGAGGGGCCCCGGGGGGTATGCCAGGCTGCTGCAGGAGGTCGCTGGGTAGCATGATTGATGTGGAGAAGTAGTGGATGGAGCTCGGGTCCTGCATGTCCTACTCCCTGTTGTACCAGGCCACCTCCCCTATATAAATTTTGAGTCTAACACATATAAACCAGAAACAATGACAAAACCACAAAATTCCATCCCTGTGCCTGGATTACAGAGACCATGCCCGGGTATACCATGTACCCCTACCTTTAGGTTTAACAAACACCCTAGTTCCATGACTAATGTTATACCGGTTTCCTTTAGGACAAAGAAACAAATTTGTCTATGTCCCAAATAATACCCAGGTGCTTCCTTCCCAGCAATGATCTCTCCATCCAGAACCCAGAGTGAAATCTCTTCCCAACCTTTTTCGTTCACCACCATGTATTGACCTGGCATACAAAGGATGTCATGGTCATGAGCCCATGACAGATTTCTGTCCTGTACCATCACATGCTCTACCAACCTCTCAACATGGTTGACAAAATCCAGAGCCACTTTAAACTGGGTATTTATGTGAATGTTAATAAGGATGCTACCAATCTCTCTGAGTAACAAAGTCCTGCTTACTGTCTGAAGCTATGGCTGAGAGTTTGTTCCTCAGGAGATTGATGTCTACTCCATTAACAACACCCATCCCAGCTCCTATTCCCCCCAATATAGTGCTGAACACATCCCTCCTCTTTCGGTTACTCCTCAGACATAAGCGTCCTGCATGAACCTCCTTCTGTGTCCGCACATATCTGGGAGTAAGCCACTGAGATAATGACTGCACTTGATTCAGTGTATACTCAGCACTAGGGATGAGCCGAACACCCCCTGGTTCGGTTCGCACCAGAACCTGCGAACGGACCAAAAATTTGCACGAACTTTAGAACCCCATTGACGTCTATGGGACTCGAACGTTCGAAATCAAAAGTGCTCATTTTAAAGGCTAATTTGCATGGTGTTGTCCTAAAAAGGGTTTGGGAACCCGGGTCCTGCCCCAGGGGACATGTATCAATGCAAAAAAACTTTTAAAAACGGACGTTTTTTCGGGAGCAGTGATTTTAATGATGCTTAAAGTAAAAAAAAAAAAGTGAAATATTCCTTTAAATATCGTACCTGGGGGGTGTTTATAGTATGCCTGTAAATTTTCCCGTGCTTAGAACAGTCCCTGCACAAAATGTCATTTTTAAAGGAAAAAAAGTCATTTAAAACTGCTTGCAGCTTTAATGTAATGTCGGGTCCTGGCAATATGGATGAAAATCAGTGAGACAAACGGCATGGGTACCCCCCAGTCCATTACCAGGCCCTTTGGGTCTTGTATGGATATTAAGGGGAACCCCGCACCCAAATTAAAAAAGGAAACAGCAGTATACAGGCTCTGTATTCTGAACAGCAGTATACAGGCGGTGCAAACAAGACAGGGACTGTAGGTTTGTTGTTAAGTAGAATCTGTTTGTAATTTTGAACTGGTACATTTTTAACGTGTTTAGCTCCAGCCAAAAAATCTATTTTAAGCTTTTTGGAAAACATAGGGAAGGGTTATCACCCCTGTGACATTTGTTTTGCTGTCTGTGCTCCTCTTCAGAAGATTTTACCTCACTTTTTGTCCCAATGACAAAAGTTTTTTGAAAATTTGGGTTTTTTTGTGAAACAAGGATTGGTGATAAAGCATCAGTGGAAAGGAGAAATGTTTTTCCCATATTAACTCTTACAGGAGAGAATTTCCCTTCCTAGGGGTAGATTTCATCTCACTTCCTGTTGTGTCCTTCCGTTTGCAAGTAGGACTCGTTTGTAAGTTGGATGTTTGAAAGTAGGGGCCTGGTAGGGGCCTGCACTATATACTCAGCAGAAATTTGGGCCTTAGGTGTTATTGTGGCCACAACACTGTAAGCCCTCACAGGGCCCTGCTGTGAAATATTAGATCAAGAATTGTGATTACATGCTCCTGTTGAACAGGGGCTGAAAAATTGGGCCTTAGGCACTGGTGCTGGTGCCACAACACTGCAACCCCTCACAGATACTCTAGTTGGAACGTAGGAACGAGCCCTGCTGCAAAGTATTGCATCAAAAAAATGTAATTACACGCCCCTGTTAAACAGGGGCTGAAAAATTGGGCCTTAGGCACTGATGCTGGTGCCACAACACTGCAACCCCTCACAGATACTCTAGCTGGAATGCAGAAACGAGCCCTGCTGCAAATTATTGCATCAAAAATTGTAATTACACGCCCCTGTTAAACAGGGGCTGAAAAATTAGGACTTAGGCACTGGTGCTGGTGCCACAACACTGCAACCCCTCACAAATACTCTAGTTGGAACGCAGGAACGAGCCCTGATGCAAAGTATTGCATCAAAAGTTGTAATTACACGCTACTGTTAAACAGGGGCTGAAAAATTGGGCCTTAGGCACTGGTGGCGGCGCCCAGAACCAAAAATGTTCTTACAAGCTATCAGCGTGATCATTGAGGAGGAAGAGGATAATTACTCAGGATAGTCACTCAGCATCAGCATAGGCAGTCTTTGAAGGGATCTGAGATTTAAAAAAAAATTATTCGGTTACATCAGCATCAGGTGCGTGCTTGGTAGCTGGTGGTGATCCAAGACTGATTCATTTTTATGAAGGTCAGTCGGTGGACAGACGCACCGTGTCATTTCAAAAAATGTAATTACATGTCCATGTTAAACAGGGGCAGAAAAATTGGGCCTTGGGTGGTGGTGATGGTGCCACAACACTGTAACCCCTCACAGATACTCTTGGTGGCTGCAGGAACGGGCCCTGCTGTTAAATATTATATCAAAAATTGTAATTACATGCTCCTGTTAAACAGGGGCAGAAAAATTGGGCCTTGGGTGGTGGTGGTGGTGCCACAACACTGTAACCCCTCACAGATACTCTTGTTGGGCACAGGAACGGGCCCTGCTGTGAAATATTTGATCAAAAATTGTAATTACATGCCCCTGTTAAACAGGGGCAGAAAAATTGGGCCTTTAACCAAAAATATTGTTGGAAGCTAGCATCATCAAGATTGTGGAGGAATAGGATAGTCACTCAGCATAGGCAGTCTTCAAGGGATCCCACATCCATAGAAAAATCAATCAGTTACATCAGTATCAGGTGCTTGATAGCTGCTGTTGATCCAAGACTGATTCATTTTTATGAATGTAAGCCTATCAACGGAGTCTGTGGACAGGCGCACTCTATGATCCGTTACAAACCCTCCAGCAGCACTGAATGTGCGTTAAGAAAGAACGCTGGATGCAGGACAGGCCACTAACTCAATTGCATATTGCATAACCCAGTGGATGGTCTGTTGGAAAGGTCTCCAAGTCTGCTCTTGCCCCTAGATATTCCTGCACCATGTAATGCAGATGCTGGCGATGGTTGCTTGAACCGATCAGACCTTGGTGCTGAGGACTGAAATATTGTCTAAAGGCATCGGACAGCCGGCCACCTTCTCCACCGCTCTTCCTCTGACTGAACAAAGCCTCAGCAACACGTTGTCCAGCACCAGGAAACTGTAACCTCCCAGGGTCTGGAAACACATTGCATAAACCTTTCTTCATGGCCTCCTGAAGATGTTTCATCCTCTGCTCCCTCTGCGAAGGCAGGATGAGTTCTGCAACCTTACCCTTGTAACGTGGATCAAGAAGGGTTGCCAGCCAGTAATGATCCTTCTCCTTGATACCACAAATTCTAGGGACCTTTTGCAGGCTTTGCAGAATCAGGGAGGCCATGCAGCGTAAGTTTGCAGAGGCATTTGATTCTGAGCCCTCTGGGTCACTAAGGATCACATGATCCATAACAACCTCCTCCCAGCCACGTACAACTCCTTGGATTTCTGGGGACTGAAAAAAATCCCTTGAAGACTGCTGCTGAGTGTTATCCTCCACGTCCATGCTGACACAATCCTCCTCCTCTTCTTCCTGTGTATTTTGCAGGCCCGCAGGAATACTATCTGGATAAAGGGGGCCTTGAGAGGTAAGGAAGTCCTCCTCTTCCTCCTGCTGTTCTGCCTCAAGTGCCCTGTCCATTATTCCATGAAGCGTGTGCTCCAACAGGAAGACAAGAGGGACAGTATCACTGATGCATGCATTGTAGCTGCTCACCATCCTCGTGGCCTCCTCAAATGGTGAGAGGACAGTGCATGCATCCTTGATCAGTAGCCACTGGTGTGGCGAAAAGAAGCCAAGCTCCCCTGACCCTGTCCTGGTGCCATACACACACAGGTACTCATAGATGGCCCTCTGCTGCATTTGCAGCCGCTGCAGCATCACCAATGTTGAGTTCCACTAGGTGGGCATGTCACAAATGAGGAGGTTGGTGGGAGGTTGCATTCCCTTTGAATGTCAGCCAGCCGAGCGCTGGCATTGTATGACCGGCGGAAATTACCACAGACTCTTCTGGCCTGCCTCAGGAGATCCTGTAAGCCTGGGTACCTGCTCAAGAACCACTGCACCACCAAATTCAGGACGTGTGCCAAACATGGGACATGGGTCAAGTGTCCCTGTCAGAGGGCGGAGATAAGGTTGGTGCCATTGTCGCATACAACCATTCCTGGCTGAAGCTGGCATAGGAACAACCATCTCTGAGCCTGCCCCTGCAGAGCTGACAGAATCTCTGCCCCAGTGTGGCTCCTATCCACTAAGCAGACCAACTCAAGCACTGCATGGCATCTTTTTGCCTGAGTGCTTGCTTAGGCCCTTGAACACTTACAGAGCACCGTTGGTTCAGAGGACAAATCTGCAGAAGAGGAAGAAGAAGAGGAGGGGGTGGAGGAGAGAGCTGTGGCAGAATCACCACTAGCATTTTGGTGGCGTGGTGGTGGAACAAGCCCCAAAAATACTAAACCTTCATCCTTCCCAGTTGCCAGCAGAGTTACCTAGTACGCCATGAAGAAAAGGTAACATCCCTGCCCATGCCTACTAGACCATGAGTCAGCGGTAATGTGCACCTTACTGCTGACCGCCCTGTCCAACGAGGCCAAAACATTGCCTTCCACATGCCGGTAGAGAGCCGGAATGGCCTTCCGTGAAAAGAAATGGCATTTTGGAACCTGCCACTGAGGTACAGCACATTCCACAAATTCACGAAAGGGGGCTAAGTCTACCAGCTAAAAAGGCAGCAGTTGCAGTGCTAGCAATTTGGCCAAGCTAGCATTCAGATGCTGAGCATGTGGATGGCTGGGACCAAATTTCTTTTTACGGTTTAGCAACTGGGGTAGGGAAATTTGCCTGCTAAAATCACATGGAGGTGTACTGATAGCAGATTGGCTGAAAGTACTTGGGACACCTATTGCTATACCTTCATTCCTTTCAGTGCAGGTTTTTGGGAGGACTGGAGGTATAGTGAGGTTGGAGATCCCAGATGAGGATGTGAAAGATGTGGGTCTTTCGAGTGCTGTTGCCAACGGACTGCATGGGACGGAGTCATATGTCTCGTCAAGCATGTGGTGCCCAAGCGGCTGCTGTTCTCGCCACGCTTGATCTGCTTCAGACATAGGTTGCAAACAGTAACGGTGCGATCTGCTGCACACGTGTCAAAAAAGGCCCACACCTAGGAACTTTTCAAAATCAGCGGGGAGTCCGCAGCGCCCTGCACCTGCGGAGCTCTGCGGTGTGATGCAGTTGGGTGGCTGCCCTTAAGTTGCCCCCTAGAGGACATCCTGCCTCATTGGATTTGTGCCTCCTCCTCCTCCTCCTGTCTTCTATCAGGCACCCAAGTAGAGTCAGTGACCTCATCATCCCCTCCCTTCTCATCACTGGAGCAAACTTGGCAGTATGCTTCGGCTGGGGGAACATGACTGCCAGTTTCTTGTCCTTCTTGGGCACCCCCTCTTTCTAGGCTCATGTTACTCCCTTCCTCAACCTGGGAACCAACATCGGAGCCTTCTAATCGCTGTGCATCCTCCAGCAGCATGTACCCGACACTGTGGTCGAATAGTTCGGGGGAATCCTTTGTACATGATGGTGGGGCTACGGAAGGAGTAACTGTGGACAAGGAACCGGTGGAATAGGCCACTTTTGCAGCTGCATTGGAAGGCGAACTACTCTGAGACTGGGTGACAGAGGGTGAGTAGGATGAGGATGGCTTTGTTATCCACTCCACCAACTCTTCTGCATGTTCTGGCTCAATAACACAGCCAGCAGCAGAAAAAAAGTACAAGCGTGGCCCACGGCCACCTGCAGAGGATGCACCATGTCCACGACCAGCACTGTTGACTGTAAACACCCTCTTTTAGTGGTCTGTGAGCGTTTGCCTCTCCTTGGTGGCCTTCCGGACATGATGTATATTTTGTTTTGCAACACCACACTGCACTGTATTGTGTACTGTGTACACCACCAGAAAAGTAGTAGCAACTGCACTACGGCTGCACTGTATTGTGTACACCACCAGAAGTGTAGTAGCAACTGCACTACGGCTGCACCGTATTGTGTAATGTGTACACCACCAGAAAAGTAGTAGCAACTGCACTACGGCTGCACTATACTGTATACACCACCAGAAGTATAGTTGCAACTGCACTACGGCTGCACTGTATTGTGTAATGTGTACACCACCAGAAAAGTAGTAGCAACTGCACTACGGTTGCCTGTATTGTGTACTGTGTACACGACCAGAAAAGTAGTAGAACTATATTCAAAATAGTACACCACAAAATGCACTGTAGATGTAGGCTACACTGGAAGCTGCAGAGTATATATATATATATATATATATATATATATATATATATATATCAAATACACCGCCTGAAGTATTTTCGAAATAGTACACCTACGTGTGTAGTAAGCGGTCAAGCTGACCAGGATTTCTTTTCATGTTTCTTTTTGTTTTGCTGTTATTTTTCAATGCATATAGTCTAAATAAACTTCACCTTTGTTTTTGTTTCACCTACAACGCTGTCTGCTGTGCCTGATTTTGTGTGGTGAACCCATCCAGGGGGTCACACACACCTGCTGCCGAGCTAACCCCCTCACAATATATATATATAGATATATCATCTCTCTCTCTCTCTCTCTCTCTCTCTCTCTCTCTCTCTCTCTCTTTCTCTCTCTCTCTATATATATATAAAAATAAAATCAAATACACTGCCACTAACTGAATAACCTGCCTGCTTAATCTAAATCCCACTATCTCTCCATCTACACCAACAACACTACACAGGACTGTCGTGTAGGCAGCCCTATATAGTGTGGGGCATGGACTTAGTCCCCCTGAGCCATGATTGGCCAAAGGCACCCTCTTGTCCTAAACAAAATGTATTCAGCTACTGTTCTACCGGAACAAAACAAAAATAAAATAAATGAATAAAAAAATAACAAAAATGAATTAAAAAAAGGAAAAATTAAAAAAAAAAACTAAAAAACAAAAAATTAATTTAAAAAAAAATAAGTCATTAACAGAATTTTTTTTTTAATAACAATTCAGAGGCTAATGCCGCATACACACGGTCGGACTTTTCGACCAGACTTGTCCGACGGACGCCGACGGACCAAATCCGGAGGACAATCTGATCGTGTGTGGGCTTCACCGGACCTTCAGTGGACTTTTCCAGTCGCAAATCTGACGGACTTTAGATTTGGAACATGCTTCAAATCTTTACGTCGTAACTCCGCTGGACCCAGAAATCCGCTCGTCTGTATGCTAGTCCGACGGACAAAAACCGAAGCTAGGGCAGCTATTGGCTACTGGCTATCAACTTCCTTATTTTAGTCCGGTGTACGTCATCACGTACGAATCCGTCGGACTTTTGTGTGATCGTGTGTAGGCAAGTCCGGTCGTTAGAAAGTCTGTTGAAAGTCCGCCAAAAGTCTGTCGAAAGTCTGTCGGACGGGCTGTCGGACTTTTGTAGCTGAAAAGTCCAACCGTGTGTACGCGGCATTAACCTTGCAAATACGAAAAATATATCAAGATCCTCTATAATATTCCAAACATGAAGGGCAAATCTCTGAAATCTAAACCTTATTCATAGCTAACATTGTTTCCCTCAGTGCTATATTTGAATGACCATGCGGCTACTTCTATTTTGACTCTATGCAACTGTTCTACATATTGATGATTTTCAGTTTGTAGTCTCTACATTTGGGTCTTAAAAGGGAAACGGGTTTGATTACTATGGCCTCTATGCCTTGAATTGCTACCCCAGAAAGATTTAAAACATGTTCTATTTCTAGGTCCATCAGAATTTTCAAAAAACAAGTCCGATGAGGCCCACACATGATCGGAATGTCCAATGAGAAGATTCCGTCAGACTTTTCCTGCCGGAAATTACGGCATTAGGGTATTTCCTTTTCATAACATTATTAGCCACCAAACAATACCTAGCGATGTGACACCCCCCTTTTACACAAAAAGCATTTGAGAGCTGGTCTCCCTGCATAGGCCCTTCTCTTAGCATATGGCGCTGGAGACTCACATTGCTGCATAACATCACTATGATCGGAATTAACAGACTTTACACTTTCATTTTCTGAGGAGTAACTAGCAATGGACTCGTCAGAATTCTCCACTGTTTCAACTCCTGAATCACTTTCAAGCACAGTTACCGCACTTTTATTTACATACCCCTCATTCAGATCTCCAACCTTGATTCTCCTCCTAAACTTTGTATTTTCCAGGGCGTCTGAACCCCTAGTATCTCTTCCTCCCATTATGTGCTGCATTTCCCTCATTCTATCTGCTGAGCTTCCCCAATTTGAGGTTACTCGGGAGATGGACCTCTGTGACTCCCGACTGGCTTCTCGCCACGCTTGATCCTCTTCAGACATAGGTTGCAAACAGTAACGGTACGTAAAACAGTAACATGTGATCAGTAAAACTCCGATCACATGTTACTGTTTATCACAATAATACAAGGTTAGCTATGAAACTAAGCACATGGCTTAATAAAACAAAGTCTTATTTATTTCCCAAGAAAATAAGAATATGCTAACATAAAATACTAAGGAAAAATAATACAAACATACTGTATACCAATAGAACACATATAATACAACACAATAATACAACACATAATACAAGAATATCAAAGATACTTATCACAAGGCTCTCTGCGAGGCTTTGTATAATCGGGCTAGGCTCAGATGGTAAAGAGAGATAGCCATGTGGCTCTGAGAGCCACCAGGCTTGAACCAACAGTGAAAAAGGGTAGAGGCAAAGAGATAGCCCTCTCACTCGCTCAGTCTTTTATACTTCGATCATACACCATTCAAACCCCGTGCCATCCCATCTAGACTTTTGACGAATCAGTATTTATGGGCAGTACTTCTCAGCAGATTATATTACTGTCCGTCCTGCTGTATTGGTCTCTAGGGGCAGCATTGTCCATGTATCATATCTCTGTATCCTAGGTCAATCTTCAATGCCTTTGATCTTTTGATCTTCTGTAGCAGGACATTCATCAATCATCTTCTCAGCTATGGTCCCTTTCAAGTTTGCGTTATAGCAACAGACGGTCCGGAGCCAAGAGCTGAGAAAAGACATTCCAGACCACCCCCAGGAAAGCAAATGCTTGGTTGTATCAACCAGAAAGAAACTCAAACCTTTACGCTTTAACTGCAAGTATCAGCACGGCTGATCTTTGGGAATAGGAAACAGATATGTAGAAACTCCAGAAATATGAAATTAGACCATGTTGCCTTCCAACAGTCTCTCAGATCAATCTCCTATGATTTTATCCATAAGGATAGGGGAGCAATTACCCAGATTACCTTGAAAAGGCAAACCACAGCGGTTGTCTTTGATTTTGGAGAAGAATAGAATTGAGCTTTTGCTGTCAACATTTTTTTAGCGATAGTACGAATTCTACCACCTTGTGAATAGTGTGGGATACTATGCAAGCTTACTTGCGAGGATTGATAATTAAAGAAATTTCTAAAACTAATGCCACGTACACACAATCGGGATTTTGGTAGGAAAAAGGTATGATGGCTTTTCTGACGGGATTCCGCTCAAGCTTGTCTTACATACACACGGTCACACCAAATTCCGACAGTCAAGAATGCGGTGACGTACAACGGCTCTAGAAAAAGGAAGTTCAATAGCCAGTGCGCCACCCTTTGGGCTTCTTCTGGTAATCTCATGTTTATCTCGTGTTAGTAGAAGTTTGGTGAGAGACGATTTACGCTTTTCAGCTTTCCTGCTTTTCAGTCCGTTACTGCTCTTCTGTTTGTGCTTGTGGGTTTGTATCTGGTTTTCAGTGCGTGTAGTCAGTTCTTATCTGTTTTTCAGTGCATTCTTGTCCGCTCATTTCTAATTTTCAGCTCGCTCTTCACAGGCCATGCTGTTTTTCAGTGCGTTCTGTTAGTTCGTTCTGACCAGCCGACCATTTTGAAGCCATGTTGCAGGTACGTACTCGTCGTAGTGTTCGTGCTATGCGGGTGCTTGGTGTTAGGGTTCTTGCTTTGACCCAAGTCCAGTCCATGAACAGGGAGGGGAGAAGTTCATGGACCCAGAATTGGTTGCTCTAGCGTGACCAATTCTCTCACATGCCTTTGCTACGTGAGATCCAGGAGAATAACCTTGATGATTTCAGGAATTTTCTCCGAACGACGGACCCCGTTTTTCACCATCTGTTGGCTTTGCTGTCCCCTTATATTACAAAGCAGGGCACCTGCATACGGCAAGCCATCACTCTGGAGCAGAGGCTAGTCGCCACGTTGCGGTACTTGGCGACAGGGAGAGGTCTGCAGGACCTCAAGTTCTCGACAGGCATATCCCCCCAGGCTCTGGGGATCATTATTCCAGAGACCTGTTCTGCCATCATTCAGGTCCTGCAGAAGGACTATATTAGGGTAAGTTTTCTCCTTTAACATCACATTCTATGTATTTTATGTATTGTATTATTTTCATCATTCCCTAATTACCATGATTGTAATATGCTGTGAATGTCCCCTTTGTCCTCATGCATGCTGTAAACTTTTAATGCTTCTTTTTTGTCCTTCATGCATATTTGCCTTCACTAACCTCCCCAGCATGCTATCCTCAGCCCATATACACCTAGCCTAGTCACTTAACAATGTATTTTGTCAGCTCCATTGTAGTTCCTTACTCTAAACACCCCCTAAAATGTGTACAAATGTTATTGTTTTTATCTTTAAATACGCCTTAAAATAAATGTTATACTGATGTTGGCCAAGAATGTTTGTGTCTAATTTGCTTGCAATGTTATGTGCAAAAGTACTAATTTTTTTTTTTTTTTTTTATGTTTTGACTCCACAGTTTCCTTCAACGCCACAGGAATGGCAGACTGTGGCATCCCACTTTGCTGACTGTTGGGACTTTACCAACTGTGGAGGGGCAATTGATGGGAAGCACGTCCACATCGTCCCACCACCCCATTCGGGGTCATGCTATTATTACTATAAGGGGTTTCATAGTATTGTGTTGATGGCGGTGGTGTCGGCGACATACGAGTTTCTCTATGTGGAACGTGGGGAAGAATGGCTGGATGTCAGATGGTGGAGTCTTTGCCCAGACAGAGTTCTACACACGTCTCCTGAGTGGTGGCTTGGGATTGCCACCTGTGGAAGAGAATGTGGAAGGACTCCCATTTGTTTTTATTGCTGATGAAGCGTGTGGTCTGGGTGATCACATGATGAGGCCATTCCCCTAGAGGACCCTCACCCCGGAGAAGCAGGTTTTTAATTTCTGGCTGGCCAGAGCCAGAAGAGTCGTGGAGAACACCTTTGGGATAATGGCCCGCCGGTTCCGCCTATTTCTTTTTTTTTTAAATCAAATAATTTTTTTATTTCTTTTATATAAAAACATCATAAACAATGATAACAACATACAACCCAGCACGTATAGAGAGGGAATAATAGAAAAAAAAAAAAGGGAAAAAAAAAAACCCACCCCTGGCCCCCATGCCCCCCCTCTCTCCCCATCGCTCCCACATCTATCTGGTCCCCTCTCATAATACATCCAGAATATCAAACCATCTTCTCCATATTTTTTTTAAATTTCCCTAGACTGCCTCTATATAAAAAGGTATATTTTTCCTTAATTATGGTTTCCCTTACTTGCATTTTCCATTCTGTATATGGTGACAGCCATTTTTGTGCTATAAGCTTACGAGCCTGAAATAAACTTCTATTTATTGATACCATGTATTCCCCCGGAGTTCTTAGTTCATCCATGATACCCAGGAGACATCCCCCCGGTTCTATAGACATCTTAATCTCAAATACATTATAATCATAGATACCACCCCTTACTAATAGCGATGGAGTTTAGGGCATCTCAATATCATGTGTATTAGGTTGGCTGCCCTCCCTTTACATCTAGGGCATTGGTCTGTATCCCTCCGTTTCCATTTAAATAATTTCTCAGATGTATAATGTACCCTATGTAGGATGAATAGTTGTGTTAAATTTTGAGTTGGAGATAGAGAAGCCAAAGGTATTGCCGACAGTGCCAATGCCCACTGTTCATCAGAAATTGGCCCTATATCGCCAGCCCATGCTGATCTTGCAGGTATATTCACAGCACCTTTAGTTTTCTCATATAATTGTGATATCAAACCCTTTTTTCTTTCCATCTTATCGACCAAGGCTATTACCACTGATTTATTAAACTTCAATTCATGCGATCGACCCTGTGCTCTTAATGCATGCCTAAGCTGTAAAAATTGAAAAAATCTTTGGTTTGGGATATTATATTCATTTCTTAATTCACTAAAGGTTTTCATCTCATCTTCCTGAAATAACTGTATCATGTACCTTAGTCCCTTCTGCCTCCAAATTTCAAACCCTTCCAGATTCAACAGTTCAGTATAGCTACTATTGTTCCATATTGGAGTATATGACGTATATCCCTTTATTCCAGTAATTCTCCTCATTTCCTGCCATACCTTATCTAATAATAATAGTCCGTAAAAAAATCCTTTATCAGACAATTGATTTCTCGACTCTAATAGGGAAATTAATGGGTAGTCTTCATAAACTGATAGTAACAGCCTATGTATAGGATCAGAGTCTGATACTGTTGTCCAACCATAAAAATGTTCTAATTGAGAGGCTAGAAAATAATTTTTAGGATGGGGGATTGCCAATCCACCTTCTTCTTTGGTTAGCATTATTGTAGTAAACTTTATACGTGGTTGCTTTTTCCTCCAAATCAGCTCTCTAAATAGAGATTCTGTTTTTCTAAACCAAGGTACTGTAATCCATATAGGTGAATTATTAAACACATAAAGTAGTTGCGGAGTCCAAATCATTTTGATAAGATTTGCTCTACCTATCACCGTCAGGGGTAACTTACACCAGCTATGGCTTTTATCCTTAATTTTTTTTAATAGAGGTTTCAAATTAAGTTAATATAGTCTTTTACATCCCAAGAGATCTCTATCCCCAGATATTTCACTGTATCCTTAATTTGAATTTTGGAGGCTTGATTTAATAGCCTCCAGAATTCATCTAGGGGTAATAATATGGATTTATCCAAATTAATCTGGAATTTCGAAAATAGCCCAAATATGGAGACAAAGCTCATAAGTTCCTTTAATGAGTTTGAGGTGTCCCCCAGGAAAATAAGAGCATCATCTGCATAGAGGGCCATTTTATCCTCACTTCCTGGCCGACGGAATCCTATTATTTCTGTCGATTGTCTAATGGCAAGGGCAAGAGGCTCCACTGCTATAGCGAACAATAATAGGGGACCGGGGGCAACCCTGCCTTGTCCCTCTTGATAGGGTAAATGGACTGGATAGTGTATTATTATATATTATAGGCCAGAAATAAGAATATGAAACATTGCTTGGAAGTGGGGTACAATTGTCTTTTTGGGCAGAATTCCAAGTTGAAGACATTATTTATTCCCTTAACAAAGCTGCAATACTTACCTTTTTTTGGACAAGTTCTACACATGGAGACACCCCAAGTATCCACTTTGTTCTTGTGTCCCACACTAGTGCTCCTGACTACAGATGTGTAAACAGCTGCTGAGTGTCCTCTCCTTACATTACACTGAATCAAGTTTGCTATTCATTCTAGTTACAAACACATCTAGACAACAATGTCCTAAACATCTTTTAATACAAATTAGCATGACCAAATGTAGTTAACCCCGTATCTGCCTAAAACATCGTATTTAGTTGGCAAACGAACAATGTTTCCTACGACCGATTACTATGCCCACGAGACTGAAAGTTGCCATTTTAAACTGTACAACAGAAAAGAAAAGCACATGGCGCAGCATGCAAGTAATAATAATAATCGGAACACACGACAACTACTTACTTTTTAGAAGCACTTTCTTGATCCTTCTGTACTGATCCTGCTCCCTCTAATTCAGGTCTGACCAGCGTTTCCTCAATTGCTCCTTGGATCTTTGTACCCCAAAATTCCTGTACAGACTCTTCACAACTTTAGTCATGATCTAGGCCTTTCTCACATTTGGGTTTAGGTACGGTCCATACTTCCCATCATAGTCGGCCCTCTTCAAGATGTCCACCATCTCCACCATCTCTACAAAGGCCATATTTGAGGCCTTAAATCTTCTCCTCTGGGCTCCGAGCTTTCCTCCACCTCGTTACTGCTCTTATCACCCACCTGCTGTGTCTCTGCCATGTTCCTCTCCCACTGAAACAGAAGGGGTGGGGAATATTCTAGAAAGAACGTCAGGGGTGGGCTACACGGGTGGAGTTTCACGCATGCGCAGTGTATATAAAGCTAACATGCGTGTGTCGTACCTACATTCTGTGTGCATAGGAAGGAGGACCGAAAGCACCAAATGTTATAAGAAAGTAACATTTTAACTTGGGACATCAGTGGCCTATACTGATTCAAGATTGAGGCCTATATTGGGATAAGATTAGGAGAGTTTAGCCTGATATTAGTGTTTTTGTCTTGCAGCAAATATGAAACAATTCAAATACCCTGAATTCATGGGCCATTTCATTGACAAATACAGGGATATGGGAAATTTGTGGGAGGTTAAAAACCCCTTATATCGCAATAAACCAGCTAGGAAGGCATCGCTGGAGAAACTGCTGCAATTTGTGAAGACGCAGGTCCCCAACGCAGACATCAAGTTTGTGGATAAGAAAATTGGTAGCTTGAGAAGCTACGTATAGGAAGGTGCTTAATAAGGTCCAGGCTTCCATGAGATCAGGAGCAGCAGCAGAGGATGTGTATGCACCCAGTCTGTGGTACTACAACAGGATGCGATTTCTGGAAGACCAGATGGAAGTCAGGGAATCACTTTCTACACTTCCATCCAGCCTTCCCTCAACCCTTCACTCAACCCAAGCTGAGGCTTTCCGAGGACCAACCTGGGCCTTCCATCCTGGAAGAAGTGGAGGAGCTCAGCTGGAGCCAGGTATAGTATTTTTTTTACATATTTATTGTCCTAAAATTATTGTTGTTAACTAGATGTTATTATTGATAACAAATGAATGATTGAGCAAAAAGTGTTTTACATATCAATAGACAGTAGGGGCCAAAAATGATTGGGACAAGAATGAAAAATGCTGGGCTCAGAATGATAGTCTTTTCTATTTATTAACATTCAATTTGCAACAGTCATGAGCTGAAAATTGTGTGTGATTGATGAACCAAATACTAAAACGATGTCCCTTTTTCATACACAGGAAGACCTCAACCAGGACGAGACTCTGGAATGTGGCACACAGGAGGAGGCGGGGGAAAGTGTCAGCCAGGAGGTGGAGGGGCCCAGTAGCCTCACCCAATCCCAGGTGCCTCCCCTCAGCCTTCCAACAAAAAGGGCCAGGAAGGGGAGTAACGTGGAGGAGGCAGCACTGGGCCTCATTAAGGAGGCTAATGCGGCCCTGAAAAGCCCCCCCGATGCTGCTATGTAGCTGCCAAATTGCAGCAAATGGAGGAGGGCCAATGCCTCATATGTGAGAAAATTATTTTTGAGGCCATTCATAAGGGGTTGAGGGGCCAAATGAGTGATAACATGCACCTAGGTGTGCTCGCCTATCCTCCTCCTCCTGCCACAAGTCCACCTCCAGAGCCACAGCCTCCAAGGAAAGCTGCAGGGAAGCATGGAGAGAAGGCTGCATGGAAGACAAGAAAGTGATGGCCTGGGTTCAGTCTGGTCTGACAGAAGACGCAGCCTGTTGTAGTACCATGTCATCTGCTGCTGTTCGTTATCTCTGGGAGTCCAGGACCAGATTGTGCTCCCAATTATATTTCTCCAGTTTCTCCAGCGTTGCCTTCCTCTTTATTTTGATATGAGCCAGAATAAATGGAGATTTTTTTTATATGAAAATACTTGCCTATGTGTTTTTCTTCAAGTAGGACAGTTTATGAGTAGGCAGGTACATTTCCAAAATACAATGTCAAATTAACAGGGGACAACAACCAACCTCCCTTGAGCTTTATAAAAATACAAGATAATAATGTTGTTATGGAGATCACTAGAAAATAATTTAAAAATAATCCAAAAAACAGGAGATCTTGATTAAAATAAAAAAAAATGACTATAAAAAATAATTCTAAACATTATTATGGAGATCTGGCTTTAAAAAGAAAAATGATTATTCAGGAGATCACGAGAAATAAGTTAGTGAGAACTCTGTGTGAATATCAGCAGCAAAACAACTTAATTCTAGCATTATAAAGAACAAAAGAATGCACTGCATTAAAAGATCCAATAATTTGCAGCGTGACGAATGTGCTACCTCCCTTACGAACGCTAGTTTTACCAGATCAAGCGCTTCCATCTCGTACTTGATTCTGACCATGCGTGATTTTTGGTGCATCAGAATTGCATACAGACGATCGCATTTTCGGATAGGAACTTTTTCTGACCGAAAAATAGAGATAGATGCTTAGCCTGGCAGGAAGCCCAAAAAATATATAGAACACTATCCTTAGTGAAAGCACTGAATAGTAGATTTTTTCAAAAACAAAAATATTATGAAATGGGGGATCAGGTAGGTCATGTTTTAGCTGTGATAGCCCATAATCAAGATGGCCCATCGGGTATAGCCACTATTAAAAATATAAATGGAACGATATTCAGAGTACATTTGTAGATTTCTATATGCTATTATATGAGTCCAGAATAGTAAATATAATCAATCAAAGTAAACAATTTTTGGAAAAAATAGCTATTCCTAAACTTAAATTAAAAGAAAGAGAACTTTTGGATAGTCCTAGAACTCTGAAAGAGCTAGAGGAAGCAGTATTACAAACACAGAATAATAAGGCTCCATGATTAGACGGATTACCTTCTGAAATCTACAAAAAATATGGCCAGATTTTACTTCCAGAACTCCTCGAAGTGTTAAATGAGGCATATAATACACAAGAACTCCCTAAACCAATGCAAGAAACAATAATAACAGTAATTTTAAAATCGGGTAAAGATCCATTAAATCCAGATTCTTATTGTCCTATTTCTCTACTTACCTCTGACATTAAGATTTTAGCCAGGGTACTCGCAAATAGACTAGCTACATTAATACTTTGATTCATAAGGACCAAATGGGGTTTATCCCCACTAGAGCAGTTTCAATAAATATCTGCAGGCTTTTCTTTCTTTTTTTCAAATTATTTTTACAAAAGGGGCTGAGAACCCATTAATACATCAAATTCCACAGAATAAATTCACAATCACTTTTAGTATGGATAAAGTTTAGGGTAGCTTAATATTCCATAAAAATATATATATATATATATATATATATATATATATATATATATATATATATATATATATATATATATATATATATATATATATATATATATATATATATATATATATAAATCTATCCTCAACAAAACTCCCTCTTATCTTCATAATTTAGAAGGTAACTACCACAAATACATCAGGTTTTACCCCAATGGACTCTTCAGTTCTCCTTTTCATTTTTATTTTTTCGTTTCAATAATTTTTATTGAAAAGTTTTTAATCCAAATACAAAACACAAAGGGATTTGGAGACATAAACATAAATATAAAATAAAAAAGACAAAAGTATGCAATATATACAGTGGCTTGCGAAAGTATTCGGCCCCCTTGAACTTTTCAACCTTTTGCCACATTTCAGGCTTCAAACATAAAGATATAAAATTTTTATTTTTTGTGAAGAATCACCAACAAGTGGGACACAATTGTGAAGTGGAACGAAATCTATTTGATATTTTAAACTTTTTTAGCAATTAAAAAACTGAAAAGTGGTGCGTGCAAAATTATTCGGCCCCTTTACTTTCAGTGCAGCAAACTCACTCCAGAAGTTCAGCGAGGATCTCTGAATGATCCAATGTTGTCCTAAATGACTGATGGTGATAAATAGAATCCACATGTGTGTAATCAGGTCTCTGTATAAATGCACCTGCTCTGTGATAGTCTCAGGGTTCTGTTGAAAGCGCAGAGAGCATCATGAAGACCAAGGAACACACCAGGCAGGTCTGTAATACTGTTGTGGAGAAGTTTAAAGCCGGATTTGGATACAAAAAGATTTCCCAAGCTTTAAACATCCCAAGGAGCACTGTGCAAGCGATCATTTTGAAATGGAAGGAGTATCAGACCACTGCAAATCTACCAAGACCTGGCTGTCCCTCTAAACTTTCAGCTCAAACAAGGAGAAGACTGATCAGAGATGCAGCCAAGAGGCCCATGATCACTCTGGATGAACTGCAGAGAACTACAGCTGAGGTGGGAGAGTCTGTCCATAGGACAACAATCAGTCGTACACTGCACAAATCTGGCCTTTATGGAAGAGGGCAAGAAGAAAGCCATTTCTCAAAGATATCCATAAAAAGTCTCGTCTAATGTTTGCCACAAGCCACCTGGGAGACACACCAAACAAGTGTAAGAAGGTGCTCTGGTCCGATGAAACCAAAATCGAACTTTTTGGCCACAATGCAAAACGATATGTTTGGCGTAAAAGCAACACAGCTCATCACACTCAACACACCATCCCCACTGTCAAACATGGTGGTGGCAGCATCATGGTTTGGGCCTGATTTTCTTCAGCAGGGACAGGGAAGATGGTTAAAATTGAGGGAAAGATGGATGCAGCCAAATACAGGACCATTCTGGATGAAAACCTGTTGGAGTCTGCAAAAGACCTGAAACTGGGACGGAGATTTATCTTCCAACAAGACAATGATCCCAAACATACAGCAAAATCTACAAAGGAATGGTTCACAAATAAACGTATCCAGGTGTTAGAATGGCCAAGTCAAATTCCAGACCTGAATCCAATCGAGAATCTGTGGAAAGAGCTGAAAACTGCTGTTCACAAACGCTCTCCATCCAACCTCACTGAGCTCGAGCTGTTTTGCAAGGAAGAATGGGCAAGAATTTCAGTCTCTCGATGTGCAAAACTGATAGAGACATACCCCAAGCGACTTGCAGCTGTAATCGCAGCAAAAGGTGGCTCTACAAAGTATTAACGCAAGGGGGCCGAATAATTTTGCACGCCCCACTTTTCATTTTTTTATTAGTTACTTCACAATTGTGTCCCACTTGTTGGTGATTCTTCACAAAAAATAAAAATTTTATATATTTATGTTTGAAGCTTGAAATGTGGCAAAAGGTTGAAAAGTTCAAGGGGGCCGAATACTTTCGCAAGCCACTGTATGGACAGTACATTTTGTTAAAGTTATGTGGATATGTAGAGTTATACTCTGTACTTGACATGTAACTAGATGCTTGCTAAAAGACATTTGTTACCTATCTGGAGGGCTAGTAATTGCAGCCAGTAGTGCAGTCGGAGCACTTTATTTACATTATACCAGTCTAACCAGGGTTTCCAGTTTGTGTGTATTGATTGAGTGTTACTTTGGGATATAGCAAACATAATTTCGTAAGATATATGTAAATGAGTGGTTCTTATTACTTCAGTAAAGGTTGGCACTCCCTTTTATTATTATTATTATTATTATTATACAGGATTTATATAGCGCCAACAGTTTACGTAGCGCTTTACAACTTGAGGTTAGACAGTACAAATACAATACACTTTAATACAGTAGGAATCAGAGGGCCCTGCTCCTTAGAGCTTACAATCTAAGAGGGAAGGTCAAGAGATACAAGAGGTAATAACTGTGGGTGATGTGCTGATTGAGAAGATCAATGTACAGTTGTTAGGTGGGGGCCAGATAGGCTTCTCTGAAGAGATGAGTTTTTAGGGATCGTCAGAAAGTGGATAAAGTAGGAGAAAATCAGACGGATTGGGGTAGAGCATTCCAGAGGATGGGAGAGGCTCTGGAGAAGTCCTGAAGGCGAGCATGGGATGAGGTGACAAGGGAGTTTGAGAGCAGGAGGTCTTGGGAGGAGCGAAGAGAACGATTAGGTTGGTATTTTGTGACTAGGTTAGAGATGTAGCTGGGGGCTAGGTTGTGGATGGCTTTGTAAGTTAAAGTTAGTATCTTGGATTTAATTTGGTGACTTAGTGGCAGCCATTGGAGGGATTGGCAGAGGGGTGTAGCAGACGCCGAGCAGTTTGTGAGGTGGATGAGCCTGGCAGCAGCGTTCATGATGCACTGAAGTGGGGATAGCCTATTTAGAGGTAAACCAATGAGGAGGGAGTTGCAGTAGTCGAGGCTGGAGATGACCAGGGAGTGGATTAGAAGCTTTGTGGTGACATTGGTTAGGAAGGGGCATATGAAGGGAAGAGGGGAGGAGCCGGATGTGGGCGTCTAGCTGATCTCGGTGCGCGCTCTGGGATGCCGGGTCCCTCCTCGTGTCCAACGGTGATGCAGAGACGCTAGCAGCGGCGTCTATGGCTTGGATGCGGGCTGCTTGCTCCTAACCGCCCGCTCCTGGGATGCTCCGCGGGACGTAGGTCCCTGCATGCTCGCGGCTGCTGCCTCCCCCCCAACCCCCCCGTTCTCTCTGACCCATCGCACCTTCGAGCCCAGGACAGGTGGCGGATGAGGAAGAGATCAAAGAAGCGCGCCTGGGAAACAGCTCACAAGAAGAGTTGAAGCTCCGGAGATCATGGCCCCTGTCTCCTCCCTTCAGAAGCAGCTGGAGAGAGAGCCGACCAGGAAGGAATGGAGGATACTGCTGCTAGCTTCTTTAGGACACGGTAAACACAGGAGAAACCCAGAACATCAATGCTCAGATAAGTATATTGGAGTGAATAACAGCTGGAAGGGTAAGTGCTTTACATTAAATTTTGCTGGTGGAACTTTAACATGCATTACATGAGGCTAAGATAAAGCACAGGTAAAATACCCACGGACAGCAAACTGTATAACTCACCCAGGATACTACTTAAAGGGACATTCTAAGGTATATATACTCAAGAGATTAAAGCTTTCTATCCAGGGATACTGATATAGACCTGTATTAAGGTGACATAAATACAAAGGAGAGGAGGCCCTAAAATCGCTGTAAGAATAATTTACTTTCGCTTTCTGGCTTCTTGGTATCTTCTCTGGGACTCGATCTCTATGGCTAAAATATACAAAGCGAAGGGACCAGCGTAAAGTCCTTGTGAGGGCATCATCTGTATTGAAATCCCCGAATTCGCTATCTGGTATTAGGTTGAGCCAATAGGGATCGAAATCGCATGGAAGGGAGAGTGAGAGGGGGACCTAACCCATAGGATCCCATACTGAGTAGGATTATCCTAGGAAATTCTTCTAAATGGTTATGAGTCTGAATGAGTGACATACAGGCAGATTAACCTCAACCAGTAAAAAAGAACATTGTAGATTCTGGACTTTCAACAGCCTAGAGGAGGAAACCCCCCCTCCCCACCCCCCCACCCCCCAGTATTTATAATTGCACCAAATAACCACCTATTCCATTCACATCATTTCTGGGAGCTAATTCAGGAAAGGGTCAATCAAAAGGTGAAAGATAATAGAGAATGAGAGGAAAGACGGGGAAGGGGGGCACAACAAACCCAATAGGGATCCCCACCAGAACTAGTACCAGTTCAGGCACAATAAGGAAATATATGGTCCATGAAAATACCAACACAAGCCGGGGAAAGGTATCCGGTACAAAAAGTAAAACCCCTGAATGTCAGCCTAAAATCAGTACAAGAAGACAGATGGCGGAAGCAGAATCCCTCATTACAAATCCAGCCATAGCAGAAGAACCTCTAATGGAAAGTCAACGGGAGAGGGTATTGCCAACAAAGAATGAAATGGCGGAGATGTTAAGGGTGAAATAGAAGCAATACGGGGAGACATGGGACATATATTAAGAAGAGTTGAGGAAGTTGAGACACTAGCCAAAAGACAGGGAACGGAGATAAGGATCATGAAAAGCCAGATTGAGGAGATGCAACATGAACAAAGGATTTTGAGAGATAGATTGGAAGATCAGGAAAACCGAAGCAGAAGGAAAAATTTGAGGATTAGAGGTCTTCCAGAGACGCAGGGGGAGGGAGAAAATCTACAGGAAAAGGTGGATCAAATCTTGGGAGGCCTTATTAATCCAACAGAAAACAATAAGAGAATTAAATTGGATAGAGTGCACAGAATCAGGAAACCAGCTGAGATTAGCAAGGAGGCACCTCGGGACGTGATTGTGAGATTTCACAATTATCAAGAAAAAGAGAAAATCAGGGCGAGTCTGAAAAATACATAAATAGGGGACGTATCATCGCATAGTGGTCATGCGGATACAGGGTAAGTATGTGTGCCACGTCTAATATGAATTATTTGAAGAATATAGGAGTGTGGGCAGGCACCAAGACTTTATAGGCACAATAAAGATACTTGTATCATTAAAAATCTAGTTAATTTTATTTCAAAAAATAGTGTATTAAAAGCGGGGAAAGACAAAGACAGAATAAAACCTTATGAAATAAACATCATTTACAGAATATGCACTCCATACAAGATAAATCAAGAGACAACGAAGCTATTGGATCAATAAGGGATAAAAACAACCTATTGATCTATATAGTTACAGTACATATCGTTGAGTCTGAAAAATAATCAAACAGTGAAATATGGAGAATATAATCTACAGGTATACCCAGACTTAGCAACGGAGACACGGACAAGGAAAAGAGTCCTCAGACCCCTATTGGAGCAACTTAGAGCTCGATAGAGCTATATTCCTGGGGTTTCCCAGCATGCCTGATTGGGCGAAAGGACGGGCGCTCAGCAAGGTTAAGATTTCCAGAAGAGACCCAAGATTTCTGTCGCCGATTGGATATTCCACTTGTAGAAATCCCAGGATGGTGGGGGAAAATAGGAAGTCAGGACATTGCTGAGGACCTTCAAAATTGGAAACCAGTATATAATAAGAGAGGAATGTAAACAATAGGCACAATAACTAGAAGGAATAGGTAGTCAATCTGGTGCAGGGGTTTCGGAAAACAGGTGTTTGGGATGGGGGGGTGTGGGGGGTCAATGGGCCTTGAGCCCAGAGTCTGGGGGGGAGGGGGAGGGGGTGGGCCCTGTTGGGGCAGAGGTGGGGGGGCGGTAGGGGAGTGGAGGGGGGGGTGGCTATCCCGCAGAGGGCTGGGGGATTCAAAGATTGCCACACTGAGCTCAACCCTCAGGGGGATAACCGTAGGGCCGGGTGGAGAATGTGGGGTCACGGTTAATAGGGCCGCTGAGAGGCCAGTTACCCCCTAAAGGGGGGAGGGATGGGGGAGGAGGGGGGGAAGGTAGGGGGGTAGGGGAGAGGGAGGGGGAGGGTAAGGGGGAGGCGAGACCAGTACAAACCGCATTATCTCCCACTGATTGGTCTAGAAATGCAGAATAAATGGCCGGAATAAAGTTGGTAACATATAATGTGAGGGGCCTCAACTCGCCCATAAAATGTGCAAACATAATGGGCGAATTGAGATCCAATAAAGCAGAGGTGGTCTTTCTCCAGGAGGCATCTATACCTGGGGAAAGACCAGAAAATTATTTCTAAGGACTACCCGCTTTGGATATATAGTGACTCCCCGACAAGGGGTGCAAAAGGGGTGGCAATTGGTCTTTCAAGGGAAATGCACTTCCAGATAGAGGAATAACTGACCCTGAGGGCCGATATTTGTTCCTGAGGGGCAAACTAAATGGGAAAGAATATACTCTAGCCAATATATATTGCCCAAACATAAACCCAGGAAAATATGCAATTGGAGTGTTATCAAAATTAGAGGGTTTTAGGAGGGGGAGGGTTATTGTGGCAGGAGATTTTAACTTGTGTCTTGAGCCGGGTCGAGACAAGACGTCGCATGTTCGGGGGACTGGGGGTGTATGGTTGAACAAACTCAAGAGAAAACTTCATTCCTGCCAGCTAGTAGATGTGTGGAGGATGCATCATCAAAAGATAAGGGACTACACCTACTACTACCCCGTACATGCGACGTATTCAAGGCTTGATTATTTTTTTGTAGATCATAGGTACTTAGTAGAGGTAGAAAATATAAATATAGGACCCACAACTTTTTCAGACCACGCTCCAGTGACGCTACTAATAAAACAAAACATACAAAAACCCTTGTTAAATAATTGGAGATTAAACGAGGATCTCCTTCATGATAGGAAAATTGATAAATCAATAAAAGAATTGGAATTTTACTTCAAAACAAATACTTCAAAGGAAACATCAGAATCAATAGTCTGGGAGGCCCATAAGGCGTACATTAGAGGGATTATAATAAAGGCGGGAGTGGAGAAAGAAAGAAGACAGGCAAAGAATTTTCGTGTGCTTCAGGAGGAAGTCAAAAAACTAGAACAGCAGCATAAGGAAATGGGGAAGGAGGGATTCTGGGAAAGCTATATGGGGCTAGAGAGGCCTTTAGACAACAAATAGAACTAGAAAACCGAAAGAAGTATAAATTAGTTAAAAAAGAAAGATATATCGCTGGTAACAGACCTGGTCGACTCCTGGCAAGGGCATTAAGTAAAAAGAAAAATAATAAATACATTGATAAAATAAGGACTAAATCAGGTGAAATTAGATACAAAGACGTAGACATAGCAAAGACCTTTCAATAATTTTACGGGGAACTTTATTCAATAAACAAAAAGAATACAAGCATAGAAAAAGAAATAACCAAAGAGGAGAGAACATCCTTGGAGGTCCCCATTACAGAGTCCGAAGTAAGGAAGGCCATCAAGGAGACGCCAACAGGCAAGAGCCCAGGTCCAGATGGGCTGACAGCATTATACTACAAAAAATATCAAGACTACTTAGTACCAAAACTATGCGCTTACATGAATGAGATAGGAGAGAAAGGGGAAATGAGTAGAGATGCACTAGCAGCTAACATAGCGATTATACACAAGGAAGGAAAAGATGATACACTATGTTCTAGTTTTAGACCCATATCCTTATTAAACTGCGACACAAAACTATTCGCAAAAATAATTGCGGGTAGAATAAAGCAAACAATTAAAAAGATCATCCACCCAGATCAAGTTGGGTTCATACCAGGCAGACAGGGGAGGGATAATAGTATCAAAACCCTTTTGATAACCCAGGAAATCAAAAAGAGTGGAGTCCCAGGGCTACTGCTGTCAATAGACGCGGAAAAAGCGTTCGACAGAGTAGACTGGGACTTCATGACAGAGACACTCAAAGAAGTGGGTTATGGGGAAAAGATCTGTAGTTGACTAGGGGCGTTGTATACAAAACCATCAGCGAGAGTTAAAATTAATGGGACATTATCTGAGCCCTTTTATATGTATAATGGAACAAGACAGGGGTGTCCAATTTCTCCAATTCTTTTCCTGCTAGCACTAGAACCCCTCCTTATCAGGATTAGACAGAATCCGGACATTAGAGGAGTGAACATAGGTGTAACAGAGTACAAGCTCGCTGCCTTTGCGGATGATATTCTGCTCTATATAACACATCCAAGAATTTCCCTCCCGAACGCCATGGCCACCCTAAAAGAATATGGGAAGTTGTCCAACTTTAAAGTAAATACTACCAAATCTGAAGTGTTAGACATAAACCCCAATAAGATGAGAGATTCCGCATACCAAAAACACTTTCCTTTTGAGTGGGGGAAAGAAGTTTTAAATTACCTAGGAGTTAAAATTACAACATCTATAGAAAAGCTATTTCAGGCGAATTTAATGCCGCTTATGAATGAGTTAAAATCAGAATTAAATAGAATACAGCAGGGACAATTGTGGGCGGGAAGAATCAATATATTTAAAATGGTCTTATTACCAAAAACAACATATAAAATGCAAATGCTCCCAATCACACTTCCATCTGCATATCTCAAAAGACTACACTCAATGTTATTAGGGTTTATATGTAAAGGGAAAATACCACGTTTAAAATATGCTCAATTAATAAACATTAAAAGTAAAGGGGGAGGGGGAGCACCAGATATCCGTAAATACTACGAAGCCATTGCACTTGCGAGAGTGGTAGAATGGGTTAAAAATAAAGAAAAACAATGTATTGAAATTGAAAATAAAACTAGTAATTTAACACTGCACAAAATAATATGGAGTTCACCAAAATCAAGAAAATATAATATTGAAATACACAAAATCACTAGGCATGCACTCAGAACATGGGATGTAATACATAAAAGGGAACACTGGGAGTACAACTCACTGTTAATGTCACTAAAAGATGTGGAATACTTCCCACCGGGGAAGGAAGAGTGGTTTGGTAAATGGCTCCTAGATGAGAACATACAACTGAAGGACGTAATGGATGGGGGTAGAATATGCCCAATACAAGAGTTTAAGAATAGAAGAGATAAGATAATTATTAACCCATGGCGTTATAGTCAATTAAAACATTTTGTTGAATCTTTACCTCATCCAATTAGAACAATAAAAAAACCTACTTCCATTAGAGAAATTATGTATGGATAAAGACGAAAAAGGCGTTTTTTCCCAGATATATAAAATACTGGTAGAGCTGAGGAGGTCAGATACCATGGCCTTTATAGGAAAATGGGAGAAGGAGTTAGGAAAAACACTATCAGAGACAGAAGTAGCTATGATATTGAAGAGACTCCCGGTCACATCTGTTAATAGTAAACTGTTAGAGCTAAATTTTAAATGCCTGACAAGAATGTACATGACGCCGGATAAGATGCATAAAATCAATGGGGGAAAATCCCAGCTTTGTTGGAGGGGATGTAATGAAATTGGGACGATGGCCCATATGTGGTGGGTGTGTCCCGAAATAGGAATCTTCTGGGAAGAGATTAAAAAATACATTAAAGAGATAACAAACGTTGATTTACCAAAAGATCCTAGAATTTTTCTATTTCATCTGAGTGATATGCCCACTAAAACCTATCTCAGAACACTTCTGCCACATTTCATAGACGCAGCTAAAAGTCTAATTGCTAAAAACTGAAAAGAAAAGAAAGACCAACTATGAGGGAATGGATTAATAAAATAAATGAGATTCAGGAACTAGAGTACTTAAGGTTCAGTGAAGGGATGAAAATGGAGGCCTACAAGATAAAGTGGGGACTGTGGGAAAAATTTAAAAAATCCATAAGAGTGGTTGAGATGTGGACAACTTGAGTAAAAGAGAGGGTAGATGGGGTGGCCAGGGGGGGGAGGTAGATGGGAAATTAGAGAGGAAGAGTGGGGAGGGAGGAGGTACGGTCTCGGGAAGGGGGAGGAGGGGAGGGGGGAAGGGGGGGATAGCTAGGAAGAAATCAATGGTAAACAGTCGAATCATAGGGGGTTGGTCATTTGCTGTGTAATAATAAAATGACTTAATTAATGTAACAGACTTAAAGCCACAATGATGTGATGATAAAAGGGAAGTATTTTTGAATGATACCTATTTGAAAAATCTATTCCCATGGTTAATCTTCTCGCTGACGTGGCAAAAAAAAAAAGAAAAGGAAGGGGCGTATCTTGGAGATGTTGTGGACATTGAGGCGGCAAGTTTTGGATAGTGATAGAATGTGGGGTCAAAAGGTTAGTTCAGAGTCCAGGATTACACCTAGGACCTTGGCGTGGGGAGATGGGTTGATATTTGAGCTATTGATATTGACAGAGAAATCAGGGGAAGTGGCACCTTTTGTTTCCAATGTCTAGCAATTTCCAATCGCACACCTAATAATTTATGAGATACTATTTTCCTTAGGGGAGGCGGGATTGATTCTATCCCTAGGGATAAAATAGCCATTCCTGGGTTATTGGGGACCTGTGCACTCATTATTTGAGTTATGATAATAAAAATGGCTGACCAGCGGGGTTGTAGTATTGGACATTTCCAGAATATGTGGAATAATGATCCTCTATGACCGCATTGTCTCCAGCACAGTGGGGATGATTGCGGGTTAAACCCTGCTATTCTTGTGGGTGTTAATTACCATCTTAACATTAGTTTTTGATAAAGTTCCCAGAGATTAACACTTTTAGTGCCTTTGTAGGTGGATGTCAGTGCTATCTTCCATTGTTCAGTGGAGTAAGAGGTCGTCAGATTAATTTCCCACGTCCTCATCGAAGGAGATTTAGTGAATATTGATTTTTGATTTAGGATTTTATAAAATAGGGAAATGCCTTTAATTGTAGTAGTAGGGTTTGTAAGATATAAAGCTATCCTCCAGGTCTAATAGAGGGGTCAGGAATCGTTGCTAACAAGTGCAAAATCTGGAGAAAGGTAAACAGGTCATTATTGTTTAAACCATATTCTATTTGAAGTGTCCTAAAAGTTTTGAGCGAAGGGCCAATTTGGAGATCAGTGACATTGGAGATACCTTTGGACCCCCAATGTTTAACATTTAAATTAGGTATTAAGAGTTGTAAGCTTGAAATAGGTAGGGGGATGGATTTTGAGGATGCATTATCTGTGGGAATTTTTAGAAGTATTTTCCAGTTCTGTAGTGCTGCTACCATAGTAGGTAAGATGTCTATAGGAATGTGTGCCATAAAGCTACTTGCCAAGAGTAGATCAGATATTTTTTTGTTTGGGCTCTGATGGTTCTCTAATTCATACCATCCAGGTGTATGGTTCTGAGTAAACCACTGTCGTATTTGTGCTAAAATAGCTGCTTGGTAGTAGTCTTTTATGAGGACATGGCCCACCCCTCCTACATTCCTTGATTTAATCAGTTTTTGGAAGGCGCATCTAGCCTTTCTTCCCTGCCTTAAAAAATTGTTAATTAGTGACTGTGCTTTAGAGAAAAACGAGTTTGGGACTGGGACAGGAAGGGTTCGGAGCATGTAAATAAATTGTGGCAATATATTCATTTTAAATGCTGCTAACCTTCCAGACCAGGTCAGTTCAGTCTTGGAGATGGCATTTAATTTAGGGGTGAGTTGATTGAGTAATGGGGTGTAGTTTGCATCAATCAGTTGCTCAGCCTTTGCAGTGAGTGTTATACCGAGGTATTGTATTCCCTCCGTTTTCCATGAATATGGATATTGCGATTTGAGCCTAGTTTCCGTAAGTTTGTCAATTCCTAAGCCAAGTATATGAGATTTACCTTTGTTAACCTTATAATAAGAAATTTGATTAAACATGTTTAAGGTATCATGTGCTGCTGCCAGGAAAGGATCCACTTCTGTTAAAATTAGAATTATGTCATCTGCGAATAAGCTGATAGTGTGATCCCAGTCACCTGCTGGGAAACCCTTAATGGCAGGGTGGTTTCTAATATAAATAGCCAGGGGTTCCATTAAGAGGTTAAAAATTAAGGGTGACAATGGGCACCCCTGCCTGGTTCCATTTGATATGGTAAAGGGTGTAGACAGAACTCCGGACATATATACTCTAGCTGATGGTTTGGAGTATAAAGCCATTACAGCCGTAAATATGTTGCCATCAAACCCAAATGACCGCAATACCCTGGCTAAATAGTGCCAGTGTATGCGGTCAAAGGCCTTCTCTGCGTCCAATGTGAGAAGCAGAGAAGGCCTTTTCTGTAATTCTGCCATGTGGATGATATTCACAAGTCTACGGGTAGTGTCTGAAGTTTGCCTGTTTTGGGTAAAACCTGTCTAGTCAGGATGAATGAGTGTAGGTAGCATAGTTACAAGGCGTATCGCTAATAACTTAGCATATAGCTTTAAATAAATATTTAAAAGCGAAATTGGTCTAAAGTTTGCTGGTGTATCTGGATCCTTCCCTGGTTTTGGCAAAGGAACAATCAAGGCTTCCAGCATTTCAGGAGGAAAAGAGGCAGAGGCAGCGGCAGAATCAAAAATTCTATGGGGGTAGAAGAGTCATAAATTCCCTGTAATATTCCCCGCTTAAGCCATCAGGTCCGGGGGATTTATTAGAAGGGAGGGATTTTATGGCGTTGTGGATTTCCAGTATTGTAAAAGGCTGGTTTAAAGATTGGAGCTGGGCCTGGGACAGTTTAGGTATGTCTGTTTTGGCAAGAAAGTCGTTAATAGCTTCAGTGTCAGGTTGTATTGTGTCTGGGTCATCTTTTAAATTATACAGTGCTCCATAGTAGAAACTAAAAGCATCCGCTATCTTCTGTGGGTGGTATTCTTTTTGTTTGGTACCTGGGTGTAATATATAGGGTATTTTAGTTCTATATCTGTCCCTTAAGATTTTGCGCTAGAAGCCAGGGAGACTCACGCTGACGCCGGGGGGTGCGGCTTGAGCATGACGGAGAGAGGGGCGGTGCACTGCAGTGGCACGTCCGAGCAGGAGATCGAGAGCGGGCAGAGTGAGAGACGCCAGGAACACATGTCGGGACGAGGACGAGAGAAAGGCACAGGAGTGACGGAGGCACCCAGACACCCGCTCATTACTAGGTACCTTACAGCAAAGAAAGACTCGGTCATGTCAGTGAAGGCCGTTGTTGCCTCCCAGCAAGCTACGCGGGCTGCTCAGAGACAACTAGCGGCCATGGAGGATTCAGCCATTTCAGCCACCTTAAGTAGGTCAGCGGGGAACATCCGCACCGAGCTGACAGAGGCTGTTGAAGTAAGCTCCCCAATTATACCATGGACCAGGGCTACTACAGAGGTTCAGGTATGTTCTTTAAAAATGGGGGAGACAACAGCGGTGGTTGGTGGTGGTGAACCGGACATTAGGAAGCTCATACAGACGCTACCGACCAAAGAGGACATACAAGCCCTGATGAGCGACTTAAAGGCGGCTGTAAGGGAGGAGATGAGCGAAGTACACTACCGTTCAAAAGTTTGGGGTCACCCAAACAATTTTGTGTTTTCCATGAAAAGTCACACTTATTCACCACCATACGTTGTGAAATGAATAGAAAATAGAGTCAAGACATTGACAAGGTTAGAAATAATGATTTGTATTTGAAATAACATTGTTTTTACATCAAACTTTGCTTTCATCAAAGAATCCTCCTTTTGCAGCAATTACAGCATTGCACACCTTTGGCATTCTAGCTGTTAATTTATTGAGGTAAGCTGGAGAAATTGCACCCCACGCTTCTAGAAGCAGCTCCCACAAGTTGGATTGGTTGGATGGGCACTTCTGGCGTACCATACGGTCAAGCTGCTCCCACAACAGCTCAATGGGGTTCAGATCTGGTGACTGTGCTGGCCACTCCATTACCGATAGAATACCAGCTGCCTGCTTCTGCTGTAAATAGTTCTTGCACAATTTGGAGGTGTGTTTAGGGTCATTGTCCTGTTGTAGGATGAAATTGGCTCCAATCAAGCGCTGTCCACTGGGTATGGCATGGCGTTGCAAAATGGAGTGATAGCCTTCCTTATTCAGAATCCCTTTTACCCTGTACAAAGCTCCCACCTTACCAGCACCAAAGCAACCCCAGACCATCACATTACCTCCACCATGCTTAACAGATGGCGTCAGGCATTCTTCCAGCATCTTTTCATTTGTTCTGCGTCTCACAAACGTTCTTCTTTGTGATCCAAACACCTCAAACTTGGATTCATCCGTCCACAACACTTTTTTCCAGTCTTCCTCTGTCCAATGTCTGTGTTCTTTTGCCCATCTTAATCTTTTTCTTTTATTGGCCAGTCTCAGATATGGCTTTTTCTTTGCCACTCTGCCCTGAAGCCCAAAATCCCGCAGCCGCCTCTTCACTGTAGATGTTGACACTGGTGTTTTGCGGGTACTATTTAATGAAGATGCCAGTTGGGGACCTGTGAGGCGTCTGTTTCTCAAACTAGAGACTCTAATGTGCTTATCTTCTTGCTTAGTTGTGCAACGCGGCCTCCCACTTCTTTTTCTACTCTGGTTAGAGCCTGTTTGTGCTGTCCTCTGAAGGGAGTAGTACACACCGTTGTAGGAAATCTTCAATTTCTTTGCAATTTCTCGCATGGAATAGCCTTCATTTCTAAGAACAAGAATAGACTGTCGAGTTTCAGATGAAAGTTCTCTTTTTCTGGCCATTTTGAGCGTTTAATTGACCCCACAAATGTGATGCTCCAGAAACTCAATCTGCTCACAGGAAGGTCAGTTTTGTAGCTTCTGGAAGGAGCTAGACTGTTTTTAGATGTGTGAACATGATTGCACAAGGGTTTGCTAATCATCAATTAGCCTTCTGAGCCAATGAGCAAACACATTGTACCATTAGAACACTGGAGTGATAGTTGCTGGAAATGGGGCTCTATACACCTATGTAGATATTGCACCAAAAACTAGACATTTGCAGTTAGAATAGTCATTTACCACATTAGCAATGTATAGAGTATATTTGTTTAAAGTTAGGACTAGTTTAAAGTTAGCTTCATTTAAAAGTACAGTGCTTTTCCTTCAAAAATAAGGACATTTCAATGTGACCCCAAACTTTTGAACGGTAGTGTAGGTGCCAATTTAGAATTAATGGACAAAAGATTGTTCAGCTGTGAGTCTTTACAGTCCTCGGCAGATGCCCGCATTGATTTGTTGGAGAGAAAGTTAAAAATGCAACACCAAAAAATTTTAATTTTACAGTTGCAGGCTGAGGATTCTGAGAACAGAAGCAGAAGAAACAATGTACGCATTAAAGGGTTCTCGGAAGCCATAAAAACACCTGATTTGAGAAAGACAGCAATTGCTATTTTTAATAAATATTTGGATAACCCCTCTGATACTCATAGCGAGTTGGATCGTGTGCATAGGAGTCCGGTAGGGCTCATCCTGGAACAAGGGGCCCCCAGAGACGTGTTATGCCGAGTGCACTTTTTCAAAGTAAAAGAGGACATAATGAGAGCAGTGTGGCAGAAAGGTGTATTGGAATTTGCAGGTCAGGAGGTTCAGGTGTTTCCAGACCTTAGCTGGCAGACGAAGATAAGGAGACGGCTACTGAGGCCATTACTGGATCAAATACGGGCAAAGGGCGCAACCTATAGATGGGGGTACCCGCTATCCTTAACTATAAAAAAGGAAGAACGTGCTTTTATCCTGTCTGTTCCAGAGCAATTACCAGACTTATTCACGTTTCTGGGCTCAGAGGTAGTGGAGGTTCCTGACTGGGTTGATATCCCAATCGAGACTATGGGGGGTATAGCCAACAGAAGAAACGGGAGAGGAGAGGGAACTGGGAGAAGGATGCAGAATAACTGGACTCTGGGCTTTACAGTGGTTTTCTTTTTCCTTTTTTTTTTTCCCATAGCCCAGATTGTACTGAGTATCATTCGATTTCTTTTTCTTTTTTCCCTATACTCCCTTTCCCCCCACATCCCCCTCCATCCTTTTTTCTTTTTTGGGAATCTCCCTCGAGACTTTGATTACTTTGCTGCGAAGTCTGGAGGGAACCCCTGATAAAGGACAATAGTATTTTATTTTATTTTTTTTTTAACATAAAGTTTATTAAAAATTTTAGACAAAATAAAATAAAACATTACATTGCCAGTTTATACCATCCAATAATCAAATATCAAGAATTGCTTCACATATCCGCACATGCAGTACATATTGCAATATTTCCATTAGTATGTAATTATCAGAGTAATATCAGATAACTCCTACCCTGTCATACCAAGGAGGTATTCAGGATCTACCCTAAGGAGGGGGGGGGAGGGGAGGCAAAATGGCGGAGCAATCCCACCCCTAATTAACATTTGGATTACAGCTATAGAATAGTAAGGTGTTTTGCCTTTACCCATTCCGACCATATTTTCCCAAACTTTTTTGCACAGTTTCTGCCCATATACGTCAGTTTGTAGAGTGGGAGTGCTGTGTTTATCAGTGATTGCCATAGCTGTTTAGTAGGTGGTGAGTTTTGGTTCCACTTCAACAAAATAGCCTTCCTAGCATAAAACATGGTGTAGAAGAGGAACAGCTTTTTACCCCATGTTAAGTCGAGGAAGTCACTTATGCCTAGAAGAAGAGGAATCGGGCTGTACGGGACTGATAATTTCCCAATGTTATTGATTTCAGCTAGGATTTCTTTCCAGAATTCCGTCACTGCAGGACAAGACCAGGTTATGTGAAAGAAGTCGGCTTCGTGATAGTTACATCTGGGGCATGTAGCCGTGGGGTCAGAGTAAATTCTTGCCAGGCGAACCGGGGAATAATATGCTCGGTGGAGGAACTTCAACTGAATATATCTGTCTCTGGCCGAGATCACAAGGGGCAGATACTGTTGGACACCTTCCTCCCAATCATCATCTGTTAGCTCCGGGATATCCCTCTGCCATAAAGCAAAGAGGCGGGAGACACCAGAGGTATCCAACGTAATAAACAGACTGTATAAGTTAGACATCGTTTTAGTTTGATCAGGGGATCTAAGCAAATTCTCCACCGGTGACATCTCGAGTGAGATCGAGGAGGGGAATTGGGATCTAAAGGCATGTCTTAATTGGATGTACCTGAAAAACATATGGTTCGGGATATCTGGGCCCCTCTCCTCATAGTTTCCAATAGATCGTAAAAATATGACTAGAATAAAATTCACCTCATACAATGTCAAAGGACTGAACATTCAAAGGACTGAACATTCCGGAGAAACGGATCAGATTACTTGCGGAAATGGGAAGGCTGGGGACGCAGATTGGCTTCTTCCAGGAGACACATTTTAGAAGGGACAGAATACCAAAACTTGCAAATCATAAATTCTCAATAGCTTATCACAGTGCATCTCCGAGTGCCAAAACCAATGGAGTATCAATCATTGTATCAAAACAGATCCCATGGAAGGAATTAAAGGTAGTCACAGACGAGGAGGGCCGCCTTTTAATTGTAAAATGACAAATTGGATTACAGAGGATCACATTGGTGAACCTATACCTCCCAAATGAAGAACAGGTCAGTTACCTCGAAACCTGCCTACAAATGATACATCAACACAAGGAGGGTATTCTAGTGATAGGAGGAGACCTAAATCTCGTATTAGACCCGCTCCTGGTCACGTCCAGGGGAGCATCATATCTTTCACTGACAAAATTACGAAGAGTTAAGAAATTATTAAGCAATTTGCAAGTAATAGATACATGGAGGTCACTCCATGTCCAAGACAGGGACTATACGTTCTTTTCGCCAAAACACAAAACATATACTCGTATTGACTATGTCTTGATATCACAGACAGTCATAACATCACTGGTGAGTGCGGAAATAGGATCATTTACCTTGTCAGACCATGCTCCGACAGATTGCACGCTGGATTTAGGGGAGGAGGAACGCCGGGAATGGCATTGGAAGATTAATGAAACACTATTAAAAGACAAGGAGTATGAGCAAAAACGTAGCCAGGAACTAGATTCCTTCTTTCTGACAAACGAGTCGAATGAAGTTACCCCATTCTGCATCTGGGAAACACACAAATGTGTGATGAGGGGAGTTCTGATATCACTAGGGGCGTATAGGAAAAAAAAGCTTAATGTACAGATTGAGGACTTGCTTAAAAAAATTCGGGAAGTAAAATTAAAACATAAAAAATCTCAGACACAGTCACTAGAGGAGAAACTAGGTGGCCTCCGAGGGGACCTGAACTCTCTTCTTATTGAACAGGCAAAAGCAAAACTGAAACGGGGAAGGCGGACACTATACGAATTCGGGAACAAACCAAGTAGGATGCTGGCAAAGGCCCTCAAGGATGCCTCAACACAACCTCATTTGTCGGGTATTAAAACACAGAGGGGTGAGGTGGCGAACTCGTCACAGGAGATGGCACAGATTTTTAGAGAATATTATGAGGGTCTTTACCAGCTGGATGGTCACCAGCCCCCACAGAGGTGTAGAAACAAACAAGAGAGGGCAAAAGAATACCTACGTAATTCAGAAATGCCAAGGTTAACGGAGGAGGTAGCACGAGAACTAGACGTACCAATCTCAATAGAAGAATTTAAGAAAGCAATAAACCTTCTAAAGGTAGGGAAAGCCCCGGGCCCAGATGGTTATACCCTGTTGTACTATAAACTTTTTGCTGAGAAATTGGCTCCGAGATTTACAGCGGCTTTTAACTCCCTACGGGAAGGACGGAGGATACCTAGAGAGACTTTGATGGCACATATAGCAGTAATTCCGAAGGAGGGAAAGGATCCATCCCAATGTTCTAGTTATCGGCCAATTGCGCTGCTGAACGTGGATTTAAAAATTTTTTCTAAGATTCTGGCGTTAAGATTAGAAGAGCATATTCCGGCACTGATTCATCCAGACCAGGTGGGATTCACGGCATGAAGGGAAGGGAGGGAAAATACGCAGAGAGTAATAAATGCAATATATTTGACTGTCAGAAAATAAAGAATTTATAAAAAAAAAAAGAAGTCGGCTTCGTGATAGTTACATCTGGGGCATGTAGCCGTGCGGTCAGAGTAAATTCTTGCCAGGCGAACCGGGGAATAATATGCTCGGTGGAGGAACTTCAACTGAATATATCTGTCTCTGGCCAAGATCACAAGGGGCAGTTACTGTTGGACACCTTCCTCCCAATCATCATCTGTTAGCTCCGGGATATCCCTCTGCCATAAAGCAAAGAGCCGGGAGACACCAGAGGTATCCAACGTAATAAACAGACTGTATAAGGTAGACATCGTTTTAGTTTGATCAGGGGATCTAAGCAAATTCTCCACCGGTGACATCTCGAGTGAGATCGAGGAGGGGAATTGGGATCTAAAGGCATGTCTTAATTGGATGTACCTGAAAAACATATGGTTCGGGATATCACGGTCGTGTTTTAGTGCATCAAATGCAATCAGCTGCCCCTGAAACGTTATGTCGCTCAATTTTGTTATTCCATATCTGGCCCAGGCAATAGGATCAGGTATGGAGCGAAAATGCGGTAATCGAGGATTCCCCCACAGTGGGGTCTCAGGAGACCACCTCCTAGAACCACCCACCTGTCTGGCCACTGAGTCCCACACCTTCAGGGTCGCAATCATAGGAAGGGTGACCCGAGAGTTAGATCTAGGGCCCCTATGTATCAGGTTTCTAAGCTCCGCATATGAACCCAGCAACGACGCCTCCAATGAAGAGGCAGGGTTAGCTGGCTCCTCCGACAGCCACCACTTGACCGTCACCAGGACCGCCGCCCAGTAGTATTTCAACAGGGACGGCAGTGCCAGGCCGCCAAGCGACGTGGGCATCTGCAGCTTTACTTTGGCCACCCTGGGAGCTCTCCCATTCCAGACAAAGGATATCAAAATGCTATCCAACCTCTTAAAAAAGCTATGTGGTATTGGTACAGGGGCTTGGCAGAAAAGGTACGTGAACTTAGGAAGAATCAACATTTTAATTAAGTTAACTCTTCCGACCGGTGTCAGGGGGAGTGACCTCCATCTGGCACAGCTCTGGGATATCTGCTGAACCACTGGGTTGAGATTCAGAGGGATAAACTGCCTTAAGTCCCGATGTATCTCAACTCCCAGGTATCGAAACTGAGAAACCCTCCGCAGCTGTCCATCCATCTGCTGGCCTCCTGTCCCAGAATGTAAGGGAAATATCACTGACTTCCCCCAGTTTACTCTGATTCCTGAGAATCGCCCAAAGCTGTCTATAATTGACAGAGCCGACCGTAGCGAGCATCCATCATCCTTCAGATACAGTAGGGTGTCGTCTGCGTACAGGGACACCTTTTCTTGCAGTGGTCCTCTATCAATCCCTTTAGTTTGTGTTGATGCCCGAAGAAGTGCCGCCATAGGTTCAATTGCTAGAGCGAAAAGTCCCGGGGACAGGGGACACCCCTGTCGCGTTCCCCTGCCCAAAGCAAAGACTGTGCACCCTGGCCCTCGGCGCCCTATATATCAACCTGACCCAGGAGATGAAGGATGGCCCAAATCCGAATTTGTTGAGGACCTCCCAGTGATAGCCCCATTCTACTGAATCAAAGGCCTTCTCCGCGTCCAGAGAGGCCACCATTTCCTCAGCCCCTCCCTCATCTCCAGAGGCCAGGACTGCATAAAGCCTTCGCAGGTTGATATCTGTTCCCTTGCCAGGCATGAATCCCAATTGATCTTCATGGATCAGGGTAAGTATAATTTCATTTAGACGCCTGGCAAGAATTTTGGTGAGTACTTTGGCGTCAGAGTTGAGCAGGGAGATGGGCCGGTAGGAAGAGCACAACTGTGAGTCCTTCCCCGGTTGGGGTATTACAACTATGATGGCCTGGGACATGGATGGTGGGAGGTCTTTGTCCTGCAGTGATTTTGTAAACATGTCATGCATTTTAATAGTTAGGTCATCTAGGTACTGTTTGTAGAATTCAGGGGGGATCCCATCCTCCCCTGGAGTCTTCCCTGTCTGCATAGATTTCAATGCCGCTCGCACCTCTGGGATCGTGATCGGGGCGTCTAGATTTTCCCTCGCCTCAGCAGAGAGAGTCGGGAGGGTCACCCCCTCTAGAAAATTGTGCAGCTCATCTGGGGAGTAATTTACCCATGTGGAGTACAAGGCCTCATAGAATTCTTTAAAGCATCGATTGATGCTCAACGGGTCCGCCACTTTAGTCCCATCCTCCCTTCGCAGACTCGCAATGGTGGAGATTGGAGACTGCTCCTTGGAGATCCAAACCAGCAATCTACCTGGCTTGTCACCATGTTCGAATATCTTTTGTGTTTGGGTAAGCTGATGTTTATGAACCTTATTTACCCTAAGCAACATTACTTCTCGATATGCTACCTTCATATCTTGAGCCGCGATAGGATTAGAAGTCATGGCAAACCTAGACTCCAGTTCCTGTGCTCTGGCCTCCGCCTCCTCTAGTGTAATTTTATCATTGTTACTTTCTTGTGTAATAGATGATAGATAGCACCCTCGTATATAGGCTTTAAATGAATCCCAGACCATTGCCATCCCTGTGGAAGCGGCATTAGTCAACCAAAAACCTCTTATCTCTTTGGCCACCTCTATTTCTATGGTCGGATGTTCAATCCAGAATCTAGAGAGTCGCCAAAGTCTGTCTGCTTGGGGAGTATGAGTTTGTATTGTGCAGAGTAGGGGGGAATGATCCGAGATGCCTCTTGGAAGTATCTCGACTGAAATAACCCTGGGGAGCATTGCGCCACTAACATAGACCACATCAATACGGGACAAGGTATTATATGAAGAGGAGTGGCAGGTGTAAGCTCGTTCTGATGGATTCTTCCATCGCCATATATCCACCAGCCCGTACACATCAGCCCATTTAGACAACGCTGAGTCCCTAGCGGGATCAGGAGATAATTTATCCATACAGGGGTTTGGCGGTATATTAAAATCTCCCGCTATGACCACACTGTCAGTCTGGAATTAGGCAATCAACCCACAGAAATATTAGCTGGGGGTGGCAAATACACTCCCACCACCACCATGTCTACTGTGTCAATGTTAGCATGTATCAACACATATCTCCCCTCCGGGTCCGTAACCACATCCATCAATTCAAAACTAAGATTTTTGTGTACCAGGACACTAACCTCTAGAGTAGCTGGAGTAAGTGGCATGGTAGTGTCGGCTTACCCAAGGTCTTTTTAGTCCCATCACCTTACCACCCACCAGATGCGTCTCTTGAAGGATGCAGATTTGAGGGGAATATTTTTTAAGATAGTCAAAGACCAGGGAGCGCTTAATTTTGTGATTTAGGCCCCTGACATTCCAGGACAGAATTTTAATAGGGGCCATCATATATTATAATGTAGTGGATTATCGAAGGGATCCGGAGGAGAGAGTATCCCACACAGCTAGGGTCCAACAGAGACATCAGCGACCACTGAAAGCCGTCATGGCGGGTATAGTAAAACAATCTCATAGACTGTAAGGCATAAAAATAGGCAATTAAAGTAAAAAACATAAAAAACTGAAACAAATCAAACTCCCCCCCAACCCACCCCACACCTCCATTTGTAACTCATGGGGTGTATGTATACCCGAACCTAACCCAATAAACATTTCAGATAGGAGAAATCTCCCTTGGGGGGTGGTGCGTAGTACTGAGCGCACCAAGGACCTAGAGCCCCAGCCGGGGCTAGGGAGCCCCGCCCATAACCGGTCATGAAGACCACTGTCGCCAAGGGAGCCCCAACAGAATTATCTGTCCAGGAGACCCCCGGGCAAACATCTGCCTGGAGATACATCCTGCTTCCCCTGTTGCAGGGGGAGAAAGAGGCATGGAGCAAAGCCTAACCCAAGCATCCATATCCTCCCTTCAATCCATCCCTAAGCGACGGATGGCACCGGCTAGGAAATGTATAAATCATGCCTAACCTCCCATCTGTGGAGAGAGAGTTACTGTTCCTGACTCAACCCGGCTAAGCACAATGATCCCCCCCCCACCTCATCCGAAGGAAGCCAAGGGTAGCGGTAGGGCCAATAATAGAGTGCCAGCTGGGGATGGGGGGCCTGTCTTCCCCAAAGCTAGTTCAAGATTCGAGTTCTCCACGATAAGGTAAAAAGGCTCTTTTAAGTCCCTTTCTATGATTGCCAGGAAAAATATGTCATTCAGAGTAGAAGTACATAGCCGGGAGGAGGAAAGGTGGGGATTCCTGCAGTAGTAAACACTATGAGCATCTAAGGGTGGTCGGCTTTTTCATCCTGAAAGGAGAGCCTTTGGGTGTCATGGAAATATGAGCTCATGTATCCTCAGACCGAGGATGCTGCATCCCTTCTCCCCTCCCGCCCCCACAGCAAACAAACTGCCCGTCAGGGGAGTCCTCAGGGAAAGCCTGTGTGATAACCAACCCACATAGTAAATCTGTAGATAGCCATGCACCTCACCGGCAGCTGCGCACTTCACCAGAAGCTTCCAAAGTGATCAAAAGAAGAAAATAAAACAATCGAAAAAAAGGGGGAGGACAAAGCGGCGGGCATCTTAACGATGCCTAGGAAGGGATTCAACCCATCTGGAAGCCTCCTCCGGGGAAACAAAAAACTTGGTGGTCTCGCCGTCAATCACTCTAAGGCGTGCTGGAAACATCATGCTGTACTTGAGACCTTTGCTCCTTAATTGGGCCTTGACCCGGTCGAACGATCTTCGTTGTCGTTGTGTTTCGATGGAGAAATCCGGAAACAGCATGATCTTCACGTTCTCATAACGCAGTTCTCCAATCTTCCTGGCCTCTCTGAGAACCAGATCCCGGTCTCTAAAGTGCAATAGGCGAAAAATAAAAGTACGTGGCGGAGCGCCAGGGGGGCCTGGAGCGGATGGCATCCTATGAGCCCGCTCAACTGCAAAGTGGGGGGAGAATGGCGCCTGCGGGAGAAGCGTACGCAGCAGTTGTTCTGCATAGTTTTCGGGGTCTCTCCCTTCAGCCCCCTCCGGGAGACCAACCATGCGTAAATTGTTCCGCCGATTTCTATTCTCCTGATCTTCTGCTCGGGATTCGATCGCCTTCATTTTAACCTGTAGCTTGCGTAGGGAGGTGGAATGTTCCCTGAGCGTGTCTTCTGTCTCCCCCACTCTCCGCTCCGCCTCCGTTAATCGGTCCCGGTGTTTGTCCATGTCACGTCTAATAAGGCCCATTTCGAGCTGCATCTGCTCGATTTTGTTGGTCAGAGTTGTTTGGCAGCCCGTGATGGCTTGCATAAGCGCCTGGAACTGATCAGTTCCCAGCTGGGGCGACCCGGTTTGCTCCGTCTGGGACGCCATGTTGGTGTAGGCCGCCCCGCATGCACCGCTGGATGTGAGCGAGGTCCTAGGAGCCTGCTGCCTCTTCCTCTGGGAACCGGAGCTTCCCCTTCTCATACCCGCTTGTTTCCTCCACCGCTCGGTAGCGTCAGGGTGAGGATATGTCCCCTAAGAACGGATAAGGTATCGGCATAGGACAGAGCTCCCTTCACACACGTCCTATCTGGTCGCCATCTTGGCCACGCCCCCGACAATAGTATTTAAATCGCTGTTATTATGAGATACCTCTGCTCTTGGGTTTCTTTTTTATTTTTATTTATTTAGTTTTTTTCACTAAAGATTTTGGAAATACTTAATGTAGTAATTATATCACATATGCTTTTTTTGGTTGGCACGGTGATAATTATATATAAATCTGAGTGGGAAACAAGTGTTTTGGAGATATTCATGTAATAGGGCTAAAAAGGGGTATGACACCATTTTTAAATCAACATAGACTTTTTTTTTTTTTCTTTTACTAAAGATCTTGAAAATACTTAATGTAGCAATTGTATCACATATGTTTTTTTGTTGGCACAGTGATAATTATACATAAATTTGAGTGGGAAACAATGTGTTTTGGAGATATTCATGTAGTAGGGCTAAAAAAGGGGTATGACACCATTTTTAAATCAACATAGACTTTTTTTTTTCTTTTCTTTTTTTTCTTTTACTAAAGATCTTGAAAATACTTAATGTAGCAATTGTATCACATATGTTTTTTTTTTTATGGCACGGTGAAAATTATACATAAATTTGAGTGGGAAACAATGTGTTTTGGAGATATTCATGTAATAGGGCTAAAATAGGGGTATGACACCATTTTTTAAATCAACATAGACCTTTTTTTTTTTCCAGGGTATTAATAATATAAAAGCACTGCAAAGTAAAGTTGTTTAGCACGGTGAAAATATAGATACAGATGCGGGAGACAAGGGTTTTGGGATGGGTCATGGAGTGAGGTTAATGTGGGGCATGACACCATTCCAAATCAACATAGTTTCTCTTTCTTTTCTTTGAGATTCGGGGGGGATGGGTGGTGGTGTCATGGGGGGTCGGGTTGAGTGGGGTTCACATGGGAGGGGAGTGGGTGGGGGGATATGGGAAGGAAGAGTGAGAAGCACGGTGTATTCTATTAAGAGTAGAGGGTAGAAAGGTGGTGGATCAGATATGGAGGATGGGCTGGGGGGGGGGCTGGGGGGGCTGGGGGGGGGTGAGGGGTAAATCGTGTATTATGATTGTAACTGCCAAATATGTATGGAAATGTAAATACAATAAGGCTGTTTTTTTTTTAGTTAAAGTGGAGGGACATATGGTGATATACTGTTGATATGTAATTGAAAACATAACGATACCTTTCCTTAGTCATTTTTATTGGGCGCGCTGCGGCTGACATGCTCACGCTTAAACTTCACGTGCTCGGGGACATCCCCCAATAATAAACGTCTCTCCTCCGAGTGGAGGAAAGTCGGAGGCGTTTTTTTGGGGTGTTTTGGTTTTTTTTTTTCCAGCGGCATCGAGGATTCGCGCCGATTGGATTATCCCTTCTAGTGGTATAAGGGAATCGGGGGGTGGGGGAGGGTTTTGTTTTTTTTTGTTTTTTTTTTTGGGGGGTCTCCTCTCCCCGTAGTTCCCAGACGATCGTAAAGATATGACTAGAATAAAATTCACCTCATATAATGTTAAGGGACTGAACATCCCGGAGAAACGGATTAGACTGCTCGCCGAAATGGGAAGGTTAAAGATGCAGATCGCTTTTTTGCAGGAGACACACTTCAGAAGGGATAGAATACCAAGACTCGTAAACCATAAATTTCCTGTGGTGCATCCATGAGCGCTAAATCCAATGACGTATCTATTATCGTTTCAAAACAGATTCCATGGAAGGAGTTGAAAGTAATCACAGATGAGGAGGGCCGTCTTTTAATTGTAAAGGGACTAATTGGATCGCAAAAGGTTACATTACTGAACCTGTACCTCCCGAACGAAGACCAGGTTGGTTGCTTAGAAACCTGCCTTCAATTGATGCATCAGTATAAGGAGGGCATTTTGGTGATAGAAGGAGATTTAAATTTGGCACTGGACCCTCTCATAGACGCGTCTAGGGGAGCTTCTCACCTCTCATTTACAAAATTACGAAGAGTTAAAAAATTATTAAGTGATTTGCAGGTGATAGATACTTGGAGGGCGCTTCATGTACAAGACAGAGATTACACATTTTTCTCGGCAAAACACAAATCGTACACCCATATTGATTATATCTTGATATCACAGATAGTAATAACATCAATGGTGAGCGCTGATATAGGCTCATTTACCTTGTCGGACCATGCTCCGACAAATTGTATACTAGATTTAGGTGAGGCAGAAGGCCCTGAGTGGCATTGGAAGATTAATGAGACTTTGCTAAAAGATAAAGAGTATGAACAAAAACTAAGTCAGGAATTGGATTTTTTCTTCTTGACAAATGATACGGAGGAAGTCACCCCACTCTGTATTTGGGAAACACATAAATGTGTGATGAGAGGAGTCTTGATATCTTTAGGGGCGCATAGGAAAAAAAAGCTCAATGAACAGATTGATGTTCTACTTAAAAAAATTCGGGAAGTAGAGCTAAAACATAAAAAATCTCAGACACAGCAATTAGAGGAAAAACTGAGTGGTCTCCGGGAAGATCTGAACTCACTACTTATTGAACAGGCTAAAGCTAAGTTGAAACGGGGAAGGCGGACACTATATGAATTTGGGAACAAACCGAGTAGGATGTTGGATAAGGCCCTTAAGGATGCTACAACACAGAAGCACTTGTCCGGTATTAAGACACAGAGGGACGAGGTGGTCAGCTTCTCGCAGGACATGGCACAGATTTTTAAGGAGTACTATGAGGGTCTTTATCAATTGGATGATCACCTTTCCCCAAAGAGGCGTAAAAGTAAATGGGAGAGGGTAAGGGACTACCTACGTAATTCAGAAATGCCAAAGCTGACAGAGGAGATAGCACGAGATCTAGTTGTACCAATTTCAGTAGAAGAATTTAAGAGAGCATTAAATCTTTTAAAAGTAGGGAAAGCACCGGGTCCAGATGAATACACCCTTGCGTATTATAAACTTTTTGCTGAGAAATTGGCTCCAAGATTTATAGTGGCCTTCAATTCACTACGGGAGGGACATTGATGACACACATAGCAGCAATCCCGAAGGAGGGAAACGACCCTTCTCAATGTTCCAGTTACCGGCCGATTGCATTGCTGAATGTAGATTTAAAAATTTTTTCTAGGATCCTAGCGATCAGACTAGACGAGCACATTCCCGCATTGATACACCCAGATCAAGTGGAATTTACTGCTGGAAGGGAGGGGAGGGAAAATACGCAGAGAGTAATTAATGCGATTTACATTGCACAGAGCCAACAGAAACCTTTAATATTATTTTCAGCTGATGCAGAAAAAGCATTCGATAGAGTTGATTGGATTTTTCTTGAGGTCACCCTACAGCACATTGGTCTGGGTGATGGAATGTTGAGTTGGTTCTCAAACCTTTACTCAATCCCAAGTGCGAGGGTTAAGGTAAATGACAGATTATCGGATCCCTTCAGGATACGAAATGGAACGCGCCAGGGATGCCCCTTGTCACCTATTATTTTCGTTCTCACATTGGAGCATTTTTTAAGGAAGTTACGTGCTAATCCCAACATTAGTGGTATCAAGACAGAAAGAGAGGAGCATAAGTTGGCAGCTTATGCCGATGACTTGATTTTTTTTTATAACTTCCCCAATTATATCCCTTCCATCCCTTTTAATGGAGATAAGTAAATATGTGGAGTTAGCAAATTATAAGGTGAACTACACTAAATCCGAAGCCATGGGGATGGAAATGAAGGTACCTGAAATACAACAGATAAAGTCACAATTCAATTTTAGATGGTCAGACTCCCATATAAGCTACTTGGGGACTAAAATTCCAAAGAAACTCAGTAGAGTGTTCGAATTAAACTATGCCCCGATGTTAAGACAAATTAAACTGGACTTCAAGAGATGGGATAGGGAGATCTTTACTTGGTTTGGAAGGACCAATATCATAAAGATGAACATGATGCCTAGACTTCTTTACCTACTGCAAACCCTGCCAATAAAGATCCCTTCGAGTTTCATGAAAGACCTCAGATCAAGGTTCCTGAGGTTTATCTGGGCTGGGAAGCCAGCAAGAGTAAGGAGAAATATCTTAGTGCTCCCTAAAGAAAAAGGAGGTATTGGCTTTCCAGATCCAGTGAGATACCAGGAAGCCTTACAGCTAGCCAGAGTAGTGGAATGGTGTGCCTCTGCGAGGAAACCATACATACAATTAGAACAAGCGATGGTTAAAATTCCTTTGGAAGGTTTGGCATGGATAGCAAAATCGAAACTACCTACAATAGTGAAAAAACACCCACTGACAGGTGCAACCATCTGTACTATTAATATGATTTTCAAAAAGACAAACCTATCACTACATCCGAGCCCTATGGCCCCGGTGTTGGGCTCACCAGACTTTCATCCTGGCCTATTAGACCAGAGGTTTGAGGTACTAAAACAAAGGGGAAAAAACAGGTTTATACATTTTTCTAGGGGCAACTGCTTGATGACACGAGGTGAGATAGAGGGAGAAGTGGCACCAGATTTAAACTACTTTAGGGCAATGCAGTTAGGAGCATTTATCCATTTGAAAATTAAAACTTATCCAGCGATACGGGAACTATCTTGTTTCGAACAGAGATGTTTAGATGGAGAGAGCATGAGGCACTCCCTATCATATTTCTATGAGGTATTAAAGAGTCTGGAAGCCCCCCAAGAGCTTAATTTTATTCAAGCTTGGGAGAGAGAGATGGGGATAACGTTCTCCCAAAGACAGAAGGTCAAAATTTTAAAATCCACTCATAAGACATCGGTTGCTAGCAGGTACCAAGAGGGAGGATATAAAATCCTCACTAGGTGGTATAGAACACCAACTGTTCTACATAAAATATTCCCACAGGCCTCAAACATATGCTGGCGTTGTATGAGATTAGAGGGCACGATGTTGCATATATTCTGGGATTGCGAGAAGATTAAGGGATTCTGGGAAATGGTTGAGGAAACGATTAAGGATATCACAGGTGTTTCTCTTGGGGATAACCCGGCTGCATTTCTATTAAATGGTGTCCCCATGTCGGTGGAAAAATACAAGAACTCTTTGCTTAAACACCTTCTCACGGCGGCGAAGGCCTGTATACCGGCTCTGTGGACAGGACTGGTGCAAGGATTTTTGACACCCTAGGCGAAACCTCATTTTGCCGCCCCATTGGCTCCATCTCTGACTCCACCCCCTTTGCCCTGCCCATGTGACAGAAGGCGCCACTATACAGGAAGCATCGGCTCTGCTTCCTCTAGCGCTGCGCTGCACCTCTAATTACACTACCGGTCAGACTGAGTTAGTTACATGCTGTAGCGGAGGGAAACCAGCGGCTGGGCGCCCCTAGGCAGTAGTGCGCCCTAGACGGCTGCCTAGTTTGCCTAGTGGTAGCACCGGCCCTGTCTGTGGAAGAGTTCTGTCCCTCCGACCAAGACACAGTGATGGGCCAGAATTATAGAAATCCAACAAATGGAGAATCTGACCCTGATGCTGAAAGAACAGGATGAGAAATACTGGAAGGTATGGGCTCCCTTCCTGGATTATAGAAGTAGAGAGCAGGAGAGGTAGATTATGCGCAATCGAACGGAAAGGGGAGGGGGCACCCCTTTTTCCTTTTTTTTTTTTGGGGTTTTAGAGGGTGGGGGTTGGTATTAGGGTTATGATAAGAGAAAAAGGGAAATCATATATGTTCATCGGGTAGATGAGATTTAGCTCCACTCAAAAGAAAATGTATTATGTTGTTATATTATAGTAAAACGGAGATGTAAAAGATGATATGAAGATTATGTTAAGCGCTTTATGTGGAATGTATTATATGATATTCAAAAATAAAGAATTTAAAAAAAAAAGATTTTGCGCTAATAGTTTACCAGCTCTATTACCATGCACATAGTAGTTCATTTTTAGTCCTTGAATTGTTTTCAAAACTATCTAGTAGCAGTAGTCTAAGGTCCTGTCTGAGTTACATTAATTTTTTGGATAGAGTAGATGTGGTTGTAGTTTTATTTTGGGCTTCTATAATTGAGATTTCTTTTGTAAGATCTTCTAGCCGCTTTTGCCTCTGCCTCTTTGCTCTGGCTCCCAATTGTACCAATTTTCCTCTCATATACGCCTTATGGGCGTTCCATAAAATAAAGGGATCCTGAACTGAGCCCTCGTTTGTAGAAAAAACTCCTCTAAATGAGTTTTGAGGATTGTCTTTGATTTTTCGTGCTGTAATAAAAAAGGGTTTAATCGCCATATTGGCTTCTGTTTGGTGGATAACAAGTCTGCAATAGATAGGACAATGGAGGCATTGTCAGACCAGGTTATTGTATTGATGTTAGCAGAAATGGTTTGGAATAGAACTCGTTGGTCGATTAAAAAGAGATCAATCCTCGTGTAGACTTGATGAGGTGGAGAGAAGTAGGTGAAATCCTTTTCACTAGCGTGTAGGCAGCGCCATGCATCATACAGATTGTGATTATGCATATAAGGGAGTAGTGTAGTAGCATGACGTTTTGGTTGGGATGTAGAATCCATTAACGGATCTGGGATAACATTAAAGTCTCCGCATACTATCAACAGGCCTTTGAGATGAGTGTTGACTTTTTTCATTAATTTATTGAAGAAGTGGACCCGACGTTTATTGGGTGAGTACACTGTGACAATCGTATAGGTGGTTGAGTTTAGATCACAGGTATCAAAAATCTGCCTTGTGGGTCTTTTACTTCTTCATGTATTTTGAACACTATTGTGTCTCTGATGGCTATCAAGACTCGCTTGGTTTTTGATTCTTCATTGGCCATGAAGATAAAAGGATAATTCCTGTGTGTGCATTTGGGTGGAGCTGATGAGCTGAAATGAGTCTCTTGCACACAGACTATGTCACTGTTATGCAGAAGAGCTTCCTTCCAAAGAGACTTACGTTTTGCTGAATGGTTGAGCCCTTTAGCATTGATGGTTATGATGTTAAGTGTCATCTTCAGCAGGAAGTGTTAATGCTAGGGTTCTATAGGACTCATTTGTCGGAATTGGTAATCTTGGTAATGTACTCATTGTGTATAATATGATTACTGACCATACCTCCATATAATGTTCGAAGAGAAGTCCCACCTTGGTAGTGCATGGTTGTAGCTGGGTTGTGTTGAAATGTTCCTTTCAGTAGCTTGGATCCATCAATATCCCGGGAAATAAACAGGAAAAATGAAAAAAGAAAAAAAAAAACCAATGAAACAAGTATAGCAAGTTTGAGGCACTTAACATGGTGCAACAGGTAGAAAAGGTGCAAGGCACCTATAGGCAGCTGATTGCTGCTAACTTATAATGGGGGGTTTAGTTCAACCTAACAATCCCTAACTTCGCTGCCCCAGGGACTAGGAAGCTAAAAATGAACCCTCCGGTCCAATTCACACATGAGATTTTGCATTTTTGGCAGTAACTTCCGTCCACTCGCCTTCAACTTGGCGCGGTGTACTGGTAGTGGGGTTAACGCCATCTGATTCTGGGAGAATACCCCATTCCTGCAGAAGTGCAAGTCCTTTATCCAAGGAGGATATCCCATATGTGTGATTTTCTCTGGTCACAGTGATTTTTGTTGGGTAACCCCATCTATAAGGAATTTTATGGTTCCTCAGAACTTTAGTTACCGTATTCAGATTTCTCCGTTTTTGGAGCGTATATTGCAAGAGGTCCGCAAAGAATTGTAAATTCTGATAGATTGCTGGTATTTGCTCCTGTTTTCGCATACATGACATTAGATTTTCTTTTACATGGAAGAAATGGAGACATAGGAGTACATCCCTTGGAATGTGGTCAGACAGGTGAGATGGTTTGGGTAGACGATGGATCCTGTCTATCGCGACATCTAAGTCAGTGAGGCCTGGTATAAGATTTTTGAATAAGGTCGCTGCATAAGAGCTTAGGTCGGTTTGGTGCAACGATTCTGGTATCCCTCTTATTTTCAGGTTATTTCTTCTCGACCTATCTTCCAAATCAGCTAATTTTGCCTTGATCCAATCATTCTCCCCTTCTTTTTCTTCATAGGAATCAACCAGATTGTTTATGGTGTGAGCGTATTCTCCCATCTTAACCTCAATGCGGTCCACCCTATCCCCCATTGCCTGGATATCTCTATTGAATCTTTTCATACATGAGGCCATGTCAGACTGGATTGTGCTCCTTAAAGACAGTAGCATGTCTTTTAGTACAGTATCAAGCACAGGTTGATTCTGTGTGGGAAAGGATTCAATAGATTCAGGCATTTCCCTTGTGTCTTCCCCTGAGTCTGGTGTAGGGCTCACAGGCGGACCCAATCCGATGCCATCTAGCCTGGGTCTAGACTTAGCAGGGCTATTTGATGAAGGGGTGGGGGATAGGAGTGTTAGCTGCCAGGAGATGTCGTTTTGGGAGGATGATTACTCTTTTTTATTGTTTTTTTTAGTAAACGAGGCCGCCGGCGGAGTATAAGCCTCGGCACCATCTTGCTTACCTCCTGTGCCTGTTAGGGAGTAAAAGTCCGTCAGACTCAGACGGGCATCTATCATTACGCCGTTTGTTGGGCATGTTCCCTGTGGTGTCCCGGTCCGAACCGCCATGAAAACGGGGTGAAAAGGTGCCTTGGAAGGGTTGCTGTGTGCCGCTTGGTCCCTGTGAGCTCTGGAATTATGCGACCATCCGGCTCCACTGCAGGCCACGCCCCTCTTCATTTTTATTTTTTAAGAAAACAAACAGAGCTAATCAAAACAAAACAAAAAAAAAGGGGGGGAACAAACACCTATTCCCTGAGGAGATGGATGTGTATTAATAAAAACAAAGGCGGGGGGGGCTCACCCCCCCCCCCCCAAGCCACTCTCTAGCAATCTCTTCCCCTCTTCTGAGTGTACAAATAGATCCCAAGCTGACCATGTTTTAGTGTATTGCTTTTTTTCTATCTTGAGCCGAGAGCGCTAGGTCCTCCATGGCACCGATACTTCTAACCCTGTTAAGCCACATAGCAATAGAAGGAACTTTAGCGACTATCCAACAGAGAGTAATACAGGCTTTGGCAGCGTTAACCAAGTGACATATTTTTACAGATTTTTTGTATATCTGTGGTGGAATTTGTGAACAGTGAAGCAAGAAAAAAGCAGGATCTTCTGATATTGGAAAAACTAAGTTTTTGATAAGTTTTTGAGAGATCCTCTGTACTTCCAGCCAATACTGTTTAATCTTTGGGCAAGACGAGAATATGTGAAACAAAGTCCCCTATTCCTCTCTGCATCGCCAACAGTGATCCGAGGCCTCTGGAAAAAAATTGCAAAGCATTGATGGGGTATAATACCATCGCTTCAATAGTTTATAATTAAATTCCTGGATTCACATACAGATAGATGAGTTCAACGAGAAATGGATAATACTCTGATACTAAGCTAGTGTAAAGGTCTTATTGAGATTTCTTTCCCATTTACTAAACCCCGGCATCACAAAATCATCTGAGGGAGCAATTAACAGAACATATATTTTGGAGATCGTCTGAGAAAGAGGTTATTATTCGTCAAAAAATGAATCAAATGTTTGTTGACGTTGATAATTAGTCGGTGGTCCTAAATATCTGAAAAAATGGCGTAACTGCAACGCCTGCCAGAAATTTATTTCATACCGCCCCCCCAGTTGCGTCAATGAGGCCACAGTGGGCCAGGTCTCAGATCAAAAAATGGGAGGCCTGAGAACAGCCCTTCTCCAAGAGACTGTTAAACGTGCCTGTTTCTATACCTGGGAGAAAACTAGGGTTTCCCAGAATGGGAAACAGTGGTGATTGTATCGAAAAAAATGCAGAGTTCCGGCAAATCCTAGAGCCAATTTGCAGTGTAGGACCTATAATAGAGTGCGTTTTAAGGCTGCATAGCACCAAGATGCTCTATGCAGGGGTACAGGGCTAAACTGTTGTTCTATATCCGTTCAGAGTTTAAATTCTGTATGTCTGTACCAATCAATCATTCTGCCAAGGCAGTTTGATGGTATTTAAATGCATCTGGGACAGCTTCTTCGCCAAAGCACTTGGGTATCGTCAAAAGGCATTTACTAATTCTTGGTCGTTTATTCGCCCATATAAATTTAGTAAAAAGGGCACAGATTTGACAGAAAAAGGCTGCAGGAATGGAGATAAGTAGTGCCTGGACAAGGTACAGAAATTTTGGCAGAATGCTCATTTTAATGATGTTACATTGGCCAAACCACGAATGTAACTCTTGGTTCCATTTATCTAATACGGATCGTACTGAATTATATAGTGATGGAAATTTGCTGCCTAAATTTGATGGTATATATGTGCCCAAATACTTTTATGTGGAAGATGCATATTTAAAGTTAAGTTGTATAGTGCGACGCACTTAAAGAGGCAGTGCGACTTCCATAGCTTCGGATTTAGTGTAATTTATTTTTAGGTTTGATAAAGCTCCGTAACCTTCAATCTCCTTCATGAGGTTAGGCAGTGAGACGTGTGGATTAGGCAGAGAGAAAATCAGGTCGTCTTCATAGGCTGAAACTTTATAGTTATGGTCTCCTATTTGTAGCCCCAAGATATCAGGATTTTGCCGGATTTTATTCAGTAATAGCTCTATCGAAAGAGCAAACAACAAAGGTGAAAAAGGGCAACACTGACGGGTACCATTTTTTTCTGCGTCAGTATTCAAAAAGATGCAGGGGGTGTTCGTTTTGTTAGCATAGTGGACCAAGTTCAAGTTTCAGGAGTCTGTAGTAGACTTTCATTCAAACACCAGCGCCACTCCGGGGAGTAAGTCAAGCCAGACAGGGGGAGACAGAGTGTGACCAGAGCATGGTCCGACCACGTTATGTGTCCTATGGAACATTTAGTACTGAGGCGAGTAGTTCATGTGGGACCAAAAATAAATCTATACGAGAGTATACCGTATATACTCGAGTATAAGTCGAGTTTTTCAGCACATTTTTTTGTGCTGAAAGTGCCCCCCTCGACTTATACTCGAGTTAAGCACTTTTCTGCAGCAAAAAATGTAATTTTCTGAACCGAATTTGGGGCCCCGTATCTCAGGACCACTTGGTGCTAGTAACCCCAAATTTGGTGTGCAAACCCAGTGGCACTGGTACGTACAACAACATATCCAAAGCTGGAGTTCCTAGCACCAAGTGGCCCTGAGATATGGGGCCCCAAAACCGGTTCAGAAAATGTCATTCTCTGCTGCAGAAAAGCGCTTGACATTTTCTGAACTGATTTTGGGGCCCTGTATCTCGGGGTCACTTAGTGCTAGAAACCCCAGCTTTGGAAATTTTATGGTGCTAGTTCCACTGGGTTTGCACACTAAATTTGGGGTTCTTAGCCCTAAGTGGCCCCGAGATACGGGCCCCAAATTCGGTCAACTGTGTCCATCTGCAGCAATGTCATTTCGGGACCCTTTGGGTTCAGAGACCCCAAATTTTGGCTGCAGCTAGGGGGCATCTAGGAACCCTTAACTACTGAGTTTGAAGTTCAGGGGACCTATGGCTGCAAATGGGCACAGTGAGGCATGCAAATGGGCACAGTGATGCTGCAAATGGGCATTGTTGACCCTCTTTTCCACTTACAGTAGCTGTGCATTTCTCACCCTCGTCTTATACTCGGGTCAATAAGTTTTTCCCATTTTTTGTGGTAAATTGGGGCCTCGACTTATACTCGGAACGACTTATACTCGAGTATATACAGTAATTGATGAGGGTTGGAAAAAAAAGTATAATTTCTTTCCCCTGCATGCAAAGTACACCAGGCGCCTACCAGCTGCAGTTCATGTAACTTCCGTAAAATACATTTCCTGGTACCACCTGGGACTGAAGAAGTCCCCAAGGAGGTGCCTACTCAAGGGTCCAAAGCAACATTAAAATTCCCCCCGAGGATCAATTTACCTTCTGCAAACTCTGCTAGCTTTGAGAAAGCTTTACTCAAAAAAGGAGTCTTGGTGCAGATTTGGTGCATATATAGTACCAGGTGTCACCTTAACGCTGCCAATATGGCCTTTAACCGCTTCAGCCCCAGGAAAATTTTACCCCCTTCCTGACCAGAGCACTTTTTGCGATTCGGCACTGCATCGCTTTAACTGACAATTGCGCGGTCGTGCGTCGTTGCACCCAGACAAAATTGACGTCCTTTTTTTCCCATAAATAGAGCTTTCTTTTGGTGGTATTTGATCACCTCTGCGGTTTTTATTTTTTGCGCTATAAACAAAAAAAAGTGTCAATTTTGGAAAAACTGCATTTTTTTTACTTTTTGCTATAATAAATATCTCCCAAAAATATTTAAAAAAAAAAATTTTTTCCTCAGTTTTTAGGCCGATATGTATTCTACATGTTTTTGGAAAAAAAAATCGCAATAAGCATATATTGATTGGTTTGCGCAAAAGTTATAGCGTCTACAAAATAGGGGATAGTTTTATGGCATTTTTATTATTATTTTTTTTTACTAGTAATGGCGGCAATCTGCAAATTTTATCAGGACTGCGACATTATGGCAGAAACGTTGGACAATTTTGACACATTTTTGGGACCATTGGCATTTATACAGTGATCAGTGCTATAAAAATGCATTGATTACTGTAAAAATGTCACTGGCAGGGAAGGGGTTGACACTAGGGAGCGATCAAGGGGTTAATGTGTTCCCTAGTGTGTGTTCTAACTGAAGGGCGGAGTGGACTGTGTAGGGAAGAGATAGATAGCTGTTCATACATTCTCCCAGCTATTTATATAATCACATAATGTAGTACAACTATACAAAACCAACATATTGTTATGCATTCATGCAAAGCGAAAGAGAACAGCATATATCAGTCCTTCTTTATATATTTTCTTTATATATAACCAAAAAAAAGGGGGCGAACCCCCCTTTATATACAGTATATCAATATACACGTATATCAACTCCCCCCTGCTTATATAACCTTATCTGAGCTTCTGCTGGTATCTGGCATCTTACTTCCCTCAGGCCTGTTCCATGATCACACAACTACAGGCTATCCAAAGGGTTCCCACAACATCTTATTACCGTGTTGTCCCAAATCCTGTCCCAGATCTAAACAATATTTTGTTCCAAGTCTCCTACCGAGGGTATCTCCCTCTCTTCCCTCCACTACCCTAATTATTCCCCTCCCATCTTTCCCCCCGCCCCACTCAATATATGTCATTTTCCTCCAACCCCATTTGTATCAATACACTCTAGTGGGGGTATGGGAGGAGAAGGGACCAAAACAATACCCCAGATATAACAGATCTTCCACGTAGTCCGAGCTTATTTTCTCAGGCTCCGTGGCTGGAACCCTCCTTCCGGTTCCACAGTCTAACGCCACAGTATACCTAGACTATATTACTAGTGCTAATCACCTCTCTCAAATCAACACACAATAAGAGAAAAAATAAAAAATAAAAAGGGGAGGGGAAAGAGAGTTCCTTCTTTCTCTTTCCATCCCCATTTCCTTCCCCTCTACGGGGGGAACCTTCTTCCCCTTTCCTCTCCCCCCCCCCCAAAAACAAAACACACAACCAAAATCCACACTTTTGTGTCCCTCCTAATTTCCTATGAAACATAAAAAGTGCAAATGTTCTTTTGTTTTCCTTTGTCTTTCCTATAAAGTACATATCCTATATGTACACCATAATGGTTTACATAATAACATTACTGCGTGAATAGTGCATATCAGGTCCGCGTAGACTGTGGTCTTTGGGCCGCGGCAGGCTGAAAGGGCATTCGCCCATACGGGGAGTGCCTACTGAAGGAGGTTCCAGAGATAGGATACTAATATAGGTCTCTAATATAATAAGAGATTAGGATATATCTATTTCTTAACCTTCATTAGGGAAAAATATTTAAAAAGTTAAAGATTTGTGAGAACATAAATTTTCTGTTAACTTTTTCATACATATTTACCCAGCAGAGGGCTCACTCATATAGCCGTCCAGGATCGCACATCACTAAGGTCAACACATCTCTCCAGATGGTACAGCCAGGTGGTAAACCACAGCTGCCAACCTTGCACAAATTGGTGACCCACTGATGTTGTCCACGTGGCAACTACCCGCAGCCAGGGCCCCTGTGACGAGCAGCCCAAGGCCGCTCATCTTTCCCTGGCCCAGGCAGTCACTCCACATGTCATTACAAGGAGACAAGTCCACGCTATCTGCGAGACCTCAGCGGACAAGCTAAAAAGACATTTTCCCTGAAAAGGATTCTCGCTGCCAAAAAAAAGGGAAAAAAGGAAAAAAAGGATAAATTTGCTGTAATCTAAAAAAAAAGGCCTCGGCCAAGTTAAGTCTCATATCCCCCAGATTGGGAGGTAATACAAAATCCCCGGGTTACCCCCCTGTCTGGGGTGATAAATATTCTGCTATAGAAGAGGTTGCTGCTCGTCGTAGTGGTCTCATTATGGTCTGCAGCTATTTTGGGATTGAAAAAGCCTCTATCCCCAAGAAGATGAACAATTCTGGGAGGTCGCCAGTGTGCAGCAGAACAAATGACCATGAATCTTTCTTTACAGTTAATGACATGGGGAAACCCCACCAGTATGTACCCCCCAACTTCCTGATCTTGTCTAAAAGTTGGTGTAACATTGCCCTTCATTGTAAGGTAGCCCGGAATAGATCTGGTAGTATTTTCTTCTGCCTTGCGACTTATTAACTCTTTGTGAGCATAACAATGGAAACGGCATATAACATTGCAGGGTCTATTCAGGTTTACTGATCGAGGTCCCAGGGATCTATGCAATCTCTCAAAAGTCATGGGAGAGAACAGGAATAGCCAGCTGCTGGCATATTGCCAGAACCGTAGGATGTAATGCTTCTCGTCCTATTGCCTCAGGGATACTCCTAAACCGTAAATTATTGCAACGACTCTGGTCCTCGAGCTCTTCCAAGTGGAGTTGCAAGGAAGATGCATAGGAGGCTTATAAGGTCTGTACCTGTTCCAGTTGGGAGACCCCGTTTTCCAGGGAAGCCAGAGATGTTTCATCTGTCGTAAGTCTGTCTGATAGCTGCTGTACCTCTGCCCAGACCAGCTTTAGGTCTCTGCAGTGTACCTCCTCCAGACGGGACACCATCACCTCCATGAGCTCGTGTCGGCAGAGCCTGCAGGAGTGCTCTGAGGTCCGAGTCCCCCAGTACGGTAGGCGGGGCATCTCGCTGCTCTGGAAGTTTCAGCTGCCGTGCAGCTCTGTGATCCTGAATAGATTCCTGGCATAGCTAAAGGGGTAAGTGGGCTCCACACAAACCACCACACCTCATATCTCCGCTACTTGACGTCGGGATACGTGCCCCCGTGCACGGAAAGTACTGTTGAATCTCAGGTTGCGCTGGTGGTTTTTGCATTTGCTTGTCTTTCCTCTTCATTTTCAGACCACACCCCCTACATCCACAGACTTTTTTTTGAACATGCAATTACCTAGGGATAATGGAGGTACTAGCGCCATATTGTGTTTGGATGCCCAGAAGGCTTTTGATATGGTAGAATGGGAATATTTATGGACTGTATTGTCCGCCTTTGGAATTAGCCTGGGATTCTTAACCTGGCTGAGATTGTTGTATAAGGATCCTAAGGCAAGGTTCAGAATCAACAATATCATGTCCCCATTTTTTCCATTATCTAGAGGAACCAGACAGAGCTGCCCTCTGTCCCCTATGCTGTTTGCACTGGCAATAGAACCTTTGGCTATCGCCATCAGACAGTCAGAAGGGATAGTTGGGTTTTGTAGTTTAGGCAGGGGGGACAAATTTGCCCTCTACGCAGTCGCAGATGAAGCTTTGATTTTTTTAGGGGATACCTCAGGCTCATTAGTAGAATTAATGACACTCATTTCTGCATTTGGGCAATTCTCGGGCTTCCAGATCAACTAGGAGAAATCAACATTGTTGCCACTGCACGATATGGAAATTTCTCTGCCCGACCAGGCCTCACATATACAAATTAAACATATGGTTAAATATCTGGAGATCGAGGTAACCAGAAATGTGAAGGATTATATTGACTTGAACCTTAAACCATTAATGCTTAAATTTAGGGATAAAAGGTCGAAACTGGTGTAAACTTCCACTGACAGTGGTAGGCAGAGCAAACCTTATTAAGATGATCTGGATCTCGCAGCTACTTTATATCCTTCATAATTCCCCAGTTTGGATTATATCACACTGGTTTAGGAGGATATAATCTCTTTTTAGAGAACTTATTTGGCAAAATCTTGCTTAAAATGAACCCCCCTAATGTTAGCTAAAGGTGCAGGAGGGCTTGCTATCCCACATATAAAAAGGTTTTTTTTAGCCTCGCAACTACAGCAATTTTTCAGTTGAATGGAAATTTCAGAGTCTGACCCTATACAGGGCCTGTTGTTGCCGGTATGGAGGCATTATTCACTTGTCGCTTTATTGGTGACAGGAAACTTGCGAATGGTAAAAGGGTTCTTCATGGGTAAATTGTTTAATAAAATATGGCAAGAAATTAAAAATATCACCAATATGAAGGGTTACACGTGCCATACCTCAATATGGGTAAATGCAAACTATGAGGAATTGGGAAAACTGGAAGGATTCAATCTAATCCAAGAACACGGGTTAAGTTACTTGATGCAACTATTTCAGGAGGATAGTTGAAAATCAAATAATGGAAGAATATGAAATCCTGAAGAATAGGTTTTTTCAATACCTTCAGCTTAGACATGCTATAAAAGCATAGACCCGCTCCTGTGAATTAAATTAAATAAGTAAATAATAATCTTGTTATTAGATTCTAAGATACATAAAAAAGGACTTATGTCATGACTATATGGGGTATTGTATAAACAATTTCAAGAGTCAGTAGTTATACCATTAAAGTGGATGTAAACCCACTCTCATCATTTATAAAGTACTGCCATAGTGCTGAACTATAAGGATATACATGCCTACTGCATGTATCCTTAGCTTTCAAATATGTCCCCTTTCTCTATTTTGAGCCCCCAAAAACTCTAGATTCAGTGGGCGGGTCTGTTATCCGGTGCTTGGAGGGTGGAGTCATGATGCCAGCAGACTCCCCGCCCACCCCTTCACTCCCCTTGACTAGAGCGCGCACAGGAGAGACTTAGCGCGTTCTGTGTAAAAGCAGAGTGCGCTCATGGCCCCCTGTCACTTCTGCACACATACACATGGATGTCCAGTGACAGTCGGGGATGATCGGTGCAGCGGGAGGGACAGCTGTGAGCACCATTCTCCCTGCATGGCTTTTCATCTGACAGCCACGGGAGGGAGAGAAGGAGAAGTGGCTGATGAATGCAGGGAGATCGGTGCTCACAGGTGTCCCCCGCTGCAATCATCACCCCCGACTGTACTCCGTGTCTTCCGCCTCCTTCAGCGCCCGTGTTCTCCTCCACCCCCCTTCTTCTTCTCCGATCCCCCTTCATGTCATCCTCATCCTCCCGCTGTGTCTTCCTCCTCCACCTCCCCTTGTCCCCTGCAGCCGGCTTCATGGGCGTCCGCAGAACTTTTTTCAGGGGGGGCATCATTTTATATCACCCATGTTCCACCCCTTTTTGACAATGTCATGAAGGGGAGAGGCTTAGTCATTATCACATAAAATGCAGGCATGTGCCCATCAATTGCAGTTTCATTGTGCCCATCAAATGTGGCGTGTACAGTACGTGTATATATAGGGGGTGATTGTAATAATATATGCAGGAAGGAAGGTGTGTGTGTATATAGCTGTATACCAGACAGATGATGTATATCTGCAGTCAGTGATGATGGAGGAAGGTCTCTATATACAGGAAGGAAAGTGGGTATATACAGCTACCTGTATATACCCACCTTCCTTCCTGTATATAGAGACCTTCCTCCATCATCACTGTGCAGATATACATCATCTGTCCTGTATACAGCTATATATACAGGAAAGATGATGTATGTCTGCAGTGAGTGATGGAGGAATACAGGAAGGAAGATGGGTTTATAAAGCTGTATACAGGACAGATCTTTCCTATACAGTATCTAGCACCCCCCTTCACTGATCATACCTGTATTCACTCAGCTGCCCCCCTCATCTGTATATATGTCAGGCCCCCACACACACACAGCTCTGCCACCCCCATCCCTATACACAAACAGCCTCCTCACTTCACTTGTACTGACAGCCCTCACTTGTAAGGTGGTCTTCCTTCACCCAAGTCCTGTTTCCACACGTCCCTGTGAAAATACAACAGGCAGCAAAACAAACACGAGGGGCGCACATACAGGAAGCAGCCATAGGTGGCAGTAAAGAGCTCTGTAAGCTCAGTGACACTGATCTGAAGCAGCTGTGGAGCCGACTCTCACAAACCCAGAGAGCCAGCACAGCTACAGGTCTGGCCACGGCAGACCCTTGCCAATTCCAGGGGGGTCACTCACCCCCCTTGCCCCTACCTGCGGATGCCCATGGCCGGCTTCCCTCCTCCCCCGCAGGCTGCGCACGGGGGGGACTGTCAGGATGGAGAGCGGAGAAAGGGGCCGGTATGTCATTTACAGGCCCCTTTCTTTTCTGAATGGGCACAGTGAGCATTCTTAACCGATCGCTCCTGTGTCCTGTGATAACTGAGCAGAGTAACCTGTGTGTTACTCTGCTTCAGTTCATGAATGGAGAGGGACCCTGTCTCCTGTCTATTCATCTTCAATGCAGAGAAAGGGACTGGGGAATCTGTGTCCTCAGTCCCTTTCTCTGTCTCAAATGGGGGACGTCGGGTCTGTTTAGACGACTGATATTTTACCAAAGCCCCCAACATAGTTACATAGTAGGTGAGGTTGAAAAAAGACACACGTCCATCAAGTCCAACCCATGTGTGTGATTATATGTCAGTATTACATTGTATACCCCTGTATGTTGCGGTCGTTCAGGTGCTTATCTAATAGTTTCTTGAAACTATCGATGCTCCCCGCAGAGACCACCGCCTGTGGAAGGGAATTCCACATCTTTGCCTCTCTTACAGTAAAGAACCCTCTACGTAGTTTAAGGTTAAACCTCTTTTCTTCTAATTGTGGCGATGAGTCTTCTGCGAAAAAGTTTTATCCCTATTGTGGGGTCACCAGTATGGTATTTGTATATTGAAAACATATCCCCTCTCAAGCGTCTCTTCTCCAGAGAGAATAAGTTCAGTGCTCGCAACCTTTCCTCATAACTAATATCCTCCAGACCCTTTATTATCTATGTTGCCCTTCTTTGTACTCTCTCCATTTCCAGTACATCCTTCCTGAGGACTGGTGCCCAGAACTGGACAGCATACTCTAGGTGCGGCCAGTCCAAAGTCTTGTAGAGCGGGAGAATTATCGTTTTATCTCTGGAGTTGATCCCCTTTTTAATGCATGCCAATATTCTGTTTGCTTTGTTAGCAGCAGCTTGGCATTGCATGCCATTGCTGAGCCTATCATCTTCTAGGACCCCCAGGTCCTTTTCCATCCCAGATTCCCCCAGAGGTTCTCCCCCCAGTGTATAGATTGCATTCATATTTTTGCCACCCAAATGCATTATTTCACATTTGCCATGTAGTTGCCCACCCCATTAATTTGTTCAGATTTTTTTGCAAGGTTTCCACATTCTGCGGAGAAGTTTTTGCCCTGCTTAGTTTAGTATCATCCGCAAATACAGAGATTGAACTGTTTACCCCATCCTCCAGGTCATTTATGAACAAATTAAATAGGATTGGTCCCAGCACAGAACCCTGGGGGACCCCACTACCCACCTGAGTACTCCCCATTTATCACCACCCTCTGAACTCGCCCTTGTAGCCAGTTTTAAATCCATGTACTCACCCTATGGTCCATGCCAAGAGACCTTATTTTGTACAGTAAACGTTTATGGGGAACTGTGTCAAATGCTTTTGCAAAATCCTGATACACCACGTCTACGGGCCTTCCTTTATCTAGATGGCAACTCACCTCCTCATAGAAGGTTAATAGATTGGTTTGGCAAGAACGATTCTTCATGAATCCATGCTGATTACTGCTAATGATACCATTCTCATTACTAAAATCTTGTATCTGTCATCCCCTCCAAAAGTTTAGATACTATTGATGTTAGGCTAACTGGTCTGTAATTCCCAGGAATGTATTTTGGGCCCTTTTTAAATATTGGTGCTACATTGGCTTTTCTCCAATCACCTGGTACCATTCCAGTCAGTAGACTGTCAGTAAAAATTAGGAACAATGGTCTGGCAATTACTTGACTGAGTTCCCTAAGTACCCTCGGGTGAAAGCCATCCCGTCCCAGTGATTTATTAATGTTAAGTTTCCTAAGTATAATTTTAATTCTGTTCTCTGTTAACCATGGAGGTGCTTTCTGTAATGTGTCATGAGGAAAAACACTGCAGTTTTGGTTACTGAAGCCGACCGATTCCCTCGTGAAGACTGAGGAGAAGAATAAATTCAATACCTTCACCATCTCCACATCCTTTGTAACCAGATGTCCTTCCTCATTCTTTATGGGGCCAATATGGTCTATCCTCCCTTTTTTTTTTTTTTCCACAAAAAAGATTTTATTGAGCAAAAAAGCACAATTACATGTACAAACAGATGAACAGATTTTGAGAAATGCTCCATGACATTTTATATAATAATGTTACAGTAAATGTTCATGCCATTAAAGTCATGGGGAACACAAGCATATGGTAGGTTAATTAAAATGTATAAAGGAGGAACTAGCTGAACATGTTACTACGAGACATTTTCTGTATACAAGTACTATAGGAATCAGGAGTACTTTGTGTGGGCCATATTCACCAGGCTCAGTCACGAAGTATGTAGGAGCATGAAACTTGTGTGGAACTAAAACGGGAAGGTCTGTCTCTATTAGGTTTTAAACTGTGTAGAGTTAACACAATCTGATATTGTAAGGGGGTTATATATAGGTATGGGTAAGAGGGATATAGACCTTGGGGGGGAGTGGGGGTGATGGAGAGATTTGGGGTGGGAAGGTGTAGGGGTAGGGAGAAACAGTAGGGGGAAAGGGAAAAAGAGGAAAAACAGAGAAGAGGGATATACGTAGAGCATAGGGTAAAGAGGGGGGGGTAGGGGGCCGCCCCTTCTCCCCAGCTGGTCCACTCTGCCATAAGGAGCTTCCGAAATCTTTCTCGTTTCTCAAGAGAGGGAAAGAATTATATTGGGAAGTACGACTTATAGCAGTCAGTGCTTTTGAAATGTGTCCAGCAAGCCCATAAATTGGTGAATTTTTGTATGCGGTCTTGTGAGGTATAGATCAATTCCTCCATCTCCTCTATCTTAGCAATCTTTGTCAACCATTCCCTGACTGTCGGGGGCTTGGTTGATCGCCATTTTACAGGAATGCATAATCTGGCTGCATTTACCATATGCATGGCCAGTGATCTGTGGTAAGATTTTTTAGATAAGGTTGTATGATGGAGGAGATATTGTGATGGTTCGAAATCCAGGGTGTAGGTTGTGACTCGTTGTATTATGTCGTGAACCTCCCTCCAGAAAACCTGAAGGATCGGGCATTCCCACCATATGTGGATCATAGAGCCCTCTCCTTTATTGCACCTCCAGCACGTATTTGGAATTGAGGGTGAGAATTTATGTAAGCGGGACGGTGTTCTGTACCACTTGGTGAGTATTTTATATCCATTCTCTTGGATAGCAACATTTAGTGAGCCTTTGTGAGTGTGGACATGAATGGTTTCCCAATCTTCCTCAGTGAGGTCTATGTGTAGGTCTTTATTCCAGGAAGAGCAAAGGGTTTCAGTTTGTGAGTGGTGTGGCGTTTCTTGGAGGAGAGAGTATATGGTGGATATTAGGTGTCTTTGGGGTGTATTCTGGGTACATAGGATTTCAAATGAAGTTAGTTTTCTCGACCATGTATTGTTGGGAGTTGTAGAGGAAAGAAAGTGTGTCAGCTGTCTATATGTCCAAAAAGGAAAGTCTTTTGTGAGAGATATGGATCTGAGATTATCATACGATCTTAGCCGGCCTGTATGGAAGAAGTGGTACGCTTGGACTTCTTCGTGTGGCCATTCTTGTTTTAAGAATGTATCTGATGTCCCCGGGGAGAAGTCTGGATTTCCCCTCAGGGAGGTCAAAGGTCCCGGTCGTGAAGATAGTGGAGAGGCTGTTATAGCAGAAGTAAAAGTGAGTAGTGACGGGTAAATAAGTGGGTGTTTCTTGATTGATTGTGTCCAATGTTTGGGTGAGAGCCAGGGGAGGTTGTGTAGATGGCCGGGTATGAAAGAGTTCTCCAGAATCACCCAGGGTTTCCCTGTTCTGTTGGTACACCAATCAACTACTCTAGTTAAATGGCAGGCCATGTAATACTTGTGGAGATCTGGAAGTGCAATCCCACCCTTGACCTTGCTGCGGGTCAGACGTGAGTATTTAATTCTTGGAGGGCTGTTCTTCCAAATAAAGGTCGTACAAGCCTTTTTATATGAACAAAAGTATGCAGGGGGTAAATGTATTGGAATGGTCTGCATTAAGTACAAGAGGCGAGGGAGGATGATCATTTTGATCAGGGCTGAGCGTCCAAACCATGATACGTTAAGGGTGGCCCACTCCTTTAGTTCCATCTGAATTTTTGAAAGGGCGTGAAGGAAATTCTGGTCATATAGGTCTGCAAGACACCTAGTAATTTGGATGCCTAAGTAAGTAATGGCAGCGCCTTCCCACTTAAAGGGAAAGGAATCTTGGCAGTGAGTGACCACCTGTGGGGAGAGGGATATATTCAGGGCGTGTGATTTAGGATAGTTTATCTTAAAATTTGATAAGACCCCAAAATGGTTGATATCTTTCAGCAGGTTAGGTAGAGTTAGGTAGGTTAAGATAAAAATGAGAGGGGATAGGGGGCATCCCTGGCGAGTACCGTTGGTTATTGGGAAGGCGTTTGACAGGAGGCCGTTTGCTTTGACTCTTGCCGAGGGATTGTCATATAAAGCGTTGATGTATTTACACATGCGTGGTAGTAACCCAATGCCCTTCAGCACCTCGCGCATATAGTCCCAGGCCACCCTGTCAAACGCCTTCTCGGCATCGAGTGACAACAGGAACCCCTTCGCTTCCGAGGAAGAAAGCCAATGGTGTATGTTTAAGGTGCGGATGGTATTCTCTCTGGCTTCCCTCCCGGGGACAAAACCCACTTGGTCTGCTGCCACCAGGCCAGGAATTAGGGGCAATAATCGATTTGCTAACATTTTTGCATATAGTTTGATATCTACGTTGAGTAATGAAATGGGTCTGTAATTGGACGCTAGGGATGGATCTTTATCTGCTTTCGGTATGACTGCTATATGTGCTTCAAGCAGGTTGCCTGATGGGGTAGAGGGGTCCGACAGGGAGTTGAAGGCATTGAGCATTTGCGGTGAAAGATTTTCTAGGAAGCTTTTGTAGTAAATTAGTGATAGGCCATCAGGGCCTGGGCTCTTACCTACTTTCATTTGTTTTATCGCCAAACACAGCTCCTCTGTGGTCAACGGGCATTCTAGGGCAGCAGCCTGTTGTAGAGTTATCGGTTTAGGGCAGTATTGGGTTAGGAAATCACGTATTTGAGCCTGGCGAAGTGAGGCGCTGGGGGAGTCTGTGTTATGGGATGGCAGGTTATATAGTGTAGCATAAAAGCTTTCAAAATGGGCTGCTATGTCCTCATTTTTTGAGAGCACTGCACCCCCATCGGTACGAAGGTGATGAATTATGGAAGAGGTCTTGGCAGTTTGTATAGTGCGTGCAAGCAATCTTCCACTTTTGTTACCGTGTTCATAGAATACTTTTTGTCTGAGCACATATTGTCGTCTGGTGCGTTTCCCTAGTTCCTCCAATAAAGTGGATCTAGCATAAAGGAGGTCCTGTAGTGTGGAGTGAGAGGTAGATTGTTTGTGAGTTTTTTCAAGTCTATTGATAGTTTCAAGGAGGGATGCAATGTGGGCCTGTCGTCTTTTTTTCTCTTTTGTTGCTAAGGCTATGAGTTTCCCCCTAATGACACATTTGTGGGCTTCCCAAAGAGTGACCGGGGTTATATCTGGGGAGGAGTTTTCTTGAAAGTACTGTTGGAGTCGGGTGTTTATTTGTCTCACTACTTCAGGGTCTTTAAGGAGGGAAGGGTTCAGTCTCCAGGTCTTGGTTATGGTATTGTAGTCTGGGAATGTTAAAGTGATTGTGATGGGATGGTGGTCTGATAGGAACATAGGTTCTATTGTGGCATGGGAGAGAAGTGTTAAGTCTGTTTGGGATAGAAATATGTAGTCAATTCTCGAGTATTTTTGGTGAGGGGAGGAGAAGAATGTATAATCTTTGTCAGTCGGGTACATGGTGCGCCATGAGTCGTGGAGTGTCAAGTTCTGTAATTGGAGTTTAATTTGACGTAATGCCCGATAGGGGAGTGCAGAGGTCCCCGTGGAAGAATCTAATGTTGGGTTTAGTGGGACATTGAAATCACCACCCAGAAGCACTATACCCTCCTGAAATGTGGAAAGAAGGTCACAAATTCGTCTAAAGAAAGTTACTTGATGCTCATTTGGGCAGTACATATTTGCAATGGTGATTGGTTTTGATGCATATGTGCCTTTGATAAAAATGTATCTACCCTCTTGATCAATCAGGGAGTCTTTCAGTTGAAAGTCAGCGTGTTTGGAGATAAGGATAGATGCTCCTTTTGTTTTCGACGTTGGGCTCGTAGAGTGGAGTGTGTGTTTATATATATGATTCGACAGTTTAGGGACATGTTTTGCACAGAAGTGTGTTTCCTGTAACAGGAGGAAATGGGCTTTGTGTTTAGTCAATGCTGATAATACTTGCGACCTTTTTCTGGAATATTTAAGCCTTTTACATTTAGTGATAGGCATTTGAGTGTACGTTGTTGTGTAGAGTTTGCGGCTCCCCTCGACATTGTGGGTATCCAAGAGATCAAAGGGTGTTAAGTTGAGCTAGTCGGTGTCGTGTCCTGTACGCGAGCTGCAGAATGGAACTGTGGGTATTTGGAGGCTGAAGGGGGGGAAGGAGGAGCGGCCCCCGCCTTATAGAATAGATATGATATAAAGAGGGTGTAGAGTAGGCAAGAAGGGTTAGACAAAGTAGAGATAGTAGGGTAAGAAGGGAATGAGAGGACAGAGAAAGGAGGGGGCAGGAGGGGGGAAGGAAGGGGGGTAAACGATTGGGGAAAGGAGAGGTGAAGTAGGTAGACTTAAAGTCCGGGGAATTAGGGAACGTACCTCAAAAAACAATTGGTACGTAAATAGGATGTACCGGAGGTGGGCGAAGGCTTGCCTATCCACCTAAGGGAGAGATGTCCGGTAGAGTAGCTCTAGTCCGTATGGACAGCTGTGTGGGGTATACGAGCTGTGGTAGGAATGAGTGCTGCGGCACTGTGGAGGACGAATTATGCTAAATAATAGTGATTGGGGGCACGGAAATGTGTGCAATAAACTATAATTATGGGAAGCTATGTGTGGGTGGAAAGGAACCATATGCACGTCAGCACAATCCTGTGATTAGTAGAAAAGAAAAAAAAAAAAAACAAAAAGAAAAAAAAGGGAAAAATGTTTTCCACCCTTTTTCTTCCTTCGGTACCTTATATGATATTTCTGGTGTTAATAATGGTATCCTAGGATCTCTGTCAATGATCTATGTTTCTACATATTAAATCATTATATAACAAAAAAAAAAAAAAAAAAGGGAAAGAGCGCTCCCCTTATAAAACATAATAAACATGTATAAGGTATGCGAAAACAACAACCGATGGTAGCCTGACCCCTGGGGGGCTTATCCATTAGGGAAGGCAAGAAAAACTGCTACACATAGTCTTCTGTGTCTTACAGTAACTGAGTTTTCCTAGCATTTTCTCTGCATTTTGTATTTTCTGCCCCCCCCCCCCCCTTTGGACACAGGCCTGTTAGTGTGGGAGTCTGGATCTCTGCTGCGGGTTCAAGAATAGGCGTGGGCAATGGAGAGTTGAAGGGGAAGTAGTATTGGTAAGGATTTACTGTTAATGGGATGGGATGGCATCACTTCCTTACTTGCTAATGGTAAAGTGTGGTTGCAAAGAGCTTGATACAAGTGAAAAAGCTATGGGTAAGATACCGTTGTGAGGGAAAATTGACTGCATGTCTGGCGAATATAGGCCGCGCAGACATTAGATTGAGTAGGCACCGAGAGTTTAAGGATCCAGACTCCCACCTATTTGACATTTAAGTAAAGTCTTAACCATTTAAAATATGCAAAACAAGTATAACATAACCAAGAATAAAATTAAAGCCCTTGACTGTGGGCAAGAGAGATCGGTCCGTTTGGAGAGCTATTGTTACAACCAAGGTAGGTGTAAAACTGGTATTGGTGTTAGGGACGTGAGTGAGTAGGATAATAGATCGGCATCCTCTGGTTAAAGTGCTACTCACAAGTCCAGATGAGGTGTTGGAACTTCTGCATGGGTCATGTGTATGCGTCTCTTATCTGGGCGGAGAGATTCCAATACTAGTCCTTGCTCCGTCGGCTACACGAACAGGGGGAGAAAAACATAGGGAGAGAAAAAAACAAAAAAGAAAAAAACAAAACAAGAGTTACTGCGTAAATACAGTATGGTCAGAGTATATGAGAGCGATGCCCTCTAGTAGTTCTGACGAGGAGCATCTGCCATGCCTGGGCTGCGGGCTGGGAGGTCTCGGCGGGATTGGCGCTCTCCCGGCGAGGTAGGGTCCAGTCTGCGGCGTCTGGAGCGTTGTCTTTGGGCCTTGGGTGATGAGTTGTATGCGACTGGTTTCCATGGATCCGTAGGGAAGTAGAAAGTGTACCACTCAGGTATGTCCATCTGAGGAATGTCCATTTGTTCGCAGAAGGTGGGTAAATCTTCCGGGGTTCGGAGAAAAGCTGTGCGACCCCTAGTGGATGCTGACAGGCAGAACGGAAACTTCCATCTATATTGAATGGTGTGCGTGCGAAGAACTTCCAGCAGGGGGCGTAAGGTGCGCCTGTTCTGTAGAGTGATTTGAGATAAGTCCTGAAACAATTTTACTTCAGTACCATTGAGTAATATGCGGCCTCTGTCTCTTGCTTTTTTAAGAATCTCCTCTTTCAAGGGGAAGTTGACAATGCAACAGACAATGTCCCTGGGTGGTTCATTATCACGGGGAGGGGGTCTTAAAGCACGATGTATGCGTTCCATTTCTATGGGGGAGTCTGCTGGCCGGCCTAGTAAGTCATTAAAGATAGAGCAAACTGTGTGTTGCAGTGCGGCCTGGTCTACTCCTTCCGGGACCCCCTCACCCTCATGTTATGTCTGCGCCCCCTATTGTCCAGGTCTTCCACTTGTCTATGGAGCTCAAATAAATGTGGTAGATGTGAATCGTATGTTTTCTGTACTTGCCTGATAGCGGTGGCTTGTGTGCGAACGTTTTCCTCCACCTCTGCGATTCGATCGTTCATGGAGTGAATGTCCGCCTTGAGATCTGAGATCGCCGACATCATGGTGTGTTTGATGTCAAGGGCGACTCTTTGGAGGTCCCTTTGCAGGTCAAGTAAGCTTGGGAGAGGAACTCCGGAGCCGTCTTCATCCATAAGCGGGTCCATGCTGCTCCTAATTGAGTCTGGGGATGAGGCCTGTAGAGTGTGTGAGGCCTGCGCGGCCTGAGAAGCCTCGAGTTGCGCCGCTTGTCTGGTCCGAAATATCTCCGGGATATTACTGCTGATCTGCGTGCCTGGATCTTTTTGTGTGCGGGGTGTCGAGGTGCTTCTGTTGGGCTTTCCCATCATGGGCAAGTGGTTTTTAAGCCCCAATTAAGGCGTTTGTCGTCCTCCGAGTGCGGGAGCCTCCTGTTTAAGCAGCCATCTCGGTTCTCGTCAAGGCCACGCCCCCTATCCTCCCTTTTTTACTGTTTACATACTTAAAGAATTTCTTGGGATTTTTTTTGCTCTCCTCCGCTATGTGTCTTTCATGTTCTATCTTAGCCGTCCTTATTGCACCCTTACATTTCTTGTTGCATTCTTTATAAAGTCTGAATGCTGATGATGATCCCTCAACCTTGTATTTTTTGAAGGCCTTCTCCTTTATATGCATTTTTACATTGGAGTTAAGCCATCCAGGACTTTTGTTCGCTCTTTTAAATTTATTACCCAATGGGATGCATTGGCTAATGCCCTTTTTTTAATATGCTCTTAAAGCAAACCCATCTCTTCTCCATGTTCTTTGTTCCTAAGATTTTATCCCAATTTATGCCTTCTAGCAAGGCTCGTAGTTTAGTGAAGTTGGCTCTTTTGAAATACAGTGTCTTTGTATTCCCCCTATGTTTCCTATTTGTGTGATTTATACTGAAGCCAATTGACCTGTGATCGCTGTTACCTAAATTGCCTCGTATTTCCACATCCATGATCAGGTCTGTATTGTTGGTAAACAGTAGATCCAGTAACGCTTTTTTTCTAGTTGGTGCGTCTACCATCTGACCAATAAAATTGTCCTGCAAGACATTTAGGAACTGGTGAGCCTTAGATGAATGCGTGGTTCCCAGTCTATGTCTGGATAGTTAAAATCCCCCATTATGATAACGCTGCTAATCCAAATTGTGATTGGAGATCTGTCTCCCCTTCCTCCCTCAGGTTAGGGATCCTATAGCATACTCCCAGTATTATTTTCCCCTTAGCTTCATCCCTTTGGAGCTCCACCCATAAGGATTCCACCTCCTCCCTAGCTCCCTTAGTGATGTCATCTCTCACATTCACTTGTACACTATTCTTGATATATAGGCATACCCCTCCCCCTTTTTTACCCTCTCTATCCTTGCGATAAAGGGTATACCCTTGAATGTTTGCCAGCCAATCATGAGAGCTGTTGAACCAGGTCTCTGAAATTCCCACAAAATCCGAATCCTCCTCGTACAACAGTATCTCTAGTTAACCCATCTTGTCCGCCAGGCTCCTGGCATTGGTGAACATGCCACGTAGTTTAGACCAGTTGCATATTATCCTCTTATTGGGTGTTCCGAGATTGCAACTAGGACTTGCTACTATACTTACCTTAGGTGTATGTGCTTTGGTCAACCTACCACTAATGCCCCCAATACTATCCTCTGGAATATGTTCCGCGCTGACTATCTCTACCTCTGGACCCTCCCCCCATCGCCTAGTTTGAACCCCTCTAACTTTTTGGCCATCTTCATTCCCAGCTGATCTGCCCCCTCCTCATTTAGGTGCAGTCCGTCCCTTCTATAGTACCGGTTATCGACTGAGAAGTCGGCCCAGTCCTCCAGGAACCCAAACCCCTCCTTACTACACCAGCTCTTCAGCCACTTGTTTACTTCCCTAATCTCCCTCTGCCTTTCTGGTGTGGCTCAATGTACCAGTAGTATTCCTGAGAATACTACCTCGGTCCTTCTAAGAATTGAGTCCCCTACCACCAGAATCTGTCTTTACTTTCCCTTCACTTCCCCCCCACTCTCACTGGAGGAGTTCTTCCCCCGGCAGCTATTTGAGTCTCTCAGCTCCAGCAGTGCTGGTCCCTGACTGGTTTCACCAATGTCACTCAATGGAGCGTACTTATTGGGATGATCCAGCCCTGGATCGGCCTCCCTGGCACTTCCCCCTCTACCCTTCCTGACTGTCACCCATATACACTTTGCTAGTGCCTGCACCTCTTTGTCTCCACCAGACCCTGTGCTGGCCCCAGCCGGCACCTGCCGTGTACGTTCCTGGCTCTTCTTTAGTATGGAGGGACTTCTCAGTGCTGACAGTTGCTTCCCCAGATTCAAAACCTGGCCTTCCAATGCGCTTACATTTTGCACAGCAGTATTCACCCTCGATCGGATGATCAAGGAATGCATACATACCTCAAGATGTACAACGAGTTGCCTCTCCATTTCGGCCGGGCATCATACCTATCAAATTTAATGAGGATTGGGGATAATACCCTGTCCAAATTGTCCAAATTACCTAACAACTAGCTTCCTGACACTAATGTGCAACAAAACCAATACACAGGTACTCAACAAGACAATACACAGTTATTCAACAAGACAATACACAGGTACTCGCAGACCTACGTGCACTCGCAGACCACTCGCAGACCTACGTGCACTCGCCAACAGGGCTGATTAAAAAAAATTACATAAATAATACAAAATAAGATTGTAAAAAAAAATTAAACAACAAAAAACTACTGACACCACAACCGCCCTCCCCCATACCGACATGGTCCAGAGCCCCAAGCCACCCCCCGGCCCGCCCCCAAAAAGGATTGTGAAAAAAGTAAGGACAAATTATCAAAAGAAATACATAAAAATAAAAAAAAACTACTAACACCGTCCACTGCCATACTGACACCAATCACTGACACCGATCACTACCCTACTGACACTGACCACTGCCCCCGCCTCTGCCCTCCTGACACCGACCACTGCCCTACTGACACCGACCACTGCCCTACTAACACCAACCACTGCCCTACTGACACCGACCACTAACACCGACCACTGCCCCGCTGACATCGACCACTGTTCTGCTGACACCGACCACTGTTCTGCTGACACCGACCACTGCGCTACTGACACCGACCACTGCCCTACTAACACCAACCACTGTCCTACTGACAGCACTACCCTACTGACACCGACCACTGCCCTGCTGACATCGTACACTGCCCTACTGACACCAACCACTGCCCTACCAACCACTGCCCTACTGACACCGACCACTGCCCCGCTGACACCGACCACTGCCCCGCTGACACCGACCACTGTCCCGCTGACACCGATCACTGCCCTACTGACACCGACCACTGCCCTACTGACACCGTTCACTGTCCTACTGACACCGACCACTGTCCCACTGACACTGTCCATTGCCCCACTGACACTGTCCACTGCCCCACTGACACCGTCCACTGCCCTACTGACACCAACCACTGCCCTACTGACACCATCCATTGCCCCACTGACACCGTCCACTGCCCTACTGACACCAACCACTGCCCTACTGACACCATCCACTGACACTGACCACTGCCCTGCTGACACCATCCACTGTCCCGCTGACACTGACCACTGCTCTGCTGATACCGACTGCTGCCCTACTAACACCAATCACTGTCCTACTGACACCGTTCACTGTCCTATTGACACTGACCACTTTCCTACTGACACCAACCACTGCCCTACTGACACCGTCCATTGCCCCACTGACACTGTCCACTGCCCCACTGACACTGTCCACTGCCCCACTGACATCAACCACTGCCCTACTGACACCGTCCACTGCCCTACTGACACCGACCACTGCCCCACTGACACCATTCGCTGCCCCACTGACACCGTCCACTGCCCTACTGACAGCATCTACTGCCCTACTGACACCATCCACTGCCCTACTGACAGCAAAATTTGGCTATACGCAGAGCACACAGCCAAATCTCCTGTTTCTAATAATAACAATTTTGTCTAATGATATAAATACACCTTACCTTTTGATCATATGCCATCCTCTGGTGTGTGCCCTATTCCCCAGAAAAACAGACATCAACACATCCTTACGTTCTCAGCTCAGCATCACTCTCCCTGGCCCTCAGCCGGGGGTCCCTTTATTAACATATTAACAGGAAGTCCCAAAATTTGAGGGTTGGGCTTCCAACAGCCAAACACCTCTTACAAAGCTTGTGACCTCACAGGAAATGAACACAGGATGTGAATGACCATATAAGGATTTAACACAACAAAATACAACCAAATGACGATGACCAGAGATGGGAGATTATCTGCAGGTGTACGTCATGGCACCCCAAATATGTTGATCAGGCATACCGGGTTGACAAGAGCAAACAAACGCTAAACCGATAATGTCTTTGCAGAGCAAACACACCCCCACCAGACGATCGTTCTGTGCATTGCCCAGGGGCCCTTTGCTGGCGGACATGTCTTCTCTCCGCAAACACCTCTTTCCAAACACCAGGAAGTTTTCCACTACCTAACAGGTCTCAACCAGCATCAGTCTGCCCCAGTCAGCTCTTTAGAGTGGGCTGCGAGAGAACAGACACTGGGAGACTCTTATGACAATACATTAATATTCCACAACACCTACTGACACTGACGCTGCCCTACTGACACCATCCACTGCCCTACTGACCCTGACCACTGCCCTACTGACACCATCCACTGCCCTACTGACACCATCCACTGCCCTACTGACAACGTCACACTGTCCACTGCCCTACTGACACCATCCACTGCCCTACTCACACAGTTCACTGCCCTACTGACACCATCCACTGCCCCATCCCCCCACCCCCTTTCTCAAAAGCACTGTGAAAAAATATATTTAAAAAATAAAACTCCACCCCCCCATCAATGTGAAAAAAATTAGTACAAAAATAAATTGTAAAAAATAATTAAAAAATAAAATTGTAAAAAAATAATAGAAATAAAAATATTCTGACACTGTCCATTGCTCTACTATCACCATCCACTGGTCCCAAAAAAAACATTTTGAAAAAAAAAAGATACTAAAAAATGTAATTGTAAAATAAAAAAATATAGAACTACTGACACTGTCCACTGTCCTTCTGACACCATCCTGCACATACTACCCACCACTGTACACTCCACATTCCTCACCTGCACATACTACCCACCTCCATACACTCCACACTCCTCTCCTGCACGTACTACCCACCTCCATACACTCCTCACTCCTCCTGCACATACTACCCACCTCCATACACTCCACACTCCTCTCCTGCACATACTACCCACCTCCATACACTCCGCACTCCTCCTGCACATACAACCCACCTCCATACACTCCATACTCCTCTTCTGTACATACTAGTCACCTCCATACACTCCGCACTCCTCTCCCGCACATACTACTCATCACCATACACTCTATACTCCTGTTCTGCACATACTACCCACCTCCATACACTCCACACCCCTCTCCTGCATATACTACCCACCGCAGTCCACTCTGCACTGTACATTTCCTATTTAACGTTACCACATTCTGCGCTTTGTAAGTCATCTCAGATTGTATTAAACCACACCCCTTTATGTCAATGCCCTGTTTGTTTTTGTTTAATCTGGGCTAGGAGTGGCTCAGGGTAGAAGCTGGGTGACTCACAGGCAGCATCACCAAGACCTCCCTCTTCTTTCCAGGGCTTTCTTGAAGGTTCTGGAAAGAGAGGAGGAGAGGGGATGTGGAGCTGCCTGGGGTATGCTGAGGAGCCCTGACCAGTCCCCAACTTGGAATTGGCAGGGGGAAGGATTCCTCAAATACCCAGGGTCAGCCCAGTTTGGGAGAGATTGTCGGGTGGAGGAGTTGGAGATGGAGTACTGAGGCTGTCAGGGCCTTGGAGGGAGCTCTCCAGTCTGGGGGAGGGGTGACCTAGGGCCTGGGCTCAGGTGCAGACAGGGCTCTCCAAGAAAACGTGGAGGTGTACTGGACAGGAGGCACAGGGGGAACAAGAGAGGACAGCAGGAGAGAGTACTGCTGGGCAAGTCTCCAGGGGGAGGAACCATCATTTGCAGCCAAGAGGGCTGGTGAGTGGCATGCACAGTCGGGAGGACTGGGGAGGCATACCTGAAAGGACTGGGAGAGTTCAGTTGGAGATGTGTGCAGAATCAGAGAGGACTGTGGTGTCGTGGGCAGTTGAGTCAGGCAGCTGCAGCCAGGAGGGCTGGCAGGGCCTGAAGAGGGCTGACTGGGATCAGTAGCCGCATGTGGGACAGCTAGTAGCAGAATTTACTATTTTCTTTGTGATACACCATAGGGGCCCGCAGTCCCTGCCTGTGAAGGGCATTTGCTTTAGGCCTGGCTAAGTCAGTGTCAGGCCTACAGTGCTAGCTAGTCTGGAGAACGAAAGAGAGGAAGCAATGTACAGCAGGAGTATGGAGTGATACTCAGAAGATACTCAGAAGATAGGAGGCGATGTACAAGAGGAGTATGGAGCGATACTCAGAAGATAGGTTTGTACAAGAAAACTATAGACTTGGTGTGATCAGTCATGTGACTCAGGTAGGGACTTGGTGGGAGCAGTCAGGTGACACGGGTGGGGACTTGGTGGTAGCATTCAGGTGACACGTGTAGGGACTTAGTGGGAGCATTGAGGTGACACGTGTAGGGACTTGGTGGGAACAGTCAGGTGACACGAGTAGGGACTTGGTGGGAGAAGTCAAGTGACACGGGTAGGGACTTGGTGGGAGCAGTCGGGTGGCATAAGTAGGGACTTGGTGGGAGCAGTCAGGTGACACGAGTAGGGACTTGGTGGGAGCAGTCAGGTGACACGAGTAGGGACTTGGTGGGAGCAGTCAGGGGACACGAGTAGGGACTTGGTGGGAGCAGTCAGGTGACATGTGTAGGGACTTGGTGAGAGCAGTCAGGTGACACGTGTAGGGACTTGGTGGGAGCAGTCAGGTAACATGGGTAGGGGCTTGGTGGGAGCAGTCAGGTGACAGGAGTAGGGACTTGGTGGGAGCAGTCAGGTGACATGTGTAGGGACTTGGTGGGAAAAGTCCGGTGACATGGGTAGGGACTTGCTGGGAGCAGTCAGGTGACATGTGTAGAGACTTGGTGGGAACAGTCAGGTGACACGAGTAGGGACTTGGTGGGAGCAGTCAAGTGACACGGGTAGGGACTTGGTGGGAGCAGTCAGGTGACATGAGTAGGGACTTGGTGGGAGCAGTCAGGTGACACGGGTGGGGCCTTGGTGGGAGCAGTCAGGTGACACGGGTAGGGACTTGGTGGGAGCATTCAGGTGACACGTGTAGGGACTTGGTGGGAACAGTCAGGTGACACGAGTAGGGACGTGGTGGGAGCAGTCAAGTGACACGGGTAGGGACTTGGTGGGAGCAGTCGGGTGGCATAAGTAGGGACTTGGTGGGAGCAGTCAGGTGACACGAGTAGGGACTTGGTGGGAGCAGTCAGGTGACACGAGTAGGGACTTGGTGGGAGCAGTCAGGTGACACGAGTAGGGACTTGGTGGGAGCAGTCAGGTGACATGTGTAGGGACTTGGTGAGAGCAGTCAGGTGACACGTGTAGGGACTTGGTGGGAGCAGTCAGGTAACATGGGTAGGGGCTTGGTGGGAGCAGTCAGGTGACAGGAGTAGGGACTTGGTGGGAGCAGTCAGGTGACATGTGTAGGGACTTGGTGGGAAAAGTCCGGTGACATGGGTAGGGACTTGCTGGGAGCAGTCAGGTGACATGTGTAGAGACTTGGTGGGAACAGTCAGGTGACACGAGTAGGGACTTGGTGGGAGCAGTCAAGTGACACGGGTAGGGACTTGGTGGGAGCAGTCAGGTGACATGAGTAGGGACTTGGTGGGAGCAGTCAGGTGACACGGGTGGGGCCTTGGTGGGAGCAGTCAGGTGACACGGGTAGGGACTTGGTGGGAGCATTCAGGTGACACGTGTAGGGACTTGGTGGGAACAGTCAGGTGACACGAGTAGGGACGTGGTGGGAGCAGTCAAGTGACACGGGTAGGGACTTGGTGGGAGCAGCCAGGTGACACGAGTAGGGACTTGGTGGGAGCAGTCAGGTGACACGAGTAGGGACTTGGTGGGAGCAATCAGGTGACATGTGTAGGGACATGGTGGGAAAAGTCAGGTGACATGGGTAGGGACTTGCTGGGAGCAGTAAGGTGACATGAGTAGGGACTTGGTGAGAGCAGTCAGGTGACACGGGTAGGGACTTGGTGGGAGCAGTTAGGTGACATGGGTAGGGACTTGGTGGGAGCAGTCAGGTGACACGAGTAGGGACTTGGTGGGACCAGTCAAGTGACACGAGTCGGGACTTGGTGGGAGCAGTCAGATGACATGGGTAGGGACTTGGTGGGAACAGTCAGGTGACACAGGTAGGAACTTGGTTTCCTGAGTACATACATCTTCCCTAAATCAAATCACTTGTTTATGTATCTTCTGCTGGCCGTCCTGTGAGTTCACTGCACTATACATGCATTTCCTCCTCTCACACTGATCTGTGGATCACACCCCATGATGAGAAACATCCGGTCAAACCCAGTAAAGGCAGCCAATCCTGAGAGAGCTGGAGAAAAAAAGGGGGGGATGTGAATTGTGAAGTACACAGAATGTGTCTCTCAAGCTTGTGCATGAGTTAAGGAAAAGAGCTGTCTGCCACAGCACAGGAAGAACTGACTACTATTTCTATGTGTGTCAGTTTTTTTTTTAAATTGTTTATTTATTAAGTATATTCAAGTATACAGAAACAGAGTATACATTCTCATAGAAAAGTCATTGATAGCAGCATATTCTCAATGAGATAAAACATTTTTTGTAGCTTATTATATATCAAGAAGAAATAACATTAAGTGTCAAATGATTTTCAGACATTACATACACATCATGGTAGAAAATAAGAGGGTCAGTTAGTGAAACAAAGCAATGTTATGGTCATTGGCCCTGCTTCACTCATACAATAGAGGGATCTGTCCTTAGACCTCATTAACTCTGGACTACCTGGGGATTCTCTATGTTATATTCAGAGGAGTCCCAGTGTCCCCATATAGCATCAAATCTGGAAAGGGAGTCATCAATTATGGCTGTGATACGTTCCATCCTGCGAATATCTGTAATAACTGACAAAAATTGTGCAAAAGTAGGGGGGGGTATTGGCTAACCAACATTGGGGTATAACCCGTTTAGCCGCTAGTAAGATGAAAGCCATCAGTTTCCTAAGGGCTTTTGGCAGCTTTGGGAGGGGCAGGCCTAGCAAGAGATCTATAGGTTGGTGGGGTACAGAGAATTTTAGGAACTTTTCCAATAGGGCATGGATCTGTGACCAGTATGGCACTATCAAAGGACATTCCCAAAATATGTGTAAATGGGTGCCCAGAGATGAGCCACATCTCCAGCACTGTCCAAATGTAGTCAGTTTCTGTCTTAAAAGAAATTCCGGGGTTCTATACCAGAACATCAGTATTTTATAGGTTGTTTCTTTCTGAGCCACACATCTAGATGTCTTAGATGCACTTTCCCAAATATTCTTCCATTCACTTAATAGGATAGGTCTGTTTAAAATGTGGGACCATTTGCGCATATATGTGTGAGTCTTTTCTGTGATAGGAGAGGCAGCATGTAAAATTTTATAAATAGTGGATATTAGATGAGAATCATGAGGACCTCTGGAGCACACCATTTCAAATTCAGTAGGAATAGATAGGGTCAATTGTGGCATTTTGGTGCAGAAGAAATGTTTGATTTGTAGAAAGGAGTAGAAAAGGTTTTTTGGGATTTTATATTTAGACTGTAGGTCAGGAAAAGTGAGGAGTTTACGTGTCACTGGGTTAACCAGGTGGCATAGTTGGAAAATACCGGCTTTCGTCCATGGCAACATGGCATCATAAGAGAGGCTATCAGGGATTTCTGGATTAAAGGTAACATTTGTTAAAGGAGAACATGGGGATGAAAGCATATATTTACCAGAGCAACTTTTCCATATTGTGAGAGTAAATAGCATCGGGTTTAAGCTGATTTTACGTAACTGAGAGATGAATTTATCCAAGGATGGCCATAACATGTAGCATGGATGTGCGGGTACCGTAATACCCATTTCTATCTCAGACCATCTGTTAGGGGCATATCTAGATGTCCAGGAGGTTATTGCTCTTAGATGTGATGCGTAATAATACTTGATTATGTCGGGTGCTCCCAAACCTCCACCGGCTCGGGATGCAAAAAGTACCGAGCTAGCTATCCTATGGGATTTATGATTCCATATAAAGTTTAGGAAATTTCGTTGGATTAGCTTTAATTGGGACATTAGAACCTTGACTGGAAGGGTCTCAAAGAGATAGAGGAGCTTAGGGAGCACCGACATTTTGAGGACATTTATCCTTCCAAGAAGGGATAAGGGGAGAGTTGTCCATGACTTTAATAATTTGTTAATTTCTATAAACATAGGAGGAAAATTGGCCTGAAAAAGAGTGGAATATGAGGAAGTCAGATAGACCCCAAGATATTTCAAGGAATGGGAGCACCAACGATATTTGAAATTTTCCTGTAAAGTCGAGAGCATATCTGTGGAAAGGTTAATAGGAAGGGCTTCAGTTTTGGTCGGATTTATTTTAAAACCTGAAATGCTACCAAATTGATGTAGGATTACATGGAGAGAGGGGAGTGATATATGGGGATGAGTCAATGTTAGTAGAATATCATCAGCGAATAGGGACAACTTGTATTCCTGATGTCTCAGCGCCACTCCCCCTATGTCAGGGTGGGAACGAATAGCTTCGGCCAGAGGTTCCAAACTTAAAATAAAAAGTAAAGGGGATAGGGGACATCCCTGATGGGTACCGTTACTTAGGGAGAATAGCGGAGAGACATGGGAAGATAACTGTACCTGGGAAGTGGGCGTGGAGTAAAGCGCTGTTAAAGCGTATATAAAGGGGCCTGAAATTCCATATCTAGCCAGAATGGCGAACATAAAAGACCAGTTTAGGCCATCAAATGCCTTCTGGGCATCTAAACTAAGGACTATCGCAGGTTTCTTAGTTTTAGTCAGTAAGTCAATAAGATCGATAGTTCTTCTAGTGTTATCTCCTGCGTGTCTAGTGGGAACAAAACCGACCTGGTCCTTATGTATGAGTCAGGGAAGAAGTAGGGACAGTCTGTTAGCTAAAATTTTAGTGAATATTTTATAATCAGAGTTCAGGAGGGCGATGGGGCGATAGTTGTCTGGTAGTGATAAGTCCTTATCCGGTTTCGGAATAACCGCAATAAAGGCGTGGAGAAATTGGGAGTGCGGGACTATCCCTGACATCAGAGGGGTAAACAAACTTATCATATGGGGTATTAAAACTGTTAGGAAGCTTTTAAAGTATGAGTAAGGGAGTCCATCGGGCCCTGGGGACTTGTGGGTGGGAAGTTGGTTAATAACCGCAGTAATTTCTGCAGCAGATATGGGAGCATTGAGTCCTGAGCGTTTCTCAGGAGAGAGTGTAGGGAGATTTAGGGTTTTACTGAAGTCATCAAACTTTTCTTGAGTGAATTCGAAATTTTGGTCTGTTGCTAAGCAGTTATAGAGTTTTTGGTAATAATCACCAAAGACCTTGGACATGTGTTGGGGGCAATAGGTAGGTTTACCATTGGGTTGTAGTAGTAAATCAGGGATTGAGGCTGCGGGTCTAGGCTTTAATTTATTGACTAGCATTCTATGGGGCCTATTAGCAAATTCATAAAACTTTTGCTTGGACCAAAGCAAGGATTTAGCAAATGTATTCAGATCAAGAGATTTGATGCGGTTACGTAATGATACCACTAATCTAAGGCGCTCCACCGTAGGGAGGCTGACAAGGGACTCCTCTGCTTTAGATAAATCATGTAAAAGTGATGACCTTTGGAGAGCTTGGTCTTTTTTGAGACGGGAGCTTGAGGAGATGCATTCTCCCCTGCAAAAAGGCCTTATGAGCCTCCCATAGAGTGGACGCCCCAGAAACCGAACCCTCGTTGAGTTAAAAAAATTCTGTCTGTTTTTTCTGGAGATGAATATAAATATCAGGTATTTTAAGAAGGGTCTCATTAAGACGCCAATGGCATGTCCTAGATGTAGTTTTGGTTAGGAGAAGGTCAAGTACTATGGGGGCATGGTCCGACCATGTAATTGCATTTATTTCTGAATGAACTACATATGATAGTAAAGGTGCTGAGACAAAGAAGTGGTCTAATCTTGTATATAACTTGTGGGGGGTGAATAAAATGTAAATTGTTTGGCTGTAGGATGTTTTACCCTCCAAGTATCAAAGAGGTTGTGAGCTCTGATAAGTTTTCTAAAAGATGTAGCCAATTTTTGAACCTGGGGAGGTTGGGTGTGTGTAAAAAGGGCAAGTCTGTCTTTAGTCGGGGACATGCACAAATTGAAATCACCCCCGATGACCATGAATGGTTGAGAAAAAGATTGCATTTTTTCAAAAAATATCTCAAGAAATCCAATCTGTCCTGTGTTGGGTGCATACACATTGGCAAGGGTAAATGAGACATTTTCATGATCACAGCTCAGGAGGACAAAGCGGCCTTGAGGGTCTAAATATGTCGATTTGACACGTATATTAGAATTACGTTTCAGTAATATGGCTACTCCAGCCTTTCCAGAAGGATCTGATGCTATATAAGCGGTAGGAAAATGTTTGGAGGCAAATTTAAAAGATCCCTCCGCCTTGAAGTGTGTCTCCTGAACCATGATCACTTCTGCTTTGGATGCCCTAAACACTTTCAACGCCAGCCAACGTTTGCTGATGGAACCTAGACCTTAAACATTGCATGACAATATACTTACAGCCATAGCTCAGGTATATGAGTAAAGCATATATTAAATTTAGAGGGTAGTAAAGAAACGTGTACTATGATGTATAAAACATAGTAATAAATATATCATAAATGATCATATGACAGTATTGTATAATTTTTGAAACATAACTGTATTTTGAATATGGGTCTGAAAAAAAAAACCATGTGTAGGAAAAAATCAGTCGAAACAAGGGATTGGGGAATAGAAAAAGAAAACAAGAAAATTAATAATAATAAAAAAAAAAGGGATCCAGGTTAGGACCAAAAAGGGTCTCTAGTAAAAAGAAAAAAAGAAAAAACATATACCAATTAGGTATTAAGCCTGAGGAACGTGAGAGCCTCAGGAAATCACGGTCTCCATTCAAGACCATGTTGTGTGTCAGTTTTTATCTTACTGAAAAAAGATAAGAGGACTGCTCAGAGCTGGACTAACTCTTCGTGGCAATACTGGGCACAGATGACATGAAATCCTATACTTTACAAGGTGCAAGCCTTAATAATTTTTTTTTGGGTTTACATCTACTTTAAGGGCTCAATGGGCATGTGACTTGGGTCCAATATCAAATGATCAATGGTCAATGATCTTATCTTCAGTTCCTGACGTATCTTCATCTACAACACAAAAGTTAACACACTTATTTATTTTAAATAGGGTGTATCACACTCCTGAGAAATTATTCAAATGGAAACAAAGAGACGATGGAAGTATTTTGGATCCCGGATGGGGATTATATTACAATATTAAGAAGCCTGTTTCAGGCGCGTAAGTTAATAGCTCAAAAATGGATCTCAATATATCCCCCCAACAGTGGAGAAGTGGAGAACACAAATTAGGGAAAGTTTGTAAACGAGAAATATGTTTTTTTGCATCAAGGCTGTTCAGGGAAGTTCAAAACTATATGAATAAGGTGGCTGGTCGATTTTGGCCTGGATATGGAAGGAGGATTATAGCTAGAGGGGGGCTAGAGAGGAGGGGGAGAGAATTGATTTTGAATATGTTGTTTGTTTGCGATTGTCGCAATCAACTAAATGAGGCTTTTTTTTTCTTTTGAGTGTTTATATCTGTTTGTATCTGTATCTGAATTATTATGTATGAATTGTGTATGTAAAAAAATAATAAAAAAGTTATTGGATTGAAACTTGCAGTAATGCACTGAACTATACTAGGTTAAACGGCACGTAATGCACTATTATTTACGGCGTTAAACTTGCAGTAACGTACTGAAGTATACTGCGTTAAATGTGCACTAACGCACAGAAATATACTGCATTAAATGGCACATAATGCACTGAAATATACAACGTTAAACTAGCAGTAAAGCACCTAAATATACTGCGTTAAAGTTGCAGTAACACACTGAAATATACAGCATTAAAATTGCAGTATATACTTAAAATATATAGCGTTACATGGAAGGTAACGCACTGAAATATTCTGTTAAATGGTCACTACACTCACACTGACTGAACTATCACTAGGTTCATACTAAAGTGAAGCTAAAGTAAAAATTAATGGTCACTCGCTACACTTACACTGACTGAACTATCACTGGATTCACACTAATGTAAAGATGAATGGTGGTCACTAAATCACACTAACTGCACTATCACTAGATTCACACTAAACTGATATTCTACACTGACAATAGAATCAGAATGGGACACTAATTGTCTAGTAGCACTGATCAGAGCCTGGTTCTATCTCTATCCATGCCCATATCACACTAAAAATGGCCGCTATTGAAAGAATACTTTTATAGTGTGGGGTGGGACCAAGAGCAATGAGCCATGATTGGATAGAGTCATCATGGCAGCATCCAATCATGGCTCTGACAGTGCTTTGTGCCCTGATTGAGCAAAGCTTTCATTGCTTCAGCCAATCAGGGATTCCAATGCAATGTGCAGTGGCGCAGTGCATTGTGGTCATTTGGCAGGCCGAACAAATGGTCAAACTCCCCGATATTTCAGGTGCTCGTTGAACGGGTGAACAGCCAATGTTTGGCCCAAACTCATGCTCGGGCTGAAGCATTCGCCCATCCCTAGTGTTCACATAGCAGTGCAACGCCAGTGAATTTGTGATAGCAGTAGTGAATTATGTTGTTTGTTAACTAAAGTAGGGATGAGCTTGATGTTCAGGTCGAAAATAAGTTCGACTTGAACATGGGTGTTCGCCGAAGAGTGAACATTATGTGACGTTTGCGGCAAATTCCACGGAATGCCCCATAATGCACTGCGAGATCGCAGTGCATTGCTGTATGATAATTGGCCAGAGCATGCACCTGACCTGCATGCTTTGGCCAATCACAGTGCCCTCTGCTAAGAGAGACATAATTGGCTAAAGGCAGGGTGCCTTTGGCCAATCATGGCTCAGGGGGACTAAGTCCACGCCCCACACTATATAAGGCTACTTACACAGTGACCGTGTGTAGTGTTGTTGATGTGGACAGAGAGATAGCTTGATTTAGATTAAGCAGGCAGGTTTTTCAGTTAGTGGCAGTGTATTTGATATATATACATACTGTACAGTCGATCTAGAAAATATATATACTCTGCATTTAGCATAGACTATATATTCAGTGTTTACTCTATATTCAGTCAGTGTAGGCAGTGTATTAATATAAATATAAATGTATATGTGTGTGTGTATATATATATATATATATATATATATATATATATATATATATATATATATATATATATATATATATATACATTATCTCATAAAAGTGAGTACACCCCTCACATTTTTGTAAATATTTTATTATATCATTTCATGTGACAACACTGAAGAAATTACACTTTGCTACAATGTAAAGTAATGGGTGTACAGCTTGTATAACAGTGTAAATTTGCTGTCCCCTCAAAATGACTCAACACACAGCCATTAATGTCTAAACTGCTGGCAACATAAGTGAGTACACCCCTAAGTGAAAATGTTCAAATTGGGCCCAAATTGTCAATATTTTGTGTGACCACCATTATTTTCTAGCACTGCCTTAACCCTCTTGGGCATGGAGTTCACCAGTGCTTCACAGGTTGTCACTGGAGTCCTCTTCAACTGCTCCATGACGACATTGCGGAGCTGGTGGATGTTAGAGACCTTGCGCTCCTCCACCATCTGTTTGAGGATGCCCCACAGATGCTCAATAGGGTTTAGGTCTGGAGACATACTTGACCAGTCTATCACCTTTACCCTCAGCTTCTTTAGCAAGGCAGTGGTTATCTTGGAGGTGTCTTTGGGGTCATTATCATGTTGGAATACTGCCCTGCGGCCCAATCTCTGAAGGGAGGGGATCATGCTCTGCTTCATTATGTCACAGTACATATTGGCAATCATGGTTCACTCAATGAACTGTAGCTCCCCAGTGCCGGCAGCACTCATGCAGCCCAGAGCATGACACTCCCACCACCATGCTTGACTGTAGGCAAGACACACTTGTCTTTGTACTCCTAACCTGGTTGCCGCCACACATGCTTGACACCATGTGAACCAAATAGGTTTATCTTGGTCTCATCAGACCACAGGACATAGTTACATAGTTACATAGTAGGTGAGGTTGAAAAAAGACAGAAGTCCATCAAGTCCAACCTATGTGTGTGATTATGTGTCAGTATTACATTACATATCCCTGTATGTTGTGGTCATTCCGGTGATTATTTAATAGTTTCTTGAAGCTATCAATGCTCCCTGCTGAGACCACCGCCTGTGGAAGGGAATTCCACATCCTTGCCGCTCTTACAGTAAAGAACCCTCTACGTAGTTTAAGGTTAAACCTCTTTTCTTCTAATTGTAATGAGTGGCCACGAGTCTTATTAAACTCTCTTCTGCGAAAAAGTTTTATCCCTATTGTGGGGTCACCAGTACAGTATTTGTAAATTGAAATCATATCCCTTCTCAAGCGTCTCTTCTCCAGAGAGAATAAGTTCAGCGCTCGCAACCTTTCCTCATAACTAAGATCCTCCAGACCCTTTATTAGCTTTGTTGCCCTTCTTTGTACTCGCTCAATTTCCAGTACATCCTTCCTGAGGACTGGTGCCCAGAACTGGACAGCATACTCCAGGTGCGGCCGGACCAGAGTCTTGTAGAGCGGGAGAATTATCGTTTTATATCTGGAGTTGATCCCCCTTTTAATGCATGCCAATATTCTGCTTGCTTTATTAGCAGCAGCTTGCCATTGCATGCCATTGCTGAGCCTATCATCTACTAGGACTCCCAGGTCCTTTTCCATCCTAGATTCCCCCAGAGGTTCTCCCCCCAGTGTATAGATTGCATTCATATTTTTGCCACCTAAATGCATTATTTTACATTTTTCTACATTGAACCTCATTTGCCATGTAGTCGCCCACCCCATTAATTTGTTCAGGTCTTTTTGCAAGGTTTCCACATGCTGCGGAGAAGTTATTGCCCTGCTTAGCTTAGTATCGTCTGCAAATACAGAGATTGAACTGTTTATCCCATCCTCCAGGTCGTCTATAAACAACTTAAATAGGATTGGTCCAAGCACAGAACCCTGGGGGACCCCACTACCCACCCCTGACCATTCTGAGTACTCCCCATTTATCACCACCCTCTGAACTCGCCCTTGTAGCCAGTTTTCAATCCATGTACTCACCCTATGGTCCATGCCAATGGACCTTATTTTGTACAGTAAACGTTTATGGGGAACTGTGTCAAATGCTTTTGCAAAATCCAGATACACCACGTCTACGGGCCTTCCTTTGTCTAGATGGCAACTCACCTCCTCATAGAAGGTTAATAGATTGGTTTGGCAAGAACGATTCTTCATGAATCCATGCTGATTAATGCTAATGATATCGTTCTTATTACTAAAATCTTGTATATAGTCCCTTATCATCCCCTCCAAGAGTTTACATACTATTGATGTTAGGCTAACTGGTCTGTAATTCCCAGGGATGTATTTTGGGCCCTTTTTAAATATTGGTGCTACATTGGCTTTTCTCCAATCAGCTGGTACCATTCCAGTCAATAGACTGTCTGTAAAAATTAGGAACAACGGTCTGGCAATCACTTGACTGAGTTCCCTAAGTACCCTCGGATGCAAGCCATCTGGTCCCGGTGATTTATTAATGTTACGTTTCTCAAGTCTAATTTTAATTCCGTCCTCTGTTAACCATGGAGGTGCTTCCTGTGTTGTGTCATGAGGATAAACACTGCAGTTTTGGTTACTGAAGCCCCCCGATTCACTCGTGAAGACTGAGGAGAAGAATAAATTCAATACCTTTGCCATCTCCCCATCCTTTGTAACCAGATGTCCTTCCTCATTCTTTATGGGGCCAATATGGTCTGTCCTCCCTTTTTTACTGTTTACATACTTAAAGAATTTCTTGGGATTTTTTTTGCTCTCCTCCGCTATGTGTCTTTCATGTTCTATCTTAGCCGTCCTAATTGCACCCTTACATTTCTTATTGCATTCTTTATAAAGTCTGAATGCTGAGGATGATCCCTCAACCTTGTATTTTTTGAAGGCCTTCTCCTTTGCTTTTATATGCATTTTTACATTGGAGTTAAGCCATCCAGGATTTTTGTTCGCTCTTTTAAATTTATTACCCAATGGGATACATTTGCTAATGCCCTTATTTAATATGCTCTTAAAGCAAACCCATCTCTCCTCCGTATTCTTTGTTCCTAATATTTTATCTCAATTTATGCCTTTTAGCAAGGTTTGTAGTTTAGGGAAGTTGGCTCTTTTGAAATTCAGTGTCTTTGTGTTCCCTTCATGTTTCCTATTTGTGTGATTTATACTGAAACTAATTGACCTGTGATCGCTGTTACCTAAATTGCCCCGTATTTCCACATCTGTTCCAGTAATCCATGTCCTTAGTCTGCTTGTCTTCAGCAAACTGTTTGCAGGCTTTCTTGTGCATCATCTTTAGAAGAGGCTTCCTTCTGGGATGACAGCCATGCAGACCAATTTGATGCAGTGTGCGGCGTATGGTCTGAGTACTGACAGGCTGACCCCCCACCCCTTCACCCTCTGCAGCAATGCTGGCAGCACTCATAGGTCTATTTCCCAAACACAACCTCTGGATATGGCACTGAGCACGTGCACTCAACTTCTTTGGTCAACAATGGCGAGGCCTGTTCTGAGTGGAACCTGTCCTGTTAAACTGCTGTATGGTCTTGGGCACCATGCTCCAGCTCAGTTTCATGGTCTTGGCAATCCTATAGCCTAGGCCATCTTTATGTAGAGCAACAATTCTTTTTTTCAGATCCTCAGAGAGTTCTTTGCCATGAGGTGCCATGTTAAACTTCCAGTGACCAGTATGAGAGAGTGAGAGCGATAACACCAAATTGAACCTGCTCCCACTTCACACCTGAGACCTTGTAACACTAATGAGTCACATGACACCAGGGAGTGAAAATGGCTAATTGAGCCCAATTTGTACATTTTCACTTAGGGGTCTACTCACTTTTGTTGCCAGCGGTTTAGACATTAATGGCTGTGTGTTGAGTTATTTTGAGGGGAAAGCAAATTTACACTGTTATACAAGCTGCACACTCACTACTTTACATTGTAGCAAAGTGTCAGTTCTTCAGTGTTGTCACATGAAAAGATATAATAAAATATTTACAAAAATGTGAGGGGTGTACTCTCACAAGAAGCTACTGTGTGTATGTATATATATATATATATATATATATATATATATATATATATATATATATATATATATATAAACAGTCTTGTGTGTGTGTGTATATATATATATATATTTACATATACATACTCTGCATCCAGTGTAGCCTATATCTACAGTGCAGTACTGTTTCTAATACACTTCAGGTGGTGTAATAATATATATATATATATATATATATATATATATATATATATTGTAGCGGGGTGCCTGTGAAATAGGCTTAAATTACAGGAAAAGTGATTGATGGGATATATGTTCCTCCACGGATTCTTAAATTTGCAATCTAAGATAATACCAGCAAAGACTTCAGGGTAAAGAAGGATAGTTCTTTACCCTGTATTGGTAAAGTCCGTTACGGGGCTGGTTTTATTGGGAGTCTGATAGATATCTGGGTGGGACAGACTCCCAAGTCCGTGGACCGCAGTTTAGAGTGCTTTCACACTGAAAGCGCCCAGGCATCGGCCCCAGTGTGAAAGCATTTGGGCTTTCACTCTGGGTTTGCAGCTGAGGCTTTTTTCAGGTGCTATTTTTAGCGTTAAAGCGCCTGAAAACAGCTTCCAGCTTGAAAGGGGTCTTAATGTTTTCTTTTCAGGTCTTGATTAATGCTGCTGGTCCTAGCTCTCAGAGAGAAAGTGTGTGTCTCCATGTGATGAGGCAACTAGGAGTATGGCTGCTTATTCCCCGACTTTGGATACAAGGTATTGGCGTTTGTAAGGACACTTACTATAAAACCAAGGACTGGTCAGACTACGGACACAGTAAGGCTTGATAGAGCAGAAGTTTATTTTTGTTTGATGGCAACATGCCCTTTTTCTTATCATCAAAGTTTATTGTAAAGAATAAAGAGATGCATCTGTGGAGACGCAGCTCCACCCAATACTATACAGTGTTAGATATATCATCAGAAACAACATTGAACTTCAGTTATGTTGCAAGTAGGGATGAGCCGAACACCCCCCGGTTCGGTTCGCACCAGAACCTGCGAACGGACCGAAAGTTCGCACGAACGTTAGAACCCCATTGACGTCTATGGGACTCGAACGTTCGAAATCAAAAGTGCTCATTTTAAAGGCTAATTTGCATGGTATTGTCCTAAAAAGGGTTTGGGGACCCGGGTCCTACCCCAGGGGACATGTATCAATGCAAAAAAAACTTTTAAAAACGGCCATTTTTTCGGGAGCAGTGATTTTAATGATGCTTAAAGTAAAAAAAAAAAAAGTGAAATATTCCTTTAAATATCGTACCTGGGGGGTGTCTATAGTATGCCTGTAAAGTGACGCGTGTTTCCCGTGTTTAGAACAGTCCCTGCACCAAATGTCATTTTTAAAGGAAAAAATCTCATTTAAAACTGCTTGCGGGTTTAATGTCATGTCGGGTCATGGCAATATGGATGAAAATCAGTGAGACAAACGGCATGGGTACCCCCCAGTCCATTACCAGGCCCTTTGGGTCTTGTATGGATATTAAGGGGAACCCCGCACCCAAATTAAAATAAGGAAAGGCCCTATATACTCTGAACAGCAGTATACAGGCGGTGCAAACAAGACAGGGACTGTAGGTTTGTTGTTAAGTAGAATCTCTTTGTAATTTTGAACGGGTACATTTTTAACGTGTTTAGCTCCAGCCAAAAAATCTTTTTTAAGCTTTTTGGAAAACATAGGGAAGGGTTATCACCCCTGTGACATTTGTTTTGCTGTCTTTCCTCCTCTTCAGAAGATTTCACCTCACTTTTTGTCCCAATGAAAAATGTTTTTTGAAAATTTGGGTTTTTTTGTGGAACAAGGATTGGAAAGCATCAGTGGAAAGGAGAAATTGTTTTCCCATATTAACTCTTACAGGAGAGAATTTCCCTTCCTAGGGGTAGATTTCATCTCACTTCCTGTTGTCTCCTTCCGTTTGCAAGTAGGAGTCGTTTGTAAGTTAGATGTTTGAAAGTAGGGTCCTGCCCTATATACTCAGCAGAAATTTGGGCCTTAGGTGTTGCTGTGGCCACAACACTGTAAGCCCTCACAGGGCCCTGCTGTGAAATATTAGATCAAGAATTGTAATTACATGCCCCTGTTGAACAGGAGCTGAAAAATTAGGCCTTAGGCACTGGTGCTGGTGCCACAACACTGCAACCCCTCACAGACACTCTAGTTGGAACGCAGGAACGAGCCCTGCTGCAAAGTATTGCATCAAAAATTGTAATTACACGCCCCTGTTAGACAGGGGCAGAAAAATTGGGCCTTAGGCACTGGTGCTGGTGCCACAACACTGCAACCCCTCACAGACACTCTAGTTGGAATGCAGGAACGAGCCCTGCTGTAAAGTATTACATCAAAAATTGTAATTACACGCCCCTGTTAAACAGGGGCTGAAAAATTGTGCCTTAGGCACTGGTGGTGGCGCCCAGAACCAAAAATGTTCTTACAAGCTATCAGCGTGATGATTGAGGAGGAAGAGGATAATTACTCAGGGATAGTCACTCAGCATCAGCATAGGCAGTCTTTGAAGGGATCTGAGATTTCCAAAAAAATTATTCGGTTACATCAGCATCAGGTGCTTGGTAGCTGGTGGTGATCCAAGACTGATTCATTTTTATGAAGGTCAGCCGATCGACCGAGTCGGTGGACAGACGCACCCTGTGATCGGTTACCACGCCTCCAGCAGCACTGAATGTGCGTTCCGAAAGAACGCTGGATGCAGGACAGGCCAGTAGCTCAATTGCATAATGTGCAAGCTCTGGCCAGTGATCCATCCTCAAGACCCAGTAACCCAGAGGATTTTCGGTGGGAAAGGTGTCCAAGTCTGATCTTGCCCCTAGGTATGCCTGCACCATGTAAAACAGACGCTGGCGATGGTTGCTGGAACCGATCATAACTTGGGGCTGCGGACCAAAAAATTGTCTGAACGCATCAGTCAGACGGCCACCTTCTCCACCGCTCCTTCTTTGACTGACCGAAGCCTCAGCAACACGTTGTCCAGAAACACGAGTTTGTAACCTCCCAGTCTCTGGGAACGCATTGCACAGACCTTTCTGCAAGGCCTCCCGAAGATGTTTCATCCTCTGCTCCCTCTGCGATGGCAAGATAAGGTCCGCAACCTTACCCTTGTAACGTGGATCAAGGAGGGTTGCCAGCCAGTATTGGTCCTTCTCCTTGATACCATGAATACGAGGATCCTTACGCAGGCTTTGCAGGATCAGGGAGGCCATGCAGCGTAGGTTTGCTGAGGCATTCGGTCCGGAGTCCTCTGGGTCACTAAGGACGACAACGTCCACAGCCACCTCCTCCCAGCCACGTACAAGTCCATGTGTTTCTTGGGACTGATCCCTTAAAGACTGCTGCTGATGCTGAGTGCCAGGCTCCACCTCCATACTGACACAATCTACCTCCTCCTCCTCCTCCTCCTTGTCCTCTTCCTGTGTGATCGGCGGGCACGCAGGAACACTGTCTGGATAAAGGGGGCCTTGAGAGCTAAGGAAGTCCTCCTCTTCCTGCCTCTGTTCTGCCTCAAGTGCCCTGTCCATTATTCCACGCAGCGTGTGCTCCAACAGGTGGACAAGGGGGACAGTGTCACTGATGCATGCACTGTCACTGCTCACCATCCTCGTGGCCTCCTCGAATGGTGACAGGACAGTGCATGCATCCCTGATCATGGCCCACTGGCGTGGGGAAAAAAAACCAAGCTCCCCTGACCCTGTCCTGGTGCCATAGTCGCACAGGTACTCATTGATGGCCCTCTGCTGCGTGTGCAGCCGCTGCAGCATGGCCAACGTTGAGTTCCACCTGGTGGGCATGTCACAGATTAGGCGGTTCTTGGGCAGGTTAAACTCCTTTTGGAGGTCCGTCAGCCGAGCACTGGCATTATATGACCGGCGGAAATGCACACAGACTTTCCTGGCCTGCCTCAGGACAACCTGTAAGCCCGGGTACCTGCCCAAGAACCGCTGCACCACCAAGTTAAGGACGTGAGCCAAACAGGGCACATGGGTCATTTGTCCCTGTCGGAGGGCAGAGAGGAGGTTGGTGCCATTGTCGCAAACCACCATTCCTGCCTTAAGTTGGCGTGGCGTCAACCACCTCTGAACCTGCCCCTGCAGAGCTGACAGAACCTCTGCCCCAGTGTGGCTCCTGTCCCCCAAGCACACCAGCTCAAGCACCGCATGGCATCTTTTGGCCTGCGTACTTGCGTAGCCCCTTGAACGACTACGGAGCACCGCTGGTTCCGAGGAAGAGGCCATGGAGGAAGAAGAAGAGGAGGGGGTGGAGGAGAGAGGTGTGTCACAATCAGCATTTTGGGGGCGTGGTGGCGGAACAACCTCCAACACTACTGCACCTTGTCCTGCATCCTTCCCAGCTGCCAGCAGAGTCACCCAATGCGCCGTGAAACTTAGGTAACGTCCCTGTCCATGCCTGCTGGACCATGAGTCAGCGGTAATATGCACCTTACCACTGACCGCCCTGTCCAGCGAGGCATGGACATTGCCTTCCACATGCCGGTAGAGAGCCGGAATCGCCTTCCGTGAGAAAAAGTGGCGTTTGGGTACCTGCCACTGAGGAACCGCACATTCCACAAACTCACGGAAGGGGGCAGAGTCTACCAACTGAAAAGGCAGCAGTTGAAGTGCTAGCAATTTTGCCAAGCTAGCATTCAACCGCTGGGCATGTGGATGGCTGGGAGCAAACTTCTTTCGGCGGTGCAGCAGCTGGGGCAGGGAAATTTGCCTGGTACAATCTGACGTCGGTGTACCAAAAGCAGATTGCCCACAAGTACTTGGCTGTGACACACCTAATTCTACACCTTCATTCCTCTCACTGCAGGTCTCAGAGAGGACTGGAGGTCTAGTGGGGTTGGAAATCTCAGCTGATGAGGAGCAAGTAGAGATCCTCTTTGTTCTTTGGTGTGGGTCTTTTAGATACGCTTGCCAACGAACTGCATGGCAGGTCAACATATGTCTGGTCAAGCATGTGGTACCCAAGCGGGAAATGTTTTGGCCACGTGAGATACGCTTGAGACATATGTTGCAAATAGCAGCGGTGCGATCTGATGCACTCGTCTCAAAAAAGGCCCACACCAAAGAACTTTTTGAATAACGTGCAGAGACTGCAGCGCCCTGCACATGTGGAGCTTTGGGGTGTGATGCAGTCAATGTGCTGCCCTTAGGCTGGCCCCTGGAGGGCATCCTGCCTCGTTGGTGATGTGCCGCCTCCTCCTCCTCCTCCTCTCTCCTATCAGGCACCCACGTTGAGTCAGTGACCTCATCATCCCCTCCCTCCTCATCACTGGAGCAAACCTGGCAGTATGCTGCAGCAGGGGGAGCATGACTGCCAGATTGCTGTCCTTCTTGGGCACCCCCTCTGTCCGTGCTCATGTTACTGCCTTCATTGAGCTCAGTATCATCATCAGAGCCTTCCAAACGCTGGGCATCCTCCTGGAGCATGTACCCAACACTGTGGTCAAACAGTTCGAGGGAATCCTCAGGAGGACATGGTGGAGCTAGGGAAGGAGTCACTGATGACATTGAGCTGAGGGAAGAGACCGCTGCTTTGCCAGACAAAGCACCCTGGGCATGGGTGAGGAGGATGAGGAGGATGAGGACGGCTTGGTCATCCACTCGACCAAGTCTTCCGCATGTTGCGGCTCAACACGGCCAGCTGCCGAAAAAAAAGGCCAAGCGTGTCCCATGGCCACGTGCTGATGAGGATGCACCGTCTCCACGACCAGCACTAGACACAGAGCCTGCTTGCCCTCTCTTATTGGCTTGTGACTGTCTGCCTCTCCTTCTTGGCCTTCCAGACATACTAATGGCCGGTAGCTGCACTAAGCTTGGATAGAACACCAGTAATTTTCTTCAGGTAGCTTTATATACTGTAACCAGACAAGCCTGCCTGTCAGTAGGAAGATAACAGGAATGGATCTAGCTGAACACTGTGAGCAGGACGCACTGTACTAAATGTAAATAGTCTAGCTGCCTGACCGTGGTACTAATAGGATCAAATAGAACACCAGTAAGTTTCTTCAGGTAGCTTTATATACTGTAACCAGACAAGCCTGCCTGTCAGTAGGAAGATAACAGGAATGGATCTAGCTGAACACTGTGAGCAGGACGCACTGTACTAAATGTAAATAGTCTAGCTGCCTGACCGTGGTACTAATAGGATCAAATAGAACACCAGTAATTTTCTTCAGGTAGCTTTATATACTGTAACCAGACAAGCCTGCCTGTCAGTAGGAAGACAACAGGAACGGATCTAGCTGAACACTGTGAGCAGGACGCACTGTACTAAATGTAAATAGTCTAGCTGCCTGACCGTGGTACTAATAGGATCAAATAGAACACCAGTAATTTTCTTCAGGTAGCTTTATATACTGTAACCAGACAAGCCTGCCTGTCAGTAGGAAGATAACAGGAACGGATCTAGCTGAACACTGTGAGCAGGACGCACTGTACTAAATGTAAATAGTCTAGCTGCCTGACCGTGGTACTAATAGGATCAAATAGAACACCAGTAATTTTCTTCAGGTAGCTTTATATACTGTAACCAGACAAGCCTGCCTGTCAGTAGGAAGATAACAGGAACGGATCTAGCTGAACACTGTGAGCAGGACGCACTGTACTAAATGTAAATAGTCTAGCTGCCTGACCGTGGTACTAATAGGATCAAATAGAACACCAGTAATTTTCTTCAGGTAGCTTTATATACTGTAACCAGACAAGCCTGCCTGTCAGTAGGAAGATAACAGGAACGGATCTAACTGAACACTGTGAGCAGGACGCACTGCACTAAATGTAAATAGTCTAGAAGATAACAGGAACGGATCTAGCTGAACACTGTGAGCAGGACGCACTGCACTAAATGTAAATAGTCTAGAAGATAACAGGAACGGATCTAGCTGAACACTGTGAGCAGGACGCACTGCACTAAATGTAAATAGTCTAGAAGATAACAGGAACGGATCTAGCTGAACACTGTGAGCAGGACGCACTGCACTAAATGTAAATAGTCTAGAAGATAACAGGAACGGATCTAGCTAAACTGAATACAGTGTATATATATATATGCAACACCTGGGATGCATATATATACACAATACACTGTAAGTGCAGCTAACTGACTGACTGTTCTGCCTAATCTATCTAACTCAAATCAAATGACACTGTCTGTCTCTCTCTCTCTCTCTCTATCTATGAACGCCGGAACACACACTACACAGGGCCGCCGTGCAGGCGGCCTTATATAGTGTGGGGCGTGTACTAAATCCCCTGAGCCATAATTGGCCAAAGCCTCCTGAACAAAGCCTCTGTTCAGGCGGCGCTGTGATTGGCCAAGCATGCGGGTCATAGTGCATGCTTGGCCAATCATCAGCAAGCAATGCACTGCGATGCCGCAGTGAATTATGGGCCGTGACGCGCCACACGAATTTGGCGCGAACGGCCCATATCATTCGCAATTCGGCGAACGGTCGAACAGCCGATGTTCGAGTCGAACATGGGTTCGACTCGAACACGAAGCTCATCCCTAGTTGCAAGGATTAGTATAAACTGTTTATGATTACACAACTTCAAATTTTATTAAAGCAGGTGTCAATGACTGTCATTCGTGAATTCCGTATTGTCATTCAAAGAAAAAGGATAGTTGGAAAAGAAAGAGAGAGAAGGGTAGTAAGGATCAAACCTTCAGGTTTAATTAATGGGAAACAATATTCCTCATTTGACTGTTTTTCAATACTTAGTTTATCATATGAGAGTAAACTTACAACCAAGTCCTATTTCATAACATCCAGATATGCCTGTGAATATTTATATATAAGCCAAGGTGACCAAGTTTTGTGAAATCTTTCCACATTTTCTCCTGCTTGTGCAATAGTCTCCTCCATCTCATAGAACTCCGCTATCTTACTGAACCATTCCCGTACGGTCGGGATTTTTGTAGATTTCCAGTACAGTGGAATGATAGCTTTGGCCGCATTTAAAAGGTGTTTGGTAAGTGAGTGTTTATACCTCTTAATGGGGAATTCCGTGATATGCAGGAGACATCCTGCTGCATCCAGCTTTAGTTTTGCTTCTGTTATTAAGTATATCATCTCCCTGACCTTTGCCCAGAATGTGTTCAGTACAGGGCACTGCCACCAAATGTGTAGCAATGACCCTTTGTCAGAGTTACAGCGCCAACAAGTATCCGAGTGGTCTGGAAACCAAGAGTGTAGCTTTACTGGTGTGGCATACCATTGAGTGAGTAACTTGTATGCTGTTTCCTGAGTTCTTGTGCTCAGGGAGCATTTATGAGCAAAAACACATGCTTTCTTCCATTGTGAGGTCGACAACGGAATACCTAGTGCTCTCGACCAGCTCTCTCTGAGATCCCTCTCATCCTTGTCCTCCCCATTTTGAATCCAGCGGTATGCTAGTGATGTCACTTTGGAAATGGGTTCCTCTGTCTGACATACTGACTCTAGTTCCGTTAGTGGTCTGTTGAAATTGTGTTTTCTTTGTGTTCTGTTAAGGAAACTACGGCATTGAAAATAAGTCCAAAGCTGTAGATCGGGTAGTTTGTTTGTGTGTTTAAAGTCTGTAAAGTCCCTGAACTCTTGGTTGTGGAAGCATTGTGGCAGCACAGTGGTGTAGTGGTTAGCACTCTCGCAGCAATAGGGTCGCTGGTTCGAATCCCAACCACGACACTACCTGCCTGGAGTTTGCATGTTCTCCCTGTGCCTGCGTGGGTTTCCTCCGGGTACTCCAGTTTCCTCCCACACTCTAAAGACATGCTGGTAGGTTTATTGGCTTCTGTCCAAAAAATTGGCCCTGGTGTATGGGTGTGAGTTGGGGACCTTGGATTGCAGACCCCTATGGGGATAGGGACCGGTGTGGTTGTGTGTCGAGCGCTGCGTAGATTGATGGTGCTACAAGGGTACCTTAAATATATTAAATAAATAAATAATATAGTGGATGGGCATCTTAATGGGATGCAATGTGCGGGGATGGGGACAATTGGGGGTGCTCACTCAGGTTGAACTGGATGGACTGGTGTCTTTATTCAACCTTACTAACTATGTAACTATATTGTAAAGCTAGTAGGGGTTTATTTGTGTCGTTCGCTTGTAGTGATCGGTTCCCCGTTCCCGGTAGGAAATTGGGGTTATTCTGTAATGGAGTAAGCGGGCTAAGAAGTGACGAGAAGTTGGTAAGTTTCGTTAACTTATGGAAAATTGCTAGGGTAGTGCCCACTAAGGGATGTGTCCTCATCTCCACTGGGAGACTGCTCCATTGAATCCATGGTGAGTATCTGATTGGTGTATGGCTTAATATTTCTTCTATTTCTACCCAATCTTTGATTGTAAAGTGGCAATGCCAGTCTATTATCCTAGTTATGTGAGCGGCGAGGTAATAAGCACGGAAGTCTGGGGTTCCCATTCCCCCTTTTTTCTTTGGGCTTAGTAAGTCGAGAAATTCTTACTCTAGGTTTTTTGTGGGCCCAAATAAATTTCGTTTGAGTTGAGTGAAGCAATTTAAAGAAGTTTTGGGGGATTTTTATCGATAAATTTCTAAATAAATACAGGACTCTTGGTAGAATAACCATTTTACAGATAGCTGCCCGTCCAAACCAGGAGAATCCCTTTAAATGCCAGTTTTGTAAGTCTGAGCATATTGTTTTCAATAGGGGAGTGAAATTATATTCAAAAATTTGAGATATTTTGGGGGTTAGCCATATCCCTAAATATTTAAGCGCTGTGCCTACCCATTTAAAGGGGCAGTTTGACTTGATGAGATCTAATTTATTTGTAGGGATCGAGATATTTAAAATTTCCAACTTGGCATAATTAATTTTAAGGTTTGAGAAATACCCAAAAATAGAGAATTCTTTCATCAAGGAGGGGAGTGAAATGTGGGGGTTCGTTATGAAGAACAACAAGTCATCCGCGTATGCCGCCACCTTGTATTCTTTTTTTCCTACCTCAAAACCCTGTATTGCCCTTTCTGCTACAATCCATCTGATAAATGGCTCTAAGGTTAGGATAAACAGCAGGGGCGAGAGGGGGTATCCCTGTCTCGTCCCATTTTTGATCTCAACTGTATTTGAAAGGGAGCCATTGATCTTCAGCTGCGCAGAAGGGTTTTTATAGAGCATAGAGATCCAAGACATCATATTGTTTCCCAAGCCAATGAACCTGCATGTTTCTAGCATGAAATCCCAGGCTACGCGGTCAAAGGCCTTCTCCGCGTCCGTGGACAGGAGAAGGCCTTCGATTTTCCGCACCCCGGCAGCGTGCATTAAATTGAGCGTTTTGATAACATTATCTCTGGTTTCTCTTCCTGGCATGAATCCTGCTTGCTCGCTTCCTATCAATCCGTGAAGTAGAGGTTTCAATCTATTTGCTATTATTTTTTAGATCAATTTCACATCTAGATTCAATAGCGAAATTGGCCTGTAGCTTGCACATTCTGTCAGGTCCTTGTTTGGCTTGGGAAGAATTGTTATATGTGCCTTGAGGAAATCTGTTGGGATCTCCCTGGGCTCAGACAGATAGTTCAGAGCCCTTAGTAACGGTCCGAGCAGAGTTTCCTGGAATGTTTTGTAATAAATTGCCGTGAAACCGTCCGGCCCCGGATTTTTCCCCGTCTTTAGGTGTTTGATCACTTGTTGTAGTTCATAAGCTTCTATGGGACTTTCTAGTTGGGTAATATCTTCAGTTGACAGTGTGGGAAGTTTTGAGTCTATCAGATATTGACGTATGGCTTGTAATCTCGTTCCTTGAATTAAGCTAGGTTTCTGTGGGTTGGGTAAGTTATACAAGGTTGTGTAATAATTATGAAAGTGGTGTGCAATTTTTTCGGTAGTGATGTCTAGTTTCCCTTCTTTTGTTCGTATGCCTGAGATGTTTTGTTGTGTTTTCGCGTTTTTTATGGCTCTTGCTAATAAGCTTCCTGTTTTGTTACCGTGTTCGGAGTAGATTTTTTTTTAAAAAATAGGAATCTTTTAGCCCTTGTGTCGAAGATCTGTTGAAGTGCCTTTCTATTATCTAAGAGTTCAATTGCCGTATGTTCTGTCAGGGATTGTTTATGTAGGGATTCCAGGGCGCGAATCTTCTCTGTCAGGGATTTAATTTTATTTTCCCTCTCTTTTTTGCGGTGAGCGCCCATTCTAATGAGTTCTCCTCTGATTGTGCATTTACCGTATGTGCTTCCCATATTGAAAGGGGATTGACGTCTGATGTAGTGTTGGTTTTGAAGAAGTCTGTTAGTGATGTCGCTATTTGAGGGAGTGTAGTTGGGTCTGTTATCAATGCTGAATTCAATCTCCAATTATTTGTTTTGGGTCGGTGTTCTGTGAACTTCAACGATATTGAAATTGGGGCATGGTCTGAGAAGGTCTGTATCCCTATTTTAGCTCCTAAGACTATATCTAAGTCTCTTTGTGAAACAAAGACATAATCTATTCTCGAGTATCTGCTGTGGGGTATGGAATAGAAGGTGTAATCTTTTCCCTCGGGATAAATGAATCTCCAAGAATCTATTAGTTGAAGCGAGTTCAGTAATGTTTTGATTTGTTTGAGTATTTTGTACGTAATATAGGTTTTGCCTGTGGACGTATCACTGAGAGGATTCAATGGGACATTAAAGTCCCCCCCTAGAATGATACATCCCGAGCCAAAATCTTTGAGTTTTCCAACAATTTTACGGCAGAAGGTTAGGTGTGCTGTGTTGGGAAAATAAACATTTGCTAGCGTAATAGGCGTACCGCAGCAATTCCCTTTCAGGAATATGAACCTTCCTTCTGGATCTATGAGTTTGTTCGTTAGTTCAAAGGAAGCGTCCCTACTAATGAGTATGGACACTCCCTTGGATTTTGCTAAGTCATTCGTTGCATGGTATGCCTGTGTGAAGAAAGAGTCTGTCAGCTTGGGGACTTGTTGAGTTTTGAAGTGTGTTTCCTGTAAAAACACAAAACGAGGTTTACCTTTTTTGAGTTCCTTTAAGAGGGTCTTGCGCTTTTCAGGGATATTCAGGCCCTTCGTGTTGTGAGAGATCACTGTAGGCTCATGTCCCAGGGATGAGTACGCCATCTTGAGGACCCAGAGAGAGCTGTCGAGGCAACAACTGGAGAGAGAACTGAAGTTTCCAATATATTATGCTTTACCCTTTAAAAAGTATAGGTAAAAAGAAATAAAGAAAAGAAAGCGTAGAATGAGTACTTAGAAAGTAAGAGAGAGATAATGTGATCTCCTTGGAAACCCAATGGGGCCAAGGTAAAATATTAGTGCCTCCTGCCAGGAAAATCCTCTCCTGTCAAGGAGCACTTTGTCGGAGCGCGATTGGCAGCCGCCCAATCACTTTGGTTAATCCAACTAATCAAATTAGATTAAATTAGATATATAACACTCAATTTGTGAGCAAAAACCGGCAGCAGCCATAATAAACATAGTATAAACAGTATTGGTCAACAATGCACCCTAATTGCAACAATGAAGGTACTTACTACAACCCCTGACCTCTTTAACTCAATTAACTTTACATGTAGAAATGTTGATGAATTGCTTGGCCATGCCTCTGTTCTCCTGAGAGACTTCAAGGCCCCCCTCCAAGCGGGGGTATCATCTTGTTGTCTTCCCCTTAGAGGTATTTTTAAATTGAATCTATAACTTGCAGTTTTACTTTGCTTTGTTTTGGTTTTTTTGTTTTTTTTTTTAATTTTAAAGTTATTTCTTTCATCGACATTTCCATAATCAATGCTTGCTGAAGTGTAAGAATAACAGTTGTGCTTTAGGAACCACATATTCCTGCTAGTATCATCTATTCTGTTATATTTGCCCTACAAAAGTATTCTATCTATAAAGTTGGCCTAAGCCCTCATGGGGGGTAAAAGCAACAGTCCCCGTAAGCGTAAACTCCATCTAAAACAGCTGGACTACAAGAACTGGCACTTTGTGTGTTGTTGATTCTTGATGTGTAATTCCGTTCGTCAAGATAAGACAAATCCAGCCGAAGTGTCTTTGGCTGTTGGCATCATAAAACTTTGGGGTCAACAATCATGGTATTATTTCAGGTAAGTTGCTTATCGTCTACCATGTATGGTGTGATTTTCTGTGGACATCTTCAGGCTTCTTCAAAGCCCCTGGATGCATGAGGTCTGTTATTTGGGGTTCCAGTCTGTGACCCTCCAGGGCGTGCTGATTTCATCTTCTTGGAGAGGCGTTTGTCAGGCGATGAGAAGGGGGATCTTTCCAATGGAGGTAGCATAAATTCCTGATACCACTCTGGCAGTTCGACAGGTTCCAGATGTAACGCTTGGCAAAAATCTGGGAGATCTTCTGGCGAACGCAAAGTATGCTGTCTTCCATTGTGATTCACCAGGAGTGCGAACGGGAATCGCCATGTGTAACGGAGATCCTTTTCTCTCAGCTTGTCAAGTAATGGTCTAAGAGCCCTGCGGTTCTTTAGTGTGATCTGAGACAGATCGTGAAAGAGCATGATGGTTTCTCCATTGAAGACTATCTGGTCGTTCCTGCGTGCTTTACGCATGATGTCTTCTTTTAAAGCAAAGCTCTGCAAGCAGCATAAGATGTCACGTGGTGGCATATTGTCAGGGCCTCTTGCTCTGAGTGCTCTGTGAGCTCTTACAAATTCAATGTCTGTCTCCTCTGGTCTTTCTAGCAGGCTGTTAAAAACCCTCTGTAAAGCTGGGGTTATTTGGTCAGCCTCCACGGTCTCTGGGATCCCCCTCACCCTAATATTATTTCTTCTGTCCCTGTTATCTAAGTCCTCGAGATGTTTGTTAATCTCTATAAGTTGTTGGGACTGTGTATGAGTAACTCTTTCCAGGCGATGAAGAGCCTTATCCCTGCATTTGTCTGCATGTTCTACCATGGCCTTTTTGTCTGTGAGGATCAACATGCTGGATTTTAGATCCGTTATCGCCGCCGAAAAGGTGGCTTTTATGTCAGCTGCAAAGCCTAACATGCCGGCATATGTTAGGGGGAGGTCGGGGTGAGGGGTATCCTACCGTTCTCCTCAGCCGCAGATTGAGAGTCCTCACTAAAGTCATCCTCCGTTACATGCGGCGGCGCCATCTTGGCTCCTATCAGGCCTTCTCGTGCCGGCGGAGGGTTCCGGAACAAATCCTCAATGTACCTTCCCTGGTAAGCTGCCGATGTGCGGCGGGATCTCGTGCGGGGTGTCCCTGTGTTCCTTCTGCTCATTATCGAGTGCTTTGGGTGCAAGGTGACGGGCTAAGGCTGCCTGGAAGCCGGAGCTCTTGTATTAAGCGTCCATCGCTGTTGCGCGCCAAGCCACGCCCCTCAACATGCCCTTTTTCATCTGTTTGGGAATATCCTATGGATTAAACATGATGTTTTCCTAAAGAAACTGTGTTTGTCCCTGCATTGAGTCTGACCCCATACAATTGGTGGCTTGGAGCGGGCACAAGACCCAGAGACTGTACCTCTTGCAGCAGCATTTTTGAAAAAAAATGTTTTTTTAATTCACTGGTACCAGTATACTGTTAAGAGAATGGAGGAACTAATCAAACAGCTGGTACAAGCACGCACAGACTAACAAGAAACTAATCACTTGTTGATAACTGCTACCCAAGTGGCCACGCAGGAGCAGAAGGAGTTCAACAAGCTCATACAGAGTCAGGTACAGTCCCTGACTGACAAGGTCCTACGTGTGGACAATGTTGCAGATTTACGCAAGCGAGTGCAGGCTGCACTATAGAAAATGACAGCCGAGGATGATGTGGAGGCTTTCCTCACAGTTTTTGAGAGGGTTGCAGAGCGCGAAGGGCTACCCCAGGACCAATGGGCTGAGTTCCTTGCCCCCTTTTTGACCGGGGACCCACAGAAGGCCTATTTTGATCTGAATGCTGCTGAGGCCCGGCAATATAAAACTCTGAAAAATGAGATTCTGGCCCGCCTTGGAGTAAAAATGGCTGTGAGAGCTCAGCGCATCCATGCTTGGCAATTTAGGGAGGACCAACCTGCAAGGTCCCAGATGTATGACCTCATTTACCTCACATGGATGTGGTTACAGCCAGAGGTCGCCACCCCAGCCCAAAACGTGGAGAGAGTCGTAGTGGACCACTTTGTGAGAGCCCTTCCAACCCCTATACAGCAGTTTGCCGGGAGAGCTGATCCTAAAGATGCCAATGAGTTGGTGGCCCTCATGGAGCGGTACTTGGGTACTAAGGATTTTCTTTGGGGTGCCCCCCTGCCCCAAAGCACCCACCCCCCATGTTGAGGGCATGTGGCCTGGTACGGTTCAGGAGGGGGGGGGCACTCGCTCATCCCCATCCCCTTTCCTGACCGGCCGGGCTGCGTGCTCGGATAAGGGTCTGGTATGAAATTTGGGGGGACCCCCATGCCGTTTTTTCAGGGTAGGGGGTTCCCCTTAAAATTCATAGCAGACCTAAGGGCCTGGTATGCCCCTGGAGGGGAACCCATGCCGGTTTTTAATTTAAAATTTGGCGCGGCGTTCCCCCTCATGATTCATACCAGACACCTGTCAGCAATGCTTGACGCTCATCGGGAAAGGAAAAAACGTAGTTTTCCTTTCCCGATGAGCAAGCCAGCGCGAGATGTACAGTACCCTGTTGCCGAGAACCAGCGTGATGGGATCGCGCTGGAAACACATTCTAGCGGTCAGGTACTGTATAGCAAAAGAGACCTGGGAACAAGAGGCAACTCCAATCAAAAGTGTAGTGGAACATATTGCTCAAATGCAAGACCGGATTGGAAAAGTCATGCCCATTGTTAAATCCCACCTGCAACAGGCTCAGCAGGCTCTGGCTAGAGTCTATAACCGTTCAGCCAAGATCCGAACCTTTAACCCCGGTGACAGAGTTCTTGTGCTGGTACCTACGACGGAGAGCAAATTTCTGGTGAAATGGCAAGGGCCATACGAGGTTGTAGAACCGGTGGGGGAAGTTAACTATAGAGTACATCAGCCTGGCAAAAGGAAGGCCTACCAAATCTACCATGTCAATCTATTGAAGCCCTGGAAAGACAGAGAATCCTTTATGGTCCACGCACCCTTGGTGATGACTACCGCAGGTCCTTCTACAGTGCCTGGGGTAGAGATCGCTGAGGCCCTGTCCGTAAGCCAGAAACAAGAGACCAAGGAATTTCAGAAATAGGGAGTTCTTCTCTGGCCTTTCAGGGGTAACTTCAGTAATAAGGCATGATATTGTGACCAAGCCAGTGGTGAAAGTTAACTTAAAACCTTGCAAAATAATAAATGATTCATTATAAACTCGATCCTACTAAACAGTGAAATCAAATAACAGCGCTAACTTAAATTACCTAATAGTGTATGTGAAAATTATATGTGACAAAATAATTAACACCACCCTCTATCAACACAATGTGACCTGTGCTTATAATAAACATACAATGTGTATACAATCTGTGTGATAAAAGATTTGCTTATTGCAAACATATAAAGTCCAGTAATTGGTGAAACGTAGTGATATTAGTGGTAGTCCATAACATAGTATAGTGCAGATCCTCAATAACACAATCTTCCACCACACCGCTGTGACTTGTGAATTCCACTCCCCTTCGGCGAATAAACTCACCAGCTCCTCTTGCCTTACACTCTCTTGTTCGGCTTAAAGGCTTTTTCCCACACAGAAGGGGGCAAGATGGTGACCTCCAATCAATCCCCGTTTAGTATCCAGAGTATATATGCAAAGCTTTCTCCACATGTAAAAAAGGAAAGCGATCCAATAATGCAGTAACGCAATAAAACTTTTATTAAAACAACACTCTCCTCCACCATTGAACTCACATTTCACAAATTTAAACCAAGCAAAGAGGCACAGCAACCATGGTCATCACCAAAAAAACCACTCCAATCGATGAGATAGACGTATGGTGGTCACGGCGGACCCAGGTAGCTCAATAACCGGTGACACTCTCACCCGTTCCCTGGAGTCTCCTGGAGCCACTTCCCCGCTTCCTCGTATGGCGCTTCCTGTCACAGCGTCCTACGTCAAGCACGTTTGATTGCCGTATAGCCACACATACACTATTAGGTAATTTAAGTTAGCGCTGCTATTTGATTTCACAGTTTAGTAGGGTGAGTTTATAGTGAATCATTTATTATTTTGCACTGTTTTGAATATTTAAGCGGCTGCTTAGAGTGAGGCTTTAATCCCATGAGCGCAGCGTTTGGCACATAGGAAGGGGCGGATAACTTGTGTACCATATTAGTGATAACTTAAAACCTTATCGCATCCCAGAAGCTCAGCGCCAAGTAGTCTCAGCGGAAATAAGTAGGATGTTGGAGCTTGATGTAATAGAAGAATCCCATAGTGAGTGGTGTAGTCCAATCGTCCTTATTCCCTAGCCGGATGGAAGCATCTGATTTTGTAATGACTTCCGAAAGCTGAATGAGGTGTTAAAATTTGATGCTTTTCCAATGCCCAGGGTAGATGAGCTAATTGAGCGTTTAGGACATGCTCGATATATAACCACCCTGGACCTTACGAAGGGGTATTGGCAAAAACCACTTATAGAACGTGTGAAAGAGAAGACAGCCGTTTTCACTCCTGAAGGGCATTGGCAGTATAAGAGGATGCCATTTGGCCTACATGGGGCCCCGGCCACTTTTCAGTGGATGATGGATCGCATCCTTAAACCCCACCAAGCCTATGCATCTGCGTATTTAGATGACGTGGTCATTTTTAGTGCAGACTGGGAGAGCCACTTACCTAAAGTGCAGGCTATTGTTAACGCCATCTGTTGTGAGGGTCTGACAGCCAATCCTAAGAAGTGTGCTGTGGGATTAGAGGAGGCCCAGTATTTAGGGTACATTATTGGCAGGGGCGTAGTAAAAGCCCAAGTCACAAAAGTCCAGGCAATCCAAAGATGGCCAAGACTCCGTAATAAAAAACAGGTCAGAAAGTTTGTCCCCAATTTTGCTACGTTGACCGCTCCCCTTACAGATCTTACCAAGGGGAGGAGGTCCACAGGGGCAACTTGGTCCCCAGAAGCTGAGAAAGCTAGAAGCTGAGAAATCTTTCCAGAACCTAAAGACAGCCCTGTGTAAAAGCCCTGTCTTAATCACCCCAGATTTCACACAGGAATTTGTAGTGCAGACAGATGCTTCAGAAGTGGTATTAGGTGCAGTGTTGTCCCAAGTGGTGAATGGGGAGGAACACTCCATAGCATTCTTAAGAAGAAAATTGACCCCTGCTGAAAAATGGATGGTCCAAAATAAGGAGAAAAATGCAAGAGTTACCAGATGGTTCTTGGCTCTACAGAATTTTACATTTTTTTAGTAGAACATAGACCAGGCAGCCAACAAGTTAATGTGGATGCTCTCTCCAGAGTTTACAGTCTGTTTGCCCAAATTGCTAAACCCCCCTGAGTTTAAGCAGAGGGGGGGATATGTAGCGGAGTGCCTGTGAAACAGGTTAAAATTTACAGGAAAAGTGATTGATGGAATATATGTTCCTCCACGGATCTTTAGATTTGTAATCTAAAGGCCCATACACACGATCGGACTTTTTGACAACAAACATGCAAATTAGCTGTTTTGGAGCAACATCCGACCGTGTGTACGTTCCATCCAAACTTTTTCTGTTTCCATCGGACTTTTGTTGGCTGTGCGAACGGACAAACTTTCCAGCAACAAAAGTCAGATGGAGCAAAGTCCGATCGTGTGTACACAAAAGCATCGGATTTTTGTACAAACTGCAGTACGCGGCCGCGAGAATGTTTCCAGCGCAAACCCATCGCGCTAGTTCTCAGGCGACAGGGTACTGTACATCTTGGGCTGGCTGCAATAGGAAAAACACATTTTCCGACTGCGGTGAGCACGAGAGGGAATTCCCTACTGGGGGCATACCAGGCCCTTAGGTCTGGTATGGATTATAAGGGGAACCCCCTACGCCGAAAAAACGGCGTGGAGGCCCCCCAAAATCCATACCAGACCCTTATCTGAGCACGCAGCCCGGCCTGTCAGGAAAGGGGGTGGGGACGAGCGAGCGCCCCCCCCCCTCCTGAGCCGTACCAGGCCGCATGCCCAAAACATGGGGGGGTGGCTGCTTTGGGGAAGGGGGCACCCTGCGGCCCCTCCACCCCAAAGCACCTTGTCCCCATGTTGATGAGGACAAGGGCCTCTTCCCGACAACCCTGGCCATTGGTTGTCGGGGTCTGCGGGCGGGGGGGCTTATCGGAATCCAGAATAAGGGGACCCCCAGATCCCGGCCCCCCACCCTATGTGGATGAGTATGGGGTACAGCATACCCCTACCCATTCACCTAGGGAAAAAAGTGTCAATACATAAAACACAATACACAGCTTCGGGGTCCGGAGTCAAGGTGCTTTGGGGTGGGGGGGCCCCTCCCCCAAAGCACCCACCCCCCATGTTGAGGGCATCCGGCCTGGTACGGCTCAGGAGGGGGGGGGGCGCTCGCTCGTCCCCACCCCCTTTCCTGACCGGCCGGGCTGCGGGCTCGGATAAGGGTCTGGTATAGATCTGGGGGGAACCCCCACGCTGTTTTTTCGGCGTAGGGGGTTCCCCTTAAAATCCATACCAGACCTAAGGGCCTGATATGCCCCTGGAGGGGAACCCACGCTGGTTTTTTATTTAAAATTTGGCGTGGAGTTCCCCCTCAAGATTCATACCATACACAGTGCCTGGCATTGGCGGGCATCCAAGTCGGATCCCCGCACCAGTGTGAACCCAGCTCGCAAGGTGTCAATCTTGCCAATAAAAGTGGGGAGATTGACTCAATATCAGACAACAATACAGAAGTTGACCAAAGGGTGGTGGTAAAGAGCTGAAAAACCACGTGATTTGGTGAAAGTTGGCCGGAAAAGTCCTGTCGTCTGTACGCAAGACAAACTTCTTGCCAACTCCCTTTGTACAAAAATCCAAGGGAAAGTTTGTACAAAGTCCTATCGTGTGTATGGAGCTTAAGATAATACTAGCAAAGACTTAAGAGTAAAGAAGGATAGTTCTTTACCCCGTATTTGTCAAGTCCGTTCCTGGGCTGGTTTTATTGGGAGTCTGATAGAGATCTGGGTGGGACAGACTCCCAAGTCCATGGACCGCAGTTTAAAGTTTTCTTCTCAGGCCTTGATTAACCGCTTGCTGCCCGCCGCCCATCATATGACGGCCAGGCATCGCGGCTCTCGCTCTGGGGGGGTGTCATATGATGGCCCTCTATTTAAACCGGTAGTGCGCGTGATCGTGCGCATCCCTGTCCCTTCGGTGGTGGCATGTCGCGGAGACACCGCTCGCCACCAAGGGGGTGAACAGCCATTGGTCATGTCTGTTTACCACGTGATCGGCCGTGATGAAATCACAGCCAATCACAGATGGTTCCTCCCCACTGTGCATGGCGCATGCATGCGATCACAGGCGAGCTGCGTGTGCACGTTGGTGGTGCTGGTAAACAGCCATTGGCCAGCGGCTGTTTACCACGTGATTGGATGTGATCACTAAATGTCAACAAACCGCGGTAACGAGATGTTACCGGGTTCTCCTCCTCACACACCGATCGTGTGTGAGGAGGAGATTGCATTAACATCTCGTTACCGCTTACAGTGTACACCAATCACACTGATTGCCCCCCCAATAAAGAGGACCTGTCATCACCCATCATAGTACCTGTCACAGTTCATCTGAATACCTGTCAGCCCATATGAGTACCTGTCAGTCCATATGAGTACCTGTCACAGTCCATCAGAGTACCCGAGTACCTGTTACAGTCCATCAGAGTACCTGAGTACCTGTCACAGTCCATCTGAGTACCCGAATACCTGTCACAGTCCATCAGAGTACCCAAGTACCTGTCACAGTCCATATGAGTACCCGAGTACCTGTCACAGTTCATCTGAGTACCCAAGTACCTGAGTACATGTCACAGTCCATATGAATGACAGTGATTCCGCGCTTAGGAAGAGAAGGGACTGCTGCCCCCCTACAAATGAATATCACCGAGGTGATATCCAAAAATGGGTAATGATCTAAACAGGGGTGTTGGCGCTGTCCGGCTATATGCACATAAAGGTATATAAAAACTACTTAGATAAATAAAGCAGAAATGCTTGTAAAAGAGGTGGTGCGTGTAAACAATACGTAACAGGGCTAGGGTGTATTAAATGCAAACAATACCCTAGGCAGATAATAATACTAATAAAGTGCTACGTGCTCCTAAAAGTGAAGAATGTGCCTTAGTTCCAATTTATCAAATGTCCATATGTGTGTAAAGGAATATAGCACTAATGCAAAGTGTGTAAAATACAAACAATCTCCCTGGCATAAAAATGCAGTAAAGTGCAAAGTGCTCCTGAACAAATGTGTAAATGTGCCTTAACCTCAATGCATCAAATTCCATAAAAATAAAAAAATAAAAAATGTACCCGCAGGTGAATAAACAATAGTGGCAATCAAAACAGTAATTTTGCAAATCAGGCAAACAATTTGTGGCATAAAGATGGAAAAAATAATTTAGAAGATATCCCCAACAAGTGTGCGTAAAAATCAAAAATATATAGAAAAGTATATAAATATCCAAAGTTCAAAGTCCCAAAAAATGTGTCCTTATAGTGGAAAAAAACAGTGATCTCAGCTTTAACTGATGTAGTCCCCGTCCTCCACCACACCCCCACTCGTGCTTGCACTCACCGGACTACCTCACCCCTGCAGGGGTAAAGGCATATGTGGAAAAATCCCACGATGGCGAATCCAGGGGGGGGGTTCCTCCGTTGAAGGGTGTTATGTCCTTAGTAATATCCCCAGTAACGAACATCCATATAAAGTGAGGAAGAAGGAAACTTCATAGCGTAACTCCACAAAAAATATATGAATTTTATTGATAAAAGTCCATGACAAACGTGGTAAAAAGTAAATCGTAAAATCAATGTAAAAAACGCCGGAGCTGACAGTGCTCCAGAAGCCGGGTCTCAGCTGTTGAGCAGCGTGGTGTGGCGTGCGTTCCACCGCTCACAGCTGGAAACCGGAACAAACACAAAGAGGTACTGACGTGTGCGTATCACGAGGCCACGCCTTACGCGTTTCGTCATCAAGACGTCATCTGAGGCGCGGCCATCTTGGTACTCCACACGTCTAAATAGGGAAATGGAGGTGCCGCGGAAGCCAATCAATTGCTCCTAACCTACCCTCGTGACCTCTAATCGAGATCATGTGGTATACTTGTTGTTGGTAATGCGCCATCATGTGGATGTAATAGATAGTTACATGTTTAGGCGCCTCCATTTAATTTTACATCGTGAAATAAATATAAATAATGATCGGCAAGAAGATATGAAACAATGCTAAATATGAAAAATTATAATGCTGGATATAAAAAATGTAAATATATAAATCACACTGCATACCCCAAGACGCACAATGTCACATAAAAATGCATATATGAAGATATATGCATAAAAGTTTTATATATATGTATGTAAAAAATAAGATAAAATAAAATACAAATACAAATATAATTCAAAAAAAGGGGGTACTACAAGCAGTAGGAACATGGTGCGTAATGGGGGCAGTGACAACAGACACAGAAAAAACATGTAAAGAATAAATATGTATTTGTAAAAATGATGTGTGCAATTAGACCTATCTTCAGAAAAAGGAGGGCAGTAGGAATAAAAATCCATAAAAGTCAAAAAACCTGTGCAGTCAGAGCCTAAGGCCTTGGTATAGGATACCGGTAAACTGCAGTGGAATGTGTGGGGTACACGAAGAAAATGAAGTAGAGATAATTCAAGTGTTGGTGCAGATGAGGGTAGAGACTTAAAAACCACAGACTAGGTCTAAGTTTGATATAATTAGAGGAGTCTAGGAGTTGCAAGGGGGTTGGTATAGTTGATGGAGGGGGCATCTAGAAGTTGGACAAGAAACAATTGAGGTCTATCTCTACGTTCAGACCCCTGGGGACAAGGCAGTCCAAATGATGTATCCATCTTGTTTCATTCTGTGATATCAGCACCCTTTTGCTGCCCCCCCTCCAGTGATTTTTGACGGTATCAATACCGTAAAAAATCAGCCCAGACGGGTCCCTGTGGTGGAATTCATCGAAGTGTCTGGAGAGATTATGTTTAGGAAACCCTTTTCTGATGTTATTAATATGTTCCCTAATCCGTACACAGAGGGGTCTGGTAGTCCTGCCCACATATTGCAGTTGGCAGGGACATTCGATGATGTAGGTTACATGGGTGGTATTGCAGGTGACCAGCTCCCTAATCTCATACTCCTTGCCATTCCTGGCCCTAAAAGATGTTCTCTTTTTAGGTTGTTTTTTACTGACCCGGCAGGCCAAACACTTTTGACATTTATAAAATCCCTTCATATCAGAGAACAATTTTACATTCTTAGGAGGATCAATAACGTTATGGACCAGGTGGTTTCTGAGAGTGGGTGCTCTCCTATAGATGAACCGAGGTTTTTTTGTCAGTAAATTCCCAAGGGTTCTATCGGATTTTAGAATCGGCCAATATTTCCTTACAATGTGCTCAATAGATCTATATTGATTGTTGAACCCTGTGACAAAGGAGATGTCTACCGGAGAATTCTTCTTATTGTTACCCTCCTTTATTAACAAGGAGTTCCGGTCATATCCTTGTATCTCATTTCTTATTTTGACCAGAGTTTCCGGGTCATATCCTTTATCAGAAAATTTCTTAATTAAGGTATCTGTCTGGTTCCGATAGTCTTCGATATTCCCGCAGTTCCTCCGTATTCTCAAGAACTGCCCCTTAGGTATGTTCTTTTTCCATTTCGGATGGTGGCAGCTCGAGATGGGTATATACCCATTGCGGTCAGTGGGTTTAAAAAAAGTCCTTGTTGACAACTCACCATCCTGTTTAAAAATCTGTAGGTCTAGATATTCTATTGCGTCCCAGTCAGTCTTTCCAGTGAAGGAAATGCCATATTCGTTCTGGTTGAGTTCAACCAGGAACCTCTCAAAGGAATCAGAGTCCCCTTCCCACAGGATAATTACATCGTCAATATACCGACAGTAAAACTTTATCTCGGGTCTTCTGATACCATATATGTAGCGCTCTTCCAATAGGTCCATAAATAAGTTCGCCACACTCGGCGCGTACTTGGCACCCATAGCAACCCCCTTCTTCTGTACATAGAAATCTTTTTGATACCAGAAGTAGTTACTCCCCATCGCCAGTTCCAGGCCTTCCAAAATAAATTGTATTTGCTCTTGCTTGAGGTCTGAACATTCGTGTAAAGCTTTCTCAACCCCTCTAAGCCCATCCTTCTGCTTGATACTTGTGTACAATGAATTGACATCAATCGTTGCCAAAAGACAACGATCAGTTCCAGTGATTGTTCTCAATTCATTGATGAGTTGAGTGCTGTCCCTGAGATAGGGCCTTCCCTTTACCACTGCTGGTTTCAAAAAACGATCTATATATTCACCTAATCTCGAGAATAGGGAATCCAATCCACTAATGATAGGTCTACCCGGTGGTTTATTCAGCCGCTTATGTATTTTGGGCAGATAGTATATAACCAGGGTTTTCGTGGAATCCGGAATCAGGTATCTGGCTTCTTTTTTGTTCAAAATTCCTGCTACACTCCCCTTTTTTACCAGTCTTTTTAGGCTCCTTAGATATTGTGGTTTGGGATTACACTTCAATTTTTTATAAGTATTTTCAACTCCCAGTAAATTATTCATTTCTTCTTCGTATTCCTCTTTCTTCAGGATGACCAGACCCCCTCCTTTGTCCGCGGGTCTTATTACCACCTCCTTCCTCTTGCCGATCTCTTTAATCGTCTTCCAAATATGGGAGCTTCTGGATTTCTTTGTGCCCATTTTGGCCAGGTCATTCTCTACCATTCGTTTGAACGAACCTATACATTGATCTACTCGCAATCGTTACTCCCCACTTAGATATGGGAGAGAACGTATGCCTCAGTGGGACCCTAGGAACAGGAGAGACTACCAAGGAGAGAGGGATTTTCAGCATGGAAGACCACGAGACAGACCCCCTGGGAGATGGAATGCGAGGGTACAATATCATCCACCCAGTTGGAGGAGGACGGGGCGAGACCCCTATGGCCCACAGAGGAGAGATCCTCCACCCGGTATGTACAGGACACAGAGGACGAATGGGTACCGAGATCAGTTTTCCCCACAACATCCACGTATGAATCTAGAAGATGGAAGGAACATGAACTCAGAGAGAGGGCCAGAATACCAACCCAGAGGTTACGGAAGAAACAGACCAGAGGGAAACGAGGAGGGAAGCCGAAAAAGAAGAAGGGAATACTAGGCCAAGGAATCTACAATCTAAGTGAAGCAACCTTTACGGATGATGAATTAAAGATACTGGACTTGGGACTGAAATATGCACCAGAGAAAGTGATTGACAAGTTTGAAGTGTACATTGACTTACAAAAATTCATTAGGAAATTGAAGATAAAGAAGTATTATGCTCTGAATAAAAAAGTCAGTGGAGCCAACGGAACCGATGGTTATATCCACACTGAACTTAGGAACAATTCCATTTTCAACCCCAAGGTCCCGGGGGATCAATGTATAGGTTCGTTCAAACGAATGGTAGAGAATGACCTGGCCAAAATGGGCACAAAGAAATCCAGAAGCTCCCATATTTGGAAGACGATTAAAGAGATCGGCAAGAGGAAGGAGGTGGTAATAAGACCCGCGGACAAAGGAGGGGGTCTGGTCATCCTGAAGAAAGAGGAATACGAAGAAGAAATGAATAATTTACTGGGAGTTGAAAATACTTATAAAAATTGAAGTGTAATCCCAAACCACAATATCTAAGGAGCCTAAAAAGACTGGTAAAAAAGGGGAGTGTAGCAGGAATTTTGAACAAAAAAGAAGCCAGATACCTGATTCCGGATTCCACGAAAACCCCGGTTATATACTATCTGCCCAAAATACATAAGCGGCTGAATAAACCACCGGGTAGACCTATCATTAGTGGATTGGATTCCCTATTCTCGAGATTAGGTGAATATATAGATCATTTTTTGAAACCAGCAGTGGTAAAGGGAAGGTCCTATCTCAGGGACAGCACTCAACTCATCAATGAATTGAGAACAATCACTGGAACTGATCGTTGTCTTTTGGCAACGATTGATGTCAATTCATTGTACACAAGTATCAAGCAGAAGGATGGGCTTAGAGGGGTTGAGAAAGCTTTACACGAATGTTCAGACCTCAAGCAAGAGCAAATACAATTTATTTTGGAAGGCCTGGAACTGGCGATGGGGAGTAACTACTTCTGGTATCAAAAAGATTTCTATGTACAGAAGAAGGGGGTTGCTATGGGTGCCAAGTACGCGCCGAGTGTGGCGAACTTATTTATGGACCTATTGGAAGAGCGCTACATATATGGTATCAGAAGACCCGAGATAAAGTTTTACTGTCGGTATATTGACGATGTAATTATCCTGTGGGAAGGGGACTCTGATTCCTTTGAGAGGTTCCTGGTTGAACTCAACCAGAACGAATATGGCATTTCCTTCACTGGAAAGACTGACTGGGACGCAATAGAATATCTAGACCTACAGATTTTTAAACAGGATGGTGAGTTGTCAACAAGGACTTTTTTTAAACCCACTGACCGCAACGGGTATATACCCATCTCGAGCTGCCACCATCCGAAATGGAAAAAGAACATACCTAAGGGGCAGTTCTTGAGAATACGGAGGAACTGCGGGAATATCGAAGACTATCGGAACCAGACAGATACCTTAATTAAGAAATTTTCTGATAAAGGATATGACCCGGAAACTCTGGTCAAAATAAGAAATGAGATACAAGGATATGACCGGAACTCCTTGTTAATAAAGGAGGGTAACAATAAGAAGAATTCTCCGGTAGACATCTCCTTTGTCACAGGGTTCAACAATCAATATAGATCTATTGAGCACATTGTAAGGAAATATTGGCCGATTCTAAAATCCGATAGAACCCTTGGGAATTTACTGACAAAAAAACCTCGGTTCATCTATAGGAGAGCACCCACTCTCAGAAACCACCTGGTCCATAACGTTATTGATCCTCCTAAGAATGTAAAATTGTTCTCTGATATGAAGGGATTTTATAAATGTCAAAAGTGTTTGGCCTGCCGGGTCAGTAAAAAACAACCTAAAAAGAGAACATCTTTTAGGGCCAGGAATGGCAAGGAGTATGAGATTAGGGAGCTGGTCACCTGCAATACCACCCATGTAACCTACATCATCGAATGTCCCTGCCAACTGCAATATGTGGGCAGGACTACCAGACCCCTCTGTGTACGGATTAGGGAACATATTAATAACATCAGAAAAGGGTTTCCTAAACATAATCTCTCCAGACACTTCGATGAATTCCACCACAGGGACCCGTCTGGGCTGATTTTTTACAGTATTGATACCGTCAAAAATCACTGGAGGGGGGGCAGCAAAAGGGTGCTGATATCACAGAATGAAACAAGATGGATACATCGTTTGGACTGCCTTGTCCCCAGGGGTCTGAACGTAGAGATAGACCTCAATTGTTTCTTGTCCAACTTCTAGATGCCCCCTCCATCAACTATACCAACCCCCTTGCAACTCCTAGACTCCTCTAATTATATCAAACTTAGACCTAGTCTGTGGTTTTTAAGTCTCTACCCTCATCTGCACCAACACTTGAATTATCTCTACTTCATTTTCTTCGTGTACCCCACACATTCCACTGCAGTTTACCGGTATCCTATACCAAGGCCTTAGGCTCTGACTGCACAGGTTTTTTGACTTTTATGGATTTTTATTCCTACTGCCCTCCTTTTTCTGAAGATAGGTCTAATTGCACACATCATTTTTACAAATACATATTTATTCTTTACATGTTTTTTCTGTGTCTGTTGTCACTGCCCCCATTACGCACCATGTTCCTACTGCTTGTAGTACCCCCTTTTTTTGAATTATATTTGTATTTGTATTTTATTTTATCTTATTTTTTACATACATATATATAAAACTTTTATGCATATATCTTCATATATGCATTTTTATGTGACATTGTGCGTCTTGGGGTATGCAGTGTGATTTATATATTTACATTTTTTATATCCAGCATTATAATTTTTCATATTTAGCATTGTTTCATATCTTCTTGCCGATCATTATTTATATTTATTTCACGATGTAAAATTAAATGGAGGCGCCTAAACATGTAACTATCTATTACATCCACATGATGGCGCATTACCAACAACAAGTATACCACATGATCTCGATTAGAGGTCACGAGGGTAGGTTAGGAGCAATTGATTGGCTTCCGCGGCACCTCCATTTCCCTATTTAGACGTGTGGAGTACCAAGATGGCCGCGCCTCAGATGACGTCTTGATGACGAAACGCGTAAGGCGTGGCCTCGTGATACGCACGCGTCAGTACCTCTTTGTGTTTGTTCCGGTTTCCAGCTGTGAGCGGTGGAACGCACGCCACACCACGCTGCTCAACAGCTGAGACCCGGCTTCTGGAGCACTGTCAGCTCCGGCGTTTTTTACATTGATTTTACGATTTACTTTTTACCACGTTTGTCATGGACTTTTATCAATAAAATTCATATATTTTTTGTGGAGTTACGCTATGAAGTTTCCTTCTTCCTCACTTTATATGGATGTTTGTTACTGGGGATATTACTAAGGACATAACACCCTTCAACGGAGGAACCCCCCCCCCCTGGATTCGCCATCGTGGGATTTTTCCACATATGCCTTTACCCCTGCAGGGGTGAGGTAGTCCGGTGAGTGCAAGCACAAGTGGGGGTGCGGTGGAGGACGGGGACTACATCAGTTAAAGCTGAGATCACTGTTTTTTTCCACTATAAGGACACATTTTTTGGGACTTTGAACTTTGGATATTTATATACTTTTCTATATATTTTTGATTTTTACGCACACTTGTTGGGGATATCTTCTAAATAATTTTTTCCATCTTTATGCCACAAATTGTTTGCCTGATTTGCAAAATTACTGTTTTGATTGCCACTATTGTTTATTCACCTGCGGGTACATTTTTTATTTTTTATTTTTATGGAATTTGATGCATTGAGGTTAAGGCACATTTACACATTTGTTCAGGAGCACTTTGCACTTTACTGCACTTTTATGCCAGGGAGATTGTTTGTATTTTACACACTTTGCATTAGTGGTATATTCCTTTACACACATATGGACATTTGATAAATTGGAACTAAGGCACATTCTTCACTTTAGGAGCACGTAGCACTTTATTAGTATTATTATCTGCCTAGGGTATTGTTTGCATTTAATACACCCTAGCCCTGTTACGTATTGTTTACACGCACCACCTCTTTTACAAGCATTTCTGCTTTATTTATCTAAGTAGTTTTTATATACCTTTATGTGCATATAGCCGGACAGCGGCAACACCCCTGTTTAGATCATTACACAGTCCATATGAGTATCGAGTACCTGAGTACCTGTCACCAGCCCATCAGAGTACCCTGTTACCAGTCACCAGCCCATCAGAGTACCCGCGTACCTATCTGTAGCTCATCAGAGTACCCAAGTACCTGTCACTAGGCCATCAGAGTACCTGAGTACCTGTCACCAGGCCATCAAAGTACCCAAGTACCTGTCACCAGCCCATCAGAGTAACCGAGTACCTGTCACCAGCCCATCAGAGTACCAGAGTACCTGTGTGCAGCTCATCAAGTTACCCGAGTACCTGTCTCCAGCCCATCAGAGTACCCAAGTACCTATCTGCAGCCCAACAGAGTACCAGAGTACCTATTTGTAGCCCATGCCTCATAGAAAATACGTTGGGGTGTTTGCTTTACAAAATGAGGTGATTTTGTGGGTAATTCCACTGTCCTGGTGCTCCAGGACTAGGGATGAGCCGAACACCCCCCGGTCCGGTTCACACCAGAACCTGCGGACGGACCGAAAGTTCGAGCAAACTTTAGAATCCCATTAAAGTCTATGGGACTCGAATGTTCAAAATCAAAGGTGTTAATTTTAAAGGCTAATATGCAAGTTATTGTCCTAAAAAGGGTTTGGGGACCCGGGTCCTGCCCCAGGGGACATGTATCAATGCAAAAAAAAGTTTTAAAAATGCCCGTTTTTTCGGGAGCAGTGATTTTAATGATGCTTAAAGTGAAAAAAAAGTGAAAACTTCTTTTAAATATCGTACCTGGGGGGCGTCTATAGTATGCCTGTGAAGTGGCACGTGTTTCCCGTGTTTAGAACTGTCCCTGCACAAAATGACATTTCTAAAGGAAAAAAGTCATTTAAAACTGCTTGTGGCTTTAATGTAATGTCTGGTCCTGGCGATATGGATCAAAATCATTGAGAAAAATGGCATGGGTATCCCCCCAGCCCATTACCAGCCCCTTTGGGTCTTGTATGGATATTAAGGGGAACCCCGCACCCAAATTAAAAAAAAGGAAAGGTGTGGGGCCCCCAGGCCCTATATAATCTGAACAGCAGTATACAGGCGGTGCAAACAAGACAGGGACTGTAGGTTTGTTGTTAAGTAGAATGTGCTTGAAATTTTGAACTGGTACATTTTTAAAGTGAAGCTCCAGCCAAAAAATCGATTTATAGGCTTTTTGGAAAACATAGGGAAGGGTTATCACCCCTGTAACATTTGTTTTGCTGTCTGTGCACCTCTTCAGAAAATTTCACCTCACTTTCTGTCCCAATGACAAATGTTTTTTGAAAATTTGGGGGTTTTAGTGAAACAAGGATTGGTGATAAAGCATCAGTGGAGAGGAGACAAGTTTTTCCCATATTAACTCTTACAGGAGAGAGTTTCCCTTCCTAGGGGTAGATTTCATCTCACTTCCTGTTGTCTCCTTCCGTTTGCAAGTAGGAGTCGTTTGTAAATTGGATGTTTGAAAGTAGGGGCCTGCCCTATATACTCTGCAGAAATTTGGGCCTTAGGTGTTGGTGTTGCCACAACACTGTAAGCCCTCACAGTTACTCTTGGTTGGCGCTGGAAAGCCCTGCTGTGAACTATTGTATCAAGAATTGTAATTACATGCCATTGTTGAACAGTGGTAGAAAAATTGGGCCTTTGGTGGTGGTGGTGGTGCTGGTGCCACAACACTGTAAGTCCTCACAGTTACTCTTGGTGGGCGCTGGAACGGGCCCTGCTGTGAAATATTATATCAAGAAATGTAATTACATGCACCTGTTGAACAGGGGCAGAAAAATTGGGCCTTTGGTGGTGGTGGTGGTGGTGTTGCCACAACACTGTAAGCCCTCAGTTACTCTTGGTGGGCGCAGGAATGGGCCCTGCTGTGAAATATTAGATTAAAAATTTTAATTACACGCCCCTGTTAAACAGGGGCTGAAAAATTGGGCCTTAGCCACTGGTGGCAGCGCCCAGAACCAAAAATGAGGAGGAAGAGGATAGTCACTCAGCATCAGCATAGGCAGTCTTGAAGGGATCTGACATTTAAAAAAAAAAAATATTTGGTTATATCAGCATCAGGTGCTTGGTAGCTGGTGGTGATCCAAGACTGAATCATTTTTATGAAGGTCAGTCAATCGACCGAGTCGATGGACAGGCATACCCTGTGATCAGTTACAAAGCCTCCAGCAGCACTGAATATGCGTTCCGAAAGAACGCTGGATGCAGGACAGGCCAGTAGCTCAATTGCATACTGTGCAAGCTCTGGCCAGTGATCCATCCTCAAGACCCAGTAACCCAGAGGATTTTCGGTGGGAAAGGTGTCCAAGTCTGATCGTGCCCCTAGGTATTCCTGCACCATGTAAAACAGGTGCTGGCGATGGTTGCTGGAACCAACCATACCTTGGGGCTGCGGACTAAAAAATTGTCTGAACGCATCGGTCAGACGGCCACCTTCTCCCCTGCACCCTCTTTTACTGACCGAAGCCTCAGCAACATGTTGTCCAGGAACAGGAATTTGTAACCTCCCAGTCTCTGGGAACGCGTTGCACAGACCTTTCTGCAAGGCCTCCCGAAGATGTTTCATCCTCTGCTCCCTCTGCGACAGCAAGATAAGGTCTGCAACCTTACCCTTGTAACGTGGATCAAGGAGGGTTGCCAGCCGGTAATGATCCCTCTCCTTGATACCACGAATACGAGGATCCTTCCGCAGGCTTTGCAGGATCAGGGAGGCCTGTGTGAAAGGCCGGCACGCAGGAACACTGTCTGGATAAAGGGGGCCTTGAGAGGTAAGCAAGTCCTCCGCTTCCTCTGTTCTGCCTCAAGTTCCCTGTCCATTATTCCATACAGTGTGTGCTCCAACAGGTGGACAAGAGGGACAGTGTCACTGATGCATGCACTGTCACTGCTCACCATCCTCGTGGCCTCCTCAAATGGTGACAGGACAACTGTCAGGGTGATAACCGTAGGACGGGTAATTCTGCCAGTATTCCTCATGGTGGCGCCCTTCTGCCTATTTAAGCCTGCTGCTGGTGCATGCTGGTTGCTGGATTATCATCAGCTTCCTGTGTTCCTTGTTCCTGTTGTGATATCTGCTTCCTGTTACTACTCGGCTTGCTGACTGACTGCTCCAGTATTCCGCCTGCATTGACCCCGGCTTGGACCTGACTATTCTTCGGCTCCGCATCTGTACCTTGATCGTCCTCCTGTGTTTGACCCCCGGCTCAGCTACCTTCTCTGTTCCTGATTATCCTGCTGTACCTCACCTTGGACTGATTCCTATGCTGAATGACCATTGGCCTGGCTCTGACTCCACTCCTGGTTGCTCCACGGCTCCATACCTGGAATCCCTCCTTGCACGGTTGCCCTTTAACCTTACCAGCGCACCCCAGCAGCTCCCTGCTATCTGCGGCTCAGCAACAGTGCTCTGGCAATCCGTGCACCTTTGGGCACCGTACTCCCTGTCTCACTCCCAGGGCTACGCTGCACTTAGCCGCAAGGGGCGCCCCCTCTGCAATCCGGCCTCACATCCAGGACTCTGACAGTATAATCCAGCCATGACTGAGGCCGGCGGAGGTGCGTCCCCAATAGAGACTTTATGCCAACAGGCCGCTACCCTTACACGAGTGGTCCAAGTTCTTCAGGAAAGATACATTCAATTAGAAGGAAAACTCCAACATTTTATGCTACCATCTGCCTTTTTGGATCCTGGTTCTTATTCCACCAATCTCCCTGCTACAGCCTCTTCAGTACTGACTTTGTCCCCCAGAACCGCGGGTACCTACCCCTGAACGTTTCTCTGGAGACCGGCAGAAATTCAGATCCTTCAAGAATGCCTGTCTGTTATATCTGGCTCTGCAACCCCGTACCTTTTCCACTGAGACTGTCAAAGTTGGCTTTCTTATCTCCCTGCTGACCAATGAACCCCAGGCATGGGCCCACAGGTTATGGGAACAGAAGGACCCAGCTACTAGTTCAGTGGAAACGTTCTTTACGGCCTTGTCGCAATTGTATGAAGACCCCCAGCGTACAGCCACCGCTGAGGCCGCTCTGCATTCTCTTCAACAGAAACGGCGCCCGGTGGAAGACTATACTGTGGACTTCCGCCGGTGGTCTGCCGATACAGACTGGAATGAGGCTGCGTTGAAATACCAGTTTCGCCTGGGGCTTTCTGAATCCCTTAAGGACGAGTTGGCCAGGGTCAGCATCCCTGCTACCCTCGAGGGGCTCATTCAACTATCCATCCAGTTGGATAGACGCCTTCGGGAGCGCCAGACTGAACGTTCTCAGACTCCCAAAGTGCTGGTACCAGAGATCGGCGCTATGCCCGTTGGTTTGGTGCGATCCGCACTGACTCCTGAGGAAAAACAGCGTCGGCGTCAAGCCAATCTCTGTCTCTATTGTGGCCGAAAGGGACATTTCCTGAGCAACTTCCCCATAAGGCCCAGCAAGGTACCCAAGAACTCTCCAGTGTACTTCCAGATGTCCGGAACTTCCACTTCTCACCTTAATCTTCCCATCACGCTACAGTTGGCCGACAAGGGGGTTCAGCTTCAGGCCATAGTCGACTCCGGGGCATGCAGTTGTTTCTTGGACTTGGACTTAGCAGTAAAGCTCGGTCTGGCCCTACTTCCCAAGAACCGTAGATTGGAAGTTCTCCTGGCTGATGGCACCCTGCCTAGTTCCGGTCCTGTGACACAAGAGACCGTTCCTCTTTTGGTTACTACTCCTGATGGTCATCAGGAATTCATACGTTTCGACATTCTAAGCTCACCTATGTTCCCCGTCATCCTGGGTACCCCATGGCTCCAAGCCCACAACCCCCAGATCAACTGGATCAGGAAAGAAATTTCATTCACTTCACCTTATTGCCTACAGCACTGTCTTGCCCCTGAAATCAGTAATGTAGCCAGTTGCCTGTCAGTTCAACCTGTACCTGTCAACAACCAGAGTATTCCACCGGCCTACCAGGAGTTTGCAGATGTCTTTGACAAGAAAAAGGCTGATGTCCTGCCACCAAAGACTTTGGAGCTTGTTCAACAATCTTTTTGGTGGCCCACTCTGAAGCCTGACTGCAGGGAATATGTCAGTTCCTGCACCATTTGTCAATGTAACAAGGGGTCTAACATCAGATCTTGGGGTCTACTCCGCCCATTGCCTGTGCCGGAGCAACCATGGAAAGAAATATCTATGGATTTCATAGTAGAGTTACCACCCTCAGAGAAATTTACAACTATCTTGGTAGTCGTTGACTGCCTGTCCAAGATGGCGCATTTCTTGCCCATGATGGGTACACCATCTGCTGCTGACACGGCGAAGATCTTCATAAAGGAGATAGTCAGACTTCACGGCCTACCAAGCAACATTGTGTCCGACAGAGGGGTGCAATTCACCTCTAAGTTCTGGAAGGAGCTCTGCAAAATGCTTTCCATTAAAGTGTGCCTATCTTCAGCTTACCATCCTCAAAGCAACGGTCAAACCGAAAGAACTAATCAAACTTTAGAACAGTACTTACGTTGCTTCTGCTCCTTCTCCCAGGACGACTGGTCCTTGCTACTCCCGTGTGCGGAGTTTGCATACAACAACTCAATCCATGCTTCCACCAATCAGTCACCTTTCTGGGCCAACTACGGTTTCCATCCCTCATTCTTGCCTAATGTTATACCAGAGACCTCAGTCCCCACAGTCCAGGACAGGATAAATGCCATTCAGGCTAATTACCTAACTCTCCAGGCAACTATGCAGAAGGCCCAAGAGAATTATAAAAAACATTATGACAAGGGGAGGAGAGATCCCGTCTTTAAAGTTGGAGATAGAGTGTGGCTTTCCTCAACAAATCTTAAGCTTCCTTGCCCCTCCCGGAAGTTAGGACCAAGGTTTATCGGTCCATTCACAATTAAGAAGGAAATTAACCCAGTGGCATTTGAATTGTCTTTACCAAGTTCCTATAAAATCCACCCAGTATTCCATGTTTCTTTATTAAAATCTGTTGTCTCCAGTCCTTTTCCAGGGAGAGAAGAAGCTCCGCCGCCTCCAATCTTGGTGGACAATGAAACAGAATACGAAGTAGAAGCCATTCTGGACTGCCGTCGGAGAGGTAGGACTGTTCAATTTCTTGTTAAATGGAAAGGTTACTCTGTAGAAGATAATTCTTGGGAACCAGCAGATAACATTCATGCCCCTAGACTTTTGCAGAGATTTCAAGCCCGATACCCTGAAAAATGGGCCAGATTGGGTATCCGGAGGCTGCCCCTAGGCCTCGAGGCTCTGATGAAGAAGGGTAACCTTCGAAACGTGTTAGCCAGCAGTAGTCCGTATGCCTCCTTCCTGGGACCTGGAAAACCGCTACCACTGGAATAATTGCCTCTGTGCGATTACTATGCGATTTTTTCTTCGACTTTTGTGAGTAGTTTTTATCTTGTTTTTAATTAAATAAATCTGCCAGGGATAATGCACTAGGCTGGTGCGCTCTCTTTTTTCTTCTTTTCTTTTAACACTAGGACAATCCCATCCTTTGAGAGCAGCAAAGCCGAAATCCATAGTCCTTCTTGAACCCTTGGGACTTTTTAGACAACACACCTGTGCGCAAGAGTATTTTTTACTACTGCACCCTGTCCTGCATACTTCCCAGCTGATAGAAGAGTCACCCAGTGCGCAGTGAAAGATAGGTAACATCCCTGTCCATGCCTGCTGGACCATGGGTCAGCGGTAATATGCACCTTACCGCTGACCGCCCTGTCCAGTGGGGCCAAGACATTGCCTTCTACATGCCGGTAGAGAGCCGGAATCGCCTTCTGTGAGAAAAAGTGGCGTTTGGAAACCTGCCACTGAGGAACCGCACATTCTACAAACTCACAGAAGGGGGCAGAGTCTACCAACTGAAAAGGCAGCAGTTGAAGTGCTAGCAATTTAGCCACACTAGCATTAAACCGCTGGGAGCGAACTTCTTTTGGCGGTGCAGCAGCTGGGGCAGGGAAATTTGCCTGGTACTGACATTGGGGTACTGATAGCAGATTGCCCACAAGTACTTGGCTGTGACACCTAATTCTACACCTTCATTCCTCTCAGTGCAGGTCTCAGAGAGGACTGAAGGTATAGTGGGGTTGGAGATCCCAGCTGATGAGGCACAAGGAGAGGTCCGCTTTGTTCTTTGGTGTGAGTCTTTTAGGTACGCTTGCCAACAAACTGCATGGCAGGTCGACATATGTCTGGTCAAGCATGTGGTACCCAAGTGGGTGATGTTTTGGCCACACGAGATACGCTTGAGACATTTGTTGCAAATAGCAGCGGTGCGATCTGATGCACTCGTCTCAAAAAAGGCCCACACCAAAGAACTTTTGGAATAACGCGCAGAGACATCAGCGCCCTGCACATGCGGAGCTCTGCAGTGTGATGCAGTCAGTGTGCTGCCCTTAAGCTGGCCCCTGGAGGGCATCCTGCCTTGTTGGAGATGTGCCTCCTCCTCTATTCCTATCAGGCACCCACGTGGAGTCAGTGACTTCCTCATCATCCCCTCTCTCCTCATCACTGGAGCAAAGCTGGCAGTATGCTTCAGCTGGGGGAACATGACTGCCAGATTGCTGTCCTTCTTGGGCACCCCCTCTCTCTGGGCTCACGTTACTGTCTTCCTCTATCTGGGTATCATCATCGGAGCCTTCAAAACGCTGGGCATCCTCCTGGAGCATGTACCCAACACTGTGGTCAAACAGTTCGGGGGACTCCTCAGGAGGACATGGTGGGGCTAGGGAAGGAGTGACTGATGCCATTGAGCCGAGGGAAGAGGCCGTGTTGGCAGCTGCTGTGCCAGACAAAGTACCCTGAGCCTGGGTGAGAGAGGATGAGGAGGATGAGGACGGCTTGGTCATCCACTCTACCAAGTCTTCGGCATGTTGTGGCTCAACATGGCCAGCTGCCAAAAAAAAGGACCCATGGCCACGTGCTGATGAGGATGCACCGTGTCCATGACCAGCACTGTTGCCTCTAGACACAGAGCCTGCTTGACCTCTTTTATTGGCTTGTGACTGTCTGCCTCTCCTTGTTGGCCTTCCAGGCATACTAATGGCCTGCAGTGAGATGTAGCTGCACAAAGCTGGGATGTATATATCTACTAATTATACTGCAGCTAGCAGAATCAACTGCCTGCCTGTAGTATTATTAGTATGAGAACACCAGCAATTGTCTTCAGGTAGCTTTAGGTGCACACTGTGCAGAGGACACAGTACACTTACTGTAAATACTGTAGCTGTCTGTCTGTGGTATTAATAGGATCAGAACACCAGCAATTGTCTTCAGGTAGCTTTAGGTGCACACTGTGCAGAGGACACAGTACACTAACTGTAAATACTGTAGCTGCCTGACCGTGGTAGTAATAGGATCAGAACACCAGCATTTGACTTCAGGTAGCTTTAGGTGCACACTGTGCAGAGGACACAGTACACTAATTGTAAATACTGCAGCTGCCTGCCTGTGGTATTAATAGGATCAGAAGAACACCAGCAATTGTCTTCAGGTAGCTTTAGGTGCACACTGTGCAAAGGACACAGTACACTAACTGTAAATACTGCAGCTGCCTGCCTGTGGTATTAATAGGATCAGAAGAACATCAGCAATTGTCTTCAGGTAGCTTTACGTGCACAATGTGCAGAGGACATAGTACACTAACTGTAAATACTGCAGCTGCCTGCCTGTGGTATTAATAGGTTCAGAATTTGAAGGCTCCAATGTTGGTTCCCAGGTTGAGGAAGGGAGTAACATGAGCCTAGAGAGAGGGGGTGTCCAAGAAGGACAAGAAACTGGCTTTCATGTTCCCCCAGCTGCAGCATACTGTCAAGTTTGCTCCAGTGACGAGGAGGGAGGGGATGATGAGGTCATTGACTGTACTTGGGTGCCTGAGAGAAGAGAGGAGGAGGAGGAGGCACAACTTCAACGAGGCAGGATGTCCTCTAAGGGGCAGTTTAAGAGCAGCCACACTATTGCATCACACCACAGAGCTCCGCAGGTGCAGGGCACTGCTGACTCCCCGCTAACTTTTAAAAGTTCCTTGGTGTGGGCCTTTTTCAACACGTGTGCAGCAGATTGCACTGTTGCAGTTTGCAACCTATGTCTGAAGCAGATCAAGTGTGGCCACAACAGCAGCCGCTTGAGCACCACATGCTTGACCAGACATATGACAACCTGCCATGCAATCCATTGGCAACAGCACTTAAAAGACCCACAACTCCAACCCTACTATACCTCCAGTACTCTCAAAAACCTGCACTGAGAGGAATCAAGGTATAGCAATAGATGTCCCAAGTACTTGCAGCCAATGTGCTAGCAGTACACCACCATCTGATTTTAGCAGGCAAATTTCCCTACCCCAGTTGCTGAACTGTAAAAAGAAATTCAGTCCCAGCCATCCACATGCTCAGTGTCTAAATGCTAGCTTGGCCAAATTTCTAGCACTGCAGCTGCTGCCTTTTCAGTTGGTAGACTCTGCCCCCTTTCGTGAATTTGTGGAATGTGCTGTACCTCAGTGGCAGGTTCCTTGTTGGACAGGGAGGTCAGCAGTAAGGTGCATATTACCCCTGATTCATGGTCCAGCAGTCATGGGCAGGGGCGTTACCTTTCCTTCACGGCGCACTGAGTAACTCTGCTGGCAGCTGGGAAGGATGCAGGACAGGGTTCAGTATTGTTGGAGCTTGTTCCACCACCATGCCTCCAAAATGCTAGTGGTGATTCTGCCACAACTTTCTCCTTCACCCCCTCCTCTTCTTCTTCCTCTATGGCCTCTTCTGCAGATTTGTCCTCTGAACCAGCGGTGCTCCATAAGCGTTCAAGGGCCTATGCAAGCACTCAGGCAAAAAGATGCCATGTGCCTTGCCACAATTCTGTCTCTGAGCTCTTCCGGCAGTTCCTTGGACCTCATGATTCTCATTTGCTCTGACATACACTGTGAGCTGTAAGGTCTTATATAGACAGGTGTGTGGCTTTCCTAATCAAGTCCAATCAGTATAATCAAACACAGCTGGACTCAAATGAAGGTGTAGAACCATCTCAAGGATGATCAGAAGAAATCGACATCATTATATGAGTGTCACAGCAAAGGGTCTGAATACTTAGGACCATGTGATACTTCAGTTTTTCTTTTTTAATAAATCTGCAAAAATGTCAACAATTCAGTCAATATGGGGTGCTGTGTGTACATTAATGAGGAAAAAAAAATGAACTTAAATGATTTTAGCAAATGGCTGCAATATAACAAAGAGTGAAAAATGTAAGGGGGTCAGAATACTTTCTGTCCCCACTGTAGAATTTCACAGCAGGGCCCATTCCTGCACCCACCAAGAGTAACTGAGGGTTTACAGTGTTCTGGTACCACCAACACCTAAGGCCCAATTTTCTGCAGAGTATATAGGGCAGGCCTTATAATATATACTGCTGTTCAGAGTATATAGTTCTTGGGGGCCTGGGGGACCCCCACGCCATTTTTATTTTAAATTTGGGTGCAGGGTTCCCCTTATATCCATAGCAGACCCAAAGGGCCTGGTAATGGACTGGGGGGGGAAACCTATGCCTTTTTTTCAATTTTCATCTATATTGCCGGGACCTGACAATACATTACAGCCGCAAGTAGTTTTAAATTACATTTTTCCCTTTAGAAATATAATTTTGCTGTGTTATTGTTCTAAACATAGGAAAACATTGCTACTTTACAGGCATACTAAGGACACCCCCAGGCATGATATTTAAAGGAATATTTCATTTTTATTATTTCACTTTAAGCATTATTAAAATCACTGCTCCTGAAAAAACAGCTGTTTTTAAAACTTTTTTTTGCATTAATACATGTCCTCTGGGGCAGGACCCGGGTCCCCAAACCCTTTTTTATGGCAATAACTTGCATATAAGCCTTTAAAATTAGCACTTTTGATTTTTCACGTTCATGTCCTATAGACTTTAACGGTGTTCGCGTGTTCAAACAAATTTTTTCCCTTTTTGCATGTTCTGCTGCGAACCAAATCGGGGGGATGTTCGGCTCATCCCTAATCTAAAGTATGGCAACAGTAATATCCACACCCTGTTAATAATGTCTTGACCATTTTCTGTGGCTTTTCAGTCATTTCTTGTACACTTGGATGTCTTGACAATAATACATCTTCCTTACGAATGCACACTATTACAACATATATGTTTTGTATTGGGCTTCATATGGTGTTCACATTGAATGCTAAAAGTCTGGTCTTAATAGAGCTTTCTAGGAGGTAAGCATTTCACATTCCTTATAACTAACAAACTAAGTTTGATTTAAAGTTTTCCTTAGGAAAAAAATATTGTAAAATATAGTTAGTACAAACACATGCACCCTAACTTCAACTAAAGTGCAAACAGGTGGAAAGTTGTAAACCCAAAAGAAGACTTTGCACACATTTGCTCCAGGTGCATGTTATGCAGAGAGTCATAGGTGAAAAAGGTTTCTGTCCAATTACTCTGTGTACCTGATTGCAATCAACTCCTCTTTTTTTTGTACCAGGAGTTTGGTACCAGAACTATGGTACACATGCCAAACACCTTTACATTTTGCATTTGTCATAATTGAAATAACAGTTTTCCTGAGAGTAGTACTTTTTAGGTGAAAATACTATTCCTAATCTCGCAGATACCATTGTCTATGGCCTCTTACACACGGTTTGATTGTTGGATGACCGAGCATGTGATTTTTGTCAAAAGCACATGTGCAGGATTTTTTCTAGCATACTAACAATACGTAAATTGTCGTTTGACAAACACAAACAAACTGATGTACTATGAGAGTATAAAGAGGAAGTTTGTTTCTCAAGCACCACCCTTTGGGCCCCTTCTGCTAATTTTGTTTTATTAGAAGTTTGGTGAGCGTTGATTCGCAATTTTCAGATTGTACAAAACAAATGCCTTTTAAAATACGTTTGGCATAACTACTTCAGTATCACCAGCAAAGCAGCTTCATTATTATCCCATTAAAGAAGATGAGAATTTTGACATATCATCAATTGCCGCATCACGAATGTTGATTCTAGATTACGAACAGTAGTTTACAAGACCGAACTCTTCCCAATCGTTCCTTGATTCTGAGCATGCGTGTTTGTACTTTCGACTTTTGTGTGACGGATTTCCTACTGACCACCTGAAAATCAGACGTTGAGTTCACATCAGACCAAAAATTTATAGCCTGCACATTCAGTTTTTGTCTGATGTAAAAGTCAAATCGCCTGTCGAATGCACCGTACTAACGATCCGAAAATCCGCAGACAGCTCATCTTCAGACTTTTCCCTTATGATTTTCGTACCGTGTGTATGAGGCCTAAAGCCTCATACACACTGTATGATTGTTGGATAACCGAGGTTCTGATTTTGGTCAAAGGGGCGTGTGCCAGGATCTTGCCTTGCATACTAAGGGTACGCAAATTGTCGTTTGACAAACACAAACGTAGTGATGTACTATGAGACTTTAAAGAGGAAGTTATTTTCTCAAGAGCCACCCTTTGGGCTCCTTCTGCTAATTTCATGTTAGTAGAAGTTTGAGTGTTGATTTACGCTTTTCAGTTTGTGCTTTTCAGTTCGTTTCTGAGCGGCCGTTCGTCAAGCAGCCATGTTGCTTAATCGGAGGAGAGAACATGTGATTATTGGGCTAGGAGTTATTGATTTGACCCAAGTCCAGTCCAGGAACAGGAGAAGGAGGTGTTCTTGGACCAAAAATTGGTTGCTTAATCGTGACCAATTATGTCATATGCCATTTCTGCTGGAGCTCCAGGAGAATAATCCGTATGATTATAGGAATTATCTCTGGATGACGGACCCCTGCTTTCACCACCTCTTGGCATTGGTGACCCCCTATATTAAGAAGCAGGACACATGTATGAGGCTTTCCATCACTCCAGAGCAAATGCTCGTAGCCACCTTGCGGTACTTGGCGACGGGGAGAAGTCTCCAGGACCACAAGTTTACTACTGGGTCTGGGAGTCATTATTCCAGAGACCTGCTCAGCCATAATTAAAGTCCTGCAAAAGGACTATATTAGGGTAAGCTTTTACCTTTAACCACATGTGACCCGGAGGATTTGGCTGCTCAATGACTGGAGCACTTTTTACAATTTGGCACTGCGCTGCTTTAACTGGTAATTGCGTGGTCATGCAATGCTGTACCCAAATGAAATTTGCGTCCTTTTTTTCCCTACAAATAGAGCTTCTTTTGATGGTATTTGCTATTTTGTTTGCCTATGCAATTTTTATTTTTTGTGATATAAACGGAAAAAGACCGAAAATTTTTAAAAAAATCATATTTTCTACTTTTTGTTCTAAAGTTTTTTTATAAACTCAATTTTAGTGATACATTTAGGCAAAAATGTATTCAGCCACATGTCTTTGGTAAAAAAAATGTCAATAAGCGTATATTTCTATATTATATTTCTTGAGGTGCTAAAATGGCAGGGCAGGTACAAACCCCCCCCCAAATGACCCCATTTTGGAAAGTAGACACCCCAAGTAAATTGCTGAGAGGCATGTTGAGCCCATTGAATATTTAATTTTTTTGTCACAAGTGATTGAAAAATGACAAAAAAAATTAAATTACACAAAGTTGTCACTAAATTATATATTGCTCACACATGGCATGGCTATATGTGGAATTACACCCCAAAATATGTTCTGCTGCTTCTCCTGAGTATGGGGATACCTCATGTATGAGACTTTTTGGGAGCCTAGCCGTGTACAGGACCCCGAAAACCAAGCACCGCCCTCAGGCTTTCTAAGGGCGTAAAATGGTGATTTCACTTAATCACTACCTATCACAGTTTCGGAGGTCATGAAATGACAAGATAGCACAAAACCCCTCCAAATGACCCCATTTTGGAAAGTAGACACCTCAAGCTATTTGCTGAGAGGCATGTTGAGTATTTTGCAGATCTCGTCACAAAGTTTTGAAAATTGAAAAAAATTAAAAAAAATAAAACATTTTCTTTTCTTTCTTCATTTTCAAAAATAAATGAGATCTGCAAAATACTCACCATGCCTCTTAGCAAATACCTTGGGGTGTCTACTTTCCAAAATGGGGTCATTTGGGGGGGTTGTGCTATCTGGACATTTTAGGGCCTCCGTAACTGTGATAGGTAGTGAGGCGTAAAATCACAATTTTACACATTTAGAAAGCCTGAAGGCAGTGCTTGGTTTTTGGGGTCCTGTACACGGCTAGGCTCCCAAAACGTTTCACACATGTGGTATCCCCGTACTCAGGAGAAGCAGCAGAATGTATTTTGGGTGATAATTTTGTGCATTTTTCCACAACTTGTGGCAAAATATAAAATATTCCATGGACTCAACATGCCTCTCATCAAATAGCTTGGGGTGTCTACTTTCCAAAATTGGGTCATTTGGGGGCGGGTTGAACTGTCCTGGCATTTTATGCACAACGTTTAGAAGCTTATGTCACACATTACCTGCTCTTCTAACCACTTGAAGACAAAGCCCTTTCTGACAGTTTCTGTTTACATGAAAAAATATTTTTTTGCAAGAAAATTACTTTGAACCCCCAAACATTATATATATTTTTTAAAGCAAAGGCCCTACAGATTAAAATGGTGGGTGTTGCAATTTTTTTTTCACACAGTATTTGCGCAGTGATTTTTAAAACGCAATTTTTTGGGAAAAAACACACTTTTTAATTTGAATGCACTAAAACACACTATATTGCCCAAATGTTTGATGAAATAAAAAAGATGATATTATGCCGAGTACATGGATACCAAACAGGACATGTTTTAAAATTGCTCACAAACATGCAGCGGCAACAAACTACATACATTTTTAAAAGCCTTAAAAAGCCTTTACAGGTTACCATTTTAGATTTACAGAGGAGGTCTACTGCTAAAATTGCTGCCCTCAATCTGACCTTCACAGTGATACCTCACATGCATGGTGCAATTACTGTTTACATATGACATCAGACCGACGTTTGCATTCGCCTTTGCGCGTGAGCACGGGGGGACAGGGGTGCTTTTTTTTATTATTTATTTTGCTTTTTTATTATATTTTTAAACTGTTCCTTTCTTTTTTTTCATTTTTATCTCAGGGAATGTAAATATCCCCTATGATAGCCATAGGTAGTGCCAGGTACTCTTTTTTTAAAAAAAAATGGGGTCTATTAGACCCTAGATCTCTCCTCTGCCCTCAAAACATCTGACTACACCAAGATCGGTGTGATAAAATGCTTTGCCAATTTCCTGATGGCGCTGTTTATATCCAGCAAAACCTAAGTCATGAAATGCTCTTAGCTTCCGGTTTCTTAGGCCATAGAGATAATTGGAGCCATTTTGGTCTCTGATCAGTTCTATTGTCAGCTGGTGGAACTACCGGCTGCATTCTTGGGTTCCCTGTTCGGACAGGAGAGCCAGAGAAAGCCATGGAAGACGGTGGGGGGGGACGTTCCCTCCCACTGCTTGTAAAAGCAGTCTAGAGGCTAATTAGCCACTAGGTTCACTTTTACATGAAAGCCGATTGCTGGCTAAAAAGAATGATACCAAGATGATACCTAAACCTGCAGGCATCATTGTGGTATAACCACTTAAAGTCCAGCAACATACCAGTACGTTGCTGGTCCTTGTTGGGCATACATTGTGATGTTTTTTTTTTCATGCAGCCTGTGGGCTGAACAAAAAAAAGAGATTGATCGATGGGTATGCCCACCATTAGAATACTGCCCTTCATCCACCCACTTCTACATGCACCAATGTTTTTTAACTGTGGTGGTGAAATCACCTCCTACAGTGCTGGAGTCACTGATTTACGTATGGGAGCAAACGCTGTTGCTGTCAAGATAAATAAATCAGTGCTGCAGCTGAATGGCGTACCTGCTAAGCAAATGATGGTTAACAATAAAACAAACTAACATTAAAGTATAACAGTATAACTTACCATACCTGCAAAGCAAATACAATAAAACATAGTAAAAATAATACATTTTTTAACGCAATCTGTGCCTAAAAATTATATGCCGAAGCGTGGGGGCAATGCGCCCCTATTGTTAGAAGCAAATCGCTCCTCCACCCCTGCCCCCATGCTTCGGCATATATGCTCTTTTTTTTAACTGTGATGGTAAAATCACCTCCGACAGCGCTGGAGTCACAGCTTTATTGTGGGAGCAAACACTGTTGCTGTCAAGATAAATAAATCAGTGCCACAGCTGAATGGCATACCTGAAAAAAATGGTTAACAATAAACAATAAAAACACAGTAAAGTATAAAAGAATTACATACCTGAAAAGCAAACATGATAAAACATAGTAACAATAAAACATTGTATTGTAGAATACAGTAAAAAAGACCAGAACAATAGAGAGAGAGAGAAAAATAAAACAACTATTTTTTGTTTTTTTATTTTATATATTTTTTGGGGGGTTTTTTTACAACTTTTTTACAACAACTTTTTTTGTAACTGTAACGGTTCGGTTCCAGGTTCGGGTCTCCCAAAATGGAGTCTCTTTGGAGACCCTGTGAATGTGTGTCCTAGTCTGTGCATTGCTGTACCCTAGGCTAATACTCCACTTGTGTGTGGGTAGCGTTCTAAACATTCACCAATGCAAAGACCAGGATGATCAGGACAGGAGGGATGATAATAATAATAATAATATTGGGTGTCACGCCTATATCTGTGCTTTCTACAGACACAACATTTTCTTTGGGGGGTTCATTGGGTAGGGGTACCAGTGGGACATACGGAAAATGGCTCTCATGCAGCCGGCTTACTGCATTTGCTTTGGGAAGTTGGGCCACAGCACTGTCTGGAAACAGAAGGGCTGTGATGATCTCTTTCTGGAATTTAAGGAAGGATCCAGTTCATCCTGAAGGTTTGTATAGCAAATAAGCATTCAGCAGAGCCAAGTGAAATAAGTATACAGACACTTTTTTGTACCAGCGTCTGGCCTTACAGGCAATTAGGTACGGCGCCAACAACTGATCGTTGTGGTCCACCTCTCCCATATTAAGATTATATTTCTCCACAACACCAGTCACCGTAGAAGTTTGGACCGTCGTGTCTGCGTGAAGGGAGGACAGAATGAAAACATTCCGATTATCCCTCAACTTCACAGCGAGCAAATTATTACACTTCAAGCAGGCTCTCTCCCCCGGCCTAAGATGGGAATTTAAAAGCCACTGGGGTAAGCCCCGGCGATTAGATCGCAAGGTGCCACGTGCGCCGATTCCGTGATCAAACAAGTGACTAAAAAGTGTCACGCTCATGTAATAATTGTCCACATACAAGTGGTACCCCTTTTTGAATAAGGGTGACACCAAGTCCCACACAATCTTACCAGTGCTCCTTATGTAATCTGGGCAGTTCTCCGGCTCTACGTGACTATCTCTACCTTCATAAACCATAAAACTATGTATAGTCTGAGGCCCAGTCACAGAGCTTATACATCTTGATCCCATATCTGGCATGCTTGCTGGGAAGATACTGTTTGAAAGACAAGTGGCCAGAAAACTTAATCAGGGACTCATCAATGCAGACAACTAGACAACTTGATGGGGAGTAAACAAGGCTGCAAACTGTTGGTTGAAGTAGTTTACGAGGGGGCAAATTTTGTAGAGCCAATCGTATCCAGGGTCTCTACGAGGACGACAGAGTTCATTGTCATTGAAGTGCATGAACTGCAAGACCTGCTTGTATCGTGCCCTGGCCATGGAGGCAGAGAACACGGGCATATGGTGAATTGGGTCAGTGGATCACTATGACCACTAGGGATGAGCCGAACACCCCCCTGTTCGGTTCGCACCAGAACATGCGAACAGGAAAAAAGTTTGCTCGAACACGTGAACACCGTTAAAGTCTATGGGACCCGAACATGAATAATCAAAAGTGCTAATTTTAAAGGCTAATATGCAAGTTATTGTCATAAAAAATGTTTGGGGACCCGGGTCCTGCCCCAGGGGACATGGATCAATGCAAAAAAAAGTTTTAAAAACGGCCGTTTTTTCAGGAGCAGTGATTTTAATAATGCTTAAAGCCAAACAATAAAAGTGTAATATCCCTTTAAATTTCGTACCTGGGGGGTGTCTATGGTATGCCTGTAAAAGGGCGCATGTTTCCTGTGTTTAGAACAATCTGACAGCAAAATGACATTTCAAAGGAAAAAACATTTAAAACTACCCGCGGCTATTGCATTGCCGACAATACACATAGAAGTTCATTGATAAAAACGGCATGGGAATTCCCCACAGGGAAACCCCGAACCAAGATTTAAAAAAAAAAATGATGTGGGAGTCCCCCTAAATTCCATACAAGGCCCTTTAGGTCTGGTATGGATATTAAGGGGAACCCCGGCCAAAATTTAAAAAAAAAAATGATGTGGGGTTCCCCCTAAATTTCATACCAGACCCTTCAGGTCTGGTATGGATTTTAAGGGGAACCCCGAGCCAAAAAAAAAAAAAAACGGCGTGGGTCCCCCCAAAAATCAATACCAGACCCTTATCCGAGCACGCAACCTGGCAGGCCGCAGGAAAAGAGGGGGGGACGAGAGTGCGGTCCCCCCCTCCTGAACCGTACCAGGCCACATGCCCTCAACATTGGGAGGGTGCTTTGGGGTAGCCCCCCAAAACACCTTGTCCCCATGTTGATGAGGACAAGGGCCTCATCCCCACAACCCTGGCCGGTGGTTGTGGGGGTCTGCGGGCAGGGGGCTTATCGGAATCTGGAAGCCCCCTTTAACAAGGGGACCCCCAGATCCCGGCCCCCCCCTGTGTGAAATGGTAAGGGGGTACTTACCCGTACCATTTCACTAAAAAACTGTCAAAAATGTTAAAAATGACAAGAGACAGTTTTTGACAATTCCTTTATTTAAATGCTTCTTCTTTCTTCCTTCATCTTCTTCTGGTTCCTCTGGCTCTTCTGGTTCTTCCTCCGGCGTTCTCGTCCAGCATCTCCTCCGCGGCATCTTCTATCTTCTTCTCCTCGGGCCGCTCCGCACCCATGGCATGAGGGGAGGCTCCCGCTCTTCTCTTCATCTTCTTTTTCATCCTCTTCTCTTCTTTCTTCTTCTCTTCTTCATTTTCTTCTCCGGGCCGCTCCGCGTCCATGCTGGCATGGAGGGAGGCTCCCGCTGCGTGACGACGTCTCTTCGTCTGACGGCTCTTAAATAACGGGGGGCGGGGCCACCCGGTGACCCCGCCCCCTCTGACGCACGGGACATGACGGGACTTCCCTGTGGCATTCCCCGTGATGTCACAGGGAAGTCCCGTCAAGTCACCGTGCGTCAGAGGGGGGCGGGGTCACCGGGTGGCCCCGCCCCCGTTATTTAAGAGCCGTCAGACGAAGAGACGCCGTCACACAGCGGGAGCCTCCCTCCATGCCAGCATGGATGCTGAGCGGCCCGGAGAAGAAAATGAAGAAGAGAAGAAGAAAGAAGAGAAGAGGATGAAGAAGAAGATGAAGAGAAGAGCGGGAGCCTCCCCTCATGCCATGGGTGCGGAGCGGCCCGAGGAGAAGAAGATAGAAGACGCCGCGGAGGAGATGCTGGACGAGAACGCCGGAGGAAGAACCAGAAGAGCCAGAAGAACCAGAAGTAGATGAAGGAAGAAAGAAGAAGCATTTAAATAAAGGAATTGTCAAAAACTGTCTCTTGTAATTTTTAACATTTTTGACAGTTTTTTAGTGAAATGGTAGGGGTAAGTACCCCCTTACCATTTCACACGGGGGGGGGCGGGATCTGGGGGTCCCCTTGTTAAAGGGGGCTTCCAGATTCCGATAAGCCCCCCGCCCGAAGACCCCCACAACCACCGGCCAGGGTTGTGGGGATGAGGCCCTTGTCCTCATCAACATGGGGACAAGGTGTTTTGGGGGGCTACCCCAAAGCACCCTCCCAATGTTGAGGGCATGTGGCCTGGTACGGTTCAGGAAGGGGGGGGCGCACTCTCGTCCCCCCTCTTTTCCTGCAGCCTGCCAGGTTGCGTGCTCATATAAGGGTCTGGTATGGATTTTTGGGGGGACCCCACGCCATTTTTTTTTTTGGCGCGGGGTTCCCCTTAAAATCCATACCAGACCTGAAGGGTCTGGTATGGAATTTAGGGGGAACCCCACGTCATTTTTTTTTAAATTTTGGCCGGGGTTCCCCTTAATATCCATACCAGACCTGAAGGGCCTTTGGAATTTAGGGGGTCTCCCACGTCATTTTTTTGTTTTAATTTTGGTTCGGGGTTGCCCTGTGGGGAATTCCCATGCCGTTTTTATCAATGAACTTCTATGTGTATTGTCGGCAATGCAATAGCCGCGGGTAGTTTTAAATGGCTTTTTTTCCTTCGAAATGTCATTTTGCTGTCAGACTGTTCTAAACACAGGAAACATGCGCCCCTTTACAGGCATACTATAGACACCCCCCAGGTACGAAATTTAAAGGGATATTACACTTTTATTGTTTGACTTTAAGCATTATTAAAATCACTGCTCCTGAAAAAACGGCCGTTTTTAAAACTTTTTTTTGCATTGATCCATGTCCCCTGGGGCAGGACCCAGGTCCCCAAACACTTTTTATGACAATAACTTGCATATAAGCCTTTAAAATTAGCACTTTTGATTTCTCCCATAGACTTAAAGGGTGTTCCGCGGCATTCGAATTTGCCGCGAACACCCCAAATTGTTCGCTGTTCGGCGAACTTGCGAACAGCCAATGTTCGAGTCGAACATGGGTTCGACTCGAACTCGAAGCTCATCCCTAATGACCACAACTCATTCTTTTTAGTTATGCCCATGAGGAGGGATAGGCCCAGAAAGGTCTTAAACTCGGAGACTGTAATTGTTTCCAATCTCTAGCAAGGGTCAAATGGGATTAGATGAATTGACCAGCATACAAATTGCTTTGGTCCACAATAGATCTATAGATATCTTCCGTGAAAAACAGTGAATAAAAATCAAGTGACGTAAAATAAACTGTTTCCACCTGAATTCAGGGTTGGCCAGTGAATGGGGGAAGTACGGGTGCAGCAGAAGTGGTGGGCTCCCAATTCAGATTGGCGAATGCAGCAGGAAGGGCACTATGGGCTTGATGGGCCTGTCTTTGTCTTCTTCTTGGTGGCTGCAGGACACTAGTTGTGCTAGCCACTGCACCAGCTTGAACTGCACTTATGGAACTTGCCACGTCACCACGTGTTACTGCAGTGCTGGTTTGACTATGACCAGGGTGTACTAGGCCACTGGTGCTTGCCAGTTCACCAGAAGGATGAGCAGCACTGGTACTGGCTCTCTGCTCAATACGAGAGCCCTGCGGTTCTTGCACCTCAACGACAGCAGAAGAACAGGGTCAGATACGCCTGACCTTGGCAGGGAACACAACTCCATCGTCAGAGCTATCTGTCAGGCTGCTGTCTACAGGATAGTATTCTGAGCCTGAATCTGACAGATGAGTGACTTTCTCTTCACTATCTGTCATGCTTAGAAACATGTAGGCCTCTTCACTACTGTACCTTCGATTTGACATTTTGGTCTCTAAATTTAATGATACAGTAGTGAGACTCACAGAAAAAAGAGCTCCTGACTGTCAGTGACTGATTCAAATGCTACCAAAAAAACTGTTATGCCCCATACACACGGTCAGATTTTCAGACAAAAAATGTTCGATGGGAGCTTGTTGTCGAAAATTCCGACCGTGTGCAGGCTCCATCGGACATTTTTTCATCGGAATTTCCATCACACAAAATTTGAGATCTGGATCTCAAATTTTCCGACAACAAAATCATTTGTCGTAAATTCCAATCATGTGTACACAATTTCGATGCACAAAAGTTCTACGCAAGCTTGGAATCAAGCAGAAGAGCCGCACTGGCTATTGAACTTCCTTTTTCTCGGCTCGTCGTACGTGTTGTATGTCACCGCGTTCTTGACGTTCGGAATTTCCGACAAGATTTGTGTAACCATGTGTATGCAAGACAAGTTTGAGCCAACATCCGTTGGAAAAATCTATGGATTTTGTTCTCAGAATGTCTGATCGTGTGTACGGGGCATTAGCGTTCGCAGGGATCAGGCCCGACTCTGCGAATGCTGCAGTTATGTGTGTTGTGTTTTTGTAAGTGACAGTGATCGATTGATACTGCACTTGGGTGGGCTGGGCTGGGCCTAGGGGCTAAATGCAGGTGCTAGCAGGTATCTAGGCTGATCCTGCTAACACTGTGTTTTTGGGAACCCTAAACTGCTGGGGACGCTAGTATAGATCTGATCATGTTAAGACACTATACTACTGTCACGGAACGTCCCACACTCCGCTTGAGTGCTTCCGTCAGTATAACACTTCCTCCCAGTCTGACTCTAGATGTCAGATACTCCAACCGCTCACAAAGCACAAAACAAGGTGAGACTTGCTTAGCTGCTAACATGGACTGTTTTTATGAGAACCAGAATACAAGACTTTTTATACAGTAGAAGAGGAGGTCCCCCCTCCTGCTCATATTACTCTAACAATACACCTGTAACAAATTAACATAAGCTAATTAACTAATCCCTTTAAGCAGCCGATGCGACTCTGTGCCCGTCAGGATTTCACTACAGGTCAGACTTGTTGTCACCGAGCTTCACACAGTACATTATACATTATCATAAGTACAGCCACAGGACATTTTCTCACAATAGCAGGAGCTCCAGCAGGAGTCGGCCCATCTCCTACATTGTACAGAGGACAATGTGATCAGCTCTCTCAGTTAACTAACATGTTGAGTTCAGAATCAAACAAAGCAAGAAAAGTCTCTACATACATCCTGGGAGATATTGTGGACAAATATTACTGTCCCATTTTAAGTAGTCCAAGATATATTTTCTCACTCATCCTGTGCCAGGATGGCACAGGGTGACTTAGACATAAGAGGTGTATAGGGAGCTGAAACAAGGGCATCCCATACTTTCCAAGGAATTCTGGGTTCCACGGGCCCTCTCGTCACAACTACCAAGGGAGGTGTATGGTATGTGCGTGGGTGTTAGCGCTAACTGATATCACCCGCCGGGCGATCAGGGGGTTAAACCTTTATTGGGTAATATATTATATATAATTATTGGGTAATATATTGGGTAATATACGGCGGTGATGCTATAAAAAACAAACTAACTAACCAGCGTCACCCGTAACACTAATACGGTGATCACTGGTGACAGGGGGTGAAAGGGTTAACTAGGGGGCAATCGGGGTTAAAACCTTTATTGTGTAATATATGGGGGTACCTGAGGCTATAAAAACATGACGTTGAAACTAACTGTCTAACTAGCGTCACCAGTGACACAAATACGGAAATCGATTAGTGACACTGGTGACAAGGGGTGAAAGAGTTAACCAGGGGATTAAAACCTTTATTAGGGGGGGTTTAGGGGGGTAACTTAGACCAAACGGGGGCTACTACTAACTGCCCTAACACTTATTTCAGTCACAAATGACACCAATGCAGTGATCAGTGAAAAATCTGAAAACTGCAATTGGTGACACAGTGACAGGGAGTGAAAGAGTTAACTGGGGGGGGGGGGCAAGTGTACCTATGTGTACTGGTGTTAGTGTAGTGTTGTGCAACTCATGGTTAGATGTCCTCTCTCCTCTCACTGGAATCGAAAAGACCCCACGAGGAGAGATGACATTACTTCCTTCTGTCTGTGTTTACACTTACACAGACAGGGGAAGGTTTTGAATTCATTAGGAGCGATCACCAGGTCCAGACCATAAATCATTGGTCTGGCCCTGGGGAATGATTGGTCCTCTAACGAATCCGACCGCCGCGGGAACGGGGAGGGAGGGGTGTACAGGTATGCCCATTTGCCCACCTATGCCATTCTGCTGACGTACATCGGCGTGCACTGGTCGGCAAGGGGTTAAGATCACATTCTATGTATTTATGTTTGCTAATGTATTTTATTAATTTGTTGATTACATAATTATCAATATTGTAATATGCTGTGCATGTCCTCTTTGTCCTCATGCATGCTGTAAGCTTTTCCTGCTCCTTTTTTGGCCTACATGCATATTTCCCTTCAATATCCTCCCCAGCATGCTATCCTGGGCCCATACACACCTAGCCTGGTAACTTAACAATGTTTTTTGTCAGCTACATTTTGGGGCTTACCCTAAACAACCCCTAAAATGTGTACAAATCCAGGTGTCTGGCTTGTCCCCTGGCTGCTGCCATCCCCAGGTCCCCCCAGGTCCCCTCTTTTGAATTCTGGGGGGTGTCCTCTGCCTCTACCCCAGGTGAGACTACATAGCCCAGGCCACCATTATTACCCCATTAAGAAGCTGTGATTAGCTTTGGGCTGATCTGTAAGTATCTTTTAAACTGATTTCTTCATCCTGCCCTCCTTATCTAGAGGGTTCATATACACTAACAGATATCTCATCATTCCAAAACCTTTTTAGTTTAAACATGCATCTGACTCCTGACGATTGGTTACAAGCCAAGAAACGCGTCGGGTTAACAACTTATGGATGCCAAAAAATATATATTTGTATTCAAAAACGTTTTTATATTTGTATATGTATTTATCTCTGTATCAATTGTATTAATCATGTTTACTGTCTGATTCATGTCATGGTTATGCAATAGAGTTTGTCGATCAGCATACCTGTCTGCATGTGTTCATCTCTAGAGACCAGCTGACCCTCACCTGACTGCTTTTGTAACCTCTCCTCTAAGCATGGCCCCACCCCAGGCCCTATCAGGGAACCCTATATTAACCTGTGCACTGCAAGCCAGCAGTGCTGATCAACCATTGTGTGTTAGCCTCTGTGTGCACTTGCTGTGTTTCCTACATCTGATTCCTGTTACTGACTTTGGCCTGTTCTTAACTATTCCTGTCTGCTCGTGACCCTGACCTTTGGCGTGTTCCCGACCATCCCTGTTTGCCTGTGACCCTGAACCTTGGCGTGTACTCTGTTGTCTTTGTCTGCTTGTGGCCCCGACCTTGGCTTGTCCCTTACTTTCCTTGTTGTTCCAGCCTGCTGCCTCCTTCCTCTTCTCCTGTAGTCTACCGTGAGCGTGAGCTGTGAGACCCTGGATGCCGCGACCTGGAGCCAGACTGCAGCGCAGTCCATCCTTACCATTAAAGGCTCTGGTGAACACCTGCTGGCTCTTATGGGGCGTACACACGGTCGGACTTTTCGTCTACAAAAGTCCAACGGACGCCGACGGACTAAAGCTGGCTGGTAATCCGATCGTGTGTGGGCTTCTCCGGACTTTCAGCGGACTTTTTCAGCCTCAAATCCGACGGACTTTAGATTTGAAACATGCTTCAAATCTTTACGTCGTAACTACGACGGACCCCGAAATCCGCTCGTCTGTGTGCTAGTCCGACGGACAAAAACCCACGCTAGGGCAGCTATTGGCTACTGGCTATGAACTTCCTTATTTTAGTCTGGTGTACGTCATCACGTACGAATCCGTCGGACTTTTGTGTTGCCGTGTGTAGGCAAGTCCGTTCGTTAGAAAGTCTGCCGCAAGTCCGCCGCAAGTCCGCCGAAAGTCCACCGGAAGTCTGTCGGACAGGCTGTCGGACTTTTGTAGACGAAAAGTCCGACCGTGTGTATGCCCCATTAGACTCCGCGCCCTGGGGAATCTATGCTCTAGCTCCCAGTGGGATCTGTGTCAGTGATCCAGTAGACCTGCTTCCTGGACCTCTCAGGGTTCAGTACGCAGCAGTCAGTCATAGGGTCCACTACCTTGCGGTGCACTCCTGATCCCAATGTGCATCTGTCACCCAGCCTCTAGGTGACCTGACAGTTTGATCAGCCATGGACCCGGCTGATGTGCCGCTACCCGCAGATGATCCATTGCAGGGCTTAGTTCGCAGACTTGAGACCCAGGAATCGCATCAGACCCAAGTGATGCGATTCCTTCAGGATTTGGCATCCCGTTTTGAACAGGTTCAGGCCTCATTAGGACCCCCGGTTCAACAACCTCAACCGCTATCTGCTGCTGCACCTATCGCATCAGTCGCAGCCACACATTCATTACAACTGCCAGCTCCGGCCCGTTTCTCTGGGGACTCCAAGGCTTGCAGGGGGTTCCTTAGCCAGTGCACGATTCATTTTGAACTTCAGCCCCAAAACTTCCTGTCCGATCGGGCGAAAGTAGCCTATATTATATCCCTTCTGTCCGGCGAGGCGCTAGCTTGGGCTGCCCCTCTGTGTGAACTGAATGATCCAGTGGTTTCTACCCTGTCTGATTTCTTGAAACTTTTTCGGAATATCTTCGAGGAACCGGGTCGTGTCTCCTCAGCGGCTAGCGCTCTTTTACGTCTCCATCAAGAGTCCGCTTCTGTGGGACAATATGCTCTTCAGTTCCGTATCCTCACAGCTGAATTGAGCTGCAATAATGAGGCCCTAGTTGCAACCTTTTTACATGGCCTCTCTGATAGAGTGAAGGATGGATTAGCAGGAAGATCCCTTCCTGCTGATCTGGACGGTGTCATCACCTTGTGTAACCAGATTGATATTCGCTTTCAGGAGAGGGCCATGGAAAAAAGACGCCAGCACTCCCCGTTCCTTAGGCAGCTTGAGCTCCCAGTCCCTTCTCTTGGATCCAAGGAGCACCCCCTGCCTGCTGAGGAACCTAAGGAGCTGGGCTGGACCAAGTTGTCTCCTGAAGAACGTGCTAGGCGCAGAACTCTGGGCCTGTGCCTCTACTGTGGGGCCAAAGGTCATTTTCGTGACACTTGTTCTCTTCGTCCGGAAAAACGATCGGGGCTAATACATCTGGAAGGTCCATCCTTACCATTAAAGGCTCTGGTCAACACCTGCTGGCTCTTAGACTCCGCGCCCTGGGGAATCTATGCTCTAGCTCCCAGTGGGATCTGTGTCAGTGATCCAGTAGACCTGCTTCCTGGACCTCCCAGGGTTCAGTCCGCAGCAGTCAGTCATAGTGTCCACTACCTTGCGGTGCCCTCCTGGTCCCAACGGTGTGCATCTGTCACCCAGCCTCTAGGTGACCTGACAATTTATTTGTATTGATTGTACCATCATGTCCAGTGATTAACTATATTTATGTTTTTTGGTCTACATCCCGGGGTTGCGATGCGCTCAGTTCTTTTCCCTACGCCCATCCCTGCTACGAGATGGGGCAAGGACGTGACCTCAGCGCATCAACGTCATGATCACATGTTCCGCGGACGGCGCCAACTGATGCCGTACTGCGGAAATGTGTGTCATTTCCATCTCACGCTGCAGCAGAGGCAGACGTGCACCCACTGGGAATGGTGTCCCCTGAGGGCAGGCCCGCCCGCTTCCTATATGCTGCCATGTTTCATGACGTTGGCGTGAACACGCCCAGGACCTGGGGTATTAATGGTGGTTAGCCGGTGGCCCATTCCAAATGGGTCCATCATGAGGAAATGACCACTCCTGTGCTACCCGTACTACACCCAGGTAACCATACCCTCACTCATCCCCAACCCACACACTTTTTGCTTCTTGTTTTCTGCTCACCCATACACCCTCCATAGGTCAAATTTTTTTGTTAACGATTGCAACCTTTTTCCCATTTACCTTTTCTCACCATATCACCATATATATATATATTTCATATATTTTTTTTACAACACACGCACCCATAGGCCAGTATATTGATACTTGATCTTAGTAGCAGGCATTACACCACCACACATTCACCCAATTCGATATAGTCCATACTAAATTGATGCATCACCTATCATTGATTTTCATATCTATTACCTAAATTGCACCAATCCAACACACCTTTCCCTCCCCCCTTGTTTTCCCCCCTCCCCTCTTTCTCACCCCCCTCACTCCTTCCCCTCCTTTCCCCCTCCCCCACCTTTCCAATCCCTTACCTTTTCCCCCCTTTTTTCCCCCACATCCTCTTCCCACACTTTCATCCAACATTTCTTTTCTTTTAATTCAATTCTACCTCCTTTTCCTTCTAGAACTGGGTGTATGCTCAAGTGTGTACATTCAATCTATTGGGTTATGTGTTTGAGTGGTCTGGCTTGTCCCCTGGCTGCCATCATCCCCAGGTCCCCTCTTTTGAATTCTGGGGGGTGTCCTCTGCCTCTACCCCAGGTGAGACTACATAGCCCAGGCCACCGTTATGACCCCATTAAGAAGCTGTGATTAGCTTTGAGCTGATCTGTTAGTATCTTGTAAACTAATTTCTTCATCCTGCCCCCCTTATGTAGAGGGTTCATATATACTAACAGATATCTCATCATTCCAAAACTTTTTTAGTTTAAACATGCATCTGACTCCTGACGATTGGTTAAAAGCCAAGAAACGCGTTGAGTTAACAACTTATGGATGCCAAAAAAATCCAGTGATTAACTATATTAAATATGTTTATATGAATATTATTATGTAAATCCTTTGTAATTACGGTATTCAGTCTATATTATTATTGCTATATTTTTTTTATACCTTGGACCATTGATTTGGTACCGTGACATTACATTAAATGAAATCCAATTTACAATCCAAAAAATCACTCTCGGTAAACAATTAGACCTATATGCTTTGAAATGCCTCATTCAAAGTCCCGTCCAAATTATTCTTTCTTTGATTCAGTGTACAAAAGTTATTGGTTGTCCTCAAATTCAGCCAGACTGCAAGAGGCCATTTTTTTGGCCCAAATTCATTGGGAACTCTCCCTCCCATCCAAAAATACTAAGTCAACAGATCCAAATACTCTGCTGACTTGGAAAAACCCATACACACTATCCCTCTTTTGTGTTCAAATTTCTGTATAAATTCCCCAAATCATGCAGCATAAGGGCCTGCCTGATTATCTACAAATTGAAACTTCTTTTAAGTTCTTGTCTCCTATTATATTGATTGGTTAAATCATAATGTCCAAATGTGCTGCAATTTGGACAGTGTGTATCCAGCTTTTTAGATTATGACACTTCTTACCTGTCCACTGGGCTGCCAATAGTGTAAGTAAGGAGGGGCTGGCCAAAGTATCACTGATAATTTATGCAAACAGCTCTTATGGAAGTGGAGGGTTACCTGTCCAAAACATCTACCCATTATCTCCCCCCCTAAAATTTGTCTAATGGACCACCAGAGGGGGGGGGGATCGGATAAGTTGACCTTCCACTTTTGTCTTTAAATACTCATTTAAGTGTATCCTTATGTTGGCTAAGCATGTTTGTGTCAAATCTGATTGCAATGTTATGTGCAGAAGTAGTAATCTATTTTTTCTTTTTTAATCCACAGTTTCCTTCCAACCCAGAGCAATAGCAGGATGTTGCAGCCCAGTTCCATCAGCAGTGGGATTTTCCCAACTGTGGTGGTACTATTGATGGCAAGCATGTCCGGATTGTACCACCAGCCAACTCTGGCTCCTATTATTTTAACTATAAGGGCTTTTGCAGCATAGTCATGCTAGCTGTCGTGCCTGCCAACTATGAGTTCTTGTATTTGGATGTTGGGAAGAACGGCCGCAACTCTGACAGAGGAGTGATTATGCAGACAGAGTTCTACAAGCAGCTCCAGAATGGCACCTTAAACTTGCCATCTGCTGAGGAGAATGGTAAGGGCCTCAATTTTGTTTTCGTGGCAGATGAGGCCTTTGCTCTGGGGTAACATCTGATGAAGCCGTTTCCTATGAGGAACCTCACCCCAGAGAATCTTCAATTACAGGCTCTCTCGTGCCAGAATGGTGGTAGAAAATGTCTTTGGCATCCTATCGAGCCGTTTCAGGCTGTTTTTGACTCCAATCAACCTGGCACTCTACAAGATAAACTATGTGGTCCTGTGCTGCTCTATCCTACATAATGTTTTAAGGAGGAATGCAACCAGCTACATAGCCTCACTACCAAGTGACATGGACCCTGCAGTGGTAGGCCCAGCTGAAGAGGCAGCAGCTCATCGTTTGTGGGCGTGCTGACAGCTATTCAAAATGCCCGTGCTGGATTGCCCTAACAAATTGCAGAGATTTATGGCAGAAATACCTTGAATATTTTGTGGGTAGAGGGGCGGTGGCTTGGTATCAAATTGTAGCTGATCATTTCTAATATTTTTTTCAAGATCATAAACTCCTGTTTCATTTGAACTACTGTTGCCTGTGTTTCTTATATGTCTAATATGTTCCCAAATGGGCTTTATTTTGGACACTTGCTCCAATAGTGCAAATGCACCTTAATTGCTACATGAGGTGACAATATCTTCTTCAGCTAACTATTATGTGTGCTGTGGGTCTGCTACACACACACAATGTTTTTGTTCTTAATGCATCTAATGCATTAACCGCTTCCCGACCGGCGCACGCCGATGTACGTCGGCAGAGCGGCACGGCTGGGCAAATGGGCGTACCTGTACGTCCATTTGAATTTCCCGCCATGCCATTGCGTGCGCGCCGGCCGGGAGCTCCGTGAGTCGGGTCGCGGGTCCCGCGGACTCGATCGCCGCGGGGATACCCGCGATCGCCTCACGGAGTGGATGAACGGGGAGATGCCGTTGTAAACAGCATCTCCCCGTTCTGCCTAGTGACAAGTGTCACTCGATCTCTGCTCCCTGTCATCGGAGCAGAGATCAGTGACGTCACCCACACAGCCCATCCCCCTACAGTTAATAATCACTCCCTAGGACACACTTAACCCCTCCCCGCCCCTAGTGGTTAACCCCTTCGCTGCCAGTGTCATTTACACAGTAATCCGTGCATTTTTAATCGCACTGATCGCTGTATAAATGACAATGGTCCCAAAAATGTGTCAAAAATGTCCGACATGTCCGCCATAACGTCGCAGTCACAATAAAAATCGCTGATCGCCACCATTACTAGTAAAAAAAAAATTATTAATAAAAATGCCATAAAACTATCCCCTATTTAGTAAACACTATAACGTTTGCGCAAACCAATTAATAAACGCTTATTGCGATTTTTTTTACCAAAAATATGTAGAAGAATACGATCGGCCTAAACTGAAGAAAAAAAATGTTTTTTTTATATATTTTTGGGGGATATTTATTATAGGCAAATAATACTTCTGCGCCAGTGGTAACAATAATGTGAGCTTACAAATTGGAAAAATATAATAATTGAAAAAAATTGATAAATTAAAAATTACCATAAATAGAGGATCAGTAATTGTGCTGACCCAAAGAAGTGTATCACCCGTGGATGATCAATGGATAACCAAAAAACCAAAAAAACCACAAGTGCAAGCTGCTCCCCTTAGTTTGAATGAGAACAATCAAAAGGAATGGTATACAATAGGGGGCGCTAGAGATCTAAAACACGTGTGCTACTGTAAAACTGCCACTAGAGACACACACAATCCACATCAAACGCAGTGAGCTATATAGTAATGATTGTGCTAAAACGAAAATTTACCAAATACATGTTATGTGGTAAAAATAAAAATACAAAATATAAATATATAATATAAATTACAAATTAAAGTATAGAGTGATAGTATATAATGATCAGAAAGTTCTTATTGCAGGTGTAATTAATACATTTGTGATGGTTGATTGTCCCAATCCATTGAGGAGATTAGAGCAAAAAATTGGTTGAAAAACAACACCAAAGCAGACACATAAATCTTCAAAGATGCAACAAATCTTAGCGATGATAAAAAGGTTCCGTCACCAAAGAGGAAGAAATCACCTAAGGATAATAGATATCTGCTTACCAGATACCAATGACTCCTTTAACTAAAAAGAGAGTCATTAGCGCTTGTACAGGATTGTGCCTGTTCACATGAAGGCTGGAAGGCTGGGTGGTGCTTTAGGCATAGATCCCTCCCGTCCCATTCATTCAGGATAGGAAATATGAGAAACAAAAGGGAATCTCCATAGTGTAAAACCGTTTAATATATAAAAAAGAAGAATAATATATTTATTGTTCTTCTTTTTTATATATTAAACGGTTTTACACTATGGAGATTCCCTTTTGTTTCTCATATTTCCTATCCTGAATGAATGGGACGGGAGGGATCTATGCCTAAAGCACCACCCAGCCTTCCAGCCTTCATGTGAACAGGCACAATCCTGTACAAGCTCTAATGACTCTCTTTTTAGTTAAAGGAGTCATTGGTATCTGGTAAGCAGATATCTATTATCCTTAGGTGATTTCTTCCTCTTTGGTGACGGAACCTTTTTATCATCGCTAAGATTTGTTGCATCTTTGAAGATTTATGTGTCTGCTTTGGTGTTGTTTTTCCTTGTCAAAAGAAGTTTATTGAGTATACAATGTTATAAAGATACATAAAGTAAGTTTACAAGGATCTATAAAGTAAGCTCATTGTTTTACAGTAGGGTTTATATAGGTAAATATCATGGAATTTCAAATATTAATCATCGGGTTCACGTAAACCTAAATTAAAGATATATATCATTTCCTTAGTTACTTTTGTAGGTATTTAAATGATTTATACCTACTATACATATTGTTTACAAGTAGAGTGTATATAGGTCAAATAAATTCTGATAATGAGCTTTAATCGTAAGGTGGAGAAAAGGAAAGAGAAAGAAGAAAAAGGGTTGAAAGGTAGAGGTATGGTCCACAAGGTTGTCCCGCTCGTCAGTTTATTATTCTTTTTAGTTCTCTTTGAAGCCTTAGAATGGGTGTCTCTGTAAGTCATTTAATCTGTTACCATGGCAACAGGACAGAGTCATTGAAGTTTGACAGGAACTGTTATTTTATCCAAGGATGCCAAAGTTTTTCAAATTTTGGAATTTGATTTTGATCGATGGCTACCATCTTAGCATGGGACATTGTATTATTCATTCTGTGAATTGTTTCTGCTAGTACCAATGTAGGAGATTTCCATGCCTTGGCCACTGTTTGTTTTGCAGCCGTTATTAGTTGGATCATAAGTTTGAATTGAGAGAGTGTTAACCATTCCGGTTTTAGATTAAGTAAAGTTAAATATGGATCTGGTTGTATTATTTTTTAAAATATTTTAGATGCAATCACGAAGACTTCCTTCCAGAAGGTTTGGATTACTGGGCACGTCCACCATATGTGTAAATATGTGCCTATTTCTGGGCATCCTCGAAAACAAAGAGCTGAGGTATTAGGTGAATATTTTGCCACTCTAGCGGGTACAAGGTACCAGCGAGTTAGGACTTTATAATTTGTCTCCAGTGCTAAGATGTTGGGTGAAGATGACTTAGATGTGAGCCATATGTTAGACCAGTCCGTGTCTTCTAAAGTTCGTCCCAGGTCCTCCTCCCACCTCTGAACGTAAGAGGGTCTATTAAGATTTGCTACTCCATATAATTGATTATAAAGTGATGAAATTGTACCTTTAGCAAATGGATCTTTTGTACAGATTGATTCAAAAATGGATAATTGGGATAATGGTATGTCCCCCTTTAGGAATGGTGTATAGAAATTTTTGATTTGGAGATATCTAAATATCTCCGAGTTTGGTAGATCATATTTTTCTCTAAGCGATGGGAATGAAAGGAATGATTTAGATGCTATGAAGTCATTTAGTGTCTGAATGCCTGATGTTGTCCAAGCTTTAAAAGAATTTGGGTAGATCCATGCCGGATAAAAGGCCGGATTTCTGATAAAAGAAAGGAGAGGATTGTGTGGAGATTGTAACTGATATTTGGTTTTTAGTTTATCCCAGAGAGATAAGAAGTGTTTAGTTATGGGATTATGAATTTTAAAGCGGTCTTTAGGATCAAGCCATAATAGAGGGTCATTTTCTGAAGCCTCTATAAATACCCATAATGGGATTTCCTGTTTTGCATGGTATTTGGACAGACTGGCCAAATGTGCTGCTCTGTAGTAGTTAGTAAAATTAGGGTATCCCAGGCCTCCTTTATTTTTGGGAAGATGTAGTGTGTGTATAGGTATACGTGGTTTAGAAGAGCCCCATATAAACAAAGTTGCTCTTTTTTGTACTATTCTCAAAAAATAGGAAGGAATTGGAATAGGGAGGACTCTGAATAGATAAAGCAATTTGGGTAGAATAGGCATTTTGATTGCATTAATCTTCCCTATCCAGGATAAAGGAAGTTGCGACCATTGTTTTATTAGATTTGTGATCTGTCTTAATACAGGAGGATAATTGGTTGAAAATAAGTCAGAATGAGATGCTGTTAAATGAATTCCAAGATATGGGATTGATTTTTCTGCCCATGTGAATGGGAGTGCAGCCCTAGCCGGGATCAATTCCATGTTTGTGAGTGAAATATTAAGCACTAGGCATTTCTTAGGATTAATCATAAGGCCGGATAGGGCTGCAAATCCATCAAGAGCTGGTATTAAGTTAGGACCAGAGACCTGTGGTGATGATAGAAAAAGTAATATATCGTCTGCAAATATACATAGTTTGTGTGTAATACCTCCTACTTCAATGCCAGTTATAGTTTGGTTTGTTCTGATGTATTGGGCCATGGGTTCGAGTATAAGGGCAAATAATAAGGGAGATAATGGGCAACCCTGTCGGGTACCTCTTTCGATATTAAAGGCTTCAAATTTATATCCAGCATATTTTATATAGGCTTTGGGTTTATTATATAATGCTTTGATCCATGTTAAAAAGTGGGGTCCAAAACCCCATTTTTGTAATGAATATTGCATATATTGCCAGGATACTGTGTCAAATGCCCTCTTAATATCGAGAGATAGAAAACATAAAGGGATTTTCAGTTTTTTAGCAATATGTGCCAATAAAACTGCCCTGCGTATATTATCGCCTGCCTGTCTATTTGGCATGAAGCCTACTTGATCTCTATGTATTAATTTTCCTATAATGCTACTGAGGCGTTTTGCTATTATTTTTGCTAATAATTTAATATCGAGGTTTAACAGAGAGATAGGCCGATAATTCACACAGGAAGTATCATCAGAAAGGGGTTTTGGAATCATACAAACAATTGCCATTAGTGTTTCTTGCCGAAAAGAATGTCCATCTAGAAGTTTGTTAAAAGTTTCAGTGAGAATGGGAGAGAGTATTTCTGAGAATGTTTTATAGTATAGTAGCCATCTGGGCCTGGTCTTTTGTTAAGTTTTAGGTCTTTTATGGCCGAGTAGCCATCTGGGCCTGGTCTTTTGTTAAGTTTTAGGTCTTTTATGGCGTTAGCAACTTCATCTATAGTTATAGGCTCATCCAAACTGCTTTTTTGATTCTGAGATAACTCAGGTAAGGTTATTTTTGAGAAGAAGGATTCAGCCTCTGTAGGATTAAATTCATTGTTTGTCTTGTATAAAGTTGCGAGATGGGAGTGAAATTTATGGACTATTTTAACTGGATTACAAGTGTAAACATTTTTTGATAATTTCAAACGTATTGGTTTGAAAGATTTGTTAGTTGAATTTAATGCCCGAGCCAAATATGTACCTGGTTTGTTTGTATTCATGTAGAAATTGTGTTTGGAGCGTTTGAGGGATTTATCAACTGACTCAGTGAGAAATAGATCGTATTCCAATCTAGATTTTTCCAGATGAGATTTTGTACTCTGAGATGGATTATCTTGAAATGATATGTAGGCTGCATTAAAATTGAGTTCTAGTTTTTTTGCTAGATTTTTGCGTTCCCGTTTAAATAGTGCCATTTGTCTTTGTATTATACCACGCAAGACAGGCTTATGAGCTTCCCACAGTGTTATTGGGGAGATGTCTGTTGTATTATTAATTGATATGTATTCCTTTAAAGCTTGTTCAATGGTCATCTGATGTAGTGGGTGTTTGAGCATTATGTCCGGTAAGTACCACGTTGGGTCATGCGCTTTTGGTATGGCTGAGGCTATAGTAGTGTATACTGCATTATGGTCAGACCACGGAATCGGAATTATATCTGATGCAATAATTTCTGGTATCATTCCTATTGTTAGAAAAATATGATCTATTCTGGTGAAGGTTTGATGAGGGTGCGAGAAATAAGTGAATTTCTTTTTCATTGGGTTACTTTCTCTCCACGAATCTACCAGATTGTATTTGGAAAGAAGTTGAGGAAAAGGTAATCTAGAGGTTATTTTGGATGGTGTAAAAGGTGATTTATCTAGAAATGGGAGGAGGACCTGGTTCGAATCCCCACACATTATCACTGTTCCTATTTTGTGTGTATTAATCACTTGTAATATGTGTGAGAGGAATGGTGTAGGTTGTTTGTTAGGAGCGTAGTAGGAAATCACCGTGATTGCTGTATCCATTATATAACCCATGAGTATCAGGTATCTACCTTCTGGGTCTTTAATTTCTGATGATAAGGTGAATGGTGTGGATCGGTGAAATGCAATTAGAGTTCCCCTTTGCTTGGTACAGGCAGAAGCCGTGTAAATTTGTTAATAAAAAGGAGAAATAAATTTTGGAGTAGAATCTTTGGTGAAGTGTGTTTCTTGGAGGCATACTATGTGAGCCTTCTTGTTATGGAAAGTACGGAAGGCTTTGGTCCTTTTTTGAGGGACATTTATTCCCTGAACATTCAGGGAAAGTATATTCAGTGGTGCCATGGCAATAGATCAAATAGTTTTGACTTACTTTTTGTTATGCAGAGCTGACTGCGCAGATCAACCTGTGTGGACTGAAGAGATGAATAGATAGAAAAGAAACCAGTGAATTCTGGAGTAAAGAGTAAACAAAAAACATATGAGATTAGATGATACATTGTATAAATTATTTTTTGCAAGTAATCACAATTTACCCGTGAAAGAGAATAAATATCTCTCTCAGGGGAATAAGTGCCTTCGTCACACTCCCACATAATATGGTTGGGAGAATGAGGAGGGCTAATGGGGGTACACGGATCTTCCGCTTACAGGAGAGAAGTGCTATGTCAAAAGACATCAAAATGATGTTTCATTAATTGGAGTGCAGAATATAGTTTTTGTTGAAATTATTTATTCCAGGGTGGTTGTATATGGTTAGTCTTGCCCTAGGCTAAATAATTCAGTTAGAACGGTACTGTTAATAACTTTGGTATTGATGAAGATAGTTTGAATTATTTTGGGATTTTAACCCTTTTAGAGTAAACAATTACATATTTTATTCATATGTAACTGTTTAGATATGTTAACTCATAAAATTGAGGTTGTATTGCTTCAGATTAGAATAAACAAAAACATAGTTCTAGGAACTAGTTAGGTAATAATATATTTGTTTTAAGAAAAGAAAGAAAAAGCTTACATTACTTCTGGATTATTGAACATATTTGTCCTAAAAAGTAATACATCTATTGTTATTACCTGATAATATATAACTGAACAAGAATTTCCTTATTTCACTTATATATTCTAAGGCTATATGAATCAGAAGTAATAAGAAATATAACTGGAATGTAACATGATCCCACACAGTGTGTGACTATCAGAATGCAGTTACATTCAGTTATAAATATAGGTTTTTTATAGAGAACCATCTCTTAGTATAATAAATGAAGAGATATCAGGAATTAGGATGTCAGTCCATTGAATCTTCTTGGTCCATGGATGATGTGGCATAACGGCCTCTTTTGTGAGAATGATGATTCCCATTTTGTTCTGAAATTTTCTGGGTGCTGCCTGAAGGTGAAGATGATGCCATTCTTCTGCGTGCGGGAGTGTTGCTGCTTGTGGGTTCTGTCAGATTTAATTTTAAAAGGGTTTGTTGTAGTTCATCTGCTGATCTGCTTCTGTAAATTGTACCTTGGTAGTTAAATCTGACTGAAAAGGGGAAGCCCCATTGATACATAATGTTGTGGCGTTGCAGTTCCATTAGTTGGGGTTTCATGGATCGTCTTTTAGTAATAGTAAGTTGGGATAGGTCAGCAAAAATTTGATAATTGTGTCCTTGAAAATTAAGTTCCTTTTTTTCTCTTGCAGCAATTAGTATTTGTTCTTTCGTTCTGTAATAATGAAATTTTGTGATTATATCATGTGGGTGTCCATCTTTCTTTTTGGCTGTGAGGGCTCTGTGTACTCTGTCCAGTTCTAAACGTTCAATAGGGATATCTGGCTTTAGTTCTTGTAATAGAGCAGTAATAGTAGATTGCAGGTCTGTCACAGTTTCAGGTATTCCCCTTATGCGCAAGTTTGAACGTCTGGCTCTATTTTCGTAATCTTCGAGCTTAGTTTGAAGTATTAAATTCTCTTTTTTTAATTGTTCCAATTCTGTTATATTTTCTTGGGTTGTAATTTCAATTTCATCCATTTTTATTTCTAAGGCTGCGGTGCGGTTTCCCAGCTCTCTTATTTCTTTGGTTAGGCTTTTTGTTATTTGGTCTGAGGTTTGTTTTAAAGCCTTATGAAGCATCTTTTCAAATTGTAATAATATTACTGGGGATACTGAGGAGGCTTGTGGAGAAGTTTGTGAGAGGATTTGTTCTGTATCTGACTCAAATGGAGAGTCTTGCTGTGACATTTTCTGTCTGTGAGAGCGCCCTGATGCTGTATATTGTGAGGTGACTGGAGCTGCTTTAGTTGCAGTGAGTGCCTGTGAGCTCTTTGTGAGGTGATTTTTATTTCTGCCACGGTTTCCTCCCAGTACCATATTTCCTGCCCAAACTTTCACAGTTTGTTCCCTGGGGCAAAAAGGTTCAAATGGATACCTTTTGAGCCTGCAGGCTCCGCTTTGTCCTTCTCTTCTCTCCTCAGCGGTGTGGAGCTCTAACAATGCATGTCTGCTCCGCTAGGCTCCGCCTCCTGCCCTCCTTTGGTGTTGTTTTTCAACCAATTTTTTGCTCTAATCTCCTCAATGGATTGGGACAATCAACCATCACGAATGTATTAATTACACCTGCAATAAGAACTTTCTGATCATTATATACTATAACTCTATACTTTAATTTGTAATTTATATTATATATTTATATTTTGTATTTTTATTTTTACCACATAACATGTATTTGGTAAATTTTCGTTTTAGCACAATCATTACTATATAGCTCACTGCGTTTGATGTGGATATTTATTATAGCAAAATGTAAAAAATAATGCGTTTTTTTCAAAATTGTCGCTCTTATTTTGTTTATAGCGCAAAAAATAAAAATCGCAGAGGCGATCAAATACCACCAAAAGAAAGCTCTATTTGTGGGAAAAAAAGGACGTCAATTTTGTTTGGGAGCCACGTCGCACGACCGCGCAATTGTCAGTTAAAGCGACACAGTGCCGAATCGCAAAAAACGCTCTGGTCAGGAAGGGGGTAAATCCTTCCAGGGCTGAAGTGGTTAAGTTCAAAAATATTATGCCCTTAGGCCTAAAAATTGCAGGAGATGTCCACATTTCAGAGCACATTGTCACTGTAACTACAACAACTTATTAAATACACTGGTATTGAGCAATGAAATAATAAGCCACACATTGTTTAGTAAAAAACATTTTACTCAAAGCACATTCACATGTGCATTTTAAGGTTTTAAAACCAACATCTTGGTGTATGTTTTACATTATTTCTCCTTTTTTGTGGCTAAACAGGCATGTTCTAAACCATTAGATACACATCCAAAGCTCAGTAACTTACAAAGTTTGAGTTTGGTAAAGTGAAGGAGAACCAAGACATTAGTATCCCAAGACTGTGTGGATGTTGCCTCCTCAGATGGGGTGATCACACCCCTCTAAAAGCCACAATTTGAAGCCACATACACATAGAGGCTTAACAATTAAATGTCCCCTATGATCCCATGCCTAAAATATGTGTTGCTACAAACATCTATTTTTCTAAACCCCCAAAACACACAGTGTGTCAAAATGTGCTATCCCCCATCACAGGTTATCAATGGATGCGTTTCAGGGGTGCAACCCCTTCTTCAGAGCTACTTTAGTTATGAGGAAGGGGTTGCACCCCCAAAACGTGTCCATTTATTATTATTTTATTTCAGGTACTTATATAGCGCCATCAATTTACGCAGCGCTTCACATATACATTGTACATTCACACCAGTCCCTACCCTCAAGGAGCTTACAATCTAAGGTCCCTAACTCACATTCATACATACTAAGGCCAATTTAGACAGGATCCAATTAACCTACCAGCATGTCTTTGGAGTGTGGGAGGAAACCAGAGTACCCAGAGGAAACCCACGCAGGCACAGGAAGAACATGCAAACTCCAGGCAGGTAGTGTCGTGGTTGTGATTTGAACCAGTGACCCTTCTTACTGCTAGATGAAAGTGCTATCCACTACACCACTGTGCCGCCACTACACCCATTGATACGCTGTGATAGAAGATAGCACATGTTGACACACTGTGTGTGTTTTGTGGCTTTAAAAAAAATGCATGGAACTACACACATTTTAGGCATGGGATCATGGGGGAAATAAGAATGTTAAGGCCCAATTTGTGAGCACCTTTAAATTTTAGGTTTTAGATTCTAAAAAACACATAAACATTACGATTCACATTAGTTAGGGCCGTGTTTCCCAACTCTCCTCCTCGATGCAAACCCAGGTCATGTTTTCTTGATTTCTTGAATTTGGCACAGGTGATGTTGTCATTTTCACTGTTAGTAATTCGCACAGTTATTTATAGACTGAGGAAAATCTAGAAAACAGGACCTGGTGGTGCACCTAGAGGAGTGGAGTGGAGAAACACTGAGTTCTGTCCCTAAACTTTCACATTTTAAAGTCATAAAAACATGGTAATTAGTAAGGGCAAACAGGAGCCAACAAGTGGAACAATAAACTTCAGACCAGGCAAAAGGAAATTAGAATTTGGCAAGCATGTCCACAAAATCTGATTCTTCGCTGTAAAGCAGTGGTAGCCTCCTTGATTTGCTCCATCTCCTTCAAACAATGCAACATTTTTCTTTAATACAAATGATTTCTTTTATTGTAGAAAGAAAATATTAATAACAGGAAGCATCAATTACAGACATTAGTACATTGTATGTAACAATTTTGTACAATCATTAGTGATAAATTACTTAAACCAGCTAATGATGGTCAGGAGCCCAAAGGAGGACAGCTCATCACCTTTATTCTAAATTGCCACATAAGATGCTTTCAAATGTGAGTCTGCCCTACATGAAGAGCCCAAAATCTTACGGAGAATATAGAGGGTGTCCCAGTCACTCATTGACATAACAAATGTTGAAAAGAAAGAAGAGGGAAATAAAGAAAAAAAAAACTATGGAGAACCTAAGGGTAACATAAGCTTACAATGAGGTAATATCTGGGGTGTTAGCTGCAGGAGAAAACACCCCTTGGACTTCATGCCAACCAAGACATCCATTTTTTATCATAGATGGGCATGGTATTCATGATAGTGTGATATACTTTCTCCATGAGCTTTAGAGCTGCCATACGTTTAAGGATCTGGTCCCAGGGGACAACAGGAGTACGCCAGAACAAGGCAATAGTCCAGTGAACTGCACTGAATAGATCGTGGGCCAATTTTTGTTCAGGGGGGTAAACCCTAGGTATTTCTGCAAAAAAACAGGCACATCTGGTGAGTCAGTGTCATTTGAACACCTGTGATCTCGGCCACCTTGGAAGATACATTCTGCTAGATCTGCTTAAGCGCCTTACAACTCCCCTTCTCAAGGCAACCCCTAAAATGGTTTTCGGAGACCGTGGGGAAAAATGCATGTAATTTTGAGGGGGTGTAGTACCACCTTGTGTGTAGTTTAACCACTGTTTCCTTCACAGCTGTAGATTTTGTGCATGTTGGAAATCCTGTCTATCCAATCTTCCAGGGATGACACTTATCCGGTCTCTGCCTCCCAGCTGGGCATAGCTGTGGATTTTTCTGGAAGGCCCAGACCAGATAGTTATACATAGTGGAAATAGTACCTCTATCTCTAGATAAGGATCCACATAAGTCCTCAAATGTGGAGGTTTTATTAGCTCCACTTAGGGAGTATTAGGAACTAAAAAAATGTCTGATCTGCAGATATTTATAGAATTCTGTTCTAGGGAGGGAGTGGGTGGACTGCAGAGTAGAAAAAGAGCAGATTACCCCGTCCTTCAATAAAGAGTCCAAGGTAATAAGATCTTTCGAGATCCAAAGGGCAAAAGCACTTGGGGAGAGGAATGCCAAGGGGAATGTGGGATCCCCGACAAAGGTCGCCAGTCTGGGCCCTGATGGGAACAGTGAGAATTTTTGTTTGTATAATGTCCACAAGTGAAGGGATTGTCCCACCACTTGGTTTAGGGCAGGATATGTCTTTGGGGTGAACTGCGTTTGCCCATAGTATCCAGGGTAGCAAATAGGGAACTGTGGAAATCTGCTCAAAGCGGAGCCAAGGGATGTAGTTCAGGAGGGTGTGCCATTGCGTCAGCTGGACTAGTCTGGCAGAAAGGTAATATAACCAAAGATTTCGTAATCCCAGCCTGCCCGTGGCCCGCAGTCTTTATACCATTTTCTTACCAAGGCGGGGTTTTTTACCCTGCCAGATGAAATTATTGATGTCCCTCTGAATCAGCTCAATTGTCTGGCTTGACACATATATAGGGAGGGCCCTGAAAAAGAACAATAGTTTTGGGAGTATTGACATCTTCACAGCCTGGATCCTGCCTAAAAAGGTGATATGGTAAGGGGCCCAAGTGTGTAATAGTTGTCTGATTTGTGCGAACGCTTGGGGGTAATTGGTGTGGTATAATCTGTGGAGGGTAGAGGCCAATTTGATGCCCAGATAAGGCAGCATCTCTCCATCTACGGTAAGACCAAACTTAGATTGAATGGAGGATATCATGTTTTGAGGAAAATTTATTGGAAGACCGGGGCATTTAGAGAGGTTAACCCTCAGACCCGAAATATCCTGGAATTTATGTAGGGTGGAAATTAGATTGGGTAGGGAAACAACTGGGTCTGTCAAAAATAAAAGGATGTCTTCGGCCTACATACTAAGTTTGAATTCTTGGTCTCCCTCAAATACCCCCTAATATTAGGGTCCAGGCTGATAGATTGAGCCAAGGGCTCAATACCCAGGGCAAATAAAAGCGGGGACAAAGAGCAACCTTGCCTTGTTCCCCTGCCCAGCGTAAAGTAGTCTGAGTTGCAGCAAGGGAGTTTTATCAGAGTGCGAGGGTGGAGGTAAAGGGTGGTGGTAAAGTGCCCGGAATCCATGCACAAAGGCACCTAGGAAGCGAAATTTCTCAAGGGTCAGTTCGAGATATGGCCATAACATGCTGTCGAAGGCCTTGTGGATGTCAAGGCTCAGGAGAAGCGCTTTTCGTGAGAGAAGATTAGCGTCTTGGATAATATATATATTTTTCATAGTACGGGGCCAAATAGCCGTCTGGGCCAGGGGTTTTTGGAGGGTTTTAGAGATTTGATCCTGGAAATAATTTTGGTGTTGGTGCAAGGGGCGTTCAACTCCTGTAGGTGTTCTTGTGTAAGGGCAGGGAGGGGTATATTATCTAAATAGAAAGAGAGGACACTCAATTGCCACGTCTGTAATCTTAGGAAAAAAGAGGGGTACTATTGGAGGTACTACCAAAAGTTGGACTTTTTAGGCAAGGAAACAATGGAGAAGGAAACAGTATAAATAATCACATTTATTGAAAAAATACAAAATATATACATCATTTTCAAAGAGAGTAAAAAACATCATACATATGCATGAAAAGGGGGTTTGTGTTTAAGGGGAAGGGTGGGACTTTAATGAAGCACGTGACAGCAAGAAGGTAGTAGGGTGATCGTAAAGGAATTTTATTCACATAATGCTGGAGCATACAAGTTACAATCGCAAAATGCATAAAAAAACCAACAAACATATAATACATAGATAAATAATAAAATATAAACATACATTGTAATGTTCATACAAATTATGGAATAGTAACAAGATAAAAAGGTTAAGCAATGGTAGCTCAAGGTACAACCTTAATAAAATTCTCTAGTTCACCACAATTGGAGTTGAGTAAAAATATGATTTAAACGGTAGTGCCTGCAGGACCTAGGGCCACACTGAACCTGTGGGGGTGAATATTGGTAAAAGTGTGTGAAATCTATATAAGGAAGGTACCAACACGGCATATGATGACGCAACGCGTTTCGTGGCTTCCATGCCACTCGTTCAGAGCAAGCTCGTGTGATATCTGAAAGGATATTGAAATAAGTAAAGGCAGAAAAAGGGCAAGGACAATTATAATTAGGAACGAGGTGTGTAGACCCCCGCAGCTAAAATATGAATACTTACTGGTGTTCTGTGTAATGATGGTGTAGTGGCGGGACACCGCAAGCCATCCAGGGTACCCCCAACCAGGAGCCGCGGCGGGGAGCCCAGCAGAGATGGAACAGGCGCTAACCAGGGCAGGCATGGGAACCGAGGCATATCTGCACGTGATGTTGACGCGCAGTAGCGTTGTGTCCACCCCCCAGAGGAAGAAACCTGGCGGAGGGAGGAGACCCGCAAGGCTCATCACAGCTCCCGGACTGGGAGAATAGCCAGACGGCATAGCAGTCCCACCATCACAACACCACCAACAACATAATAGCCAATTAAGTATCTACTTCAAGTATCTACTTCAAATAATAATTAATGAATGGCAATAATGAATAATTTTGATAGAAAGAGGATATTGAAGTAATAAATATTGATCAAAGGTAAGCTATTAAAAACAGGGGAGGTTTCATAATAGGTCATTGAGAGCAGTAAAGATAATCAAATTCAACTAATAGAGCAATGGCACGTGCTTCCATCCCTATGCATGTGCAGAAAAGAAGAGGAGGGATTTTTAGGGACTTTAAGGAAATCATGACCTGGTAAGGTCACACATTTCCATCCCTAGGGACTTTAAATGAAATAATGACCTGGTAAGGTCATATATTTCCATCCCAATCTAAGTCATGAAAAGGGGGTTTGTGTTTAAGGGGAAGGGTGGGACTTTATATGAAGCACGTGACATCAAGAAGGTAGAAGGGTGATCGTAAAGGAATTTTATTCACATAATGCTGGAGCATACAAGTTACAATCGCAAAATGCATAAAAAAAAACCAACAAACATATGATACATAGATAAATAATAAAATATAAACATACATTGTAATGTTCATACAAATGATGGAATAGTAACAAGATAAAAAGGTTAAGCAATGGTAGCTCAAGCTACAATCTTAAAAAAATTCCCTAGTTCACCACAATTGGAGTTGAGTAAAAATATGATTTAAACGGTGGTGCCTGCAGGACCTAGGGCCTCACTGAACCTGTGGGGGTGAATATTGGTAAAAGTGTGTGAGATCTATATAAGGAAGGTACAAACACGGCGAATGATGGCTCAACGCGTTTTGTGGCTTCCATGCCACTTGTCAGGAGCAAGCACGTGTGATATCTGAAAGGATATTGAAATAAGTAAAGGCAGAAAAAGGGCAAGGACAATTATAATTAGGAGCGAAGTGTGTAGACCCCCGCAGCTAAAATATGAATAATTACTGGGGTTCTGTGTAATGATGGTGTAGTGGCGGGACACCGCAAGCCATCCAGGGTACCCCCAACCGGGAGCAGCGGCGGGGAGCCCGGCAGAGACGGAACAGGCGCCAACCAGGGCAGGCATGGGAACCGAGGCATATCCGTAGGAAAACTGAAGGAATGATTGTACGAGATGTGATTGGAGTGCTGGGAAGTGAAGGTAAGAAACTGGAAGGCAAAGTAAGAGAGAAGGAAACAAGGGCCCCACGGAGGATCAGTGAGGTAGGGGAAGGACGGTGAGGGACATAGAAGGAATGGGCAGAAAACCGGGGGGTTTGTCAGTAGTGATAGAAGATGGGGAGATTGGACGAAACAAAAAGCAAGCCAAAACCAATGTATGGTACAGTAGGTGACCGCGATATTGTGTCAATCTCGCCGCATTTATCGGCGAGATTTGACACCTGCGAGCCCTGTTGCGGGAGCCAGCGCCGAGCTGGCTCGCTGATAGGGAAAGGAAAACTTTTTTTTCCTTTCGCGATGAGCGACAGGCAGTGCTGACAGCTGTCTGGTATGAATCATGGGGGGAACGCCACGCCAAATTTTAAATAAAAAAACCGGCGTGGGTGACCAGCTGTCAGCACTGCCTGTCACTCATCGCGAAAGGAAAGTAAAGTTTTCCTTTCCCGATCAGCGAGCCAGCGCGACATGCACAGTACACTGTCGCCGAGAACCAGCGCGATGGGATCGCGCTGGAAACACAATCTCACAGTCAGGTACTGTATATTTCCATCCCAATCTAAGTCATGAAAAGGGGGTTTGTTTGTGTTTAAGGGGAAGGGTGGGACTTTATATGAAGCATGTGACAGCAAGAAGGTAGTAGGGTGATCAATATCCTCTTTCTATCAAAATTATCCATTATTGCCATTCATTAATTATTATTTGAAGTAGATACTTAATTGGCTATTATGTTGTTGGTGGTGTTGTGATGGTGGGACTGCTATGCCATCTGGCTATTCTCCCAGTCCGGGAGCTGTGACGCGCCTTGTGGGTCTCCTCCCTCCCCCAGGTTTCTTCCTCTGGGGGGTGGACACAACGCTACTGCGCGTCGATGTCACGCATTCACGTTATGTGTGCGGCGTCCCCTTGGAGGTGCCGTCACACATAAGCAGTTGTTTCCCTGCTCGTGGGCAATAGGGGAGTACTCTATGTGCCGGCTGGCCGGACACTTCCTGTCCAACTTGCGGCACTCCTCCCCCCTGCCGCACAGCGTGACGTTGGTGGGCAGTCCCGGGGTGGCGTTATATGGACGTCTTCCTGGGCGGTCTGGGCGCTCGAAGCTCTGCACATACCTGATATCACAGCATTTGGGATCTCTCTCCCTCCTTAGGGGTCTCAATCTTCCCCATCACAATTTCTTAATTTTGGTCTCCATACACTGGTTTTGGCTTGGTTTTTGTTTCGTCCAATCTCCCCATCTTCTATCACTACTGACAAACCCCCCAGTTGTCTGCCCATTCCTTCTATGTCCCTCACCATTCTTCCCCTACCTCACTGATCCTCCGTGGGGCCCTTGTTTCCTTCTCTCTTCCTTTGCCTTCCAGTTCCTTACCTTCACTTCCCAGCAATCCAATCACATCTCGTACAATCATTCCTTCACTTTTCCTACAGATATGCCTCGGTTCCCATGCCTGCCCTGGTTGGCGCCTGTTCCGTCTCTGTGGGGCTCCCCGCCGTGGCTCCCGGTTGGGGGTACCCTGGATGGCTTGCGGTGTCCCGCCACTACATCATCATTACACAGAACCCCAGTAAGTATTCATATTTTAGCTGCGGGGGTCTACACACCACGCTCCTAATTATAATTGTCCTTGCCCTTTTCTGCCTTTACTTATTTCAATACCCTTTCAGATATCACACGTGCTTGCTCCTGACGAGTGGCATGGAAGCCACGAAACGCGTTGAGCCATCATTCGCCTTGTTTGTACCTTCCTTATATAGATCTCACACACTTTTACCAATATTCACCCCCACAGGTTCAGTGAGGCCCTAGGTCCTGCAGGCACTACCCTTTAAATCATATTTTTACTCAACTCCAATTGTGGTGAACTAGGGAATTTTATTAAGGTTGTACCTTGAGCTACCATTGCTTAACCTTTTTATCTTGTTACTATTCCATCATTTGTATGAACATTACAATGTATGTTTATATTTTATTATTTATCTATGTATCATATGTTTGTTGTTTTTTTTTTTTATGCATTTTGCGATTGTAACTTGTATGCTCCAGCATTATGTGAATAAAATTCCTTTACGATCACCCTACTACCTTCTTGATGTCACGTGCTTCATATAAAGTCCCACCCTTCCCCTTAAACACAAACCCCCTTTTCATGACTTAGATTGGGATGGAAATATATGACCTTACCAGGTCATTATTTAAAGTCCCTAGGGATGGAAATGTGTGACTTTACCAGGTCATGATTTCCTTAACCACTTGACGACCGCCTCACGCCGATGTACGTCGGCAAGGTGGCACGGACAGGCAAAATCACGTACATGTACGTGATTTTCCTTCCGCAGGTGGGGGGTCCGATCGCACCCCCCCGGTGCCCGAGGCGGTCGTCTTTTGTCCCACGGCGATCGGAGGTGAGGGGGAGGCCATCTGTTCGTGGCCCCCCCCTCGCGATCGTCGCTGGCCAATCGAATCATTCCTTTGCTGATGTATGCTAAACAGCAGCAAAGGAAATGATGTCATCTCTCCTTGGCTCGGTAATTTCCGTTCCGGCCCGAGGAGAGAAGACATCTATGTGAGTGCACAACACTACACACACACAGTAGAACATGCCAGGCACACAAAACACCCCGATCCCCCCCCAATCACCCCGCCCCTGTCACAAACTGACACCAAGCAGTTTTTTTTTTTCTGATTACTGTACTGGTGTCAGTTTGTGACAGTTACAGTGTTGGGACAGTTACTGTTACCCCCTTTAGGTCTAGGGTACCCCCCTAACCCCCCTAATAAAGTTTTAACCCCTTGATCACCCCCTGTCACCAGTGTCGCTAAGCGATCATTTTTCTGATCGCTGTATTAGTGTCGCTGGTGACGCTAGTTAGGGACGTAAATATTGAGGTTCGCCGTCAGCGTTTTATAGCGTCAGGGACCCCCATATACTACCGAATAAATGTTTTAACCCCTTGATGGCCCCCTAGTTAACCCTTTCACCACTGATCGCCGTATAAGTGTTACGGGTGACACTGGTTAGTTTGTTTATTTTTTATAGTGTCAGGGCACCCGTCGTTTATTACCGAATAAAGGTTTAGCCCCCTGATCGCCCGGCGGTGATATGCGTCGCCCCAGGCAGCGTCAGATTAGCGCCAGTACCGCTAACACCCACGCACGCAGCATACACCTCCCTTAGTGGTATAGTATCTGTATGGATCAATATCTGATCCGATCAGATCTATACTAGTGTCCCCAGCAGTTTAGGGTTCCCAAAAACGCAGTGTTAGCGGGATCAGCCCAGATACCTGCTAGCACCTGCGTTTTGCCCCTCCGCCCAGCCCACCCAAGTGCAGTATCGATCGATCACTGTCACTTACAAAACACTAAACGCATAACTGCAGCGTTCGCAGAGTCAGGCCTGATCCCTGCGATCGCTAACAGTTTTTTTGGTAGTATTTTGGTGAACTGGCAAGCACCAGCCCCAGGCAGCGTCAGGTTAGCGCCAGTAGCGCTAACACCCACGCACGCAGCATACGCCTCCCTTAGTGGTATAGTATCTGTACGGATCAATATCTGATCCGATCAGATCTATACTAGCGTCCCCAGCAGTTTAGGGTTCCCAAAAACGCAGTGTTAGCGGAATCAGCCCAGATACCTGCTAGCACCTGCGTTTTGCCCCTCCGCCCGGCCCGGCCCAGCCCACCCAAGTGCAGTATCGATCGATCACTGACACTTACAAAACACTAAATGCATAACTGCAGCGTTCGCAGAGTCAAGCCTGATCCCTGCGATCGCTAACAGTTTTTTTGGTAGTATTTTGGTGAACTGGCAAGCACCAGCCCCAAGCAGCGTCAGGTTAGCGCCAGTAGCACTAACACCCACGCACGCAGCATACACCTCCCTTAGTGGTATAGTATCTGAACGGATCAATATCTGATCCGATCAGATCTATACTAGCGTCCCCAGCAGTTTAGGGTTCCCAAAAACGCAGTGTTAGCGGGATCAGCCCAGATACCTGCTAGCACCTGCGTTTTGCCCCTCCGCCCGGCCCAGCCCAGCCCACCCAAGTGCAGTATCGATCGATCACTGTCACTTACAAAAGACTAAACGCATAACTGCAGCGTTCGCAGAGTCAGGCCTGATCCCTGCGATCGCTAACAGTTTTTTTGGTAGCGTTTTGGTGAACTGGCAAGCACCAGCGGCCTAGTACACCCCGGTCGTAGTCAAACCAGCACTGCAGTAACACTTGGTGACGTGGCGAGTCCCATAAGTGCAGTTCAAGCTGGTGAGGTGGCAAGCACAAGTAGTGTCCCGCTGCCACCAAAAAGACAAACACAGGCCCGTCGTGCCCATAGTGCCCTTCCTGCTGCATTCGCCAATCCTAATTGGGAACCCACCGCTTCTGCAGCGCCCGTACTTCCCCCATTCACATCCCCAACCAAATGCAGTCGGCTGCATGACAGGCATTTTCTTTATGTCCTCCCGAGTACCCCTACCCAACGAACCCCCCAAAAAAGATGTCGTGTCTGCAGCAAGCGCAGATATAGGCGTGACACCCGCTATTATTGTCCCTCCTGTCCTGACAATCCTGGTCTTTGCATTGGTGAATGTTTTGAACGCTACTATGCACTAGTTGAGTATTAGCGTAGGGTACAGCATTCCACAGACTAGGACACACTTTCACAGGGTCTCCCAAGATGCCATCGCATTTTGAGAGACCCGAACCTGGAACCGGTTACAGTTATAAAAGTTAGTTACAAAAAAGTGTAAAAAAAAATAAAAATATATAAAATAAAAAAAAATAGTTTTCGTTTTATTGTTCTCTCTCTCTCTATTCTCTCTATTGTTCTGCTCTTTTTTACTGTATTCTATTCTGCAATGTTTTATTGTTATTATGTTTTATCACGTTTGCTTTTCAGGTATGCAATTTTTTATACTTTACCGTTTACTGTGCTTTATTGTTAACCATTTTTTTGTCTTCAGGTACGCCATTCACAACTTTGAGTGGTTATACCAGAATGATGCCTGCAGGTTTAGGTATCATCTTGGTATCATTCTTTTCAGCCAGCGGTCGGCTTTCATGTAAAAGCAATCCTAGCGGCTAATTAGCCTCTAGACTGCTTTTACAAGCCGTGGGAGGGAATGCCCCCCCCCCACCATCTTCCGTGTTTTTCTCTGGCTCTCCTGTCTCAACAGGGAACCTGAAAATGCAGCCGGTGATTCAGCCAGCTGACCATAGAGCTGATCAGAGACCAGAGTGGCTCCAAACATCTCTATGGCCTAAGAAACCGGAAGCTATGAGCATTTTATGACTTAGATTTCGCCGGATGTAAATAGCGCCATTGGGAAATTGGGGAAGCATTTTATCACACCGATCTTGGTGTGGTCAGATGCTTTGAGGGCAGAGGAGAGATCTAGGGTCTAATAGACCCCAATTTTTTCAAAAAAGAGTACCTGTCACTACCTATTGCTATCATAGGGGACATTTACATTCCCCGAGATAACAATAAAAATGATTAAAAAAAAAAAATGAAAGGAACAGTTTAAAAATAAGATAAAAAAGCAAAAAAATAATAAAGAAAAAAAAAAAAAGCACCCCTGTCGCCCCCTGCTCTCGCGCTAAGGCGAACGCAAGCGGCGGTCTGTCGTCAAACGTAAACAGCAATTGCACCATGCATGTGAGGTATCACCGTGAAGGTTAGATCGAGGGCAGTAATTTTTGCAGTAGACCTCCTCTGTAAATCTAAAGTGGTAACCTGTAAAGGCTTTTAAAGGCTTTTTTTAAATATAATCTTTATTTTTATTTTATATATTAAAAGGAACACACAAACATATAGTCTATGGTCATTCTTACCACAATACAGTGCAATTCTTACAGTGCAGACCTAGACGTTCCAGACAAAAACAAGTTATCAAACCAATCACAAGACAGAGTATAAAACGGAGGGGTAAGGGAAGGAGGGGGAGGGGGATGAGGGATTAAATCTTCTCCAAACTGTATTGCATTGTGAAACAGTCAAAATGAGTCCCAGGCGGGGGGTCCCGCCATGGCAACTTCTTGGCCGAACCCGTCTTAAAAGCCCTTCATTCTGTATTGGAGGGGGGGTCTCGTCCCTGCTTTAAGGCCCCCGAGATGCCCACCGGGCGGGTCCCTCGGGAGGGGGGCCATAAGCCTCCAACTAACCTCCACCAAGAGGGAGGCGCCCCACGGGCATCCCCTGGGGTCAATGCCCTTGAGAGGTGCCTGTGTCGCCAGGCGGAGCCCCTATCCCATAAGTCTGCCCCGGTAATGACTCTATAACATTTAATAAGGGAGATACAAAACTTGCCTTTAAAAAAAAACTAAAGACGCCTAGCGTCTCATATGAGCCTTCAACTGTGGACCTTGTGAACCATGCATAAGGAAAGAAAAGGTCTACACCCGGTGCAATCAATAGGGCGGTGAGACATGCCATTCAGGTACGCACATCACCACATACAGGCCTCCTTAGCTTCAAGGAGGGCTCCGCTAACTCCAACAGCGCGACTTCCAGGCTAGAGGACACAGGATTAGTGTCAATGGTGAATCTCCGCCACTGGGCCCAGATACTATCAAAGCGCTCACTCCTATTCTTGCACCTCGCCACCCACTCCTCCGCCTCTCTGATATCTTCCACCTTCTGTAACCATTCTTTTAAGGTAGGAATCCGTGGACTCTTCCAGTGGAGAGGTACCAGCCTTTTAGCAGCGTTTAATAGATGAGGAAGGGCGCTTTTTTTGTATTGGCTCAGAGGGAGGGTGGGGAGGTGCAAGAGAAAATGCTCTGGGGAGAACGGGATCTCAATCTGCAGAGCATTTTTAATGGTAGCCTGTACTTCCGTCCAGAACGGCCTAATTACTGGGCATTCCCACCACACATGAAGGAGGGTGCCTTTCTGACCACAATCACGCCAGCAGCGTTCAGAAACCGAGGGGTAAATACGTGATATGACGGCTGGTACCCGGTACCAACGAGTTAGAAGCTTGTAGTTAGTTTCCTGCGTTCTGGACTCTATGGAGCTAGAATGTGCTAATTTATACATGTGTAGGCGCTGTTCTGGCGAGAACTCTATCCCTAGGTCCCGCTCCCATTCTCTTATGAAAGCCGGCTTGCAAGCAGCGGAAACTGAACCCAGTAGCCTATATAACTCAGAGATCAGATGGGGAGTTGGTTCTTCTTCTATGAAAAATCTTTCTAGTGTGGTAATGGTGTCTAGCCCTCTCATCGAAGCCCCCTCTGTTGCAATGAAGTGTTGGAGTTGCTGGTGTCTCCACCAATCCATGTGGAATCTGCCATGGCTAGTCCTCAAGGCATCTAGTGGTATCAGACTACCCTTATCTACAAATTTGCCGCAGCTATAATTACCATCTGTAACCCATGTACCAAAAAAGGTCCTTTGCTCCCCAGGAGGGAACCACCTGAACCCCAGCGGTGCCAGTGGGGAGCCCGGGGGCACTAAAGCGTACAAAGCATTTGTGCGATCCCAGACCCGCAGGATATGAGTAGTTAGCGGGGAGGACGTTTGTGAGAGTCCTCTGTATTCACGAGGCAGCCAAGGTGCGTAGGACAAGTCCCGGCCTGCCAAGCTCTTCTCCAAGGAGACCCATATTTTTGAACCCCCATGATGCCGCCAGTTGAGGATATGTTGGATTGCAATGGCTCTGTAGTATCGCCTTATATCCGGGAGGCCCAGGCCTCCCATTTCCTTGGCCTTCTGTAGTAAAGACGCGGCCAGGCTTGGCCTTTTACCATGCCAGATGAAATTAATCATTAGGCTTTGAAGCTGTGTAAAGAAGCTCCTGGGGAGAGGGACTGGCAGCATTTGTAAATAAAAGAGCACCCTTGGAAGGATGTTCATCTTGAGTATGCTAAGTTTGCCCAGCCACGTGAAGGAGGTCTTGGCCCAATTCTGTAAGTCTCTACGCACCATGCTCAAAAGGGTGGAAAAATTAGCCGAGTAAATATTATCAAATCGATTGGTAAGTTGTATACCCAGGTACTTAATCGATGTTGTAGCCCAACTAAATGGGAAAGCTTGTTGTAAGTCATTAGCCATCTTCGCAGGGATGGTGATGGGCAGGATTTCGGATTTCGAAAAATTTATTTTAAAATTGGACACCTGACCAAAAGTTTTTAGTTCCCTCATAAGGTTTGGCAGTGACACCAAGGGCTGGGTCAAATGAAAGAGCACGTTGTCGGCATAGGCTGACAGTTTGTGTTCCGTTGACCCCACCGTCACCCCTCTGATGTCAGCACTTGCCCGTATTGTTCAAAGCAGTGGCTCCATAGCCAGAGCGAACAAGAGGGGGGAGAGGGGGCACCCCTGCCTCGTGCCATTCCGCATGGGGAACCCCAGGGATAGGTGGCCATTTACCTTGACCTTCGCACTGGGGGTCGCGTAAAGTGCCATGATCCATCTAAGCATATGAGGGCCTAGTCCCCAAGCCTCCAGCACCGCCTTAAGGTATGACCAATCTATTCTGTCAAAAGCCTTTTCGGCATCCGTGGACAGAATAAGGTATGGGGTGGAATTCCTATGGGAACATGCCCATTGTATAAGCTGCATGGCCCGGATGGAGTTATCCCTAGCTTCTCTACCTGGGATAAATCCCGTTTGATCGGGGTGGATAAAGGAGGGCAAGACATATTTAAGTCGATTTGCCATGATCTTAGCAAAAAATTTTATATCGACGTTAAGAAGTGATATTGGTCGATAGCTTTGTGGGAGAGTAGGGTCCTTGCCTTCCTTCGGGATTACGGTGATGTGGGCCAATAATGCCTCAGGGGGGATCTGGTGGTTTGTGGCTAAAGAATTAAAATACCTACACATATGATTTTGTAGCAAAGGGAGAAATTTTACATAGTACGCTTTGGAATATCCATCCGGGCCAGGGCTCTTCCCATTAGGTAAGGCCTTCACTGTCGAGATGATCTCCTGAGGGGAGACGGGGGCGTCAAGGTCTAGCTGCTGTTCGGGTGTCAGGGAGGGAAGTCCGGCTGAGGCGAGGTAGTCGCCAATAGCTTTCATTTTCGCTGTCCGCCCTGTGTGGGAGATCTCCTTATCTAGGTGATATAAGTCCGCATAATAATCTCTAAAGATGGAGGCAATCCCGGAGGAGTGTAATGTAGCCGTACCGTCAGGGGACCGGAGAGAGTGCACGTGAGCTGTCAGTCTTCTCTGCCGGAGCGCTCTAGCGAGCATTCTACCACACTTATTTCCCTGTTCGTAGTATTTATGTGAAAGGTAGCGTAGTTGTCTGCGCGCTCGACGGTCAAGGAGGCGTGAAAAGAGTTCCCTCAGTTCGATCAACCGATCACGGGCTTGAACATCTCCCTGACGTTTGTGTTTAAGTTCTTCTTCCTGTAAAGCTGTCAGTACCCTCTGGAAGTCTATCTGCCTTTCCTTTTTAAGTTTAGAGCCTGGGGAGATCAGTTCACCCCTGAGTACCGCCTTATGGCTTTCCCACACCACTCCATCTGCCATATCCTCAGACACATTCTCTGTGAAATAATGTGTAATGGTCTCAGAGACCCTAGCCACTACCGAGGCATCGTCTAGGAGGTTTTCATTGAGCCTCCAGGACCAGGCCCTCTGCGTTTCGTCTGGGATTCGTAGCACGGCCCACACTGGAGCGTGATCTGAAATAGTGATATTGCCCATTTCAGCTGACAGCTCAAGGGTGTCGTGGTCCACACACATAAAATCAATGCGTGTGTACACGTCATGCACCCCCGAGTAGTAGCTGTAGTCCCTCTCTGACGCATGAAGAGCTCTCCACGTGTCTATAAGGAAGCTGTTCTGCAGTGACTTGCGAAAATGCTTGAGGAAGGCTTGGGAGTGAGTGGGGCGGCCTCGGGATGTGTCAACGAGTGGGTCCGGGCTCACATTAAAGTCCCCTCCAAGAATTAGGTGCCCCTCCCTGAATTCGTTCAGCTTGTCTAACACAGAGTCAATAAAGGAGAGTTGTTGGGCATTGGGTGCGTAGAGAGTCGCAAATGTAAATTTTTTGTTGGCCAAGACCCCCTTCACAAAGACGTATCTACCCTGCGGGTCGACTCGGCTCTCTGAGAGCTGGAATGGGCAAGACCTATGGAACGCAATGGCTGTACCTCGTGATTTGGCCACCGGAGAGTTGCTAAAGAACCACTGGGTGTATAAGTGTGTAGGTATCTTTGGGAGGGACTGTTCCCTAAAGTGAGTCTCCTGCAGGAAAACTACCTGGGCCCCCAGCCTCTTTAGTTCCTGCCAAAGCCTGTTGCGCTTGTGTGGAGAGCAGAGCCCCCTGACATTATAGGACAGTACCTTTAGTGACGGCGTACCTGACCTGGATGATAGTTGACCGGTCACACCCCCTCTGGGTCCTCCGTGCATGGTTCAGTCAGTCAAAAGGCGACCTGAAGATCAAAGCAATAACCGTTAGCTCTGGAAAGTAATATCAGGCACAAAATGATATGAAGGGGGAGGTGTTGGGAGGGGGGAGGAGGGGGGAGGTTAAGGGGGGGAGGTAGATAGGGAGAAGGGGGGATTTAGAGGGGGTTAGTGGAGAGAGTAGGTAGGGTAGGGGAGGAAAAGGAGGGAGAGGGATACGGATGAAAACAACAAGAAACTATAGAGCTCACCCGGGAGGGGGGCATCAACCCAAAAACCACCCGGGTGAAAACTCGGAGTCCCACAAGGGACTGTCACCTAGTAAGGTGAGGCCTAGGTGGGGTACGTGGGTGACCACCAAGGAGACGGTTAGCCCTTCCGTCCGTCCAGTCCATTATGACACATAAACAGGGTGGGGAAAAAAAAAAAAAAAAACAGTACATATCGCCAAAAGGAGAAAGGAGATTATGTAACTCGAACTCCCAAAAATGTGCAAAAAAGAAAAAACGGTGAGAAGGAAACCAGACAGCCAGGCTAGGAGCTGGACCGCGGACCCCCCCAGTACATCATGGCGCCCAATGGTACTCAGAATTGGGAAGTAGTGCAAAGGGCCTCGCGTGCAACGTCCTGCAAGTGGAAGTAGGATATGACAGCAATGCGTCCGTTGGGCCCAGTGTCCTGATGGGGACATCTATGATGAAGAGGGGGTTATGTCCAAAAAATTTGTAAGAGCAACAAGGGTGTCAGTAGCTTGTTCAGTCACTGGTTGTAGAGGTGCCCGGACGTGGGCCCTCTGTTTGCCTGTTACGACCACGGGAGCGCCTGTTTCCTGCCGCCTGGATCCATGGCTGAGGTAGCTGGGGCATCTGGATGTCCGGAGTGGTGCGCCAGTCTGGGACATCCACTGGATTAAGCTCCAAGGTATGTAAGAAGCGGGGGAGGTCATCCTTTGTGCGTAGTATAGCCCAACGGCCATTTTTGGAAGCCTGGAGGCTGAATGGGAAGCCCCAGCGGTATGTGAGGCCTGCTGCTTGAATTTCCATTAGGAGTGGGCGTAGGGCTCGCCTCTGCATTAGGGTACGCCGTGAGAGGTCCTGGTAAAAGGACAGTTGAGCTCCATCAAAGTCAAAGACTGGTCTGTTACGCATCTTTTGCATTATACGGTCCTTTAGTGTAAATTTGTGCAGCTTGCAGATCACATCCCTGGGGTTGTCGGGGTCTTCTGATGGGGGCCGAAGTGCCCTGTGCGCTCTGTCTATCTCAATCGGCACCGATGGAGGCAAACTCAGGATCTCACGGAACACTCCCTGCAAGGTGGGAACAATGTCCTTAGGTGCAGTAGCTTCAGGAAGGCCTCGTATGCGAATATTCGCTCGCCTGCTTCGGTTCTCCATGTCATTTAACTGACACAGAAGGGCTTCAATCTGGTGACTATGGGTGACAGTCTGTTCTCTGAGCTGGGCGATGGCGGGTACAGTGTCATCAAATTTCTGCTCCAGAGTCTCTACCCTGTGACCCAGTTCAGTGGTATCTGTTTGCAATTGTTTAATGTCTTGCCTGAAGGCCCTCTCAATCCTGCTGGTAAAGCGCTCTAAGTCCTCTTTAGTGGGGAGAGACCATAGATGCTGCCTGATGTCCCTGTCCTCCGTCAAATCTGCTAGGTTTGTGCCCCTGTCCTGTGGCGATGTGGAGCGGGGGGATGCAGGGGGGATGGAGTCGCTTACCAGCCTGGGAGAAGAGATAGGAGACAGTGCTGGAGGCGCTGGCTGAATTTCCTGCTGCAGCTTGGCCGTTCGTTCCGGCGCCATCTTGGATTTCCCCCTCTGCTGGCGGGGGGTGTCGGAAAGGAAATAATCCAGCGATCCTTGGCCGTTGGGGTGAGCTCTTTTCGGCTGGGAAGAAGCCCGCCGCCGCTGTGACATGCCCTGTGCGGAAATCGGGGGGTAATCACCCCTGTAGCTGCTTATTTAGCTGCGGACCGGACGGAGCTCGGGCTCAGCACGTCCTCACTCCTCCATAGCCAGGCCACGCCCCCCTTTTTAAAGGCTTTTAAAAATGTATTTATTTTGTTGCCACTGCACGTTTGTGCGCAATTGTAAAGCATGTCATGTTTGGTATCCATGTACTCGGCCTAAGATCATCTTCTTTATTTCATCAAACATTTGGGCAATATAGTGTGTTTTAGTGCATTAAAATTTTAAAAAGTGTGTTTTTCCCCAAAAAATGCGTTTGAAAAATCGCTGCGCAAATACTGTGTGAAAAAAAAAATGAAACACCCACCATTTTAATCTGTAGGGCATTTGCTTTAAAAAAAATATATAATGTTTGGGGGTTCAAAGTAATTTTCTTGCAAAAAAAAAATAACTTTTTCATGTAAACAATAAGTGTCAGAAAAGGCTTTGTCTTCAAGTGGTTAGAAGAGTGGGTGATGTGTGACATAAGCTTCTAAATGTTGTGCATAAAATGCCAGGACAGTTCAAAACCCCCCCAAATGACCCCATTTTGGAAAGTAGACACCCCAAGCTACTTGCTGAGAGGCATGTTGAGTCCATGGAATATTTTATATTGCGACACAAGTTGCAGGAAAGAGACACCTTTTTTTTTTTTTTTTGCACAAAATTGTCACTAAATGATATATTGCTCAAACATGCCATGGGAATATGTGAAATTACACCCCAAAATACATTCTGCTGCTTCTCCTGAGTACAGGGATACCACATGTGTGAGACTTTTTGGGAGCCTAGCCGCGTACGGAACCCCGAAATCCAAGCACCGCCTTCAGGCTTTCTAAGGGCGTGAATTTTTAATTTCACTCTTCACTGCCTATCACAGTTTTGGAGGCCATGGAATGCCCAGGTGGCACAAAACCCCCCCAAATGACCCCATTTTGGAAAGTAGACACCCAAAGCTATTTGCTGAGAGGTATAGTGAGTATTTTGCAGACCTCACTTTTTGTCACAAAGTTTTGAAAATTGAAAAAAGAAAAAAAAAAGTTTTTTCTTGTCTTTCTTCATTTTCAAAAACAAATGAGAGCTGCAAATACTCACCATGCCTCTCAGCAAATAGCTTGGGGTGTCTACTTTCCAAAATGTGGTCATTTGGGGGGGTTTTGTGCCACCTGGGCATTCCATGGCCTCCGAAACTGTGATAGGCAGTGAAGAGTGAAATCAAAAATTTTCACCCTTAGTGTCATGAAAGACGTCCTGTTAGTTCAGCCGTCGGCGGAAGATCGGTTAACAGAACTATTCTCAGTAAAACCAGAGGACGCGTTCGGAGACGCGTTGACACGAACGGACGCATGCGGGTGCGCGCTAATACGAGCGGGTGTACGCGGGTACACGATGAGACGAACGGGCACGTACGATCGGTACTCGGGCGTGCACGTGTGCACGCTGCGGCGTGCAGACGTGCGGTGTGACAGCTTTTGGCGCCATTAGGCCTATTTAAAGGTGCCTGTCTGTTGCCGACCCGGTCCGTGCCCTGACTACTCTCCTGGTTCCGTTTTTTACCTGCTCTGCTTACCTGTGTTCTGACCCGGCCTGTCTGACTTTGTAAAGTGCTTCCAGTGGTACTACAGAACACCTCCCAGTTGCCTGTTGTTCCTGAGTTCCTGCCAGTGGATCCAGTGTTCCTGATAGTTCTCCTGCTGCTGCACCAGAGGTCCGGATCAACCCTACACCTGCCACTTACCAAGCACTTGTGGCCCCCTGCGCTCTTGAGTCCCTGTCTGCTCTATCAGGGGCTCTCGAACCAGAGGCACACGAGAGGCTACTCCTTGCATTCTGGGCTCCACCACCAGGTACGTGACACTTAGAAATCCTGAAGGCGGTGATTGGTTTTCGGGGTCCCGTGCACGGCTAGGCTCCCAAAAAGTCCCACACATGTGGTATCCCCATACTCAGGAGAAGCAGCTAAATGTATTTTGGGGTGCGATTCCACATATGCCCATGGCCTGTGTGAGCAATATATAATTTAGTGACAACTTTGTGCAAAAAAAAAAAAAAAAATGTGTCACTTTCCCGCAACTTGTGTCAAAATATAAAATATTCCATGGACTCAATATGCCTCTCAGCAAATAGCTTGGGGTGTCTACTTTCCAAAATGGGGTCATTTGGGGGGGTTTTGTGCCACCTGGGCATTCCATGGCCTCCGAAACTGTGATAGGCAGTGAAGAGTGAAATCATAAATTTACACCCTTAGAAATCCTGAAGGCGGTGATTGGTTTTCGGGGCCCCGTACGCGGCTAGGCTCCCAAAGAGTCCCACACATGTGGTATCCCCATACTCAGGAGAAGCAGCAGAATGTATTTTGGGGTGCAATTCCACATAGGCCCATGGCCTGTGTGAGCAATATATCATTTAGTGACAACTTTTTGTAAATATTTTTTTTTTGTCATTATTCAATCACTTGGGACAAAAAAAATAAATATTCAATGGGTTCAACATGCCTCTCAGCAATTTCCTTGGGGTGTCTACTTTCCAAAATGGGGTCATTTGGGGGGGTTTTGTACTGCCCTGCCATTTTAGCACCTCAAGAAATGACATAGGCAGTCATAAACTAAAAGCTGTGTAAATTACAGAAAATGTACCCTAGTTTGTAGGCGCTATAACTTTTGCGCAAACCAATAAATATACGCTTATTGACATTTTTTTTTACCAAAGACATGTGGCTGAATACATTTTGGCCTAAATGTATGACTAAAATTGAGTTTATTGGAATTTTTTATAACAAAAAGTAGAAAATATCATTTTTTTTCAAAATTTTCGGTCTTTTTCCGTTTATAGCGCAAAAAATAAAAACCGCAGAGGTGATCAAATACCATCAAAAGAAAGCTCTATTTGTGGGAAGAAAAGGACGCAAATTTCGTTTGGGTACAGCATTGCATGACCGCGCAATTAGCAGTTAAAGCAACGCAGTGCCAAATTGGAAAAAGACCTCTGGTCCTTAGGCAGCATAATGGTCCGGGGCTCAAGTGGTTAAAGTCCCTAAAAACCCCTCCACTTCTTTTCTGCATATGCATAGGGATGGAAGCACGTGCCATTGCTCTGTTAGTTGAATTTGATTATCTTTACTGTTCTCAATGACCTATTGTGAAACCTCCCCTGTTTTTAATAGCTTTCCTTTGATCAACATTTATTACTTCAGTATCCTCTTTCTATCAAAATTATCCATTATTGCCATTCATTAATTATTATTTGAAGTAGATACTTAATTGGCTATTATGTTGTTGGTGGTATTGTGATGGTGGGACTGCTATGCCGTCTGGCTATTCTCCCAGTCCAGGAGCTGTGACGTGCCTTGCAGGTCTCCTCCCTCCCCTAGGTTTCTTCCTCTGGGGGGGTGGACACAACGCTACTGCGCGTCGACGTCACGCATTCACGCTATGCGTGCAGCGTCCCCTTGGCGGCGCCGTCAACATAAGCAGTTGTTTCCCTTCTCTTGGGCAATAGGGGAGTACTCTATGTGCCAGAGGCGTAACTAGAACCTTCAGGGCCCCGGTGCAAGAAACAATGATGGCCCCCCCCCCTTCCATCCGAGCTCCAGGCTTCCAATTTTGGGAGGGCATCCATGGACATCCTCCCAAAACTGTGCTTCCCGCATGCCCCCTGGGACGTGCATCCAGCGCAATCACAGTGGCCCTTTACCATGTGATGTCAGCTGATCACATGTAAACAGACTTGCCGGTTATCCGCAGCCCTTTCCTCCCGTGCTATGTCTGTGTGAGGAAAGGACTGCCATTAACTGTCAAGAATGTCAGTAAATTGTTTACACTGATAATCAGTGCCCCAATCATCAGTGCTATGTATCAGTGCCCATCAATGCTACCTATCAGTGCCCATCAATGCCGCCTACAAGTGTTGCCTATCAGTGCTCATTAATGCTGCCTATTAGTGCCCATCAAATCTGCCTATCAGCACCACCTATCAGTGCTCATTATTGCAGCGTCCATCCATGCCACCTATCAGTACTCTTCAATACTGCCCATCAATACTGCCTTAGTTCTGCCTATCAGTGCTCATCAATGCCCATCAATGCCTGCTATCAGTGCAGCCTATCAGTGCCCCCTTTCAGTGCCCCTATCAGTGCCTTCTTAGTGCCCCCTATCAGTGCCTCCCTTCAGTGCTCATCAGTAAATCCCATTGGTGCCCCCTATCAATGCTCATCAGTAAATCCTATCAGTGCCTCCCATCGGTGCCCCCTATTAGTGCCCCCTAGTGCCTTCTCAGTGCCCCCCATCATTGCCCACCAGTGCCTCCCATCAGTGCCCCCTATCAGTGCCTCCCTTCAGTGCCCATCAGTGTCCCCTATCAGTGCCTCCCATCGGTGTCCCCTATCAGTGCCTCCCATCGGTGTCCCCTATCAGTGCCTCCCATCGGTGTCCCCTATCAGTGCCTCCCCTTCAGTGCTCATCAGTAAATCTTATCAGTGCCCCCTATCAGTGCCCATCAAGTCCTCTATCAGAGTCCTCTGTCTTCTCAGGACAGCATGGCTCTGAGCGGAGAGCGTGTCTCTCCAGTGGCATCACTAGGGTTGGTGTCACCCGGTGAGGAAAAAATTGGTGTCACCCCCCTCCACCAACTATAGCCCCCCCTCAGTACAGACCCCCCTCCACTAACTGCAGACCCCCTCTCAGTATAGACCCACTACAAAGTACAGACCCCCGTCTCGCAGTATAGATCCTCCTCACTAAGTACAGACCCCATCCATAAGTATAGCCCCCCTCATTGCAGACCCCCCATCTATCAGTATAGCCCCCCTCTATCAGCATAGACTCCCATCTATCAGTGTAGACCCCCTTAGTGCAGACCCCCATCTATCAGTATAGACCCCCCTCTATCACTATAGACCCCAGTGTAGACTCCCCTCCATCAGTGCAGACCTCCCTTCCCTCATTGCAGACCCCCCCTCCATCAGTTCACACCCCCCCTCAGTACAGACCCCCCTCCATCAGTGCAGGCCCCCCATAATGCAGACCACCCCCTCCATCACACACCCCCCTCAGTGCAGACCCCACTCAGTGCAGACCCCCCTCCCTCCATCAATGCAGACCCCCACCCCATCAATGCAAACCCCCCCTCAGTGCAGACCCCCCACCCCATCAATGCAGACCCCCCTCAGTGCAGACCCCACCTCAATAAGCAGACCCCCCTCAGTGCAGACCCCCACCTCATCAATGCAGACCCCCCTCAGTGCAGACCCCCACCTCATCAATGCAGACCCCCACCTCATCAATGCAGACCCCCCTCAGTGCAGACCCCCACCTCATCAATGCAGACCCCCCTCAGTGCAGACCCCCACCCCATAGTGTTCCCCCCAGCACATGTCTATTTGAATACAAACTTTACAGACCTCAGAACAGCGTTCTCCCTCAGACTCCTCCCCCTCCATAACCAGAGAGGAGAGGGGGAGGCGGCTTCAGTCTGCTCCGCTGTACGCCTGTGTGTCTCTCATCTAACAGCAGAGAGACACCGGCATTGTTTGTTTTATTTCCCTGCTCTCCGTGTGTCCTCTCTCTCGCACGGCATGACAGGACTAACAGCTGATCTCCCCCTCCCCTCTCTGTGTTCTCCGCGGGAAATGTGAGCTCCTTAGCTTCACACTTGACTGCCCGCGGAGCACACAGGAGAGAGGAGGGGGGAGAAGATCAGCTGTGTGTCCTGTCATGCCGTGCGAGAGAGAGGACACACGGAGAGCAGGGAAATAAAACAAACGATGCCGGTGTCTCTCTGCTGTTAGATGAGAGACACGCTTAGCCTCAGAGCGCTGTGAAGAGCAACCCCGCTGGCCCCCCTCCCCCACAGTGGCGGAATGCCGGGCCCCGTCGCAACTGCGACTGTTGCGACCCCGGTAATTCCGCCACTGCTATGTGCCGGCTGGCCAGACACTCCCTGTCCGACTTGCGGCTCTCCTCCCCCCGCCGCATGGCGTGACGTTGGTGGGCGGTCCTAGGGTGGCATTATATGGACGTCTTCCTGGGCCTGGGCACTCGAGGCTCTGCACATACCTGATATCACAGCATTTGGGATCTCTCTCCCTCCTTAGGGGTCTCAATCTTCCCCAAGTACACTTATCACAATTTCTTCATTTTGGTCTCCATACACTGGTTTTGGCTTGGTTTTTGTTTTGTCCAATCTCCCCATCTTCTATCACTACTGACAAATCCCCCGGTTGTCTGCCCATTCCTTCTATGTCCCTCACCGTCCTTCCCCTACCTCACCTTCTCTCTTCCGTTGCCTTCCAGTTTCTTACCTTTACTTCCCAGCACTCCAATCACATCTCGTACAATCATTCCTTCACTTTTCCTACAGATATGCCTCGGTTCCCATGCCTGCCCTGGTTGGCGCCTGTTCCGTCTCTGCGGGGCTCCCCGCCGCGCTCCCAGTTGGGGGTACCCTGGATGGCTTGCGGTGTCCTGCCACTACACCATCATTACATAGAACACCAGTAAGTATTCATATTTTAGCTGCAGGGGTCTACACACCTCGCTCCTAATTATAATTGTCCTTGCCCTTTTTCTGCCTTTACTTATTTCAACAACCTTTCAGATATCACACGTGCTTGCTCCTGACAAGTGACATGGAAGCCACGAAACGCGTTGAGCCATCATTTGCCCTGTTTGTACCTTCCTTATATAGATCTCACACACTTTTACCAATATTCACACCCACAGGTTCAGTGAGGCCCTAGGTCCTGCAGGCACTACCGTTTAAATCATATTTTTACTCAACTCCAATTGTGGTGAACTAGGGAATTTTTTTAAGGTTGTAGCTTGAGCTACCATTGCTTAACCTTTTTATCTTGTTACTATTCCATCATTTGTATGAACATTACAATGTATGTTTATATTTTATTATTTTTCTATGTATCATATGCTTGTTGTTTTTTTTATGCATTTTGCGATTTTAACTTGTATGCTCCAGCATTATGTGAATAAAATTCCTTTACGATCACCCTACTACCTTCTTGCTGTCACGTGCTTCATATAAAGTCCCACCCTTCCCCTTAAACACAAACCCCCTTTTCATGACTTAGATTGGGATGGAAATATATGACCTTACCAGGTCATTATTTCATTTAAAGTCCCTAGGGATGGAAATGTGTGACCTTACCAGGTCATGATTTCCTTAAAGTCCCTAAAAACCCCTCCTCTTCTTTTCTGCATCATACATATGCATCTATGTACGTTGGCAAAACTATTAGGCCATTTTGGAGAAGGATCAAAGATCATGTATTCTATGCCACTAGTGGTCTTCTGAACACCACTATGGGCTATCATATAGCCTTTAAACAAAAGTACAACCCCATGGTGTTTAAATTCACTGCTCTTGATGTCATTTATGTAGATCCCCGTGGAGGTAATTTTGATAAAAAAGTACGCCAATGAGAAATTCAATGGATACATAAATTACAGGCCACCGTAAATCCAGGCTTGAATGACATGATAAGCTTTAGACCTTTTTTGTAATATGACTATATAGGTTAACCCAGTACTTTGCATTTGCATGTATCTTTCTTTCTCCCCTTTGTTCTGCTCCATGATATCATCTGTCACCTTTTTCTGCCTATAATTTTTTTATATGTTTGTATTTAAATTTATGTCATTCGCAGTGCATACTTAGTCAATGAAGTATGGGCCCCACAAATGGGTCAATGGGATACCACAGGATATACAGTTGATATGAATATTTAGGAATTTTTATTTTCTCTTTATTCTAAGTTACTCACCCCTGATTATCTGTAAACAATGGTAACTAACTTTACAATTGGTTTATACCTTTAAATGTTCATATGCATATCTGTTTTGTTTTTATTTAGCCTGTGTTGCCCACTCAGGGGATCCAAGGATGATGCATTTTGGTACCAATCTATATTATATGGCTTTATTCATTTTTTCATGTTTTCCTATATTTTTCCAGATAGGCACTTATAATAGCGTTTTGTTTCATAGCTATCTCCAGTCCGCTCTGATGATTTCCTCTATTTCATAGGGATGCTCACTAGTGTGGACTCAATGTAGTTGTTTATCCAGTAGTCTGCCTACGAACCCCATAATCCACTTCTCACGTTTTCATACAATTAGCACATGCGCAGAAGGAGCGGGGGTCTCACTCGCTGCACCGCCTATTATATTCATAGCTCTCCCTTTGTTTATATGCAATACCCGGATTGCACACGCGCACAGCCAATGAAGTTTCGCTCGCTCCACTGCCTACAATGCCCATAATTCCCTTCTTTTGAGGCCAGCTGACGCACTCGCGTCATATGACGTTATCTCAGCGATTCGCTGAGACATTACCTACCAGTATAAATAACCCTCATTTATGTGTGGGCTCTGTGTGCAGCACCCGGCTGTCTCCCAGGGGCACGTTTCTATACTCTATCCTCCATGTAAGTACTACCCATCACTCTTCTTCTGTGATAGCACCTTGGTTGTTATCAAAGGTTTTTTAATGTATACCTCCATATCTTCTGTTCATAGGCACAGCATGCTAGTTCAGGCTTTATTATCCATGAGCACTACTGAATCCCAATAAGGGTCTGTTTCCTCTATATATGTTGGACCTTACAGTACTGCTCTGCTGGCCCCATACATGTTTGGAGTTAAAGCTTTCACCTGCCCCTGTTCATAAAATTTGAAATTCACTTACTAGTAAGTACCTATTTTTCATATATATTTTTGCTTGCCATATTTCTTTTTTTTATTGGTATACTTATTGAAATCTATTGCATTTGCTTTCTAATAGTTCAGAATTTTGAAAATTAATCGCCCACCTAGGCTGTGGGTATATATAACAGCGTATTCCAACTTAAGGTACCTATATGTTTGCTCGTCCTTGGTGTGTTTTCCCCTGAATGATTCAACATATGCTTTTTAAAATACCATGTTGTTCCACGTTTGTGCAATAGCTTTTGATTTTATTGGGGAAGCCTAATGGCGAAACTCGTAGACGCACAAGGGCTCACTATACAAATTGCATAGATGTATATGTATGATGTTTTTTACTCTTTGAAAATTATGTTTATATTTTGTATTTTTTCAATAAATGTGATAATTTATACTGTTTCCTTCTCCATTGTTTCCTGGCCTAAAAAGTGTATATTATTTAGCCACGTCTTGAGAGAGGAGTCCGGTAAGGAGGTGGGGGGAGAAAGGAGCTCTTTGTAAAATTTTGAGACTATTGAAAATATCTGCAGTACCTCTGTGGGGTGAGAAACCAAATTCCTATTGGAGTTTCTAAGTTTGTATGTGTGTGTGTGGGGGGGGGGTTGTACAGACTGGTTGAGCTTTTTTGCAAACACAGTAACAATGTTACTGTGCAGTAGGAACATAGCTCTAGACCATCTCAGGGATTTCTCAGTCTGCTCTGAAAGGATCTTATCTAATTCTAACCTGTTTGCATTAATTTGTTTCAGTGGATCTGAAGAGTGATTTTGGCTGTGTAGGTAATACAGTTTGTCAAGGTCAGTGGTGAGCCTGGTGATGTCCAAAAGTTTTCCCTTTTTCCTAGCAACTGCTAGTTGGATCAGATGACCTCTAATTACCGCTTTATGAGCGGCCCATAAAGAGGTGGGGGAGATATCTTAATAGTAAAGTATTCTTCAATGTGTTTAGAGATTTGAGACACCAGCATAGGGTCTGTGAGAAGGGATTCGATGAGTGATGATGATGTGTGAAATGTCCAGGGAGACTTACTTAGTGATCATACCATGGGCAGGAATGTATAGCAGCTGTGGTGGAGTTTGCAAGGAGAATAGGGGTACAAAATAAGTAATCCAGTCTATAATAACTGTCATGGGGGTGTGAGTAAAAAGTGTAATCCCGAGCTCCCACGTTATGGGCCCACCATGCGTCTACTAATTGGTGTGTGTTAGGCAGTTATTTTAAGGTTTTGGGAAAGGCCCAACTCGGCTTCTATCGAGAGCAGAATGTGCCACCAAGTTACAAACAATGCAACATATCTGCACTCATTCTGCCAATAATACATTGTGGAAGATCATGACCTAGTAAGAAGACTAAAGTATTAAGGGAACGATGGTCAAGTGGATGAGGCCCTACATAGTGAGTTATGGTCAAGTTACTAGTCAAATTAAGGAAATACTTATCTAGAAAAAGATGAACACCCAAAGGTTGATGCAGAATTTGCCACCATCCCTGAACAGTACAGAAAAAACCTCAAAAGAATGGGATTTTAAGGGCAAAGTCAAATTAGATTAAAAAAAAAAATTATATTAAAAAATATTGATTTTATTATACAAAGAGATTTAAAAACAATTTCGTACAAAAACAGACATGAGAATAACACAATTACAGTGTATTACAGTGATGGCAAAAAATCCCACTACACAGATGCTCCTAATCCATGAGTGAGAATCCAACGCGTTTCGAAATAATTAAATATATAATCTTCCTCATGGACAATTTTTTTCATTTCTGAAAAGTACAAGATATAATATAAGTATAAATTACACAAATATATCTCATAACATGCATTTTAAACCTATATTTGAATATATAATGGACTTACAAATCAAACTTCCATTCTTTTGAGGTTCTTTCTGTACTGTTCAGGGATGGTGGCAAATTCCGCATCAACCTTTTGGGAGTTCATCTTTTTCTAAATTCTATGGGTGGACAATACACCCATATCCTCATATTGACTCTCATTTCTTGATGCGAACCCCAAATTTAGATATATAAAAAAAGTTGTTTTGAAATTCCAGGGATGGCCCTTGATTAAGGGAAATACTTTCGCTTTCTGGTTTTTCCAATTTGGTACAATTTTGATTAGTTGGGGGCCATATTTAATTTTTGTACGTCTATTCTGTTTCTTCTGCAGTCATTCAGGATGGAGGACCTCTTGGGTGAAAATTGGGAGGAACTTATGTCCACTATTCAGACTAACTACCAAGCAAAGGAACAAATTAAAACTGATCTGACTTCACTCTTTCATAGTCTTACGAAAGTACTAGAGAAGAAATGTGCATTACATTGGCACATACAATCTCTAGGAAGATACATTCAAGAAAATATTAATCCAATAGGATTAAGGATTCAAATTTTCCCGATTTTAGACCATATTTCAAATGATTTAAAGAAAAATTGGGAGACCAAACTTAATGGTTGTTCTAGAAATTTGATGTTATTACTACAAGATGAATATAAATTACAATTGAATACCTTAGATTTAGAGATTGGTGCTCTCTATAATCGCTTGATTCCCCTAAAGGCACACGAGGACCATACAGGCCTCGAAGAAAAATTGAGAGAACATCTAAGAGTATTTAGTAAGGCTATTCTCCAGAAGAAAGAAAAGAAATTCTGGAGGGATAAAAATGCCTTCGGTGAGAATCGAGCCTATAGATGGCACCAGAACAAAAACTTTAAGAATAAAACTAAGAAATCTTCTAGAAATCAGGAGAAAAATGATTATAGTTCAGATACAACCTCTAATGCTTCTTCCTCAGCCTCTTCCCATACAGATCGTACTCTCAGAAATAGAAAGGGTTCCTTTGCTAGATCACAGGAAATGGAGGGGGAACTCCAACAGATCAACAAGAAACGAACTGCAGATGCACCACATACATCACGTGGAGGCAAAGTGGACAGCTCTCCTAGATATACTCAAGTTAATACTGAAGGTACCAAAGGGTCAAATATGGGTAAAGGTAAAATGATTAAAACCAGTAAAGAGTTGGGAGGTATTCCAAAAAACCAAACCCAACTTGATTATTTTTTAGACAAGATGACCTTGACACAGGCATTAACAGCACGGAAAGAACAAGAACCTACATTGACCCAAAACACTCAACCGGCAAATTAAACATAATTAATCTATCATCTCATATAATTACTGAGGCAGAGGAAGAAGTTCTTTCTTTGGGACTATCCTTTTGCCCCAATAGGAGCCTTGATAATTTCAAAACAGTGAAGTATATTTTCTTATTTGCAAGAATCTTTGAATAAGGACAAATCAGTCAAAAACCTCACCCCTGAACAACAGAATGCCGTAAAATCTTTAAAGAACAATCTTGACATAACCATCAAGGGGTCTGATAAAGGCGGGAACATCGTACTAATGGACAATTCCAAATACGAAGATATGTGCTTCAAAATTCTCAACAACTGAAAATGCTATCGGAAAATTTCAGCCTCAATAGTTGATAGGTTCAACCAGGAATTTTATCGCCTGGTTGTTGAAGCTTTTATGATAGGACCTATTACGGGTGAGCTGTTGGAGTTCATACGTACTAGACATCCTCGCATTCCCACTATGTATGCACTTCCAAAAGTACACAAAGATCTTCATAATCCCCCTGGCCGCCCCATCATTTCGGGTAAAAGTAGTATATCAGAAGGCATCTGTAAAGTCATTGACCAACATTTAAGACCTCATGTCCCAGAGTTGGCATCTTACACTAAGGACACCATTCATCTACTGCAGATATTGGAGGATTTGGTGATCCCTGATTCGGCTATTCTAGTGACTATAGACGTCGAACCACTTTATAACAGCATACCGCACAATCTGGGGGTAGCTGCTTTTAGTCATGTATTACAACAAAAGGCAACCACAGAGTGGAAATTCAACAAATTCATACTTGAGATGTTGGATTTTATCCACAGACACAATGTCTTTCTGTTCAAGGGTTCCCACTACCTCCAGGTACAGGGTGTTGCTATGGGGACGTGTTGAACTTGCGAACAGGCAAAAAATTTGTTCAGAGTATTGGTAACTGTAAGCGCAAACACACAAGTCCATATACAAGTCCGAACACTCGAACACCATTAAAGTCAATAGGACACGAACATGAATAATCAAAAGTGCTAATTTTAAAGGCTTATATGCAAGTTATTGTCATATAAAGTGTTTGGGCACCTGGGTCCTGCCCCAGGGGACAAGGATCAATGCAAAAAAAGTTTTAAAAACGGCAGTTATTTCGGGAGCAGTGATTTTAATAATGCTTAAAGTGAAACAATAAAAGTGTAATATTCCTTTAAATTTCGTACCTGGGGGGTGTCTATAGTATGCCTGTAAAGGGGTGCATGTTTCCCGTGTTTAGAACAGTCTGACAGCAAAATGACATTTCAAAGGAAAAAAAGTCATTTAAAACTACTCGCGGCTATTAATGAATTGCCGGTCCGACAATACACATAAAAGTTCATTGATAAAAACGGCATGGGAATTCCCCACAAGGGGACCCCAAAAAAAAAAAAATGACGTGGGCGTCCCCCCAAATTCCATACCAAGCCCTTCAGGTCTGGTATGGATTTTAAGGGGAACCCCGTGCCAAAATAAAAAAAAATGGCGTGGGGTCCCCCCAAAAATCCATACCAGACCCTTATCCGAGCATACAACCTGGCAGGCCGCAGGAAAAGAGGGGGGACGAGAGAGCGCCCCCCTCCTGAACCGTACCAGGCCACATGCCCTCAACATTGGGAGGGTGCTTTGGGGTAGCCCCCCAAAACACCTTGTCCCCATGTTGATGGGGACAAGGACCTCATCCCCACAACCCTTGCCTGGTGGTTGCGGGGGTCTGCGGGCGGGGGGCTTATCAGAATCTGGAAGCCCCCTTTAACAAGGGGACCCCCAGATCCCGGCCCTTCCCCCTGTGTGAAATGGTAAGGGGGTACTTACCATTTCACAAAAAACTGTCAAAAATTTAAAAAATGACAAGAGACAGTTTTTGACAATTTCTTTATTTAAATGCTTCTTCTTTCTTCTATCTTCTTTCTTCTATCTTCCTTCGGTTTTTTCCTCCATCTTCTTCTTCTTCTGGTTCTTCCTCCAGTGTTCTTGTCCAGCATCTGCCTCCGCGGCGTCTTCTTCCCTTCTTCTCCTCGGGCCGCTCTGCATCCATGATGGCATGGAGGGAGACTCCCTCTGTGTGACGCTTCTCCTCTTCTGACGGTTCTTAAATAACGGGGGGCGGAGCCACCCGCTGACCCAGCCCCCTCTGACATCACGGGGAATGCCACAGGGAAGTCCCCGTCAAGTCCCCCCCGTCAAGTCCCCCCCATCAAGTCCCCGTTATTTAAGAACCGTCAGAAGAGGAGAAGTGTCACACAGCGGGAGCCTCCCTCCATGCCATCGTGGAAGCGGAGCGGTTCGAGGAAAAGAAGGGAAGAAGACACCAACATCGTGGAAGAAGATGCCGGATGAGAACACTGGAAGAAGAACCAGAAGAAGTAGATGGAGGAAGAAACCGAAGGAAGATAGAAGAAAGAAGATAGAAGAAAGAAGATAGAAATAGAAGAAAGAAGAAGCATTTAAATAAAGGAATTGTCAAAAACTGTCTCTTGTCATTTTTAACATTTTTGACAGTTTTTTTGTGAAATGGTAGGGATACTTTTGTACCCCCTTACCATTTCACACAGGGGGGAGGGCCGGGTTTTTGGGGTCCCATTGTTAAAGGGGGCTTCCAGATTCTGATAAGCCCCCCGCCCACAGACCCCCACAACCACTGGGCAAGGGTTGTGGGAATGAGGCCCTTGTCCCCATCAACATGGGGACAAGATGTTTTGGGGGCTACCCCAAAGCACCCTCCCAATGTTGAGGGCATGTGGCCTGGTACGGTTCAGGAGGGGGGGCGCTCTCTCGTCCCCCCTCATTTCCTGCTGCCTGCCAGGTTGCATGCTCGGATAAGGGTCTGGCATGGATATTTGGGGGGACCCCACGCCATTTTTTTTAACTTTTGGTGTGGGGTTCCCCTTAAATTCCATACCAGACCTGAAGGGTCTGGTATAGATTTTGAGGGGGACCCCACGCCATTTTCTTTCAAAATTTTGTCCGGGGTTCCCCTTAATATCCATACCAGACCTGAAGGGCCTGGTATGGAATTTAGGGGGACCCCCACATCATTTTTTTTAAATTTTGGTTTGGGGTTCCCCTGTGGGGAATTCCCATGCCATTTTTATCAATGAACTTGCCATCATGGATGCGGAGCGGCCCGAGGATAAGAAGGGAAGAAAACGCCGACGCTGTGGAGGAAGATGCCGGACGAGAACACCGGAGGAAGAACCAGAAGTATGGTTCAGGAGGAGGGCGCTCTCTTGTCCCCCCCCCCCTCTTTTTCTGCGGCCTGCCAGGTTGCATGCTTGGATAAGGGTCTGGTATGGATTTTTGGGGGGACCCCATGCCATTTTTTTTATTTTGGCGTGGGGTTGCCCTTAAAATCCATACCAGACCTGAAGGGTCTGAGATAGATTTTGAGGGGGACCCCACGCCATTTTTTTTTCATTTTGGCCGGGGTTCCCCTTAATATCCATACCAGACCTGAAGGGCCTGGTATGGAATTTAGGCGGACCCCCTATGTAATTTTTTTAAAATTTTGGTTTGGGGTTCCCCTGTGGGGTACTCCCATGCCATTTTTATCAATGAACTTTTATGTGTATTGTCGGACCGGCAATTTATTAATAGCCGCGAGTAGTTTTAAATGACTTTTTTTCCTTTGAAATGTCATTTTGCTGTCAGACTGTTCTAAACATGGGAAACATGTGCCCCTTTACAGGCATACTATACACACACCCCCGGTACGAAATTTAAAGGAATATTACACTTTTATTGTTTTACTTTAAGCATTATTAAAATCACTGCTCCTGAAAAAAACAGCCTTTTTTAAAACTTTTTTTGCATTGATCCTTGTCCCCTGGGGCAGGACCCAGGTCCCCAAATACTTTTTATGACAATACCATGCATATAAGCCTTTAAAATTAGCACTTTTCATTACTCCCATAGACTTTTAAAGGGTGTTCTGCGGCTTTCGAATTTGACGCGAACACCCCAAATTGTTCGCTGTTCGGAGAACTGGCGAACAGCCGATGTTCGAGCCGAACATGAGTTTAACTCAAACTCGAAGCTCATCCCTAGCGATGAACCATAATGCTTTGGATTTGTTTTTTACAATGTCCTATGATCATCATATGATCAATTTTTTGGACATTAGCATCTACAAAGATAAGAATGGGAAACTTGCCAGCAGACTCTACAGGAAGGAAACTGCCGGCAATACTCTTTTGCACGCTGACAGTTTCCATCCTGAACCCCTCAAAAAATCTATACCTTTCAGCCAATTTTTACGTCTGAAACATAATTGTACCACTCTGGAAACCTTCCAGTGTGAGGCAGACAAATTGAGCGAGAGACTGCTTGCAAGGGGATACACAAAATCCTCCCTAAAAAAGCTTTCAACCGGGTCAAGGATCAGGATAGAAATGCTCTAATCTTTAAAACTAAAATGAAAAAACATGACGACACAACAAGGATCATCCTATGTTACTCCAATGAACACAACATTGTAAGGAAGATCCTTACAAAACATTGGTCGATGCTTACCGATGACCCCATTTTGGGGTTTTCCTTACCCCCAAACCCCAAATCACTTTCAGGAAGGCAGGCTCCCTAGCGGAGATGCTGACTCAAAGAGAACTCAAGACAGGACCCCTGCAAAATCTGGGGGACCTTCCCCTGTGGTTCCTGTTCTTTTTGTGGGGTTATCGGCAGGAGAACTTCTTTTCAATTACCAAATAGTGAATGCTTCCAAATGAAGCATTTCGCCAACTTCAAGACTCAGGGAGTAGTGTACTTGGTATAGTGCCAATGCGGGGCTTTCTATGTCGGAAAAACCTGACAAGAATTTGGACAACATGTCAGTAAGCACTTACAAAGTATGCAAATTGGTAATCTGTATCTTCCCCTTGGAAGACATGTGGCCAGGGGACATGGATATAGGATGCCATCTGTAAATTTTACAGCTTTGGATCGTATCCATGTCCCCATTAGAGGTGGGGATTGGAATAAAATCCTATTACACGCTGGATTGGATACTTGGATGCCACCGCCCAACCAGGCCTCAATGAGGCTGAAAGCTATAGGCCTTTCTTAGAAGGCTTCAGTTCAGGAAACACAGACTAAAATTCAATATGTCTTATTCCTCTCCTTTTTCCTCTTCTCTTTCTCCCCCTTTCTTCCTTCCTTGTTGTCTCCTATTCTGTTTTGTCAGCAGGAGATTTGTTAGAATGACAGTATCTATTGTTGGGGTATTATATTATGTTTTATTATTTTTGAAATCGCAATAATGAATGATATATATTTCTTGGTTGTTGGTTTCCCACCTTTTTGGTGGCTAGATTATAGAATACGATTTATGTTATGCTTTTTTATTCCTATATATATATATATATATATATATATATATATATATATATATATATATATATATATATATATATATATATATATATATATATATATATTTTTTTTTTTTTTTAATTGTTTTTTTAAACATGCATTTTGTAGTTCGCTATGAATTTCACTATCAGCGGTTATCACTTTTGCTTATATGTTCTAGACTGCAGAGGTGTGGAGCTGTGTGCTGGCCGCACTCCCTCTATATCCAGTCTGGGACGTGCTCTGTGATGTGCTGTGTGATGTGTTCATTGTTGTTTTTTTTTTTTTCTGTGTCATGGACTGCAGGGGGGGAGTGACTGTGTGTGTGTCGGCCACACTCTCCCGGCGTCCTGTCTTAGACACACGCTGTTTTTGCTGATGGATCTCCGTACGAGCGGCGCTGGGGGGATGACGTCATCGCCGTTACGTGATGTGGCATCATCCCCGGGGCTCTGCGGAGCTCCAACAGTGAACAAGCACGGGCTACAAAAGGAGGACGCCGGGAACCCCAGAGCTGCCATCTTCATCCTGTGACATCTTGTCTGGGGAGAAAATACTATCTTGCTCACACTTTGAATGGAAGAGGTGCAATCTCTTCTTTAATTGGATGTTCCTGTGGATTTTCTGCTGCCCTGGGTCTATCTGCGGGGGGAACCCTCAGCAAAGTTTCATAAGCTGTACTACTTTGGATATATATTGAATTTCCTTTACTCCTACTGTTTAAGACTCTGGGCTTCACTTGTGGAGGGGAGCTGTTGAGGGTTCCCCTTGCGGAGTGATATCCTGCCCACCGCTTTTAACTTTGTGGAGTTTAACTTCCTTTTGACGTTAGTTATGGTTTTGGGAACCTCTTTTTTGATGGTCTTTTTTTGTTTTATTTATTTTTTTAGATGATCCCTACATTTTCCCTCCCTATCATCTTTTAGGGTTGGGAATCTTCTGTACCACCCAGTTAGTGGTCTGGATTTTTCTCTTGTGGAACAAATCCTACTCTAGACTTTTTGATGGGGACGGCACAGCTTGCAAGTCTTTGTAAGTTTTTTTGTTTTTTTTTCTACCATGCTTTACCACGTGCTGTATGTTTCTCTCACAGATCCCCCCATCATTGCTGCTCTCAGCTATTATAAGGCAGTTCTCCGCCTTTCCAATTTGGTGCCTCTCTTGGATCATAATATCCCGGGGTTCTCTTGCATGATAAAAGGCTAACATGAACTGAGTGGATGTCTGATGGAGCATTGGAACTTCTTATTCGAATCACGATTGTTTGATTTGTAAGTCCTTTATATATTCCAATATAGGCTTCAAATGTATGTTATGAGATATATTTGTGTAATTTATACTTATATTATATCTTGTACTTTTCAGAAATGGAAAAAATTGTCCCTGAGGAAGATTATATATTTAATTATTTTGAAACGCGTTGGATTCTCACTAGGGATGAGCCGAACACCCCCCTGTTCGGTTCGCACCAGAACATGCGAACAGGAAAAAAGTTCGCTCGAACACGCGAACACCGTTAAAGTCTATGGGACACGAACATGAATAATCAAAAGTGCTAATTTTAAAGGCTTATATGCAAGTTATTGTCATAAAAAGTGTTTGGGGACCCGGGTCCTGCCCCAGGGGACATGGATCAATGCAAAAAAAAGTTTTAAAAACGGCCGTTTTTTCAGGAGCAGTGATTTTAATAATGCTTAAAGTCAAACAATAAAAGTGTAATATCCCTTTAAATTTCGTACCTGGGGGGTGTCTATAGTATGCCTGTAAAGGGGGCGCATGTTTCCCGTGTTTAGAACAGCCTGACAGCAAAATGACATTTGGAAGGAAAAAACTCATTTAAAACTACCCGCGGCTATTGCATTGCCGTCAATACACATAGAAGTTCATTGATAAAAACGGCATGGGAATTCCCCACAGGGAAACCCCGAACCAAAATTAAAAAAAAAAAAAATGAAGTGGGAGTCCCCCTAAATTCCATACCAGGCCCTTCAGGTCTGGTATGGATATTAAGGGGAACCCCGGCCAAAATTAAAAAAAGAAAAATGACGTGGGGTTCCCCCTAAATTCCATACCAGACCCTTCAGGTCTGGTATGGATTTTAAGGGGAACCCCGCGCCAAAAAAAAAACAAAAAAACGGCGTGGGGTTCCCCCAAAAATCCATACCAGACCCTTATCCGAGCACGCAACCTGGCAGGCCGCAGGAAAAGAGGGGGGGACGAGAGTGCGGCCCCCCCCTCCTGAACCGTACCAGGCCACATGCCCTCAACATTGGGAGGGTGCTTTGGGGTAGCCCCCCAAAACACCTTGTCCCCATGTTGATGAGGACAAGGGCCTCATCCCCACAACCGTGGCTGGTGGTTGTGGGGGTCTGCGGGTGGGGGGCTTATCGGAATCTGGAAGCCCCCTTTAACAAGGGGACCCCCAGATCCCGGCCCCCCCCTGTGTGAAATGGTAAGGGGGTACTTACCCCTACCATTTCACTAAAAAAGTGTCAAAATAGTTAAAAATGACAAGAGACAGTTTTTGACAATTCCTTTATTTAAATGCTTCTTCTTTCTTCCTTCATCTTCTTCTTCTTCTGGTTCTTCTGGCTCTTCTGGTTCTTCCTCCGGCGTTCTCGTCCAGCATCTCCTCCGCAGCGTCTTCTATCTTCTTCTCCTCGGGCCGCTCCGCACCCATGGCATTGGGGGGGAGGCTCCCGCTCTTCTCTTCATCTTCTTCTTCATCCTCTTCTCTTCTTCCTTCTTCTCTTCTTCTCTGTTTCTCTTCTTAATTTTCTTCTCCGGGCCACTCCGCATCCATGCATGGAGGGAGGCTCCCGCTGTGTGACGGCGTCTCCTCATCTGACGGTTCTTAAATAACGGGGGGCGGGGCCACCCGGTGACCCCGCCCTCTCTGACGCACGGGACATGACGGGACTTCCCTGTGGCATTCCCCGTGACGTCACAGGGAAGTCCCGTCAAGTCACCGTGCGTCAGAGGGGGGCGGAAATTTAAAGGGATATTACACTTTTATTGTTTGATTTTAAGCATTATTAAAATCACTGCTCCTGAAAAAACGGCCGTTTTTAAAACTTTTTTTTGCATTGATCCATGTCCCCTGGGGCAGGACCCAGGTCCCCAAACACTTTTTATGACAATAACTTGCATATTAGCCTTTAAAATTAGCACTTTTGATTTCTCCCATAGACTTTTAAAGGGTGTTCCGCGGCATTCGAATTTGCCGCGAACACCCCAAATTGTTCGGTGTTCGGCGAACTTGCGAACAGCCAATGTTTGAGTCGAACATGAGTTCGACTCAAACTCGAAGCTCATCCCTAATTCTCACTCATAGATTAGGAGCATCTGTGTAGTGGGATTTTTTGCCATCACTGTAATAGACTGTAATTGTGTTATTCTCATGTCTGTTTTTGTATGCAATTGTTTTTAAAGCTCTTTGTATAATAAAATCAATATTTTTTAATATAATTTTTTTTTTTCAATCTAATTTGACTTTGCCCTTAAAATCCCATTCTTTTAAGGTTCTTTCTGTAAGGAAATACTTATCTAACCACTCTATTGTTGCTTGCAACCTGCTTGCCCTTCAAACATCTACACTACTAGGAATGTACACACTGCAAATACTCTGTAATCTTGGCCCTGGTTCCTGGGTCTCCCAAACTCGGGTATCTAGCAACACTGCCAGCTCCTTCCACCGCTTCCTTCTCCATGCTAATGTTAAGGCACTACATACTTTGCTAATGTGTGGATTGGGTGTTTGGTTTGAACATCTAAACACTCGACATGTATATACATTTGAGACAAGATTCCAAGAATACTTACTTGCGCAAACAAGAGGCTCCCGAATACTTTCTTCCTCTTCTGGTTCGCTTTGGCCCTCACTGTGACTCGCGTCAGGGGATTTGACGTCCACAATAGCAATGTCTGTGCTGGGTCCAGGAGATAGATCCCATGGCTCCAAAGAAACATCCTGGGTGAGTTGACCACACTCATTTTACTCTAAAAAGAAACAATACACCATTCATTAAGCCACCCCAAGTCCCATCTGTTTCTAGCATCCATTTTGCTACATTAGTTGACCAACCATGCACTTGGTCTGATGTCAGTGTTTGCTCCTGACTAGTGGACTCCACCATGCTGCACTCTGTATGTTTTTCTGTGAAAAATGCATAAAAAAGGGAAGGTGATGGCATTTTCCAGTGCCAGCATTGAAAAAGTCCTGCAATTGCCCACCACCCCTCTTGTCTCCTATGGGATACGGGGTATATGATGACCATTCTAGCAAGACTCTGTGACTGGGAGCCTGGGGGCCTCTCCTCTACCCTTGTCTACACTGGCAAGGCTGCATTAATGGGCACTGATGAGCCAGGCAGCAACCAGAAAGTGTTCTTTACCCCTTAAGTTCTGCCCTAAGCCCATGGCCTTTGGCTCACCTAGAAACACCACTGTCGGTGGCTAAATGAGTGTGTTTGAAGTTGGCACTTACGTTTCTGGGGGGGAAGATGGTCTTCTTGTCTCCACTGTTGGGGCCCGAACGAGGGTAGACACCCTTCGTCCCTTGCGATGGCTTGGCTGGAGCATCCTTTTTTTGTGCCGCCCTGTTGAAAGGAAAAAATAAATAAGTACAAAAAAAAAAAAAATAATATCCAAAAACATGACAAAATAATAATGTTCATATATGCTTTATATTTACCTTCATCTTTGGAATCCCAAGTCATACAAAGATTTTATAAAATCTTATATAGAATTCTCTAGAGCTACTTGGAGAAACAAACTTATACAGACAGCTAACTTACACATATACATATTGTTTAGATCCAAATATTGCTTACTTTTTTTATGATCTGATGTATGTACTCCATCTGGTCTTGTTCCCGGTGTTTTAGATCAGACCATCTTTTTCGGATTTGGTCCTTTGATCGGCTGTTGGGCCTTTAGTAATCGTGCAGCTTGCAGTCGTAATCGTGCTTCTCTAGGATGCGCACCATCTCCACCATCTCACCCTTGCTCATGGGGGTTGCTTTGTGCCTCCTCAGAGCTCCACCACCGTGGGGCTGGCTGCAATCCGCCAATCCGCCATGTTGTTCCTCCCGAATGTTCCGCTGTGTGTGAAGCATGCAGAAGAGAGATGCGCAGTGTGTATAAAGAACACACGGTCGATGGAACGGCCATAGGAACAAACTTGGAGGGGAGGACGAACGATCGGCAATGCACAAAATTAGCAGAAAACAAAGGAACAATTGGAAATTGGGGCATAGGTTTTTAGTGGCCTATACTGCTTAGATTAAGGCCTATATTGGGACCAGTTTATGGGTTAAGCCAGACATTATGGTGTTCTGTCTTGCAGGAATTGTATAATCATGATAAATTCACTTCACCAGAATTTCTCCCCCATTTAATTGACATGTACCGGGAGCTGCCCTGGTTTCCATACCAATAGACAGTAGGGACCAAAAATGATTTGAACAAGAATGAAAAATGCTGGGGTCAGAATGATAGTCTTTTCTATTTCTCCACATTCAAATTGCCACAGTGAGGAGATCAAAATTGTGTGTGATTGATGACCAAACCAATAAAAAGATTCTAATTATGTCCCATTTTCATATGCAGGAAAGTGTCAGTCTGGAGGAGCCAGCGGCAGGCAGCCAGCAGCCAGAGTCCCAGATCCCTCCCCTTTGCCCTCCTGCTAAGAGAGCCAGGAAGAGCAGGAATCTGGAGGAGGCCACAGCTGCCTTCCTCAGCCAGGCCACTACTGCCCTCCGGACAGACCCAGATGAGTGCGAGGGATTTGGCGTGGTGATGGCCAATAGGTTAAAGGGGGTGGCAGGTGACCAAAGGAGAAGGTGCAAGGATCTCATCCTGTAGCTTCTCAACGGGGGGGGCAATGGGCGAGATCTATGCCACCACCCACCTGTGTGATTTTGTGGCCCATATACAAAACCTCCAGAGCCAACCCACCCACCACAGCAGCATGAAGGTCAGTGGCAATACCAGCCACAAGAACCCCAAAAACCCCGCTAGTCTGGGGATTTTCACCCTTTCCCCACTTACTAATTTCTATTATTTTGTGTTTTTTGGAATAATGTTTTTTATTCTTACTGTATATACTCGAGTATAAGCTGAGTTTTTCAGCCCATTTTGTGGCTGAAAAAAGCCGCCTCGGCTTATACTCGAGTCAGTGATGAAAAATGCCGGAAATGGAGGAGAAAAGGGGGCGGGGCTGCGCCGCTGGGTGACATTCGTGAATGGCCCGGTGCCCCTGTGAGTTTCTCCTACCTCTAATGCTGTGTAAGATCGCCGTGCAGCGGCATAATGTCCCACCTCTTCTTGTGTCCTCTCCCTCCTATGCTGTGTCAGATCACCAGGCAGCCAGCCACATAGCGATGTCCTGCCTCCTCTTGTGACAGACAGCACAGTGATCCAATGTTAGGAATCACTGTGCCGTGTGTCATAGGAGGCGGGACATCGCCACCGCGGCTGCACGGTGATCTGACACAGCGGGACATCGATCTCACATGCAGTGGGTGAACTACCGGTACTTGTACCGTTCTGCTCCACTGTCAGGTCACCTGTATTCAGGTGACAGATGCACCCCATTGGGATCAGGAGTGCACCGCAAGGTAGTGGACCCTACGGCCGACTGCTGCGGATTGAACCCTGGGAGGTTCAGGAAGCAGGTCTACTGGATCACTGACACAGATCCCACTGGGAGCTAGAGCATAGATTCCCCAGGGCGCGGAGTCTAAGAGCCAGCAGGTGTTCACCAGAGCCTTTAATGGTAAGGATGGACTGAGCTGCAGTCTGGCTCCAGGTCGTGGCCCCCAGGGTCTCACAGCTCACGCTCACGGTAGACTACAGGAGAAGAGGAAGGAGGCAGCAGGCTGGAACAACAAGGAAAGTAAGGGACAAGCCAAGGTCGGGGCCACAAGCAGACAAGGACAACGGAGTACACGCCAAGGTTCAGGGTCACAGGCAAACAGGGATGGTCGGGAACACGCCAAAGGTCAGGGTCACGAGCAGACAGGAATAGTTAAGAACAGGCCAAAGTTGGTAACAGGAATCAGACGTAGGAAACACAGCAAGTACACACAGAGGCTAACACACAATGGTCGATCAGCACTGCTGGCTTGCAGTGCACAGGTTAATATAGGGTTCCCTGATAGGGCCTGGGGTGGGGCCATGCTTAGAGGAGAGATTACAAAAGCAGTCAGGTGAGGGTCAGCTGGTCTCTAGAGATGAACACATGGAGACAGGTATGCTGATCGACAAACTCTATTGCATAACCATGACAGTACCCCCCTCTTAAGACCTCCCCCTCCCGTGCCTGTGCCCAGGCTTAAAGGGAAACTCCAGATGGAACCTCCTCAATAGACGAGGAGCAAAGACCTCAGATGCAGTGATCCAAGATCTCTCCTCAGGACCAAACCCTTTCCAATGTACGAGGTACTGAAGAATGCCTCTACGGAGCCGGGAATCGAGAACTTGACTAACCTCGTACTTAAGATTATCCTCAGAGACCGAAACCGAGGTAGGGAGAGGACGAGAGGACTTATTGAGGGCTAAAGGCTTCTTAGGAATGGGTAAAGGCATAAGAAGACCATCAGGAGTCTGAGCAGGGTCCCCCAGACCCTTAAAGATGAGCTGGACATCCAACACAGGATCATCAGACTGGGCAGAAGTCAGTGGATCCCTGAGGCCAGGTTGTTTAGAAAGTGATGTGTCACAGAAGTCAAGCTGGATAGCTTCACTGGGCATAGTCTGAACTGGTGCAGAGGCCGACTGAACAGCATTGCCTGGTGCAGCGACCACCAGAATCGCATCACAGGGCGTAGCGACTGTGGAACTGGTAGACGAGTCAGCCTGGGTGTGCGTCCAAGGGGGTCCAGGAACAGGCAAAGGTAAATGACCATGCAAACTGGAGTGAATTATTGGCTCAGGTTTACAGGTGGGCTCCTCATCCAGAGTTCCACATGACCCAGAGAGTGCCTCAGCCCGACTATTGCAGGAGACATTCCAGAAATCGCTATATGCAGCGGGAAGAGCAGAAGATACTGGGATGGTGACAACAGGAAGTTTCTCTTTTGGGGTAACCTTGAGTAGGCAGGAAGAGGAACAGGAGGAACCCCAAGCCAGTATCCGTCCAGCAGTCCAGTCAATGTGTGGAGAATGGAACCGTAACCAAGGAAGACCTAATATGATAGGAGATGAAGCTTTAGGCAAGACAAGGAAGGATATCCACTCCTGGTGGAGTGTCCCTACCGATATCTTAACAGGAAGGGTCTGGAAGCAGATAGGACCCCCTGGCAGAACAGTGCCATCAATCGCCAAGACCACCAATGGCGTTGAAAGGGGCAAAAGGGTAAGTCTCATGGAAGATGCAGCTTCCCAATCCATGAAATTGCCAGCGGCTCCGGAATCCAGATGTGCCGAGACCGAACGAGAAGAAGCGCCGACATGAAGGAACACAGAAAGAAGAAGACGAGAAGGTGAAGGTGATACTTCAGGGTCTAATACTCCACCTTCCAGATGTATTAGCCCCGATCGTTTTTCCGGACGAAGAGAACAAGTGTCACGAAAATGATCTTTGGCCCCACAATAGAGGCACAGGCCCAGAGTTCTGCGCCTAGCGTGTTCTTCAGGAGACAACTTTGTCCAGCCCAGCTGCATAGGTTCCTCAGCGGGCAGGGGGTGCTCCTTGGACCGAAAAGAAGGGACTGGGAGCTCAAGCTGCCTAAGGAACGGGGAGTGCTGGCGTCTTTTTTTCAGGGCCCTCTCCTGAAAGCGAATATCGATCTGGTTACACAAGGTGATGACACCGTCCAGATCAGCAGGAAGGGATCTTCCTGCTAGTTCATCCTTGACTCTATCAGAGAGGACATGTAAAAAGGTTGCAACTAGGGCCTCATTATTCCAGCTCAATTCAGCTGTGAGGATGTGAGGATAGAGAACTGAAGAGCATACTGTCCCACAGAAGCGGACTCTTGACGGAGACGTAAAAGAGCGCCAGCTGCTGAGGAGACACGACCCGGTTCCTCGAAGATATTCCGAAAAAGTTTCAAAAAATCAGACAGGCTAGAAGCCACTGGATCATTCAGTTCCCACAGAGGGGCAGCCCAAGCTAGCACCTCGCCGGACAGAAGAGATATAATATAGGCTACTTTCGCCCGATCGGACAGGAAGTTTTGGGGCTGAAGTTCAAAATGAATCGTGCACTGGCTAAGGAACCCCCTGCAAGCCTTGGAGTCCCCAGAGAAATGGGATGGAGCTGGCAGTTGTAACGAATGTGTGGCTGCGACTGGAGCGATAGGTGCAGCAGCAGATAGCAGTTGAGGTTGTTGAACCGGGGATCCTAATGAGACCTGAACCTGTTCAAAACGGGATGCCAAATCCTGAAGGAATCGCATCACTTGGGTCTGATGCGATTCCTGGGTCTCAAGTCTGCGAACTAAGCCCGGCAACGGATCATGTGCGGGTAGCGGCACATCAGCCGGGTCCATGGCTGATCAAACTTTAAGGTCACCTGTATCCAGGTGACAGATGCACCCCGTTGGGATCAGGAGTGCACCGCAAGGTAGTGGACCCTACGGCCGACTGCTGCGGATTGAACCCTGGGAGGTTCAGGAAGCAGGTCTACTGGATCACTGACACAGATCCCACTGGGAGCTAGAGCATAGATTCCCCAGTCTAAGAGCCAGCAGGTGTTCACCAGAGCCTTTAATGGTAAGGATGGACCTGAGCTGCAGTCTGGTTCCAGGTCGCGGCCCCCAGGGTCTCAAGCTCACGCTCACGGTAGACTACAGGAGAAGAGGAAGGAGGCAGCAGGCTGGAACAACAAGGAAAGTAAGGGACAAGCCAAGGTTGAGGCCACAAGCAGACAAGGACAACAGATTACACGCCAAGGTTCGGGGTCACAGGCAAACAGGGATGGTCGGGAACACGCCAAAGGTCAGGGTCACGAGCAGACAGGAATAGTTAAGAACAGGCCAAAGTTGGTAACAGGAATCAGACGTAGGAAACACAGCAAGTACACACAGAGGCTAACACACAATGGTTGATCAGCACTGCTGGCTTGCAGTGCACAGGTTAATATAGGGTTCCCTGATAGGGCCTGGGGTGGGGCCATGCTTAGAGGAGAGATTACAATAGCAGTCAGGTGAGGGTCAGCTGGTCTCTAGAGATGAACACATGGAGACAGGTATGCTGATCGACAAACTCTATTGCATAACCATGACATCCACTCTAATAACTCCCACATGTATGTGACTTTTGCAGAAATAAAATATTGATGTTATACCGGATAAATTACACTGTATCTCTAGAAAGGCTTCTCCCATCTCTTATATCTACTTTTTGAACCATACTCTCTGCTGTTGAGTGGCCATAATACTCCTTAAGATCCTGTTGATAGTGTGTGTATTGGGACCAGAGCTATAGTTGGTACAGGTTCCCACCTGTACCAACCATAGCTCTGGTCCCAATACACACATTATCAACAGGATCTTAAGGAGTAGGGATGAGCCGAACACCCCCCTGTTCCGTTCGCACCAGAACATGCGAACAGGAAAAAAGTTTGTTCGAACACGCGAACACCGTTAAAGTCTATGGGACACGAACATGAATAATCAAAAGTGCTAATTTTAAAGGCTTATATGCAAGTTATTGTCATAAAAAGTGTTTGGGGGCCTGGAAAAAAGGAAAAAAGCCATTTAAAACTACTCGCGGTTATTGCATTGCCGGTCCGACAATACACATAGAAGTTCATTGATAAAAATGGCATGGGAATTCTCCACAGGGGAACCCCGAACCAAAATTTAAAAAAAAAATGACGTGGGGGTCCCCCTAAATACCATACCAGGCCCTTCAGGTCTAGTATGGATATTAAGGGGAACCCCGGACAAAATTTAAAAAAAAAATCACGTGGGGGTCCCCCTAAATTTCATACCAGGCCCTTCAGGTCTGGTATGGATTTTAAGGGGAACCCCACGCCAAAAAAAAAACAAAATCGGCGTGGGGCCCCCCCAAAAATGCATACCAGACCCTTATCCGAGCACGCAACCTGGCAGGCCGCAGGAAAAGAGGGGGGACGAGAGAGCGCCCCCCCTCCTGAACCGTACCAGGCCACATGCCCTCAACATTGGGAGGGTGCTTTGGGGTAGCCCCCCAAAACACCTTGTCCCCATGTTGATGAGGACAAGGGCCTCATCCCCACAACCCTGGCCGGTGGTTGTGGGGGTCTGCAGGCGGGGGGCTTATCGGAATCTGGAAGCCCCTTTAACAAGGGGACCCCCAGATCCCGCCCCCCTGTGTGAAATGGTAAGGGGGTACAAGTACCCCTACTATTTCACTAAAAAACTGTCAAAAATGTTAAAAATGACAAGAGACAGTTTTTGACAATTCCTTTATTTAAATGCTTCTTCTTTCTTCTTTCTTCTATCTTCCTTCATCTTCTTCTTCTTCTGGTTCTTCTGGCTCTTCTGGTTCTTCCTCCGGTGTTCTCGTCCAGCATCTCCTCCGCGGCGTCTTCTATCTTCTTCTCCTCGGGCCGCTCCGCACCCATGGCATGGGGGGAGGCTCCCGCTCTTCTCTTCATTTTCTTCTCTTCTTCATCTTCTTCTCTTCTTCTCTTCTTCATTTTCTTCTCCGGGCCGCTCCGCATCCATGCTGGCATGGAGGGAGGCTCCCGCTGTGTGACGGCGTCTCCTTTTCTGACAGTTCTTAAATAACGGGGGCGGGGCCATCCGTTGACCCCGCCCCCTCTGACGCACGGTGACTTGACGGGACTTCCCTGTGACATCACGGGGAATGCCACAGGGAAGTCCCGTCATGTCCTGTGCGTCAGATGGGGATGGGGTCACCGGGTGGCCCTGCCCCCCGTTATTTAAGAACCGTCAGAAGAGGAGACGCCGTCACACAGCGGGAGCCTCCCTCCATGCCAGCATGGATGCGGAGCGGCCCGGAGAAGAAAATGAAGAAGAGAAGAAAAGAAGAAGATGAAGAAAAGAAGAGGATGAAGAGAAGAGAGGGAGCCTCCCCCCATGCCATGGGTGTGGAGCGGCCCGAGGAGAAGGAGATAGAAGACGCCGCGGAGGAGATGCTGGACGAGAACGCCGGAGGAAGAACCAGAAGAGCCAGAAGAACCAGAAGAAAAAGAAGAAGATGAAGGAAGATAGAAGAAAGAAGAAGCATTTAAATAAAGGAATTGTCAAAAACTGTCTCTTGGTAGGGGTACTTTTGTACCCCCTTACCATTTCGCACAGGGGGGGCCGGGATCAGGGGTTCCCCTTGTTAAAGGGGACTTCCAGATTCCGAAAAGCCCCCCGCCCGCAGACCCCCACAACCACCGGCCAGGGTTGTGGGGATGAGGCCCTTGTCCTCATCAACATGGGGACAAGGTATTTTGGGGGGCTACCCCAAAGCACCCTCCCAATGTTGAGGGCATATGGTCTGGTACGGTTCAGGAGGGGGGACGCTCTCTCGTCCCCCCCTCTTTTCCTGCGGCCTGCCAGGTTGCGTGCTCGGATAAGGGTCTGGTATGGATTTTTGGGGGGACCCCATGCCGTTTTTTTTTTTTTGGCGCGGGGTTCCCCTTAAAATCCATACCAGACCGGAAGGGTCTGGTATGGAATTTAGGGGGACCCCCACGTCATTTTTTTAAAAATTATGGTTCAGGGTTCCCCTGTGGGGAATTTCCATGCCGTTTTTATCAATGAACTTCTATGTGTATTGTCGGACCGGCAATGCAATAGCCGCGAGTAGTTTTAAATGGCTTTTTTCCTTTCAAATGTCATTTTGCTGTCAGACTGTTCTAAACATGGGAAACATGCGCCCCTTTACAGGCATACTATAGACACCCCCCAGCTACGAAATTTAATGGGATATTACACTTTTATTGTTTGACTTTAAGCATTATTAAAATCACTGCTCCTGAAAAAACGGCCGTTTTTAAAACTTTTTTTGCATTGATCCCTGTCCCCTGGGGCAGGACCCAGGTCCCCAAACACTTTTTATGACAATAACTTGCATATAAGCCTTTAAAATTAGCACTTTTGATTTCTCCCATAGACTTTTAAAGGGTGTTCCGCGGCATTCGAATTTGCAGCGAACACCCCAAATTGTTCGCTGTTCGGTGAACTTGCAAACAGCCAATGTTCGAGTCGAACATGTGTTCGACTCGAACTCGAAGCTCATCCCTATTAAGGAGTATTATGGCCACTCAACAGCAGAGAGTGTGGTTCAAAAAGTAGATATAAGAGGTGTGAGAAGCTTTTCTGAAGATACAGTGTAATATACGGTAGGTAAGCCCTGCTAATAGGGAGCTAACCTATCAAATGCTCAATTACACAGAAGGGTACCGATGAGGAGTGTAATCAGGCCTGTGTTACGTTTCCCCTCCCTCCCATGCTCATTATACATCATTATATATAATGGGCACTGGCAGGCTATATACCGGTATGATGGACTCTGGAAGGCTGTATATACTGGACACTGGAAGGCTGTATAATGGACACTGAAAGGCTGTATATAATGGACACTGGCAGGCTGTATATAATGGACACTGGCAGGCTGTATATAGTGGGCACTGGCAGGCTGTATATAATGGGCACTGGCAGGCTGTATATAATGGACACTGGAAGGCTGTATATAATGGACACTGGCCGGCTGTATATAATGGGCACTGGCAGGCTCTAAATAATGGGCACTGGCAGGCTGTATATAATGGACACTGGCAGGCTGTATATAGTGGGCACTGGCAGGCTGTATATAATGGACACTAGCATGCTGTATATAATGGACACTGGCAGGCTGCATATAATGGACACTGGTATTAACACAGGCTGCTCTATGCAAACAGTCATGTCATCACATTCTGTAATATCATCAGCCTGCATTAGGCCTCAAACTATACAAGACTTTTTTTTATCCTGTTAGAAATGGATCCCAATACTTCTACCGGTAGTCCTGGACCAAAAGAAAAATGCAGGTCATACGAAGCTGGTTTCAAACTTAAGGTTGTGTCAAGAGCAGAAGAAAGCAATAACAGTATTGCAAGTAGGGAATTTTGTGTTGATGAAAAACAAGTGAGGGAGTGTCGGAAAATGAAAGCTGACTTGGAAAAGATTCCAAAGGAAAAAAAAGCTTGATGTGGTTTAACAACTTCATATGGGGTTCTAGAGACTGAATTGCATAAATGGGTTATGGAGTGTTGTCAAAATGGTTACTGCGTAACACGCATGGGAATTTGCTTACATGCCCTTCAAATGGCTAAAGATGACAAATTAAAAGCACCAGGCATTGAAAATTGTGTTGCGTCAGCAGGATGGTGTACCCGCTTCATGAATAGGTTTGGCCTATGTTTGTGGCAAAGAACAAAGATTTCACAGAAGTTGCCTTGATGAAAAATTTATGTCATTCCATTCATTTATCATAAAACAAAGAAGGATTCATAGCTATGACCTGGGAGATATTGGAAATATGGATGAAACACCTATGACCTTTGATCTTCCAAGCAACACAACTGTGGCATGTTTGACAGCCAAAACTATTTTTCTTAGAACCACAGGAAATGTAAAAAAACATTTCACAGTCGTTCTGTCATGTTTGGCTAATGGAACTAAGCTGCGGCCTGTCATTATTTTTTAAAAGGAAGACCTTGCCTAAAAAGGTAAAATTCCCACCACGAATTACAGTGCGCGCACATATTAAAGGCTGCATGGCTGCAAAAAATGGCTGGAAGAAATTTGGAACGGACGACCAGGAGCAGCCCTAAAGAAAAAACCATCATTGCTAGTTTGGGATATGTTCAGAGCCCACACATCTGATGACATTAAAAAAATGGCAAAATCTTCTCAAGTTACTTTGGCTGTTATTCCAGGGGGGCTTACATCTGTATTACAGCCGCTAGATGTGTGTTTAAATAAACCTTTTAAAGACCGTGTGCGAAAGATGTGGCATGAATGGATGTCATCTGGTCAAGCTCGACTGACAAAAGGTGGAAATCTGATGAAGCCCGACATAGAATTGATAGCAAAGTGGGTTCGTGATGCATGTGAAGACTTCCCGGAGGACATGGTGCAACGCGCCTTCAAGAAATGCGGCATTAGTAATGCTATGGATGGCAGTGAAGACAGCGCTTTGTATGAGAACGACAGCAGTGACGGTGATGACTGCGAACTCAGTAATGATGACAATGTCTATGCTGATAACCTCACACCAGCTAATGCTGAAGCTCTGTTTGGACATACAGATGATGAGGAGGAATCCAGTTTTGAAGGATTTTAACTCTTGTGTTTTAGCTTGGTTGCTGATTGAGCCAAGGTTTTTGTACTTTTAAAAGTTATTGTTTATACCATATAGTTTTTATTGACCCTCTTTTCCACTTACAGAGCAAGTTTACTGTTTTTCTTTGAAATAAATATTCAAAAACATTATTGGTATCTATTTTTATTTTTGAAATTTACCGGTAGCTGCTGCATTTCCCACCCTAGGCTTATACTCTAGTCAATACGTTTTTCCAGTTTTTTGTGGTAAAATTAGGTGCCTCTGCTTATATTCGGGTCGACCTATACTTGAGTATATACAGTATATTTTCTATATTTTTGTATGCATGGAATGCACTTTTTTGTTGAATTCTTTGTATTTGGATGGCAGATAGCATCTCAAATGTAATCTGTGTTATTTTTTTCTGCACACAAAAACAATTGTGTATAATAATACGTGGCTATGTGTTTTACTTCAAATGACAGTTTGGGAGTAGGCAGTTACATTAAAAAAAATACAATGTAAAATTAACAAGGGACACCAACATAGTTGTTATCTTTGATCTTAAAAACTCAGAGATAATGGTGTTGTGATAACTTGCCCAAAATATCAAACAACAAGCATAATAATAATATTCTTGATATCACTAGAAACAAATGCCTTTTAAAATACATTTGGCATAAAGCCATCAGTATTGCCAGCAAAGCAGCTTCATTATTATCCCATTGAAGAAGAAGAGAATGTGCGCTGCATTTCAACATTTCAGTGTTAATTCTCCATTACGAAAGCTAGTTTACAAGACCGATCTCTTCCGGCTTGCTTCTTGGTTCTGATCATGCGTGTCTGTACTTTCGACTTTTGTGCGACGGATTAGTGTACTGACCATCTGAAAATCAGACGTGGAGCCGTCGTCTGCCAACAATTTACTAGCCTGTCATCCAATATTTGTTTGAAAATTGGAAAACATTTGTCTAAAGGAGCGTACTAACGGTAAGAATTTAGGACAACAGCCTGTCAAACATCAATCCCCTTCTGATTTTCGTACCATGTGTACAAGACTGAAGACCCCATACACATTATTAGGTTTTCTGCAGATTTTTGTCTTCAGATTTACCAAAACATGTAGTGCAAGGGCCTGCCTGACTGCATACAAATTGAAACTCTTAAGGTTTGACCTCATATTATATGGTTTTGGTAAATCTGAAGACAAAAATCTGCAGAAAATCTAATAGTGTGTATGGGACCTTAATGTCTCATACACACGATCGGATTGTTGGCAGACAAAATGACAGACTTATCCGAAGGGCGTTTGCCGTGAACTTGTCTTGCATACAAATGGTACACAATTGTCGGCCAACAAACACGAACGTAGTGATGTACTAGACGTACTAAGAGCCGATAAAGAGGAAGTTCAATTGTCATGCGCCACCCTTTGGGCTCCACACAGTACAAAACATATTACAACGCACACATTCAAGAATGACGTTTCCTGCACCTGAACATATTCCAAAAAAATACGGGGGTTTGGTCACACTATATGGTCATATAGTGCTAAGCCCACTTACTGCGACAAAGTACCCCGAATTAGTGGGTCCTACCCTAGTAATAGAATGGAAGATCCTGCGTCTCAACCATGGGAGCTGAACTGTTCTATGTGGGAGAACTGAAGGGGATTCCTCCTATGCACTGGTGGCCACTAAATAAGAGGTAATGAAGAGGGGGAGGGGTGCTCCAGCCCAAAAAAAACCTGGTCAGCGTCTATTACAATATACAAAAACATATTTGGGGGGCACACCCTAAAATGCATTTAAATTCAAGATGGTGCTGCTATAAGACCAACAAACAGTACAAAACATATTACAGCGCACACATTCAAGAATGACATTTTCTGCAAGGCTAGTTAAAAACACCTGAACATATTCAAAAAAATACGGGGGTTTGGGCTCCCTCGGCTAATTTTGCGTTAGTAGCAGTTTGAGTGAGTGTTGATTTGCGCTTTTCAGTTCATGCTTTTCAGTTCATTTCTGAATGGCCGTTCGTCAACCAGCCATGTTGCGGAATCGGAGGAGAGAACGTGCTATTATTGGCCTTGGAGTTATTGCTTTGACCCAAGTCCAGTCCAGGAACAGGAGGTGGAGTTCTTGGACCAAAAATTGCTTGCTTAATCGTGACTAGGGATGAGCCGAACACCCCCCTGTTCGGTTCGCACCAGAACATGCGAACAGGCAAAAAAATTGTTTGAACACGTGAACAACGTTAAAGTCTATGGGACACGAACATGAATAATCAAAAGTGCTAATTTTAAAGGCTTATATGCAAGTGATTGTCATATAAAGTGTTTGGGGACCTGGGTTCTGCCCCAGGGGACATGGATCAATGCAAAAAAAAGTTTTAAAAACGGACGTTTTTTCGGGAGCAGTGATTTTAATAATGCTTAAAGTGAAACAATAAAAGTGTAATATTCCTTTAAATTTTGTACCTGGGGGTGTCTATAGTATGCCTGTAAATGGGCGCATGTTTCCCGTGTTTAGAACAGTCTGACAACAAAATGACATTTCGAAGGAAAAAAAGTCATTTAAAACTACTCGCGGCTATTAACCAGTTGCCGACCGCCGCACGACGATGTACGTCGGCAGAATGGCACGGGCAGGCAAAAGGACTTACAGGTACGTCCTTGCCTTCCCGTGGGTGGGGGGTCCGATCGGACCCCCCGGGTGCCAGCGGCAGTCGTATTATCATCAGGGGTGATCAAAGGTGAGGGAGAGGCCACTCATTCGTGGCTCCCCCCTCGCGATCACTCCTGGCGAATGAGATGCTTCCTCGGCTTCTGTAATGTAAACAGAAACGGAGGAAGTGATGTCACATCTCCTTGAGCCGGTCTTTTCGTTCCGGGGCCTAGGAGAGAAGACATCCAAGTAAGTTTGCACCAACACTACACTAACAGTAGAACACGCAGGCACACTTGTCACCCCCCATCACCCCCCAGTCACCCCCTGATCACCCCCCTGTACCCCCTGTCACACTGACACCAAAAGCAGTTTTTTTTCTGATTATTGCATTGGTGTCAGTTTGTGACAGTTATAAGTGTTAGGGCAGTTAGGGTTAGCCCCCTTTAGGTCTGGGGTACCCCCCTTTAGGTCTAGGGTACCACCCTAATAAAGTTTTAAGCCCGTGATCACCCCCCCGTCGCCAGTGTCACTAAGCGATCTTTTTTCTGATCTCTGTATTAGTGACACAGGTGATGCTAGTTAGGGAGGTAAGTATATAGGTTCGCTGTCATTGTTTTATAGCGGCAGGGACAGCTATATACTACCCAATAAAGGTTTTAACCCCTTGATTGCCCCCTAGTTAACCCTTTCACCAGTGATCACCATATAATTGTTACGGGTGACGCTGGTTAGTTAGTTTGTTTATTATAGTTTATTATAGTTTTAGGGCACCCGCCGTTTATTACCTTATAAAGGTTTAACCCCCTGATCGCCCGGCGGTGATATAAGTTACGTTTTTACTGTCAGATAAGGTCTGCATTGCCCCAGGCAGCATCAGGTTAGCGCCAGTACTGCTAAAACCCACGCACGCGGCATACACCTCCCTTAGTGCTATAGTATCTGAACGGATCAATATCTGATCCGATCAGATCTATACTAGCATCCCCAGCAGTTTAGGGTCCTCAAAAACGCAGTGGTAGCGGGATCAGCCCAGATACCTGCTAGCACCTGTGTTTTGCCCCTCGGCCCAGCCCAGCCCACCCAAGTGCAGTATCGATCGATCACTGACACTTACAAAACACTAAGCACACATAACTGCAGCATTCGCAGAGTCAGGGCTGATCCCTGCGATCGCTAACAGTTTTTTGGTAGCGTTTTGATACAGTCGCTGACAGTCAGGAGCTTTTTTGCCTGTGAGTCTCACTAGTGTACCCCTAAATTTAGAGCCCAAAATGGCAAATCGAAGGTACACTAGTGAAGAGGCCTACATGTTTCTGAGCATGACAGATAGTGAAGAGGAAGTCACTCATCTGTCAGATTCAGGCTCAGAATACGATTCTGTAGACGACAGCGGCTCCATGACAGATAGCTCTGACGACGGAGTTGTGGTCCCTGCCAGGGTCAGGCGTACCAGACCCTGAACTTCTTCTTCTGTCCTTGAAGTGCAAGAACCGCAGGGCCCTCGTATGGAACAGAGAAGTACTAGCGCCGCTATTCCTTCTGGTGAACTGGCAAGCACCAGCGGCCTAGTACACCCTGGTCGTACATCCAGCACTGCAGTATCACGTGGTGACGTGGCGAGTCCCATAAGTGCAGTTCAAGCTGGTGAGGTGGCAAGCACTAGTAGTGTCCCGCTGCCACCAAGAAGATGAACACAGGCCCGTCGTGCCCATAGTGCCCTTCCTGCTGCATTCGCCAATCCGAATTATGAACCCACCACTTCTGCAGCGCCCGTACTTCCCCCATTCCCTGGCCAACCCGAAATTCAGGTGGAAACAGTTGATTCTACGCCACTGGATTTTTATTCACTGTTTTTCACCGAAGATCTCTATAGATCTATTGTGGACCAAAGCAATTTATACGCTGGTCAACACATCGCCGCTAATCCCCAGTCCTCCCTTGCCAGAGATTGGAGACCAATTACGGTCTCCGAATTTAAGCTTTTTCTGGGCCTTTCCCTCAACATGGGCATAAATAAAAAGAGTGAGTTGCGGTCATATTGGTCCACTGACCCAATTTACCATATGCCCGTGTTCTCTGCTTCCATGGCCAGGGCACGATACAAGCAGATTTTGCGGTTCATGCACTTCAGTGACAATGAACTCTGTCGTCCTCATGGAGACCCTGAATACGATCGGCTCTACAAAATTCGCCCCCTCGTAAACCACTTCAACCAGCGTTTTGCAGACTTGTTTACTCCCCATCAAGTTGTCTGCGTTGATGAGTCCCTGATTAAATTTTCTGGCCGCTTGTCATTCAAACAGTACCTTCCCAGCAAGCGTGCCATTTACGGGGTCAAGATGTATAAGCTCTGTGACAGGGTCACAGGCTATACATGTAGTTTTATGGTTTACGAGGGTAAAGATAGTCACGTAGAGCGGACAAACTGCCCTGACTACATAGGAAGCGCTGGCAAGATAGTGTGGGACTTGGTGTCACCCTTATTTGGAAAGGGGTACCATTTATATGTGGACAATTATTACATGAGCGTGCCACTTTTTAGTCACCTTTTTGATCATCAAATTGGAGCATGTGGCACCGTGCGATCTAATCGCTGGGGCTTTCCCCAGCGGCTTGTAGATTCCCGTCTTAGGCTGGGGGAGAGAGCCTGCTTGCGGTGTAATAATTTGCTCGCTATGAAGTGGAGGGACAATAAGAATGTTTTCGTTCTTACCTCCCTTAATGCAGACACGACGGTCCAAATTACTACGGCGACTGGTGTTGTGGAGAAACCCCTCTGTGTCCACGAATATAACCAAAATATGGGAGGGGTGGACCTCAACGACCAGTAGTTGGCGCCGTACCTAGTTGCCCGTAAGGCCGAGCGCTGGTATAAAAAAGTGTCTGTATACTTATTTCAATTGGCTTTGCTGAACGCTCATGTGCTATACAGAGCTTTAGGACAGACTGGATCCTTCCCTAAATTCCAGGAAGAGATCGTCAGAGCCCTTCTGTTTCCAGGCGGTGCTCCACCTCACCTTCCCCAACCAAATGCAGTAAGCCGGCTGCATGAGAGGCATTTTCCTTATGTCCTCTCGAGTACCCCTACCCAACGAGCCAAAAGAAGACTATAATCTTTCATAGGGTCTTTCCCATAGATCATTATACTTGGGGGTGGTTGCATTTCCAATATTGAGATTTCTATATATGTATACCCTTTACTTGCATGAAATCTTTTCCTTGACTATTATATTCTGTTATTGTGATAGTTTGTTGTCCTTTTTATGTATTTTGAATAGAATCTCTAGCTCCTGAAGAAGCGTTCTTTGTCAACGTGAAACATGTCGAGCAATTAGAGAGCATCTCACCTTGGATCACCAGACCTGCAGCATTTTGTCTATTATAGCTCTATATTTGTCCACTGTTCCATGCTTGGGGAAGTATATTCTCCTTCATTTGGAATAAATGCTTTGATTATGTACTTATAACTTCTTCAAATCTCATACAAGCTTGCAGGATAGGATCCTTATGGTGTACATAACTACCCTGTTTCCCCGAAAATAAGACCTAGCGTGATTGTCAGTGATGGCTGCAATATAAGCCCTACCCCCCAAATAAGCCCTACCCTGTTTCCCCCAAAATAAGCCCTACCCTGAAAATAAGACCTACAAGGACTTTAACAAGGGCTTATTTGGGGGTAGGGCTTATATTGCAGCGATCACTGACAATCACGCTAGGTCTTATTTTCGGGGAAACGGGGTAGTTTGTATGTCTAGCCTGACTTGTTTTTAAATTTCCATATTTGTTCTTTGTCTTTTTATACTTTAATAATAAAAATCCCAAACAATATTTGTTCTTTGTAGTTTAATACTGTTGTGCCCCCAAAGTCCCGTTCCTTAGATTTTATACATTTACAATTACAATGTCGGGGACTTTGGCACAAACTGTTACTAAGTACCTACAGAGTCACCCTGGTTTTTGAGGTACTTTAGCACTAGGACTTCCTGTCTGGTGATAGGTAGTGAGGAGTGAAATCAAAAATTTACGCCCTTAGAAATACTGAAGGCGGTGCTTGGTTTTCGGGGCCCTGTACGCGGCTAGGCTCCCAAAAAGTCCTAAACATGTGATATCCCCGTACTCAGGAGAAGCAGCAGAGTGTATTTTGGGGTGTAATTCCACATATGCCCATGGCATGTTTGAGCAATATATAATTTAGTGACAACTTTGTGCAAAAAAAAAAAATTGTCAATTTCCCACAACTTGTGTCAAAATATAAAATAGTCCATGGACTCAACATGCCTCTCAGCAAATAGCTTGGGGTGTCTACTTTCCAAAATGGGGTCATTTGGGGGGGTTTTGTGCCATCTTGGCATTTTATGGCCTTCAAAACTGTGATAGGTAGTGAGGAGTGAAATCAAAAATTTACACCCTTAGAAATCCTGAAGGCGGCGATTGGTTTTCGGGGCCCTGTATGAAGCTAGGCTCCCAAAAAGTCCCACACATGTGGTATCCCCGTACTCAGGAGAAGCAGCTGAATGTATTTTGGGGTGCAATTCCACATAGGCCCATGACCTGTGTGAGCAATATATCATTTAGTGACAACTTTTTGTAATTTTTTTTTTGTCATTATTCAATCACTTGGGACAAAAAAAAAATATTCAATGGGTTCAACATGCCTCTCAGCAATTTCCTTGGGGTGTCTACTTTCCAAAATGGGGTCATTTGGGGGGGTTTGTACTGCCCTGCCATTTTAGCACCTCAAGAAATGACATAGGCAGTCATAAATTAAAACCTGTGTAAATTCCAGAAAATGTACCCTAGTTTGTAGACGCTATAACTTTTGCGCAAACCAATAAATATACACTTATTGACATTTTTTTTACCAAAAACATGTGGCCGAATACATTTTGGCCTAAATGTATGACTAAAATTGAGTTATTATATTATTATATTTTTTTAAATATTATTATATTTTTTTATAACAAAAAGTAGAAAATATCATTTTTTTTCAAAATTTTCAGTCTTTTTCCGTTTATAGCGCAAAAAATAAAAACGGCAGAGGTGATCAAATACCATCAAAAGAAAGCTCTATTTGTGGGAAGAAAAGGACACAAATTTCATTTGGGTACAGCATTGCATGACTGCGCAATTAGCAGTTAAAGCGACGCAGTGCCAAATTGTAAAAAGTGCTCTAGTCAGGAAGGGGGTAAATCCTTCCGGGGCTGAAGTGGTTAATGAATTGCCGGTCCGACAATACACATAAAAATTCATTGATAAAAACGGCATGGGAATTCCCCACAGGGGAACCCCAAACCAAAATTTAAAAAAAATGACGTGGGTTCCCCCTCAAAATCTATACCAGACCCTTCAGGTCTGGTATGGATTTTAAGGGGAACCCCGCGCCAAAATAAAAAAATGGCGTGGGGTCCCCCCAAAAATCCATACCAGACCCTTATCCGAGCACGCAACCGAGGCCCTTCAGGTCTGGTATGGATATTAAGGGGAACCCCGGCCAAAATTTAAAAAAAAATGGCGTGGGTTCCCCCTCAAAATCTATACCAGACCCTTCAGGTCTGGTATGGATTTTAAGGGGAACCCCGCGCCGAAATAAAAAAATGGCGTGGGGTCCCCCCAAAAATCCATACCAGACCCTTATCCGAGCACGCAACCTGGCAGGCCGCAGGAAAAGAGGGGGGGCGAAACAACCCCCCCACAGTTCCACCATCAGTGGGATTTTCCCAACTGTGGTGGTGATATTGATGGAAAACATGTCCGGATTGTCCCACCACCCAACTCGGGCTCATATTATTATTATAAGGGCTTTTGCAGCATAGTCCTGCTAGCTGTAGTGTCTGCCACATATGAGTTCTTGTATCTGGATGTTGGGAAGAACGGCCGCAACGCAGATCGAGGAGTCATCATGCAGACAGAGTTCTACAAGCGGCTCCAGAATGGCATTTTAAACTTGCCACCTGCTGAGGAGAATGTTGAGGGCCTCAATTTTGTTTTTGTTGCAGATGATGCCTTTGCTCTGGGAATATTTAGAGAATATCTTGAGAATATTTAATTACATTGTCACGTCAATACTCACCAAGGCCGAGATGCCGAGAGCGGCTTGCCCTTGCGACCACGCGCACCCGAACCCCCGAGAGTGAGACAGGGGATCGGAGGCACGCAGAGGCACGGGTCTCCGGTAAGCTGTGGAATGACTTGAGTGGAGAGTCTACTGAGGAAGTGCCTGAGGGTGCAAGGGAAGAGGTTAAGAGAACACAAGCTGATTGCAAGAATGTCCTTGGAACTGAGGGGATCGAGGGGGTGTCAGCCCCGTGGTAGATATAGTTGAGAGCAAGGCAGAGGACAGAAAGTTCAACTGGTCTGGAGTGGTCCTTTAACAGGCCAGAGGTCTGGATGGCAGCAGCAAGAGGTGAACTTTATCCAAGCAGAGAGTCAGGGTATCCAGCAAGCAGAGTAGTCAGGTATCCAGGCCGAGGGTCAGGGTATCAAGCAAGCAGAGTAGTCGGGTATCCAGGCAGAGGGTCAGGGTATCAAGCAAGCAGAGTAGTCGGGTATCCAGGCAGAGGGTCAGGGTATCAAGCAAGCAGAGTAGTCGGGTATCCAGGCAGAGGGTCGGTAACAGCAGGTAACAGTAATCAAGGTATACAAACACAGGCAGGGAAGCTGACGACAAACCAGCAACCCGACTGGGTGCTGGTGTCGTCTAAAGTACCTCCCAGTGAGCGCGTCAGCGTGACGCGCTACCGAGCACCCGCACGGGCGACGGCGCGCACCCGCGGGCCGCCGTGCACCCGCGCGCGCCGTACCATCAGGCCGCGCACGGGTGCACGTCTCAGCAGTAACCCCCCGCGCATGCGCCCAGCGGCCCGGCGGACGGAGGTGACTTGCCTACCGTGACAGTGCCCCCCTCCTAGGGGCGGACACCGGACGCCCAAGCTAGACATCAACTCCGGATGGTTTTGATGAAAGGTTTGAATCAAACGAGGAGCATGCAAGTTCTTCGCAGGTTCCCATGAATTGTCTTCAGGTGGGTATCCCTTCCATTGGATTAGGTATTGAAGCTGTCTGCCTCTCCTTCTACAACCCAAGATAGCCTCCACCTCGAACTCGTTCTCCCCATCCACCCTGGTTGGTGGCGGAGGAACCTCTCCTCTTCCTGGAAATGGACTGGATGCAACAGGTTTCAATAAAGATACATGAAAGACAGGGTGGATCCTGTACGTCTTGGGCAAGGCTAATTCCATGGCCACAGGATTGATAATCCTCTTGATAGGGAAAGGACCAATGAATTTAGGTCCTAGTTTTCGGGATGGTAACTGCAGCTTGAGGTTGGAGGTGGATAACCAAACCTCTTCCCCTATGCTAAATTTTGGATTCTCCTTCCTGCCTCTGTCATACTGCTCCTTGTAGATTCTCTGAGCTTTTCGTAACATGCTTTGAATCTCCTGAAAATTGGCTTGTAAGGATATTATTCTGTCCTGTACTGCAGGAACTGTTACCTCAGGAATGTCCTTAGTCAAGAACGTGGGATGGAACCCGCAGTTGGCCCAGAAGGGCGTCTGGTTGGTAGCCGCGTGAACTGAGTTATTATACGCGAATTCTGCATATGGAAGAAGTTTTGACCAATCGTCCTGGGATCCTGAACAAAAGCAACGGAGATACTGCTCCAAAGTCTGATTTGTCCTCTCCGTTTGGCCGTTGCTCTGCGGATGATAGGCTGATGAGAGGCATACTCTAATATCCAGGGCCTTACAAAGTTCCCTCCAGAATTTGGATGTGAATTGCGCACCTCTGTCAGACACTATATTCTTTGGTACCCCGTGCAGCCTTATGATCTCTTTCAGAAAAACATCGGCTGTTTCAGCTGCGGAGGGAGTACCGATCATGGGTAAAAAGTGGGCCATTTTGGACAAACGGTCGACCACAACAAAAATGGTAGTGAAGCCTTCTGAGGCTGGCAGATCCACAATGAAGTCCATGGACACGTCGGACCATGGTCGTTCCGGAATAGGGAGCGGTTTGAGTAAGCCCCAGGATCTGGCATTCTGACCTTTGCTGCGCTGACAACGGAGACAAGAGGCCACATATTCGCTGCAATCCCGTCTCCAACCTGGCCACCAGAAAGAGCGGGAGATTAAATCAGCTGTCTTCCTAACCCCGAAGTGGCCAGCCAATTTATGATCGTGGCACATCTTGAGAGTGGTTAACCGGGTTTGTTGAGGCACAAAAATTTTGTCCCGGACCCAAAAGAGACCCTCATCTTTCCTTAGGGATTGTACCTCTGGATCGGTACATGTATCGGATGATCTCTTGATCGAAGATATCAGGTCGGTCTGTGTCAAACCAAGAAAATTGTGAGGTGCTAGAATTGTACTTGGTTCTGAGGTCTGGAGTTCTGCTGAGAACATTCGGGAGAGAGCGTCCGCTTTACCATTCTTTTTGCCAGGTCTGTAAGAGATGTGGAAATTGAAGCGCGAAAAGAACAGGGCCCAGCGGGCTTGTCTGGGTTTGAGGCGTTTTGCTGTTCGGAGGTACTCAAGATTCTTGTGATCGGTGAAAATCATCACCGGATGGAGCGCCCCCTCCAGTAAGTACCTCCATTCTTCCAGGGCGAATTTTATGGCCAACAGTTCTCTGTCACCTACGTCATAATTTAATTCTGCTGCACTGAGTTTCCGAGACGCGAATGCGACTGGGTGTAAGATGGCCTTGGGTCCCTGTCTCTGAGACAGGATTGCCCCCGTGGCTATTTCTGATGCATCCACTTCCAGCACGAACGGATGGGAAGGATCAGGATGCCGGAGAATAGGAGCGGAACTGAACAGATCCTTCAGCTTCATGAAAGCTTCCTGTGCTGCTTGGGACCACTGGAATGATCCGTGCCGGCGTGTTAACTGAGTGATGGGTGCCACTATAGTAGAGAATCCGACAATAAATTTTCGATAGAAGTTAGCGAATCCGATAAAGCGTTGAACCCCTTTTGTATCAGAGGGGGCTGGCCACTCCTGGATGGCCTGTATCTTTTGAGGATCCATCTCCACTCCGTTTGCTGAAATGATAAACCCTAGAAATTGCACCACTGATTTTTCGAATTCGCATTTCTCCTTTTTTAGGTAAAGCTTGTGCTGTCTCAAAATGGTCAGAACTGTTTTGACGTGATCCCTGTGCAGTTCCAATGTAGGGGAGAAAATTAGGATATCATCCAGGTAGACTACGAGGAAGTCATCTAGGTATTTGCGGAAAATGTCGTTCACTAGGTGTTGGAACGTAGCCGGGGCATTGCAGAGCCCAAAGGGCATCACCAAGTATTCGAAATGCCCGAACCTTGACCTGAAAGCTGTTTTCCACTCGTCCCCAGCTCTGATTCGGATAAGGTTGTACGCCCCTCGGAGATCCAACTTGGAAAAGATTCTGGCTGACCTAAAGCGTTGGAATAACTCTGGAATGAGCGGTAACGGGTACCGATTTTTGACAGTAATATTATTCAACTGCCGGTAGTCCACACAGGGCCTAAGGGAACCGTCCTTCTTACCGACAAAAAAGATACCTGCTCCGGCAGGTGAAGATGAGGGACGGATGAACCCTTTTTTTAGATTCTCATCTATATATTGTTTAAGAGCCTCCAGCTCTGTTTCGGAAAGAGGGAAGATACGCCCAAAAGGAATTTCTGATCCTGGCAACAGGTCGATTGGGCAGTCGTATGGCCGATGAGGTGGAAGACAATCGGCCATTTGTTTGCTGAAGACTTCTTGAAACTCGTGATACTCCTGGGGAACATGCTGGAGGTCAATCGGAGGAGCTGAGATCGTAGCACAAATCTGGGATCTCTGAGGGCGGCAGTGTTGAGAACAGTAGGCGGAAGAAAAAGAGACCGTCTTCGAGCTCCATTGGATAAGAGGGTCATGGGCTTGTAACCAAGGTAATCCCAGAATGATTGGGAACATGGGAGAGTGGATGAGGTCTAAGCGTAAAAGTTCTTGGTGTCCTGACTCGGTAGTGGCTAGGATAGGTTGAGTCTCCTGGGTGATTAGGCCTGAACTGGGAAGAGACCCATCTGCCAAGTGGACTTGTAAGTGTTGTGTCTTAAGCTGTAGAGGCACATGCAAGGTTCGGGCCAGGGCAGCGTCCATAAAGCAGCTACATGCGCCGGAATCAATGATCGCCGGGAGGCGGGATTCCCCTTCCGGTAGCTGTAACGAGATAAACAACATCACATAAGATTTAGAGGAATTGTTATCTTGGTAGGTCATTGTTTTAGGTTGAAAGGACTTACTAGGCCTTATCGGGCAGTTGCGCAGGAAGTGGCCGGCACCCCCGCAATAGAGACACAAGTTGGACTGTCGTCTACGCTGTCTCTCCTCTGAGGTTAGCGGTGGGCGTACTAAACCCAGCTGCATCGGTTCGGGATCAGAAAGTGCAGTAGACCCAGCTGTAATGGGTGAAGATCCTGGAACGGGTTGGGGTCTTGGGGTTGCCCATGCTGGGCGAGGATTTTGGAATCGCTCAGACCGACGTTCCCTCAAACGCCGATCTAATTTGGTCGCTGCCTGAATTAATTCCTCTAATGATGCGGGAGTCTCCATCCTGGCTAATTCATCCTTGAGGAGTTCCGACAGACCTTGGCGATACTGGTGACGTAAGGCTGGTTCATTCCAGTCAGTGTCGGCCGCCCACTTACGGAATTCCACCGTGTAGTCCTCAATTGGTCTCCTTCCCTGGACTAGGCGGTGTAAGATATTTTCAGCGGTGGCCATACGCTGTGGGTCATCATATAGTTGGGCCATACTTTCAAAAAAAGTATCAATAGTATTAAGCACCTGACTTCCTGATTCCATCAGGCTGTGTGCCCAGGCCTGAGGCTCCTCTGACAACAGGGAAATTGCAAATCCCACCTTGACCACTTCTGATGCGAAGGTTCGAGGTTGCAACGCGAAGTAAAGAGTGCATGCGTTTTTGAAGGCCCTGAATTTTTTACGGTCCCCTGAGAACCGTTCCGGAGTGGGAACCCTAGGTTCCGGAAGTGCCATTACTACTGTAGGACTAGCAGTGGCCTGAGGGAGCGGTCCTTCATTACTAGGTGCGGGAGCTGCAGCAGCAGGGGGAAAGGCCCCCGTCAGTTGTTGGAGGCGACTATCCACTTGTGTGTATCCCTCTTGCAGCCTCTGTACTGACTCAGCCAAGGCGGAGACTTGCTGGCATAAGATCTCCAAGGGAGAGCGCGCTCTGTCGGCCTCGGACATCTGGCTGGTTTGTACTGTCACGTCAATACTCACCAAGGCCGAGATGCCGAGAGCGGCTTGCCCTTGCGACCACGCGCACCCGAACCCCCGAGAGTGAGACAGGGGATCGGAGGCACGCAGAGGCACGGGTCTCCGGTAAGCTGTGGAATGACTTGAGTGGAGAGTCTACTGAGGAAGTGCCTGAGGGTGCAAGGGAAGAGGTTAAGAGAACACAAGCTGATTGCAAGAATGTCCTTGGAACTGAGGGGATCGAGGGGGTGTCAGCCCCGTGGTAGATATAGTTGAGAGCAAGGCAGAGGACAGAAAGTTCAACTGGTCTGGAGTGGTCCTTTAACAGGCCAGAGGTCTGGATGGCAGCAGCAAGAGGTGAACTTTATCCAAGCAGAGAGTCAGGGTATCCAGCAAGCAGAGTAGTCAGGTATCCAGGCCGAGGGTCAGGGTATCAAGCAAGCAGAGTAGTCGGGTATCCAGGCAGAGGGTCAGGGTATCAAGCAAGCAGAGTAGTCGGGTATCCAGGCAGAGGGTCAGGGTATCAAGCAAGCAGAGTAGTCGGGTATCCAGGCAGAGGGTCGGTAACAGCAGGTAACAGTAATCAAGGTATACAAACACAGGCAGGGAAGCTGACGACAAACCAGCAACCCGACTGGGTGCTGGTGTCGTCTAAAGTACCTCCCAGTGAGCGCGTCAGCGTGACGCGCTACCGAGCACCCGCACGGGCGACGGCGCGCACCCGCGGGCCGCCGTGCACCCGCGCGCGCCGTACCATCAGGCCGCGCACGGGTGCACGTCTCAGCAGTAACCCCCCGCGCATGCGCCCAGCGGCCCGGCGGACGGAGGTGACTTGCCTACCGTGACATACATGCTCTCTAGTGCCAGAAGGGTGGTTGAAAAGGCCTTTGGCATCCTCTCCAGTCAGTTCAGGCTTTTTTTAACACCAATTAACCTGGCGCTATACAAAATCAACCATGTGGTATTGTGCTGCTGTATCCTCCATAATTTTTTACGGAGGAATGCTAACAGCTACTAGGGATGAGCCGAACACCCCCCTGTTCGGTTCGCACCAGAACATGTGAACAGGAAAAAAGTTTGTGCGAACACCGTTAAAGTCTATGGGACACGAACATGAATAATCAAAAGTGCTAATTTTAAAGGCTAATATGCAAGTTATTGTCATAAAAAGTGTTTGGGGACCTGGGTCCTGCCCCAAGGGACATGGATCAATGCAAAAAAAAGTTTTAAAAACGGCCATTTTTTCAGGAGAAGTGATTTTAATAATGCTTAAAGTCAAACAATAAAAGTGTAATATCCCTTTAAATTTCATACCTGGGGGGTGTCTATAGTATGCCTGTAAAGGGGCGCATGTTTCCTGTGTTTAGAACAGTCTGACAGCAAAATGACATTTTGAAGGAAAAAACCCATTTAAAACTACCCACGGCTATTGCATTGCCGACAATACACATAGAAGTTCATTGATAAAAACGGCATGGGAATTCCCCAAAGGGGAACCCCGAACCAAAATTTTTAAAAAAAATGACGTGGGAGTCCCCCTAAATTCCATACCAGGCCCTTCAGGTCTGGTATGGATATTAAGGGGAACCTCGGCCAAAATGTAAAAAAAAATGATGTGGGGTTCCCCCTAAATTCCATACCAGACCCTTCAGGTCTGTTATGGATTTTAAGGGGAACCCCGCGCCAAAAAAAAAAAAAAAACGGCGTGGGGTCCCCCCAAAAACCCATACCAGACCCTTATCCGAGCACGCAACCTGGCAGGCCACAGGAAAAGAGGGGGGGACGAGAGTGCAGCTCCCCCCCTCCTGAACCATACCAGGCCACATGCCCTCAACATTGGGAGGGTGCTTTGGGGTAGCCCCCAAAACACCTTGTCCCCATGTTGATGAGGACAAGGGCCTCATCCCCACAACCCTGGCCGGTGGTTGTGGGGGTCTGCGGGCGGGGGGCTTATCGGAATCTGGAAGCCCACTTTAACAAGGGGACCCCCAGATCCCAGCCCCCCCCCCCCTGTGTGAAATGGTAAGGGGGTACTTACCCCTACCATTTCACTAAAAAACTGTCAAAAATGTTAAAAATGACAAGAGACAGTTTTTGACAATTCCTTTATTTAAATGCTTCTTCTTTCTTCTATCTTCCTTCATCTTCTGGTTCTTCTGGTTCTTCTGGCTCTTCTGGTTCTTCCTCTGGCGTTCTCGTCCAGCATCTCCTCCGCGGCGTCTTCTCTCTTCTTCTCCTCGGGACGCTCCGCACCCATGGCATGGGGGGAGGCTCCCGCTCTTCTCTTCTTCTTTTCTTCTCTTCTTCTCTTCTTCATTTTCTACTCCGGGCCGCTCCGCACCCATGCTGGCATGGAGGGAGGCTCCCGCTGTGTGACAGCGCTCCTCGTCTGACAGTTCTTAAATAACGGTGGGGCGGGGCCACCCGGTGACCCCGCCCCCCTCTGACGCACGGTGACTTGACGGGACTTCCCTGTGACATCACGGGGAATGCCACAGGGAAGTCCCGTCATGTCCCGTGCGTCAGAGGGGGGCGGGGTCACCGGGGGGCCCCGTCCCCTGTTATTTAAGAACTGTCAGACGAGGAGCGCCGTCACACAGCGGGAGCCTCCCTCCATGCCAGCATGGGTGCGGAGCGGCCCGGAGAAGAAAATGAAGAAGAGAAGAAGAGAAGAAGAGAAGAAGAGAAGAAGAGAAGAAAAGAAGAAGAGAAGAGTGGGAGCCTCCCCCCATGCCATGGGTGCGGAGCGGCCCGAGGAGAAGGGGATAGAAGACGCCGCAGAGGAGATGCTGGACGAGAACGCTGGAGGAAGAACCAGAAGAACCAGAGGATGAAGGAAGATAGAAGAAAGAAGAAGAATTTAAATAAAGGAATTGTCAAAAACTGTCTCTTGTCATTTTTAACATTTTTGACAGTTTTTTAGTGAAATGGTAGGGGTAAGTACCCCCTTACCATTTCACACAGGGGGGGGCCGGGATCTGGGGGTCCCCTTGTTAAAGGGGGCTTCCAGATTCTGATAAGCCCCCCGCCCGCAGACCCCCACAACCACCGGCCAGGGTTGTGGGGATGAGGCCCTTGTCCTCATCAACATGGGGACAAGGTGTTTTGGGGGCTACCCCAAAGCACCCTCCCAATGTTGAGGGCATGTGGCCTGGTACGGTTCAGGAGGGGGGGGCGCACTCTCGTCCCCCCATCTTTTCCTGTGGCCTGCCAGGTTGCGTGCTCGGATAAGGGTCAGGTATGGATTTTTGGGGGGACCCCGCGCCGTTTTTTTTTTTTTTTGGCGCGGGGTTCCCCTTAAAATCCATACCAGACCTGAAGGGTCTGGTATGGAATTTAGGGGGAACCCCACGTCATTTTTTTTTACATTTTGGCCAGGGTTCCCCTTAATATCCATACCAGACCTGAAGGGTCTGGTATGGAATTTAGGGGGACTCCCACGTCATTTTTTTTAAAAATTTTGGTTCGGGGTTCCCCTTTGGGGAATTCCCATGCCGTTTTTATCAATGAACTTCTATGTGTATTGTCGGCAATGCAATAGCTGCGGGTAGTTTTAAATGGGTTTTTTCCTTCAAAATGTCATTTTGCTGTCAGACTGTTCAGGAACATGCGCCCCTTTACAGGCATACTATAGACACCCCCCAGGTACGAAATTTAAAGGGATATTACACTTTTATTGTTTGACTTTAAGCATTATTAAAATAACTGCTCCTGAAAAAACGGCCGTTTTTAAAACTTTTTTTTGCATTGATCCATGTCCCCTGGGGCAGGACCCAGGTCCCCAAACACTTTTTATTACAATAACTTGCATATTAGCCTTTAAAATTAGCACTTTTGATTTCTCCCATAGACTTTTAAAGGGTGTTCCGCGGCATTCGAATTTGCCGCGAACACCCCAAATTGTTCGCTGTTCGGCGAACTTGCGAACAGCCAATGTTTGAGTCGAACATGAGTTCGACTCGAACTCGAAGCTCATCCCTAACAGCTACCTTGCCTCAGTGCCAACTGATGCGGACCCTGCAGTGGCAGGCCCAGCTGAAGAGGCTACAGCTCGGCCATCTGTGGGCGTGATGACGTCTCTCAAAAATGCCCGTGCTGGATTGCCCTCCCAAAATGCCAGAGGTCTATGGCAAAAATACCTGGGTTATTTTGTGGGTAGAGGGGCAGTGGTTTGGCAGCAAATGGTAGCTGATCAGGAATAATATATTTCTTTGATCATAAACTCCTATTTCATTTGAACTACTGTTGTCTGTGTTTCTTATCTGTCTAATATGTTCACAAATGGGCTTTAGTTTATTATGTCCAATTTCTCCAAAAGTGCAAATGTACCTTATTTGCTACATGAGGTGACACTATCTTCCTTAGCTAAGTATTATGGTGTGCTGTGGGTCTGCTACACACACACACAATGTTTTTGCTCTTAATGGACTTCAATAACATTATGCCTTTTCAACTCTTATATTTTTTTGGAGGACTAAAAATTGCAGGAGTTGGCCATATTTAAAGAGCACATTGTCACTGTAACTACAAATACACTGGTATTCAATAGGGATGAGCCCGATGTTCGAGTCGAACGTAAGTTTGACTCGAACACCGGGTGTTCGCCTGTTCAACGAACAGTGAACAATATGCGGTGTTCCCGGCAAATTCAAAAGCTGCCGGAACACCGTTAAAGTCTATGGGACACTAACATGAAAAATCAAAAGTGCTAATTTTAAAGGCTTATATGCAAGTTATTGTCATAAAAAGTGTTTGGGAACCTGGGTCCTGCGCCAGGAGACATGTATCAATGCAATTTTTTTTTTTAAAAACAGCCATTTTTTCGAGAGCAGTGATCTTTTGCTTAAAGTGAAAGAATAAAAATGAAATATTCCTTTAAATATTGTGCCTGGGGGGTGATTATAGTATGCCTGCAAAGTGGCGCATTTTCCCATGTTTAGAACAGTACCACAGCAAAATGACATTTCTAAAGCAAAAATTGTCATTTAAAACTGATTGCGGCTGTAATGAATTGTCAGGTCTCGGCAATATAGATAAAACTGAAAATTGAAAAAAGAGCATGGGATCTCCCCAGTCCATTACAGGCCCTTTGGGTCTGGTATGAATATTAACGGGAACCCCAAACCAAAATGAAAAAAAAATTGCGTGGCGGTCCCCCTAAAATCCATACCAGGCCCTTCGGGTCTGATATGGAAATTAAGGCGCCAATTTTTTTAAAAAATGGCATAGGGGTCCCCCAAAATCCATACCCATACCAGACCTGAAGATTTTAAGGGGAACCTTGCACCAAAATTGAAATAAAAAATGACGTAGGGGTCCCCCCAAAATCTATGCCAGACCCTTATCCAAGCATGCAACCTGGCAGGCCGCAGTAGAAGAGGGGGGCTAGAGAGAGCCCCTCCTCCTGAACCGTAACAGGCCACGTGCCCTCAACATAGGGAGGGTGTTAATGGGGACAAGGGCCTCATCCCCACAACCCTTGCCCGGTGGTTTTACGTAACCGGGTGGCCCCGCCCCCTCTGATGCCATGGGGAACCCATGGGGGAAGTCCCTGTGGTGTCTTTTTCGGTCTGTCGGGTGGCATAATAGAAGAAGATGAATGGACATTATGGCACATTTTTATTTTTTTATTTTTTAATAAAAGACTTGTCCCAAGCTGTGTCTTGTCTTTTTTAACATATTGACACTTTTTTGTGTAATGGTAGGGATACTTGTACCCCATTACCATTTCACACAGGGGGGGCTGGGATCTGGGGGTCCCCTTGTTTAAGGGGGCTTCCAGATTCTGATAAGCCCCCCGCCCGCAGACCCTCACAACCACCAGGCAAGGGTTGTGGGGATGAGGCCCTTGTCCCCATCAACATGGGGACAAGGTGCTTTGGGGGGCTACACCAAAGCACTCTCCCCATGTTTAGGGCATGTGGCCTGGTACGGTTCAGGATGGGGGGCGCTCTCTCGTCCCCCCCTTTTCCTGCGGCCTGCCAGGTTGCGTGCTCAGATAAGGGTCTGGTATGGATTTTGGGGGGACCCCTAAACCATTTTTTTTACATTTTGGCTCAGGGTTCCCCTTAAAATCCCCCTTAAAAACCCCCCTTAAAATCCATACCAGACCCAGGTCTGGTATGGACTTTGTGGGGGAACCCTACGCCATTTTTTAAAAAATTTGGCGCAGGGTTCCCCTTAATTTCCATATCAGGCCCGAAGGGTCTGGTATGGATTTTAGGGGGACCGCCACGCAATTTTTTTTTCATTTTGGTTCGGGTTCCCCTTAATATTCATACCAGACCCAAAGGGCCTGTAATAGACTGGGGGGGATCCCATGCTCTTTTTTCAATTTTCAGTTTTATCTATATTGCCGAGACCTGACAATTCATTACAACTGCGATCAGTTTTAAATCACAATTTTTGCTTTAGAAATGTCATTTTGCTGTGGTACTGTTCTAAACATGGGAAAAATGTGCCACTTTGCAGGCATACTATAATCACCCCCCAGGCACAATATTTAAAGGAATATTTCATTTTTATTGTTTCACATTTTTATTGTTTTGCATTGATACATGTCTCCTGGGGCAGGACCCAGGACCCCAAACACTTTTTATGACAATAACTTGCATATAAGACTTTAAAATTAGCACTTTTGATTATTCATGTTTGTGTCCCATAGACTTTAATAGTGTTTGTGTGTTCTGCTGAATTTTTTGCCTGTTCGCATATTCTGCTGCGAACCGAACAGGAAGGTGTTTGGCTCATCCCTAATATTGAGCTTTTAAATAATAAGCCATACATTGTTTAAAAAAAAACAATTTACCCAAAGCATATTCACATGTGCGTTTAAAGGTTTTAAAACAAACCAACATCTTGGTGTATAACATGTATGTTTTGCATTATTTCCCCTTTTTTGGGGCTAAACAAGCATGCTCAAAAACATTAGATACACATCCCAAACTCAGGAACTTACAAAGTTCCATTTTGGTAAAGTGAAGGCCAAATGAGACATTAGTATCCCAAGACGGGATCCACTGTGTGGATATTTCCTTCCTCATATGGGGTGATCTCACCCCTTTAAAAGCCAAAATTTGAAGCCACGTACACGTAGAGGCATAACAATTAAATGACACTTATGATCCCATGCCGCAAATGTGTGTAGTTACAAACAACTTTTTTCCTAAACCCACAAAACACACAGTGTGTTAATATGTGCTAGCTCCCATCACGGGGTACCAATGGATGTGTTTTGGGGGTGCAACCCCTTCCTCTGAGCATCTTTAGTTATGAGGAAAGGGTTGCACCCCCAAAATATGTCCATTGATACCCAGTGATGGTAGATAGCACATGATGACACACTGTGTTTTGTGGCTTTTGGCAAACTTGTTGTATGGCAATACACACATTTTAGGCATGGAATCATGAGGGAAATAATCATGTTAAGGCACAATTTGGGAACACCTTCAAATTTTTGGGTTTTATATTTTTAAAAACACTGAAAAATTACAATTCACATTAGTTAGGGCAGTGTTTCCCAACTCTCCTCCTCAAGATGCAAACCCAGGTCATGTTTTCAATACTTGTAGAATTTGGCACAGGTGTTGTTGTCATTTTCAATGTTATTAATTCACGCAGTCGTTTTTAGACTGAGTGAAAAACAGAAAACAGGACCTGGTGGTGCACCTAGAGGAGTGGAGTGGAGAAACACTACATTCAGACACTAAACTTTCTCATTTAAAAGTCAGAAAAACATGGTAAATATTCAAATGCAAACAGGAGCCAACAAGTGGAACAAGAAACTTCCAAACAGGCAAGAGGAAGTTAGAATTTGGCAAGCATGTCTACAAAATCTTTGATTCTTCGCTGTAAAGCAGTGGTAGCCTCCTTTGTTTGCCCCAGATCCTTCAAACAATGCACCATATCTGCACTCATTTGGCCAGTTGTGCATCTTGGAAGATTATGACCTAGTAGGAAGACAAAAAAGGATTAAGGGAACGATGGTCAAGTAGCTGAGGCCCTACATAGTGAGTTATGGTCAAGTTACTAGTCAAATTCAGGAAATACTTACCTACCCAGTCTATTGTTGCTTGCAACCTGCTTTCCCTTCAGACAGCTCCTTCCACCTCTTCCTTCTCCATGCTAATGTTAAGCCACTACATACTTTGCTAATGTGTGGAGTGGGTGTTTTGTTTGTTCAGCTAAACACTCGACATGTAGACACATTTGAAGCCAGATTCCAGGAATACTTACTTGCAAAAACAAGAGGCTCTTCCTCTTCGGGGTCGCTTTGGCCGTCAGTGTGACTGGCGTCAGGGGATTTGATGTCCACAATGGACAGGTCTGTGCTGGGTCCAGGAGTCAGATCCCATGCCTCCAAACCCACATACTGGGTAAGATGACCACATTCACTTTGCTCTAAAAAGAAACAATACACCATTCATTAAGCCACCCCTAGTCACATCTGTTTCTAGCATCCATTTTGCTACATTAGTTGATCAACACTGATGACAATGTTTGCTCCTGACTAGTGGACTCCAACATGCAGCACTGTGGTTTTTTTACAGTGAAATATGCATAGAAAAGGGAAGGTGATGTCATTCTACAGAGAGCAAACACTGGACAAGTGCCAACATTAAAAAAGTCCTGCAGTTGCCCCCCACCCCTCTTGTCTCCTATGGGATAGGGGACATATGATAATCATTCAAGCAGGCGTGACCCTGTGTGACTGTGATCCCCGGGGCCTCTCCTCTAGCCATGTCTACACTGGCAAGGCTGCATTAATGGGCACTGATGAGCCAGGCAGCAACCAGAAAGTGTTCTTTTTTTTCCCATAAATTTTTATTGAATATCAAATATAAGTGAATGTTTACAAATTGAACATTGTATATCACATACAAGAAAACAAAAATATTGTTGATAACAAAGTTATTCAGGTGATCACCTGTACCAGAGAGGGAGACAGGATGCACAACAAATGGGGAGTTATAGGAGCCTAAACTCCTTTTGGCACATTGTTAATGCGTTTAATCGTTGTTCTATAGATATATTCAGTTACCCTGCTTTGTCTGGTACATAAATGATATCAGGGGCCCGAGTTCGAAAACGAACAGGGGAAAACATTAGCAAGAAAATATGCATAAAGACTGAAAAGAGGGCGAAAGAGAGAAAGAGAGCGGGAGAGAAGGGGAAAGAGAGAGAGAGAGAGAGAAAGAGATAGAGACAGAGAGAGAGAAAAAGTAAATAAATAAATGAATAAATAAGAAACGGGGGGAGGAATAAGGGGAGAGCAGAGCAGAGAAGAGGGGAAGAAGGGAGAGAGAGGGACACTGTAGAGAGGAGTCCGCAAATTATATATTAACAGATGAAAGTATTAAGTCCCTTCGCCTCTGCACTCCCCCGCCACCCCGGCCAAAGTCTCCTTGATTACGTTTTCATAAAATATATAAATAGTGCTCAAGTCAGCACTTTGTTTAGGGGTTGACACTTTGAAAGTAATCCGATGTTTTAAAATGAGTCCAGCATGCCCATGTAGTCATGAATTTTTGTATCAGTTCTTGGGAAATGTGTATCAGTTCTTCCATCTCTTCTATTTTGGAAAGTTTGGTGAACCATTCTCTAATTGTTGGTGGGGTAATGGATCTCCAGTGTGTCGGAACACACAGTTTCGCTGCATTCACCATGTGCATGGCCAGAGATTTGTAATAGGCACTTTTAGACAGTGTGGTATGGTGCAACAGATATTGTGCTAGAGCATAATCTAATGTATACGTGGTGACCTGTGAGATGATGTCATGCACCTTCTTCCAAAATGGCTGAATCAAATCACAGTCCCACCAGACATGGAGCATAGTGCCTTCTGCTTTACCACATCTCCAGCACGTGTTGGGTATAGATGGTGAAAATTTGTGGAGAAAGGAGGGAGTTCTGTTCCACCGCGTTTCAATTTTATAACAGTTTTCTTGGATGGCTACGTTCATGGAACCTTTGTGTGCGTATTCGTGTATAGTTTCCCACTCCTCCTCGGATAAAGAAATCTGAAGTTCCCTACCTCATGCAATGCATGCGGGATCTCTGTTAATGTTAGGCTCTTCAGATAACATTGTGTATATGAGGGATATTAAATGCCTTTGTGGTAAATTTCTTGTACAGAGGGATTCAAATGATGTGAGCTGTCTTGTCCATGTGGAGTGTGATGCTTGTGTAGTCAGGAAGTTGCGTATTTGTCTATATGACCAAAAGGGGAAAGATTTGGTTAAAGAAATATCAACCAGGTTGCGCCCTCATATCTTTGTAGGGCCATTCATGGCTCAGAAATGTGCCTGCATTACCTGGTGGGAAATCTGGGTTTCCTTTTAACGTGGTTAAGGGCCCCGGAACCGAGGATAGAGGTGTTAATTTACCTGCCCGTGTAAACGCTATCAAAGATGGGTAAATAGGTGAATGTGTCAATAGTACTATTGGCCAGTGTTTAGGCGAGAGCCAGGGGAGATCTTGTACTGGGAATTGTGTGAAGGAGTTTTCTATATAAACCCATAACTTTTTGTCTTGGTGGATATTCCAGTCTACAATCCTGGTGAGATGGCAGGCCAAGTAATATTTGTAAAGATCGGGTAAGCCTATTCCTCCCTTTGTCTTAGTACGGGTCAGTCGAGTATATTTGATGCGTGGTGGAGAGTTCTTCCAAATGAACAGTGAACAGGCCTGTCTGTATGTCGTGAAAAATGTTGTCGGGAGATGTATAGGGATGGTTTGCATCAAGTATAGAAAGCGTGGGAGAATAGTCATTTTAAGCAAGGCTGAGCGGCCAAACCAAGAGACATTTAGTCCTGCCCAGTCTTTTAGATCTTATTTCGTTTTATTCAGAAGTACATGGAAATTGAATTTGTACAGGTCTGCCAGTTTAGTGGTAATCCGGATACCCAGGTATGTGATAGCCTCTCTCTCCCATCGGAATGGGAAAGAGCTCTGGCAGCATTCTGTGTCCTGTGTGGAGAGTGATATATTCAATACATGCGATTTCGCGTAGTTAACTTTAAAATTTGACAGAGCCCCAAAGTGTTCTATGTCTTTCAATAGGTTTGGAAGGGTAATGAGAGGTGACCTGAGTGATGGTAGGATGTCGTCTGCATAAGCGGCTACTTTGAATTCCCTGTCCCCTATTTGAATTCCTTTAATATCAGCGTTTGATATTAGTTGAATATGAAAGTATATCAGCGCACGTATGACAAAAAACTGAAAGCAGCTGAACACCAGGGTCAAACGATCAAATCCCTCTAAACAAATAAATCAAAAAGGTGCAGCGCTAAAACCAATAAAACAACCAAAAAGAATATATAGAGTACAAAATTCCAGGGAGAAAAGAAATAACAATGTGGTAATCCTAAAAGTGATAAAGAGCACAAAGAATGTCCAAATGTAAAATGTCCAAGTATGAAGACATGAATCCACCAGGCAAACGTGATGATCACAGCAAAAATGTGTGGCTGATAGAAGAACCCTTCACCATGAACCAAATGGCCTCTCACCTGGTCACAAGGATCAAACAAGCAATCTCATAAGGGTCAGCAGATAAATGAAAAAGGTCCAAAGGCAAGGGACTCCTCCAGATAACCAGGTAGCAGGTGGATAACGTATTCATGAAATCAAAAAGGGGACAGACATAGTGCTCTCCGTATAAAATGCTTTATTATAAGAAAGTAGAATCTCACTTACATAACAGGCACTTCACAAGTGCCAGGACGCTGACATGGAAAACACAGCAGAGTCAGTATGAACGGTGGAGCATGCGCAGTAGCCGCGGATGACGTCACGACGTCACGTTCTGGACGCGTTGCGTCCCAGTGGGCGGGGACTTCCTCAGCAGATGTCATGACTACGTGGGCACCCTCGCTATAAAGAGGTGAGTTGTTATGGCAACACCAAAACAACTACGAATGACGTATCTCAGATGGGGGCCGGCTCCGGAAGTGTCTCCATACACCCCGATGGGTTAAATGTAGAATTCGACACTAATTGTTTTATATCTGATCGATAGGAATTTTAGATAATTTTTATGATGATAATTTTATCTAATTATGTTGGTGAGCAGTCGGTGGTCGCGGATGACGGATAGTTATATTTACTATACAATTTTAATAATCATTTCTTTTCTGAGGTAGGTACTGGAGGTACTGGAGGGTTAAGAACGCTCGGTGCTAGACGATCCCTTAACATGGGGGCTTTTTTGTAGATGAACTGAGGTCTATCAGGCAGTATAGGACCTAAGACTCTATCTTGTTTCAAAATAGCCCAGTTTTTCTGAATAATTTTCTCGAATTTCCGGTATTGTATATTGTAATCTAATACCATTTTGAAGTTATGGCTATCACCAGTAGGGGCCTTGGAGGAATTGGCAATAAGTTCATTTCTTTCCATTAACATGATTTTAGATACCTCTTCATCTAATGTAGCCCGATTGTACCCCTTCTGTTCAAACCTGGAGGTGAGGACCTTGGACTGGCTAACAAAATCCTCCACAGTGGTGCAATTACGACGCAATCTGATATATTGACCCCTGGGAATGTTACACAACCAAGAGCTGTGATGGCAACTCCCCAGGGGGATATAAGAATTGCGGTCAGTGGGCTTAAAATAATTAGTAAGAGAAAACTGATCATGCAAAATACTGATAGATAAATCCAGAAACACTACCTTTTCAGAGCTAATGGTCCATGTAAGAGATATATTTTTGGAGTTGTTGTTTAATGATTGAATGAAGTCATCCAACCTGGATCTCTCACCATTCCAGATTAAGATGAGATCATCAATAAATCTCCTGTAGCACAGCAACTCGGGGGGGGGGCGATGGAGGAACACCGCCTCATCCTCCCAGTGGGCCATAAAAATATTGGCCACACTGGGAGCAAAACGGGCCCCCATAGCCACACCTCTGGTCTGCAGATAAAATTCTCTATTGTACCAGAAATAATTCCTCTTGAGGCAGAAATCCAAGCAACTCAAGAGGAATTCCTGGTGTCCACCAGATAAGGTAGAGGAAGCCAAAGCCCATTCAACTGAGGTCATGGCATCCTCATGGCCAATAATGGTGTACAGGGAATCTACGTCCGCTGTCACCAAAAATGTTGAAGGCGAGCATTTCAAGGTTTCAAGGATCTGAATAATGTGCTTTGTGTCCTTCAAAAATGCTGGAGTTTGCATAACTAGAGGCTGCAGGAAGAAGTCGATATATTGTCCCAATCTGGCAGATACAGAATCGATCCCATTAACAATGGGTCGTCCAGGAGGGTTGACAATATCCTTATGAATTTTTGGTAAAAAATATATGACAGGTGTTCGACAAAATAAAGGATCTAAATATAAGGCCTCTTTCTTATTAAGGATCCTACGATCTTTACCGTCCTCAATGATGCTATGCAACTCGTCCTTAAAGGACAACATGGGGTCTTTGTTCAGGATATGATAAGTGTCACGGTCTGATAAAAGACGGGACATTTCATTTTGGTAATATTCCTTACTCAGAATAACCAACCCCCCACCTTTATCCGCCGGACGGATCACAATGTCCTTTCGTTCGGTTAGGGACTTAATTCCCCGTTTGATAAACAGTGGGTCAGAGACTTTTTTAATATGTAACTTCTCCAAGTCATTAGAGACCATATTCTTAAAAACATCTAAATGTTTATTATCTGAGATATGAGGGTTAAATGTAGATCTGTTACGTAAGGTGGAGTAATTCTGTCCAGAGGACCTGGATCCCTGAGTGGGATGGGATAAAAAATATTTTTTCATATTCAAGGTTCTGATGTATTTTTGAATACTAACATAAACGTTAAATTTGTTGAGATTTTTTATGGGTGCGAATTTTAAACCACGATCAAGGACTTTAATTTCATCGTCATTGAGGTCAACATGACTAAGATTATAAATCCCTATACCTGATGCGGCTTGGGTTTTTTGTACTCGCTTCCCCCCTCTGCTTCCTCTCTTTGTTTTCGCTTTCGGGGGGGGTTGGGGTTTGGGGGTGTGTATGGTACCCGGTGTCTCCAAGGTTCCCCTTGGGCAGCCTGATATTGTGATGGGGGGTATCTCGGTGCCCCCCGTTGCCCTAAAAAATCATCATTATTTTGATAATGATTATATTCAGTAAGCGGTGCATACCTATTCTGTGTGGTGATAGGTCTATCATACACAGGGTAAGGACTATCTCTGACCTGACAATCTCTTCTACCATTCTGAGGTGGATAACTATCCCTGTAAGGAGGGGGGTCAGAATGGGAGGGACCCCTCAAATTCTGTGACTGTTGAGTATATGGCCTAGAGCTTCCTCCTCTCCCTTTTCCCCTTGTGTTTCTCCCCCTTTTGTTATTGACTTTCCTGAACCCATTATGATTATGGTGGGGCTGGGGCTCAGTGGGGCAAGGGAGGTCATATTCATAAACAGGATTTACTCTGGGAGTATTAAAAGGAGCGGCTTCAATACTCGGTTGGATAGTTTGAGTATTAGGAGCAAGGTCCTCTGTCGTAGGAGTGTTTTGCCATTTAAAAATCACCCCTCCATTAAAATCATGAAAATCCCTAATAAATTTTTTCTTTTCCTTTTCTGCGTCTCTAGGTCCCATTTTGCAAGTTTATTTTTGAGTTCACCTGATAGTCTCAAAAATTCTTCGCTGTCTTTTGAGGCTTCTATAATCTGAGTAATCTCCCCAATTTGAGAATCGAGAGCTATCATTCTTTTCCTCTTGCGTATTAGGAGAAATTCCAATAGTTCAAAACCTCTTTTGATAAAAAAATCGCTCCATTCTGACATGGACTGTACATCCGTGAGTCCATCGTTAGGGGGTAAATCCCACCTTAACCGTCTCGGAATCAGTCTGGCCGCCAGATATTGTTCAAAAGAGGTGATGTCCCACCATGTTTTAATCTTTTTTTCATATATATACCCTAATTTCCTAAATGATTGAGGAAGATCATTACGGGACTCAAACGTGGGATTCCTAGAGAACACTTCATTAATCTTAATATCTCTTTGGTCAAAATAACTGAAAACATCCATACTGCAGCTAGATAGATGAACGTTGCAAAGAAAACTGAATATGAAAGTATATCAGCGCACGTATGACAAAAAACTGAAAGCAGCTGAACACCAGGGTCAAACGATCAAATCCCTCTAAACAAATAAATCAAAAAGGTGCAGCGCTAAAACCAATAAAACAACCAAAAAGAATATATAGAGTACAAAATTCCAGGGAGAAAAGAAATAACAATGTGGTAATCCTAAAAGTGATAAAGAGCACAAAGAATGTCCAAATGTAAAATGTCCAAGTATGAAGACATGAATCCACCAGGCAAACGTGATGATCACAGCAAAAATGTGTGGCTGATAGAAGAACCCTTCACCATGAACCAAATGGCCTCTCACCTGGTCACAAGGATCAAACAAGCAATCTCATAAGGGTCAGCAGATAAATGAAAAAGGTCCAAAGGCAAGGGACTCCTCCAGATAACCAGGTAGCAGGTGGATAACGTATTCATGAAATCAAAAAGGGGACAGACATAGTGCTCTCCGTATAAAATGCTTTATTATAAGAAAGTAAAATCTCACTTACATAACAGGCACTTCACAAGTGCCAGGACGCTGACATGGAAAACACAGCAGAGTCAGTACGAACGGTGGAGCATGCGCAGTAGCCGCGGATGACGTCACAACGTCACGTTCTGGACGCGTTGCGTCCCAGTGGGCGGGGACTTCCTCAGCAGATGTCGTGACTACGTGGGCACCCGCGCTATAAAGAGGTGAGTTGTTATGGCAACACCAAAACAACTACGAATGACGTATCTCAGATGGGGGCCGGCTCCGGAAGTGTCTCCATACACATCATTCGGAGTAAGTGGAGCCCAATCTGATAATAAAGGCTCAAATCTGCACATAATAAGAAGTTAAAAAAATATATATAAAATATATATATAATCTGATGTTAAAAATATATATGATCTGGTGTTGAAACAAGACACACATGATGTGTAATCTTAACAGAACAATGACAAACACCTAGGTCACAAAAGAAATGATTATTAAGATTGTATAGTAAATATAACTATCCGTCATCCGCGACCACCGACTGCTCACCAACATAATTAGATAAAATTATCATCATAAAAATTATCTAAAATTCCTATCGATCAGATATAAAACAATTAGTGTCGAATTCTACATTTAACTCATCGGGGTGTATGGAGACACTTCCGGAGCCGGCCCCCATCTGAGATACGTCATTCGTAGTTGTTTTGGTGTTGCCATAACAACTCACCTCTTTATAGCGCGGGTGCCCACGTAGTCACGACATCTGCTGAGGAAGTCCCCGCCCACTGGGACGCAACGCGTCCAGAACGTGACGTCATGACGTCATCCGCGGCTACTGCGCATGCTCCACCGTTCGTACTGACTCTGCTGTGTTTTCCATGTCAGCGTCCTGGCACTTGTGAAGTGCCTGTTATGTAAGTGAGATTTTACTTTCTTATAATAAAGCATTTTATACGGAGAGCACTATGTCTGTCCCCTTTTTGATTTCATGAATACGTTATCCACCTGCTACCTGGTTATCTGGAGGAGTCCCTTGCCTTTGGACCTTTTTCATTTATCTGCTGACCCTTATGAGATTGCTTGTTTGATCCTTGTGACCAGGTGAGAGGCCATTTGGTTCATGGTGAAGGGTTCTTCTATCAGCCACACATTTTTGCTGTGATCATCACGTTTGCCTGGTGGATTCATGTCTTCATACTTGGACATTTTACATTTGGACATTCTTTGTGCTCTTTATCATTTTTAGGATTACCACATTGTTATTTCTTTTCTCCCTGGAATTTTGTACTCTATATATTCTTTTTGGTTGTTTTATTGGTTTTAGCGCTGCACCTTTTTGATTTATTTGTTTAGAGGGATTTGATCGTTTGACCCTGGTGTTCAGCTGCTTTCAGTTTTTTGTCATACGTGCGCTGATATACTTTCATATTCAGTTTTCTTTGCAACGTTCATCTATCTAGCTGCAGTATGGATGTTTTCAGTTATTTTGACCAAAGAGATATTAAGATTAATGAAGTGTTCTCTAGGAATCCCACGTTTGAGTCCCGTAATGATCTTCCTCAATCATTTAGGAAATTAGGGTATATATATGAAAAAAAGATTAAAACATGGTGGGACATCACCTCTTTTGAACAATATCTGGCGGCCAGACTGATCCCGAGACGGTTAAGGTGGGATTTACCCCCTAACGATGGACTCACGGATGTACAGTCCATGTCAGAATGGAGCGATTTTTTTATCAAAAGAGGTTTTGAACTATTGGAATTTCTCCTAATACGCAAGAGGAAAAGAATGATAGCTCTCGATTCTCAAATTGGGGAGATTACTCAGATTATAGAAGCCTCAAAAGACAGCGAAGAATTTTTGAGACTATCAGGTGAACTCAAAAATAAACTTGCAAAATGGGACCTAGAGACGCAGAATAAGAAAAAGAAAAAATTTATTAGGGATTTTGATGATTTTAATGGAGGGGTGATTTTTAAATGGCAAAACACTCCTACGACAGAGGACCTTGCTCCTAATACTCAAACTATCCAACCGAGTATTGAAGCCGCTCCTTTTAATACTCCCAGAGTAAATCCTGTTTATGAATATGACCTCCCTTGCCCCACTGAGCCCCAGCCCCACCATAATCATAATGGGTTCAGGAAAGTCAATAACAAAAGGGGGAGAAACACAAGGGGAAAAGGGAGAGGAGGAAGCTCTAGGCCATATACTCAACAGTCACAGAATTTGAGGGGTCCCTCCCATTCTGACCCCCCTCCTTACAGGGATAGTTATCCACCTCAGAATGGTAGAAGAGATTGTCAGGTCAGAGATAGTCCTTACCCTGTGTATGATAGACCTATCACCACACAGAATAGGTATGCACCGCTTACTGAATATAATCATTATCAAAATAATGATGATTTTTTAGGGCAACGGGGGGCACCAAGATACCCCCCATCACAATATCAGGCTGCCCAAGGGGAACCTTGGAGACACCGGGTACCATACACACCCCCAAACCCCAACCCCCCCCCCGAAAGCGAAAACAAAGAGAGGAAGCAGAGGGGGGAAGCGAGTACAAAAAACCCAAGCCGCATCAGGTATAGGGATTTATAATCTTAGTCATGTTGACCTCAATGACGATGAAATTAAAGTCCTTGATCGTGGTTTAAAATTCGCAACCCATAAAAAATCTCAACAAATTTAACGTTTATGTTATGCCGCGTACACACGGTCGGACTTTCCGGCATACTTGGTCCGGCGGACCAGAGTGTGCCGGACAATCCGCCCGTGTGTGGGCGCCGGCGGACTTTTCCGGCGGACTTCTTCCGAAAAGCCCGCCGGACCTAGATTTGAACCAAGTTTCAAATCTTTCCGTCGGACTCAGTTTCGGGCGGAAAGTCCGCTCGTGTGTGTGCTGGTCCGACGGAAAGGCCGCTCGTGTGTATGCTGGTCCGACGGACCAGATACGACGCGAGGGCAGGGTATTGCATCTCGCGCTCGCTGCAATAGGAAAAACAAATTTTCCTATTGCGGCAAGCGCGGGGCATACCAGGCCCTTAAGTCTGGTATGGATTATAAAGGGAAGCCCCTACGCCGAAAAAACGGCGTGGGGTCCCCCCTAAAATCCATACCAGACCCCGATCCGAGCACGCAGCCTGGCCGGTCAGGAAAGGGGGTGGGGACGAGCGAGCGCCCCCCCCCCCCTCCTGAACCGTACCAGGCCGCATGCCCTCAACATGGGGGGGTGGGTGCTTTGGGGGAGGGGGGGCGCCCTGCGGGGCCCCCCCACCTCAAAGCACCTTGTCCCCATGTTGATGAGGACAAGGGCCTCTTCCCGACAACCCTGGCCGTTGGTTGTCGGGGTCTGCGGGCGGGGGGCTTATCGGAATCTGGGAGCCCCCTTTAATAAGGGGGCCCCCAGATCCCGGCACCCCACCCTATGTGAATGAGTATGGGGTACATGGTCCCCCTACCCCTTCACCTAGGGAAAAAGTGTAAGTAATAAAACACACTACACAGGTTTTTAAAATATTTTATTAAACAGCTCCGGGGGTGGGGATCTTCCTCCGGCTTCGGGGGTCTTCTTCCGGCTTCGGGGGTCCCTCCGCTTCATCTTCTCCCGGCGTCCGGTTGGTTCTTCTCCGCTCTCTTCTCCCGGTGTTCCAGTTCTTCGGCCGGCTCCTCTGCTGTGTTCAGGTAGCTCTCTTGCCAGCAGAGGTCCGGACTTCTGAGCTGCTGGGCTTCTTCTCTTCTCTTCTCTTCTCTTCTCTTCTCTTCTCTTCTCTTCTCTTCTCTTCTCTTCCCCCAGATGTTGACACGACGCTCTCTCCGGCTGGACTGGTCTCCAAGGGCTGCGTTGTGACTTATATAGGCGGAGACCCCGCCCCCTTTTGATGTCACAGTCCCTGGGCATGCTGGGACTGTGACGTTTTAGGGGGCGGGGTCGACCACGCCCCCTAAAACGTCACAGTCCCAGCATGCCCAGGGACTGTGACATCAAAAGGGGGCGGGGTCTCCGCCTATATAAGTCACAACGCAGCCCTCGGAGACCAGTCCAGCCGGAGAGAGCGTCGTGTCAACATCTGGGGGAAGAGAAGAGAAGAGAAGAGAAGAGAAGAGAAGAGAAGAGAAGAGAAGAGAAGAGAAGAGAAGAAGCCCAGCAGCTCAGAAGTCCGGACCTCTGCTGGCAAGAGAGCTACCTGAACACAGCAGAGGAGCCGGCCGAAGAACTGGAACACCGGGAGAAGAGAGCGGAGAAGAACCAACCGGACGCCGGGAGAAGATGAAGCGGAGGGACCCCCGAAGCCGGAAGAAGACCCCCGAAGCCGGAGGAAGATCCCCACCCCCGGAGCTGTTTAATAAAATATTTTAAAAACCTGTGTAGTGTGTTTTATTACTTACACTTTTTCCCTAGGTGAAGGGGTAGGGGGACCATGTACCCCATACTCATTCACATAGGGTGGGGTGCCGGGATCTGGGGGCCCCCTTATTAAAGGGGGCTCCCAGATTCCGATAAGCCCCCCGCCCGCAGACCCCGACAACCAACGGCCAGGGTTGTCGGGAAGAGGCCCTTGTCCTCATCAACATGGGGACAAGGTGCTTTGAGGTGGGGGGGCCCGCAGGGCGCCCCCCCTCCCCCAAAGCACCCACCCCCCCATGTTGAGGGCATGCGGCCTGGTACGGTTCAGGAGGGGGGGGCGCTCGCTCGTCCCCACCCCCTTTCCTGACCGGCCAGGCTGCGTGCTCGGATCGGGGTCTGGTATGGATTTTAGGGGGGACCCCACGCCGAAAAATCGGCGTAGGGGCTTCCCTTTATAATCCATACCAGACCTAAGGGCCTGGTATGCCCCGCAACGGGGCTCGCAAGGTGTCAATCTCGCCGATAAAAGCGGCAAGATTGACATCCTTTGCTAGTCCCGTCGCACCTGAGTCACGTTCAAAATGAACGGACTTGGCCGTGTGTGGGCAAGTCCGTTCATTCTGAAAGTCCGCCGGAACTCCGGCGAAAGTCCGTCGGAAAGACGGGCGGACTTAGCCCACCGGAAAGTCCCGGCGTGTGTGGGCAAGTCCGTCCGCTTTAAAGTCCGGCGCACCTGGCGGACAAAGTCCGTCGGAAAGTGTGCCGGACCAAGTATGCCGGAAAGTCCGACCGTGTGTACGCGGCATTAGTATTCAAAAATACATCAGAACCTTGAATATGAAAAAATATTTTTTATCCCATCCCACTCAGGGGTCCAGGTCCTCTGGACAGAATTACTCCACCTTACGTAACAGATCTACATTTAACCCTCATATCTCAGATAATAAACATTTAGATGTTTTTAAGAATATGGTCTCTAATGACTTGGAGAAGTTACATATTAAAAAAGTCTCTGACCCACTGTTTATCAAACGGGGAATTAAGTCCCTAACCGAACGAAAGGACATTGTGATCTGTCCGGCGGATAAAGGTGGGGGGTTGGTCATTCTGAGTAAGGAATATTACCAAAATGAAATGTCCCGTCTTTTATCAGACCGTGACACTTATCATATCCTGAACAAAGACCCCATGTTGTCCTTTAAGGACGAGTTGCATAGCATCATTGAGGACGGTAACGATCGTAGGATCCTTAATAAGAAAGAGGCCTTATATTTAGATCCTTTATTTTGTCGAACACCTGTCATATATTTTTTACCAAAAATTCATAAGGATATTGTCAACCCTCCTGGACGACCCATTGTTAATGGGATCGATTCTGTATCTGCCAGATTGGGACAATATATCGACTTCTTCCTGCAGCCTCTAGTTATGCAAACTCCAGCATTTTTGAAGGACACAAAGCACATTATTCAGATCCTTGAAACCTTGAAATGCTCGCCTTCAACATTTTTGGTGACAGCGGACGTAGGTTCCCTGTACACCATTATTGGCCATGAGGATGCCATGACCTCAGTTGAATGGGCTTTGGCTTCCTCTACCTTATCTGGTGGACACCAGGAATTCCTCTTGAGTTGCTTGGATTTCTGCCTCAAGAGGAATTATTTCTGGTACAATAGAGAATTTTATCTGCAGACCAGAGGTGTGGCTATGGGGGCCCGTTTTGCTCCCAGTGTGGCCAATATTTTTATGGCCCACTGGGAGGATGAGGCGGTGTTCCTCCATCGCCCCACCCCCCCCCCCCCCGCGGAGTTGCTGTGCTACAGGAGATTTATTGATGATCTCATCTTAATCTGGAATGGTGAGAGATCCAGGTTGGATGACTCCATTCAATCATTAAACAACAACTCCAAAAATATATCTCTTACATGGACCATTAGCTCTGAAAAGGTAGTTTTTCTGGATTTATCTATCAGTATTTTGCATGATCAGTTTTCTCTTACTAATTATTTTAAGCCCACTGACCGCAATTCTTATATCCCCCTGGGGAGTTGCCATCACAGCTCTTGGTTGTGTAACATTCCCAGGGGTCAATATATCAGATTGCGTCGTAATTGCACCACTGTGGAGGATTTTGTTAGCCAGTCCAAGGTCCTCACCTCCAGGTTTGAACAGAAGGGGTACAATCGGGCTACATTAGATGAAGAGGTATCTAAAATCATGTTAATGGAAAGAAATGAACTTATTGCCAATTCCTCCAAGGCCCCTACTGGTGATAGCCATAACTTCAAAATGGTATTAGATTACAATATACAATACCGGAAATTCGAGAAAATTATTCAGAAAAAATGGGCTATTTTGAAACAAGATAGAGTCTTAGGTCCTATACTGCCTGATAGACCTCAGTTCATCTACAAAAAAGCCCCCACGTTAAGGGATCGTCTAGCACCGAGCGTTCTTAACCCTCCAGTACCTACCTCAGATAGGCTCTTCTCTTTCCTGGGAGGTTTTTATGCTTGTGGTAGATGTGTCCCCTGTAGGCACTCCAAAGGAAACATTAAAAAAAGAAAAAAATTTTTAGCTTCGGCCACTAACAAGGAGTACGAGATTAAACAGTTAATCACATGCGATACCATTGGGGTTGTCTACATGCTGGAGTGTAATTGTGGGCTCCAGTATGTTGGGAGAACCTCAAGACCCTTACATGTTAGACTGGCCGAACATGTTAATAATATTAAGAAAGGCCTCAAGACCCACAATGTGTCCAGACATTTTAAGACCTTCCATCAACAAAACCCCAAGTGTCTGAAATTCTGGGGCATTGAAAGGGTCACAAAGCACTGGAGAGGGGGTAATTTTATCCGGCAGCTAAGTAAAAGAGAATCCCATTGGATTTATGAGACAGGGGTAATGTGCCCCGATGGGTTAAATGTAGAATTCGACACTAATTGTTTTATATCTGATCGATAGGAATTTTAGATAATTTTTATGATGATAATTTTATCTAATTATGTTGGTGAGCAGTCGGTGGTCGCGGATGACGGATAGTTATATTTACTATACAATTTTAATAATCATTTCTTTTGTGACCTAGGTGTTTGTCATTGTTCTGTTAAGATTACACATCATGTGTGTCTTGTTTCAACACCAGATCATATATATTTTTAACATCAGATTATATATATATTTTATATATATTTTTTTAACTTCTTATTATGTGCAGATTTGAGCCTTTATTATCAGATTGGGCTCCACTTACTCCGAATGATGTGTATGGAGACACTTCCGGAGCCGGCCCCCATCTGAGATGCGTCATTCGTAGTTGTTTTGGTGTTGCCATAACAACTCACCTCTTTATAGCGCGGGTGCCCACGTAGTCACGACATCTGCTGAGGAAGTCCCCGCCCACTGGGACGCAACGCGTCCAGAACGTGACGTCGTGACGTCATCCGCGGCTACTGCGCATGCTCCACCGTTCGTACTGACTCTGCTGTGTTTTCCATGTCAGAGTCCTGGCACTTGTGAAGTGCCTGTTATGTAAGTGAGATTTTACTTTCTTATAATAAAGCATTTTATACGGAGAGCACTATGTCTGTCCCCTTTTTGATTTCATGAATACGTTATCCACCTGCTAACTGGTTATCTGGAGGAGTCCCTTGCCTTTGGACCTTTTTCATTTATCTGCTGACCCTTATGAGATTGCTTGTTTGATCCTTGTGACCAGGTGAGAGGCCATTTGGTTCATGGTGAAGGGTTCTTCTATCAGCCACACATTTTTGCTGTGATCATCACGTTTGCCTGGTGGATTCATGTCTTCATACTTGGACATTTTACATTTGGACATTCTTTGTGCTCTTTATCACTTTTAGGATTACCACATTGTTATTTCTTTTCTCCCTGGAATTTTGTACTCTATATATTCTTTTTGGTTGTTTTATTGGTTTGATATTAGTTTGTTTAAAAAGGGTTCCAAGGTAAGGACATATATCAGGGGGGACAAGGGACAGCCCTGGCGGGTGCCGTTGTCTATGGTGAAGGCGTCCGACAGGTGGCCATTCACCCGTACACGCGCGGTAGGGTTAGAGTATAATGCCAGAATCTGAGACAGCATGCGCGATCGAAGACCTATCATTTTCAGGGCCTCGCGCATGTAGTCCCAGGCCACTCTGTCGAACGCCTTCTCCGCATCCAACGACAGAAAAAATCCCGGTGTTTTAGATGATGTCATCCAGTGGTGAACATTCAATGCACGTATAGTTTTGTCCCTAGCCTCTCTACCTGGGACAAAACCCACCTGGTCTAAGGAGATGAGGCCGGGAAGGAGGGGTAGTAATCTATTGGCCAGGATCTTTGCATATAGCTTTATATCCACATTAAGCAAAGCGATTGGTCTGTAATTTGATACTTCTGTGACATCTTTACCTTCCTTAGGGATGGCTGTTATATGTGCGTCTAACATGTGTCCTGTGGATACGTTGGGTGCTGAGAGGGAATTAAAGGTAGAGAGCATCCTAGAAGACATGAAACATTTATAATACTGTAGTGACAACCCGTCAGGGCCTGGGCTCTTGCCCGGTTTCATCTGTTTCATGGCGATCTGTAGTTCCTGTTCGGAAAGAGGACTCTCCATCTCCTCCGCCTGTTGTTCAGTAATTGTACGTGGGCTAAATTGGATTAAAAAATCCTCAATTTCTGCCCTCCTTGTTTCCTAGGATATTGGGTTTCTGTCTTCTGAACTTAGGTTATACAGCCCAGAATAGTAATGTTCAAAACATTTAGCTATGTCCTCATTGGTTGCATGCAACAAACCATGTCGGTCGCGTATGTGGTGGATTGTGAGAGAATTTCTAGAGGCTTGCACCGCCCTTGCTAGAAGTCTTCCACTTTTATTACCGTGCTCATAAAATACTTTCTGACGGAGTGCGTATTGACGTTTTGTACGTTTCCCCAGTTCCTCTAGCAAGAGGGAGCGAGTGTGTAAGAGATCCTGCAACGCTGTTTGAGAACGCGAGTGTTTGTGAAGCGTTTCTAGTCTGTGTATTTTATCTGTCAATGTCTGGATCGTTTCCTGATGTTTCCGTTTAGCATCCGCTGCTAGAGCCAATAGTTCTCTCCGGACCACACACTTATGAGCCTCCCATAATGAGGTTGGTGAGATATCAGGTGTGTCATTTTCGGTGAAGTACTGCTGAATTTGTGTTTTGAGTCTAGAAAGATTCTGAGGATCTTTCAGTAGGGAGAGATTTAATCTCCAAGTTTTAGTTCTGCACTCTGTTTCGGGGAAGGTCAAAGTGCATGAGATCGGATGATGATCCGACAGGAACATTGGCTCTATCGATGCCTGTGTAAGGTAGGTTAAATCTCTTTGGGAGAAAAAAAAGTAATCTATCCTAGAGTACTTCTGAAAAAGGGGTAGAATAGAACGTATAATCCCTTTCTGTAGGGAATAATGTGCGCCATGTATCATGTAAATTTAGGGATTGTAGTTGCAGTTTGATCTGACGTAGGGCCCTGTAAGTCAGCGTGGATGTGCCTGATGAGGTGTCTATGTCAGGGTTCAGCGGTACATTGAAGTCCCCTCCCAGGACGATCACCCCCTCTTTAAAAGTGGACAGTAGGTTGCATACTTTTCTCATAAATGAGACTTGATGTTCATTTGGGCAATATGCATGATTTATTGTAGCGAAGTCCTAGAAGGGTTTGGTATGTCAAGGAGTAGGAGAGACTCAAAGTCTCCGCCGCGGGCTTATCGAGGGGGGAGCAGAGGCGGGTCGGGTGTCTCAAACACAAGGGAAGGAAGGTTAAAACGAGGAAAAAAAAAAAAAGAGGAAGAGAAAAAAAAAAAAAGAGAAAGAACTGGGTTAGTTAGGAGAAATGAAGAGAAAAAAGTAAAGTTGTGAAAGAGTAGATAACGGAGGTGAAAATAGCAAATCTATATCACCTAAATAAATGAGGGGAATAGAGCCGGTAGGGTAGCTAAAGCAGTATAAATACTGCCGCTCAGGGAACGCTAGTGTGGGCGAGACCGACATGATCCCACAACACCAAGGACTTAAAAGTGTCTATGATCTAAAGGTGAGTCCCGGAAGCCTGAACCATAGGATAACAAGGCCAATAACAAATAATAAACCAGCAACATAAGATTGACTGTAAATTTACTGTAAACAGTAGAAACATTATTTCGCAAATTTCTTGCCACATAAACCCGAATTATCCACCCCCAACTCATGTTGATGTTATGTAATATTTCTAAACTAATAACCAAAGACCAAACCAACATTTTCCTTTTATATTTCGCCCTAAAGATATCTGACTGTTCTGTGTGCACTGTTCTTCAGGAGAAAGTGGTTAGTCATTAGCAAGAGGTTAATTTCCGTCTAGTCTTGCTGTCAAAAACAAAACAAAAAAAAACACAAAAAAAACCAAAAAAAAACCCCCACAACTGAAAGCTTTGACACTCTAATATTGCTAAGACGAATTGTATCATGGTTCATGTTAGCATCTATTCCCAACGTTGGTGGAGGGAAAGAGCGTGGCTTAAAGCCCTGTCCGGAAATGGCATGGTCCTGCATGCTATATGGCATAAGCACTAAAGTATCTCACCTTGGAGTCGCTAAAAGATTGGAATTTGATTAATCCGCAGATTGGGGGTACCGATCCCATATGCGGCCCAATGCCTGCTAATTTAGATTTGCTAATATAGATTTATATTATGGGAGGTTGTATTGCCATGATGTGCCAAACTGTCCGGAATAGGGTCAGTGCCACCCCCCCGCCCCCTCCCCACTATATACCAGCATATTCTCTTAGTAAAATAAAAAAAAATATGAAATAAAAAAAAAAAAAAAATTTCACTTGTTTGAAGGTAGTCATCTTATTAGGATCAAGTCCTTGAATTTGGGTCCTTATTTAGGCTGAAAAATAAGGTGTTAAGAGTGATTAGGTCGAAAACTGTCAATTTTCTCCATTGCGCAGTTCTGGGTAGGCCCAACAAGTAGAACAAGTGCCCATTGTACCTCTATGTATCTTACAAAGGCAGGGGGGAGATTCGGGTTGATTAAATAATGTTAGTTGTGTACAAGAAGTGCGAGAAAAAAAAAAAGGAAAAAAAAACCCAAAACAGGAAGGGAAGAAACATTTCGGATAACAGTAATGGTGGTACCCCTAGAGCGGTACTTGCGTGTCACTGCGTTGTTTTAAGAATCCTGCCGGTCTCTACGTGGGGTTCCTGTACCTCCAGGACTTCGGTGATTCAGGTCTCTGTGCATGGCGCGAGGTTCAGGTGAAGTAGGATCCAGTCTGCGGCGCCTCGAGCGGTGTCTTTGAGCTTTCGGTGATGGGATAGCGGAAACTTGGCACCAGGGTTCACTTGGAAAATAGAAGGCATACCATTCTGGCAATTCAATTTGAGGTAGGCCAAGCTGGTCGCAGAATGAATGTAGATCTTCTGGTGTGTGTAGCAGTGCAGAGCGGCCCCTGGCGGAAGCAGACAGAGCAAATGGGAACTTCCACCTGTACTGGATATTACGTGAGCGGAGAGCTTCCAGAAGCGGGCGCAATGCTCGCCTGTTTTGCAATATAATTTGGGACAAATCTTGAAAAAGTTTGATTTCAGCGCCGTTGTACAGAATACGCCCTCTTTCTCTTGCTTTTCTGAGAAATTCCTCTTTAAGTGGAAAGTTCACAATACAACATATGACGTCCCTCGGGGGTTCAGAGTCTCTGGGTGGGGGTCGCAGTGCACGGTGGGCTCTCTCCATTTCAATGGGGGAGTCTGCTGGGCGTCCCAGGAGATCATTGAAAATGGAGCAAATAGCCTGCGGTATGGCTGCTGGTTTGATCACCTCTGGGACCCCTCTCACTCGTACATTATGCCTGCGACCACGGTTATCAAGATCCTCTACGTGGCGATGGAGTTCTAGAAGATGTGGCAGTTGAGCATCATATGTGTGCTGCACTTGTTTAATGGCTGCTGTGTGTAACTGTATTGTTTGTTCCACAGTATCTAGGCGGTGAGCTATTGCTTGCACATCAGCTTTTAGGTCTGATATAGCTGCTGCTAGGGAGCTTTTAATATCCAGTGCTACAGCTTGTAGGTCAGAGAGGCTCACAGGGAGGAAAGATCTCTCGGTGCCTGTGTCCTCCTTGTCTGCCTGCATGTCAGAGCCGCTACTCGGTGAGTGTGGTGCAGAGGCCTGTGAAGCCGCGGACTTGCCTGAGCCCCGAGTCCGGAAGATGTCCGGGATGTTGTGGCTGAGCTGCATGTCCGTTTGGGTCCCCGTGCGGGGGGTGGAGGCACTCCTGTTGGGCTTACCCATCTCAGTATTACTGGCTCCGGGTCCCGGGAAAAAGCAGATTAATCCTCGGTCTGCGGGAGAGCTGCATTTATGCGGCCATCTCGGGTCTCGTCCAGGCCACGCCCCCCAGAAAGTGTTCTTTACCCCTTAAGTTCTGCCCTAAGCCCATGGACTTTGGCCCACCTAGAATCACCCCTGTTGGTGGCTAAATGAGTGTGTCACTTACGTTTTTGGTGGGAAGAAGGCCTTGTTGCCTCCCCTGTTGGGGCCAGAGCGAGGGTAGCCTCCCTTCGCCCCTTCTGGTGGCTTGGCTGTTGCCTCATATTTTGGTGCCTTCATGTTGGAAGAAGAGAAAAAAATTAGGTCCAAAAACAAAGAAATGTCCAAAAACAGAACTAAATAAGAATGTTCATATCTGCTTTCTATTTTACTTCATCTTTAAAATAACAATGGAGAAAAGATTATAGAAAACATTATATATGATTATCTCAAACTACTTGGAGAAAGCACATATACAGACAGCTAATTTACACATATCCATATTGGTTAGATTGGTTAGATACAAATCTTGCTTACTTTTTTTGATGATCTTATGTATGGACTCCATCTGGTCTTGCTCACAATGTTTGAGAGGGCCTTTCGTAATTGTGCAGCTTACATTCATAGTCGTGCTTCTCTAGGATGCACACCATCTCCACTATCCCATCCTTGCTCATGGGGGTTGCTTTGTGCCTCCTATGAGCTACACCACTGCGGGGCTGTCTGGAATCTGCCAAATCCGCCATGTTGTCCCTCCCAAATGTTCCGCTGTGTGTGTCACATGCAGAAGAAATATGGTCACACCCCAGCGTCATGATGCACCGAGAGTGGCGTTTCAGGCATGCGCAGTCTATATAAAGCCATAATGCACGGTCGATGGAATGGCCGTAGCAACGATCTTGGAGTGGAGGGCGAACGATCCCCATCGCCAACACACGAAAGGAGCCAGAAAACCAAGAGACAATTGGAATTTGGGGCATAGGTGGGTAGTGGCCTATACTGCTTAGATTGAGGCCTATATTGGGACCAGATTATGAGTTTAGCCAGACATTATGTTTTGTCTTGTGTTCTGTCTTGCAGACATCATATCATTTATCATGACGGATAAATTTGCCTCACCTGATTTTTTTGCCCCAATTCATTGACCTGTACCAGGAGCTGCCCTGTCTCTGGAAGGTCAAGAGTCGAGACTACTCGAATAAAATCTTGAGGAAGGCAGCGTTGGAGAAACTGCTTGAGTTGGTGAAGCCAGTGTACCCCAGGGCAGACATCAACTATGTCAAGACAAAAATCTCAAACCTGAGGAGTACTTTTAAAAGGGAGCACAACAAGTTGATGGACTCACAGAGATCTGGAGCATCAGCAGATGACATATATGTCCCCAGGCTGCAGTTTTTGTCCAGCCAGACAGAACCCAGACCATCGATGTCTACACTCCCTTCCACATCTGCTGAGACCACAGCTGCAGAGGTCCACACAGGTCCTGCTGCACAGGATAAAGATGCGGAGGAGTCCAGCTTGACCCAGGTATAGCATTGTTGAACATATTTGTATCCAAAAATAAAATGATGATAACTAGACTTTATTGTCAAATATTTCTGCCTTAACAAAGTGGTTTCCATATCAATAGATAGTGGTGAGCAAAAATGATTTGATAAAAAATGCTGGGGTCAGAATGATAGTCTTTTCTATTTGTGTGTGATTGATGACCAAACCCTAAAAAAGATTCTAATTATGTCCCATTTTCATACACAGGAAAGTGTCAGGCAGGAGGAGCCCGTTGCCAGCAGCCAGACGGAGTCCCAGATCCCTCCCCTATGCCCTCTTGCTAAAAGGGCCAGGAAGAGCAGGAATCTGGATGAAGCCACAGCTGCCTTCCTCAGCCAGGCCACTACTGCCATCAGGAATGATCCAGATGAGGCTGAGTGATTTGCCCTGCTGACTGCCAATAAATTAAAGCAGATGGACGGTGAGCAACGGAGCAGGTGTGAGGAACTCATCTTGCAGCTCCTCAACAAGGGGGTGAGGGGTAAAATTAAAGAAAACACACACATGTGTGATGTTGTGGCCCAACATCCACCACCTCCACAGCCAACCCACCCACCACAGCAGCATGGCGGGCAGTGGCAATACCAGCCACAAGACACCCAACAAGGCTGCTGGTCTGGGGATTTTCACCCCTACCCCCTTTACTCATTTTTGTTTTTATGGTTTTGTTGAATAATGATTTTATTTGTTATATTTTCAGTTTTTTTGTATGCATAGAATGCACTTTTTGTTTAAGTTCTTTATATTTGGATGGCAGATAGCATCTCTAATTTTTTTTTTTTTTTTTTTTTTTAATGCACAATAAAAAATAATTGTGTAGAATAATACTTGTCTATGTGTTTTACTTCAAATGACAGTTTGAGAGTAGGCAGTTACATTTAAAAAAATACAAGGTAAAATTAACAAGGGACACTAACATAGTTGTATCTTTGATCTTAAAAACTATGGGATAATTATGTTGTGGTAACTTGCCCAAAAAAAATAAACAGGCATAATAATATTATTCTTGATATCACTAGGAAAAAAAAGCCATTTGAAACTCGTTTGGCAGAACTCTGTCAATATCACCAGCAAAGCTTCTTCATTATTATCCCATTAAAGAAGAAGAGAATGTGCGCTGCATTTCGAGATTTCATAATTTTCCGCGTCACGGATGTGTATTCTCCATTACGAGCGCTAGTTTACAAGACCGACAGCTTCCGGCTCTTCTTTGGTTTGAGCATGCGTGTTTGTACTTTGGACTTGTGTGACGGACTTGTGTACAGACGAGACGAAAATCTGACAACAGACCATTGTCCACCGAAAATTTACTAGCCTGCCATCCAATATTTGTTGGCGGAAAGTTAGACAACAATTGTCTAATGGAGCGTACTAACAGTCGGACTTTAGGCAAACAGTCTGTGATCACACAATTCCCTGCCGAAAATCTGATCAAGTGTACGAGGCTTTAGACCCCATACACACTATACAACTTTTGTTGTCCGATTTCCTTTAGATTTACCAAAACCATGTGGTGCAAGGGCCTGCCTGATTGCATACAAATTTAAACTCTAATGCCACAGACACACGATCAGATTTTCCGACAACAAATGTTCGAAGTGAGCTTGTTGTCAGAAATTCCGACCGTGGGTATGCTCCATCGGACATTTTCTGTCGGAATTTCCAACAACAAAAATTTGAGAGCTGGATCGCAAATTCTCCGACTACAAAATCCGTTGTCGTAAATTCCGAGTGTGTGTAGAAAATTCCGACGCACAAAATTCCACGCATGCTCTGAATCAATTACGAGACGAAAGCACTCGGTCTGGTAAAACTAGGGTTCGTAATGGAGATAGCACATTCGGCACGCTGCAAAGTTTTTAATCTTTTAATGCAGTGCATTCTCTTCTTCTTTATAATGCTAGAATAATGTTACTTTTTTACAAAAAGTTGTCCATTTATACAATATTTCTAACACACAGCATGTACATACCAAAAATTACACCCCAAAATAGATTCTCCTACTCCTCCTGAGTATGGCTATACCACATGTGTGAGACTTTTACACAGCATGGCCACATACAGAGGTGCAACATGCAGGGAGCACCACCAGGCGTTCTTGGAGCATAAATTACACATTAGGGTTGTCCCGATACCGATACTAGTATCGGTATCGGCACCGATACCGAGCATTTGCCCAAGTACTTGTACTCGGGCAAATGCTCCCGATGCTTCCCCCGATACCTGGAAGTCAGCTGTGATCGGCGCATGGGGGAGTTACAAGATTCTCCCCCAGCGGCTTTCACCAGCTTTAGTGACATACAGCGGTGATCGCTCACAGCTGACTGTCACTGCATCCTCCTCCATGCCCCCTCCTTTCCTCTGTGCCTCTCCACTGTCCCCTGCATTCCTCTCTCCTTATCTGTCCCCCTCCGTACTCCCCCTTCGTTCCTCTCTCCTTATCTGTCCCCCTCCGTTCTCCCCCTCCGTTCTCCCCCTCCGTTCCTCTCTCCTTATCTGTCCCCTGCATTCCCCTCTCCTTATCTGTCCCCTCCGTTCTCCCCCTCAGTTCCTCCGTCCCCCTCCTCCTTCCTTTGTGTATGGATAGAGTCAGCTGACTCTGTCCATTCACATAACTGAAACATTGTAATCTTCTGTGATTACGATGTGTCAGTTTATGAATGCAGAGGAGCCGCTGTCTTCTCTCCATTCATTCTCAGTGCAGCTGACGCTGCAGAGAAAGGGACTTGGGAATCTCTATCCTCTGTCTCTTTCTCTGTCTCAAGGGGGAGATATCAGAGGTCTGTTAAGACCCCTGATATCTCACCAAAGCCCCCCAAAAGGGCTGATTAAAAAAAAAAAAACAATAAAGAATAAAAAAATATTATTGTAAAAAATAAAAATTGTAAAAAAACAAAAAAAACACACACACATACAACGTTCACCCCCCCCCCCCAAATAGCAAAAAAAAAAACTGTCACGTGACATTAAAAAAAAAGTATCGGTAATCGGTATCGGCGAGTACTTGAAAGAAAGTATCGGTACTTGTACTCGGTCCTAAAAAAGTGGTATCGGGACAACCCTATTACACATCTAATTTTTTGACTACTTCTTACACTTTTGAAGTCCCTGGAGCACCAGGACAATAAAAACACCCAAAAAATTACCCCATTTTGGAAAGAAAACAACCCAATGTATAATCTATGAGGCATAATGAGTCTTTTGAACATGTCATTTTTTTTCTACAAGTTTTTGGAAAATGTGTAAAGAAAATGAAAATGCATTTTTTTAAACAATATTATACAATATTTCTAACACACAGCATGTACATACAAAAAATTGCACCCCAAAATAGATTCTTCTACTCCTCCTGAGTATGGCGATACCACGCGTGAGACTTTTCCACAGCGTAGCCACATAGAGAGGCCCGACATGCAGGGAGCACCGTCAGCTGCTCTAGGGGCATAAGTTTCAAATCTAATTTGACTACCTATTACACAGGCACTGTAGTGGCATGGATGTGGCATGGATGAGAACTGATGTGGCATGGATAAGCATGAATGGGGATGGATGAGCTGTGGATGGGGATGGCTGAGTATGGATGGGATGATTGAGCATGAATGAGTATGGCTGAGTACAGCGGGGTACGACTGAGTATGGATGGGATAGCTGGGTACGGCTGGGTATGGATGGGTACTGCTGAGTATGGTTGGGTATGGCTGAGTATGGCTGGATATGGCTGAGTATGGCTGGATATGGCTAAGTATTGCTGGGTATGACTGAGTATTGCTGAGTATGGCTGGATATGGCTGAGTATTGCTGGGTATGACTGAGTATTGCTGGGTATGACTGAGTATTGCTGGGTATGGCTGGGTATGGCTGGGTATTGCTGGGTATGGCTGGGTATGGCTGAGTATTGCTGGGTATGGCTGAGTATGGCTGGGTATGACTGAGTATTGCTGGGTATGGCTGAGTATGACTGAGTATTGCTGGGTATTGTGGGGATAGCTGAGTATGGCTGGGTATGGCTGAGTATAGCTGGGTATGGCTGGGTATGACTGAGTATTGCTGGGTATGGCTGGGTATGGATGGGATAGCTGGGTACGGCTGGGTATGGATGGGTACTGCTGAGTATGGTTGGGTATGGCTGAGTATGGCTGGATATGGCTGAGTATGGCTGGATATGGCTGAGTATTGCTGGGTATGACTGAGTATTGCTGAGTATGGCTGGATATGGCTGAGTATTGCTGGGTATGACTGAGTATTGCTGGGTATGACTGAGTATTGCTGGGTATGGCTGGGTATGGCTGGGTATGGCTGGGTATTGCTGGGTATTGCTAAGTATTGCTGGGTATGGCTGAGTATTGCTGGGTATGGCTGAGTATGGCTGGGTATGACTGAGTATTGCTGGGTATGGCTGAGTACGACTGAGTATTGCTGGGTATTGTGGGGATGGCTGAGTATGGCTGGGTATGGCTGAGTATAGCTGGGTATGGCTGGGTATGGCTGGGTATGGCTGGGTAGACTGAGTATTGCTGGGTATGGCTGAGTACGGCTGAGTACGGCTGAGTACAGCTGAGTACGGATGAGTACGGCTGAGTACGGCTGAGTATTGCTGGGTATGGCTGAGGATAGATGGATGAGTATTGCTGAGTATGGATGGATGGATGAGCATGGCTGAGTACGGCTGAGTACGGCTGGGTACAGCTAAGTACGGCTGAGTATGGATGGGATAGCTGGGTACGGCTGGGTATGGATGGGTACTGCTGAGTATGGTTGGGTATGGCTGAGTATGGCTGGGTATGGCTGGATATGGCTGAGTATGGCTGGATATGGCTGAGTATGGCTGGATATGGCTGAGTATTGCTGGGTATGACTGAGTATTGCTGAGTATGGCTGGATATGGCTGAGTATTGCTGGGTATGACTGGGTATTGCTAAGTATTGCTTGGTATGGCTGAGTATTGCTGGGTATGGCTGAGTATGGCTGGGTATGACTGAGTATTGCTGGGTATGGCTGAGTATGACTGAGTATTGCTGGGTATTGTGGGGATAGCTGAGTATGGCTGGGTATGGCTGAGTATAGCTGGGTATGGCTGGGTATGACTGAGTATTGCTGGGTATTGCTGGGTATGGCTGGGTATGGCTGGGTAGACTGAGTATGGCTGAGTATGGCTGAGTACGGCTGAGTACGGCTGAGTACGGCTGAGTACGGCTGAGTATTGCTGGGTATGGCTGAGGATAGATGGATGAGTATTGCTGAGTATGGATGGATGGATGAGCATGGCTCATCTATGGCTGAGTACGGCTGAGTACGGCTGGGTACAGCTAAGTACGGCTGAGTATGGCCAGGTTTGACTGAGTACGGCTGGGTACGGCTGGGTACGGCTGGGTACGGCTGAGTACGGCTAGGTACGGCTGAGTACGGCTGAGTACGGCTGAGTACGGCTGAGTATGGCTGAGGATGGATGAGTATTGCTGAGTATGGATGGATGGATGAGCATAGCTCATCTATGGCTGAGTACGGCTGAGTACGGCTGGGTACAGCTGAGTACGGCTAGGTACGGCTGAGTATGGCTGGGTACGGCTGAGTACGGCTGGGTACAGCTGAGTACGGCCAGGTATGACTGAGTACGGCTGGGTACGGCTGAGTATGGCTGGGTACGGCTGAGTACAACTGGGTACAGCTGGGTACGTCTGAGTACGGCTGGATGAGCATTGCTGAGTATGGATGGACGGATGAGCATGGATTAGTATTGTTGATTAGGGATGGCTGGATGAGTATGAATGGATGAATGAGTATTTATGGCTGAATATGGATGGATGGATGAGTATATATGGCTGAGTATGGATGGGTGGATAGATGAGTATGTATGGCTGAGTATGGGTGGATGGATGGATGTGTATGTATGGCTGAGTATGGGTGAATGGCTAAGCATGGATGGCTGGTATGAATGGCTGGGTATGGATGGTAGGAATGGCTGAGTGCTGGAATGGGCACATATCAGCGGGCCAAGATACATCCCTGGGAATTACAGACCAGTTAGCCTAACATCAATAGTATGCAAGCTCTTGGAGGGGATGATAAGGGACTATATACAAGATTTTAGTAATGAAAACGGTATCATTAGCAGCAATCAGCATGGATTCATGAAGAATCGTTCTTGCCAAACCAATCTATTAACCTTCTATGAGGAGGTGAGCTGCCATCTAGATAAAGGAAGGCCCGTAGACATGGTGTTTCTGGATTTTGCAAAGGCATTTGATACAGTTCCCCATAAACCTTTACTGTACAAGCTAAGGTCTGTGGGCATGGACCATAGGCTAAGTACATGGATTGAAAACTGGCTACAGGGGCGAGTTCAGAGGGTAGTGATAAATGGGGTGTACTCGGAATGGTCCGGTGTGGAAAGCAGGGTCCTCCAGGTTCTGTCCTGGGACCAATCCTATTTAATTTATTCATAAACGATCTGGAGGATGGGATAAACAGCTCAATCTCAGTATTTGCGGATAATACAAAGCTAAGCAGGGCAATAATTTCTCCACAGAATGTGGAAACTTTGCAAGAAGATCTGAACAAATTAATGTAGTGAGTAAGGATGAGCCGAACACCCCCCGGTTCGGTTCACACCAGAACTTGCGAACAGACCAAAACTTTGCACAAACGTTAGAACCCCATTGAAGTCTATGGGATTTCAAAATCAAAAGTGCTCATTTTAAAGGCTAATTTGCATGGTATTGTCCTAAAAAGTGTTTGGTGACCCGGGTCCTGCCCCAGGGGACATGTATCAATGCAAAAAAAAAGTTTTAAAAACGGCCGTTTTTTCGGGAGCAGTGATTTTAATAATGCTTAAAGTCAAACAATAAAAGTGTAATATTCCTTTAAATGTTGTACCTGGCGGGTGTCTATAGTATGCCTGTAAAGGGGTGCATGTTTCCCGTGTTTAGAACAGTCTGACAGCAAAATGACATTTCAAAGGAAAAAAGTCATTTAAAACTACTCGCGGCTATACTGAATTGCCGGCCCGACAATACACATAAAAGTTCATTGATAAAACGGCATGGGAATTCCCCACAGGGGAACCCCGAACCAAAATTTTAAAAAAAAATGACGTGGGGGGTCCCCCTAAATTCCATACCAGGCCCTTCAGGTCTGTTATGGATATTGAGGGGAACCCCGGCCAAATTTTTTTAAAAAATTGGCGTGGGGTCCCCCTCAAAATCTATACCAGACCCTTCAGGTCTGGTATGGATTTTAAGGGAAACCCTGCGCCAAATTTTTTTAAAAAGTGGCGTGGGGTACCCCCAAAAATCCATACCAGACCCTTATCCGAGCACGCAAACTGGCAGGCCACAGGAAAAGAGGGGGGGCGAGAGAGCGCCCCCCCTCCTGAACCGTACCAGGCCACATGCCCTCAACATTGGGAGGGTGCTTTGGGGTAGCCCCCCAAAACACCTTGTCCCCATGTTGATGAGGACAAGGGCCTCATCCCCACAGCCCTGGCCGGTGGTTGTGGGGGTCTGCGGGCGGGGGGCTTATCGGAATCTGGAAGCCCCCTTTAACAAGGGGACCCCCAGATCCCAGCCCCCCCTGTGTGAAATGGTAAGGGGGTACAAAAGTACCCCTACCATTTCACTAAAAAACTGTCAAAAATGTTAAAAATGACAAGAGACGGTTTTTGACAATTCCTTTATTTAAACGCTTCTTCTTTCTTCTATCTTCCTTCATCTTCTTCTGGCTCTTCTGGTTCTTCCTCCGGTGTTCTCGTCCAGCATCTCCTCCAGCGGGAGCCTCCCACCATGCCAGGATGGGTGCGGATTGGCCCGGAGAAGAAGATGAAGAAGAGAAGAAGATGAAGAAGATGAAGAGAAGAGCGGGAGCCTCCCCCGATGCCATGGGTGCGGAGCGGCCCGAGGAGAAGAAGATAGAAGGCGCTGCAGAGGAGATGCTGGACGAGGAAAAACCAGAAGAGCTAGAAGAACCAGAAGAAGAAGAATATGAAGGAAGATAGAAGAAAGAAGAAGCATTTAAATAAAGGAATTGTCAAAAACTGTCTCTTGTCATTTTTAACATTTTTGACAGTTTTTTAGTGAAATGGTAGGGGTACTTTTGTACCCCTTACCATTTCACACAGGGGGGGCCGGGATCTGGGGGTCCCCTTGTTAAAGGGGGCTTCCAGATTCCGATAAGCCCCCCGCCCGCAGACCCCCACAACCACCGGCCAGGGTTGTGGGGATGAGGCCCTTGTCCTCATCAACATGGGGACAAGGTGTTTTGGGGGGCTACCCCAAAGCACCCTCCCAATGTTGAGGGCATGTGGCCTGGTACGGTTCATGAGTGGGGGTGTCGCTCTCTCATCCCCCCTCTTTTCCTGCGGCCTGCCAGGTTGCATGCTCGGATAAGGGTCTGGTATGGATTTTTGGGGGGACCCCATGTCGTTTTTTTTTTTTAAATTTTGGCCAGGGTTCCCCTTAATATCCATACCAGACCTGAAGGGCCTGGTATGGAATTTAGGGGGACCCCCACATCATTTTTTTTTTAATTTTGGTTCGGGGTTCCCCTATGGGGAATTCCCATGCCGTTTTTATCAATGAACTTTTATGTGTATGTATGCAATGCAATAGCCGCGAGTAGTTTTAAATGACTTTTTTTCCTTTGAAATGTCATTTTGCTGTCAGACTGTTCTAAAGACAGAAAACATGCGCCCCTTTACAGGCATACTATAGACACCCCCCAGCTATGAAATTTAAAGGGATATTACACTTTTATTGTTTGACTTTAAGCATTAATAAAATCACTGCTCCTGAAAAAACTGCAGTTTTTAAAACTTTTTTTTGCATTGATCCATGTCCCCTGGGGCAGGACCCAGGTCCCCAAACACTTTTTATGACAATAACTTGCATAGAAGCCTTTAAAATTAGCACTTTTGATTTCTCCCATAGACTTTTAAAGGGTGTTCCGCGGCATTCGAATTTGCCGCGAACACCCCAAATTGTTCGCTGTTCGGCGAACTTGCGAACAGCCGATGTTCGAGTCGAACATGAGTTCGACTCGAACTCGAAGCTCATCCCTAGTGATGAGCAACTACATGGCAAATGAGGCATGGCATGGCAAAAATATGAATGCAATCTACTCACTAGGGGGAGAACCTCTGGGGGAATCTAGAATGGAGAAGGACCTGGGGGTCCTAGTGGATGATAGGCTCAGTGGTGGCATGAAATGCCAAGCTGCTGCAAGCAAAGCAAACAGAATATTGGCATGCATTAAAAAGGGGATTAACTCCAGAGATAAAAATAGGATTTTTTACTTACCGTAAAAAATCTATTTCTCTGAGTTCATTGACAGACACAGCCTTCATAACAAGGGTTATATCGCCTATGTTAGGAGTAGGACTTGGCAAAACAAAAAAGCAAACGAGCACCTGGCTACATCCATGGGCGTCCTTAGTCAGTATATAACCCCCTCCCTGGTCTAGGTATTCAGCTTAGTAGCAAGCAGTAACAGAAGTTTCAAAAAGAACTCCATAGAGGGATGGGTGCTTTGTCTATCAATGAACTCAGAGAAATGGATTTTACGGTAAGTAAAAAATCCTATTTTTTCATTCGTTCATTGACAGACACAGCCTTCATAATGATAGGGACGTCCCAAAGGAGTGCCAAACATGAGGGGTGGGAGAACGAAAAATCCCAAGGCTAATACAAGAGCCAACCAGGTAACAGGAACTTCACCCAGGACACGCTGGAACACAACCTGAATGATACCCCTTCAAGAGGGAATAGACCCTCTAACCAGCGGCCTGCAAAAAAACTTGCAGCTAAAAGAGGCATCCGCAAATGCCAACCCGTTCACTTCGGAGACTTGTGAACAAGTACACAGATGACCAAACTTGCACAACAGACGCATGATGACCGAAGGCCCCAGAAGCACTAAGCACCCGAGAAGAAAGCGCCATAACAGGAAAGGAGGCACCCGATCCTTGACCGAATAGCCCCCCCTCCGGAGAAGGGTCGCAGAAAAAAACAGAACGCCCCTTTCTTGGCCCGTCCGCCAATACCCCTTCAGGGCAGATAAGGCAAATTCCTTGGAAAGTGTTGACCAGGGACACAAAAAAAGCAACACAATGTCCTTATTCAAATGGAAATCCAAGGACAGAACCCTGTAAAAAAAAGGGCAAGGAACCACCTTCACCTGGGTAAGGTGAACGACAAGATAACGCCCCCCTTTTTGACACCCTGTGAGCGGAGGTGACAACCCCCAAAAGACCACCTCCCGAGACAGAGTAAGTATTGGAATCTCCCGATTATCTTGAAAGAGAGATAGAGAGGCTCCAGGAGAACCGAAATGACCAAGTTCAGATCCCACGGCGGTAGAAGAACCATACTGGCGGCAACAGATGCCTAACCCCTGGAATGAAAAGGTATGCACCAGGAAGTGCGAGACCAGGAGACGCTGAAGAAGATCACCCAGGCCCCCCATCAGCAGTGTTGGAAACCACAGCACCTGGCTCATCAAAGCCAGGCCGTTAAAAACTAGCAACTCTAAAAACAGGATGGAAGAATGGTCCATGAGACAGTAGGACCTTCTTGAGAGACAGCGGCCAAGGAAAACTTTGGCGACTGAGCGCACCCAGTCGGCGTACCTAGACCACCAGGACCCAACCAGATCCAATAGAATTACCTTCCGGTAGCCGTGATTGTGCCAAAAAGACACAGCAGAGGCTGGAGAAGGAAATGTATAGAGCAAACGTGGGTAACTAGAGCTGCCAGAAGCTCCCGTGACCTTGCCAGAAACCCCGGTACCGTCCTGTTGAGCCAGGACACAAAACAGAACTACCTCAGGCGTGCCCCAGTGGATACCAATACAATAAAACACCGCCCGGTGAAGGGCCCACCCCGTGGTCCACCCTAACCAAATGAGGTATCCGTTTTACAGTATTTTACTCCTGGAAAGCCTATGCCAGAAAGGGCCAGAATGAGACGTTCTGCCCACCAGAGGATACTGGCAACAGCCAGGGCCGCTAACAGCCTATCTTGGCCCGCCCTGGTGAAGGACATAAGCCACCGCCAATGCCTTGTCTGACTGGAACCGTACCGAGAGCCTCCAAAGTCAATCTTTCCATGATCCAGAACTAGTCTGTTTGCATGCAGTTTCAAGATAGCGTTCCGCTTGTCAGAACGCCGGGATGATCACAGAGGGGAGGCAAGAAAATGCCTCCCCACGGCCCCTCCCCTTGGTAGGCTGGGATTGCAGGCTGTGAACAGCTGATAGCAATAACGGACAAGTGAGTGAGTATAACTAGTGACAGCCTAGATCTAGACAGCTCAGCTGATCCCTGACAGAGTAAGACGGCAACCATTCTATGAGGTAAGCACACATGCAAACAGTGGGTCATGCTGCACCGCTGTGAGCTTGTCTATAAATCCTCTTTAGGTTTAATACCCTCTTTTTGTTTTTTTTGTTTTTTTTAAAGGCCTCCTATGCACCTGTCTGCTAAACCTGGTTATCAGACACTGTGCATTTACCTGTGGTATGCCATAGACACCAATAACTTCTCCACTAGGAACTATTAGGTGAGCTTCTCCCTCTCTTGGTCTTTAGTCTTAAGACTAGCCATTTTCACATGCATTTTATAGTATTTACTCTTTATTTTTGAGCATCAGTTTCAATTTATAAGAAGGTTTTAATTTCATTCCTTCAATCAACTACTTGCACCTACACATGATAATTTATTCACTGCCATTCCATCCATATAGACACACAACATTTACACTTTTTAAATGCTCGTCTTTTTTCACTTCATAATATTGTCTCACACTAATCATTATTTTTTCACATTTTGGCAAAAATTTTTTTTTTTTTTTTTTAATCGCATGCATTGAGGTTTTCTCTTATAATTTTTATATGTGTTTTTTCTCACTGTTTTTTTTATTTATTTTTTCATGCTCCGCACTTGATAAATCACTTATTCCCCCCACACAAGGATGTCCCTACTTTTTCACATCATGCTTTTCACCATGTAATACAACATTTATCCACACTGTCTAGCCTATATACACCTTTCCTCTCCTTTTTTCTTTGTAGCACTCGCACTCTTTATACAAAAGTCTACAATGTACCAGTTTTATGGTGATATGATAGACTTAATGCAATTATAGTATAGAGCGCCGCTTATCAGAGGATATGATAGACTTATTGTAAATATAGTAGGGTTTAAGATTCATGCTAACAGATATTCATTTACTCTTTCTTTAGCTATATACACAGGTCATGGGGCTCTATACGTCAGAGTAACAATAAAGCACAGATACTTAGTGTGTTCAATCTTTCTCTATACCTAAGCAAACTAATTTACATATGTGATATATCGTTTTTTGAAAGTCAGATATGACAGTAAGAAACCCCCCCCCTTTTTTTACTATGATGCACCTATAGGTGTCCTGCTCTTTACCTGCATCCAAGTGTGGAGGAGAGCTACACATCTGTGATCGTTCGTAAGCCCCACGAGTTGGTCCTGTTTCCCCCTTGGGGTACAGGTAGGGACAGCGGTGTAACGGAGTCCAGCGTCAGAAGAGGGGAACTTCTCTGATCCTTCCAGTTTTTAAGATAACTCCGGTTAAGAGTGTATACGGTACCAAGGGTAAATATCAAGTCATTATGCAATACCCATATTTAATGATACATAAGGAATATATGATTATATATACATATTTTTTTTTCTTTGATGCCTCTACAGAACCTAAAGGACCCCCTGAGGAAGACAATGACCATGTAAATGTCGAAATGCATTGGGGTCTCGGGGTCTTCGTTATTGGCAAGCATTACTATAACCATTAACGATAATGCTTGGAGTGGTAACACACACACACTCCTTGCGATTTATTGTCGATTTTGTGACAAATTTTCAGCATAACCAATATATGTACCCTATATACTTGTTTCTATGTGTAACCGGAGCTTATATTTTAAATCTTTGTAGTCTTTAAAGTATGTTCGGAGTATTTTTCCAATAAAAATATTTTTTTATAAAATTTTTCGCTTGCTGCTTAAAAAACCCCATGGGGAACTTCTACAATTCTTTTTAGAAAATATCATTTTGGGGTGTGCAGCCAATTTGCCCCTGGTGTATAGTCAGTTGATGTTAGAGTTTTTTCTTTTTGGGTGGTTAAACACCCCTTCCCCCCCTTTTTTCTGACACACAGGAGCTAAAATATGAGCTTGGGTATATTGCATATTCTGTAAAGTTGGATCCATTTATTTATTTTCTGGCATATGTTTATACGATTTTTAACTACATAATGCCCAAAGTGACATTCGCCGCCTTAGACCGAATTCACATTCCCGCACGGGGCGGAGATTGGAACAAACGACTCCTCCAAATTGAGCAAAAATGGATATACAGATTGGGGGCAACCTCATATCCTGGTTTAAATGAATCTATTTCATATACCCCCTTTCTCAAGGGCTTCAGTTCAGGGAAGACAAACTAGAGAGATGCAGACAAGCATTTGGCGGATATACCAAGAGACATATATAAATTATGTCACCCTTTCTTAGTTTGCTTTCACAGCAACAATCGGGCACATCCAGACAGCTGTCTTGTGTCTTTTTGAAAAAAGAACCTGATATAATCAAAATATGAGATATACAAAATAAAATAAAATAAAACACATACAGTCATAAGACTACAATGCGCCTGTGGATTCCCTTTAAATCCTTGCTAGACCATCCTCTCTGGTTGTTTCCCCCTTTTGGGAGTAAAGCCCTTGGGAATGATTTCTATAAAAATGAAAAACAAAGTTGGGATCCATCCCTCTCTTTCTGGGTACAGTTGTTACAATTTATACCCTTTATGTTGCGCTCAGTTGATGTATAAATGTGAACAAATATCTTCTAAACTTTGTATAACTCCTGAACATTGAAGCATACTCTCTTTTTTTGTGTAAATGTATGTATTTCTGATGTCTTTTTTCTTTATTTTCCTTTTTTCCCCCAGATGCTGGATCACCGTCCCGCTCTCTCTCCTGGCCTCTGGGGTTTACAATCACCAACTCGGCGGCTTCCCGGCAGGGTAGGGAGATGTCTGTTACGTCTCTCTCTGTAGCAAACACCAGTGGTTGTTAGCAACCACTAGGTGGAGCTTGCTTTCCCTGCCGGCGGCATTCTGTACACACCACCGGACTGGGATCCAGGCAGAGCGCATGCGCACGAAGACCCTTCGGCCATGATCGGAGATGTGCGGGTTGCGAAGGCGCCCACCTGGTTCCCAGCCTCGTTTTTTACGGCGGAGGTGTCGGAGGTTTCCGGAGCGTTCCGCTTGTCAGAACGCCGGGATGATCACAGAGGGGAGGCAAGAGAATGCCTCCCCACGGCCCCTCCCCTTGGTAGGCTGGGATTGCAGGCTGTGAACAGCTGATAGCAATAACGGACAAGTGAGTGAGTATAACTAGTGACAGCCTAGATCTAGACAGCTCAGCTGATCCCTGACAGAGTAAGACGGCAACCATTCTATGAGGTAAGCACACATGCAAACAGTGGGTCATGCTGCACCACTGTGAGCTTGTCTATAAATCCTCTTTAGGTTTAATACCCTCTTTTTTTTTTTTTTTTTTAAAGGCCTCCTATGCACCTGTCTGCTAAACCTGGTTATCAGACACTGTGCATTTACCTGTGGTATGCCATAGACACCAATAACTTCTCCACTAGGAACTATTAGGTGAGCTTCTCCCTCTCTTGGTCTTTAGTATTAAGACTAGCCATTTTCACATGCATTTTATAGTATTTACTCTTTATTTTTGAGCATCAGTTTCAATTTATAAGAAGGTTTTAATTTCATTCCTTCAATCAACTACTTGCACCTACACATGATAATTTATTCACTGCCATTCCATCCATATAGACACACAACATTTACACTTTTTAAATGCTCGTCTTTTTTCACTTCATAATATTGTCTCACACTAATCATTATTTTTTCACATTTTTTTTTTTTTAATCGCATGCATTGAGGTTTTCTCTTATAATTTTTATATGTGTTTTTTTCTCACTGGTTTTTTTATTTATTTTTTCATGCTCCGCACTTGATAAATCACTTATTCCCCCCACACAAGGATGTCCCTACTTTTTCACATCATGCTTTTCACCATGTAATACAACATTTATCCACACTGTCTAGCCTATATACACCTTTCCTCTCCTTTTTTCTTTGTAGCACTCGCACTCTTTATACAAAAGTCTACAATGTACCAGTTTTATGGTGATATGATAGACTTAATGCAATTATAGTATAGAACGCCGCTTATCAGAGGATATGATAGACTTATTGTAAATATAGTAGGGTTTAAGATTCATGCTAACAGATATTCATTTACTCTTTCTTTAGCTACATACACAGGTCATGGGGCTCTATACGTCAGAGTAACAAAGCACAGATACTTAGTGTGTTCAATCTTTCTCTATACCTAAGCAAACTAATTTACATATGTGATATATCGTTTTTTGAAAGTCAGATATGACAGTAAGAAACCCCCCCCCTTTTTTTACTATGATGCACCTATAGGTGTCCTGCTCTTTACCTGCATCCAAGTGTGGAGGAGAGCTACACATCTGTGATCGTTCGTAAGCCCCACGGGTTGGTCCTGTTTCCCCCTTGGGGTACAGGTAGGGACAGCGGTGTAACGGAGTCCAGCGTCCGAAGAGGGGAACTTCTCTGATCCTTCCAGTTTTTAAGATAACTCCGGTTAAGAGTGTATACGGTACCAAGGGTAAATATCAAGTCATTATGCAATACCCATATTTAATGATACATAAGGAATATATGATTATATATACATATTTTTTTTCTTTGATGCCTCTACAGAACCTAAAGGACCCCCTGAGGAAGACAATGACCATGTAAATGTCGAAATGCAGTGGGGTCTCGGGGTCTTCATTATTGGCAAGCATTACTATAACCATTAACGATACTGCTTGGAGTGGTAACACACACACACTCCTTGCGATTTATTGTGTGATTTTGTGCCAAATTTTCAGCATAACCAATATATGTACCCTATATACTTGTTTCTATGTGTAACCGGAGCTTATATTTTAAATCTTTGTAGTCTTTAAAGTATGTTCGGAGTATTTTTCCAATAAAAATATTTTTTTATAAAATTTTTCGCTTGCTGCTTAAAAAACCCCATGGGGAACTTGTACAGTTCTTTTTAGAAAATATCATTTCGGGGTGTGCAGCCAATTTGCCCCTGGTGTATAGTCAGTTGATGTTAGAGAAGTTTCAAGATATTACACGGTAGTCTGGATTTCACCAACATCCAACAACCCTCCTAGGACCTCTCCCACCCGGACAGACTGGCATTGGTGGCCACCCTGTTCAATACAAAGGGAGAAAGGATTTACCCCACCGAAGAACTGAAGAGTGAAGCCACCAGACTAGGAAAAACTCTGGATTCCTAACTCAGCCAAATCCGATTGTCAAGAGACCCTGGGTACTTGTCTCATTATGCCAGGATCTCCCCTAAGGGAGCTTGTATGGAACTATGCAAATGGAATCGTCTCAAAAAACCAACCCCACATGAAGATCCACAGAGGAGCACGCCTGACAGACAGTGAATGAAAGAAACATAGCATGCAACTTTCGGAGAATTGTCTGGGAGAAGAAACACGCTGGCCAGAGCTGAAGCCCGGGTCAGGCTCAGATAATCCAACAATCTGGCAGAACCAAGCAGACATCCGATAGTATAGCCCCCAACTGAAATCAGTCAAGGCTTGTATAAGAACTACGGTGCTCCTCTGAGTATCCGAGGAGTCGGAGAAGAAGAGTGTTCAGGCAGCCACAAAAGCCGCGGGCTAAATTTTCAGACGCCCGCGGCAGGCCACAAGAGCCGCGGGCTAAATTCCGAGGAAGTGCTGGAGACGGCACATAGCAGAATGCATAAGTCGCATTCGTGATGTCGATAGAAATCAGAAAGTCCCCCTGATGAAGGAGTGCTACCGCTGTGCGGACAGATTCCATCCTGCACCCCCATAAGGCATGTACCATGCAAAAAACTCTGGAGGAACACAGCCGGAAAACGTATCTTGTAACCGAACAAGAACAAGGCGCGACATACTGCCATTCAGGGTCACCCCCCACAAAATACATGTCTCAGCCCAACTGAGGGAACAGAGAGCTCAGCAACCAGGGTAACTGCAACCCAGAGACCTAGCCGACAACTGCAGCACCTGGACCAACAGGTCCTCCAATGCAGCAAATACAGGGGGACTCTGCTCCCCTTCCAGGCATGTCAGCTGGACCTTTAAGAAGCCAGAGATTCCTCTATTGGCACCATGGTTACCTTGAGCAGAGAGAGAGAGACAGCGGGGGTCCACTACTGATGGAACAGTCCACTACTGAAGGAGGGACTCCCCAAAAGGAGTACCTTACCGCAAGTTTCTTGGAAACACCAAAGACACTTTGGACAACCCCAGTCCTCCTGGACAAATTTGTCAGAATAAGAGGGAGAAGGGAACGTGTTCCCCACACAAAACCGTTTATCCAAAGGGATACCAGGCCACCGCTGCACCCTCTTGAAAAGGTTCCCGCACAGATGCAATAAGTGGGAAAACCGGCGCCCCTCGACCAAGGCCCCGCACAGGGAGCACAGACCGAAGCCCCTTCACAGAACTGGGGCCCCTCACAGGGAGGGCAGACCCGGGTACCCTCACAGGGAGGACAGACCTGGGGCCCCCACAGGGTGCACAGACCCAAGGGCTCCTCACAAGTGGCACAGACCCGAGGGCTCCTCACAAGGGGCACAGACCCGGGGCCCATCACAGGGGGCACAAACCGTGGCCCTTCCAGGGACACAAATCCTCACAGGGTTACCAACCAGGGCCCCTCACAGAGGACACAAACCATGGCCCCTCACAGAGGACACAAACCGTGGCCCCACACAGGGCACCAACCGTGGCCACTCACAGGGGGCACAAACCGTGGCCCCTCACAGGGACGCAAACCCTCACAGGGGCAAAACCCATGGCCCCTCCCAGGGGGCACCGACTGGACCCCCTTACAGAGGGCATAGACCGGGGCCCCTCACAGGGGACCCAAACCGTGGCCTCCCACAGGGGACACAAACTATGGCCCCTCACAGGGAACACCAAACGTAACCCCTCATAAGGAGCAAAAACTGTGGCCCCCCACAGGAGACACAACCGTAGCCCCACACAGGAGACACAAACCATGGCCCCTCACAGGGGACACAAGCCATGGCCCCTCACAGGGAGCACACACCGTGGCCCCCCCAGGGGCACAAACTGTGGCCCCTCACAGGGGCACCAACCGTGGCCCCTCACTTAGGGGACACAGACCGGAGCCCCTCACAGGGGGCACAGACCCCCGCAGCGCCACCCCTCAGGAAAGGGAGTCACCACGAGGCATAGCAGGCCGCTGAAGCCATGGCCTAAATTTCTGGCCGCCTGCCACGAGCACACAGCCCACGGGGGGCCGCGGTAGGCCACAAAAGCCGTGGCCTAAATTTCTGGCCATCCGCCACAAGCATGAGGCCTGTGGGGGGACTGCGGTAGGCTACAAAAGCTGCGGGCTCAATTTCTGGCCGCACGCAGCCCGCGGTAGGCCACAAAAGCCACCGGCTAAATATTCGGTAGACCGCAAAAGCCGTGGGCTAAATTTTTGGAAGCCCACGGACCGCCGCAAAAGCCGTGGGCTAAATTTTCTGGCCGCGCGCGGCCCACGGTAGGCTGCAAAAGCCAAAGTCTACATTTTCGGTAGGCCGCAAAAGCTGCAGGCTAAATTTTCAGACGCCCGCAGCCCACAGTAGGCTGCAAAAGCCACGGGCTAAATTTTCGGACGCCCGCGGCCCGTGGTAGGCCGCAAAAGCCGCGGGCTAAATTTTTGGTCATCCGCCGCCGGCCCAAAACCCTCAGGGGGACCGGCCCGGCACTGAGCCCTGGATGGACCCACCGGCCCTGCAGCCACCGCGAGTGAGGGTCGGTAGGCCGCAACGGCCTAAACTAGCCCCCCGGCACCCGATCACCCCCAATACAAAAACCGAGAGTGGAAAAAAAGGGGCATATGTGTCCCAAAAAATCCCTAGGCCAGAAGCCTGGACCTCATCCGGGAAAGGGGGGGAGGGGGGAATGGAGGAGAGCATGGTTCACCAAAGCGACCCCCCCAGGGTGTGCCCAGCTGCTTCACCGTGCCTGGACCGGTGGAGCCCATACTTACCCCTCCTGCAGGGATTGCTGGACGCACTCCACAGACAGATCCATCTCCTGCCTACACAGAGTAGCTGTCAGCCATGGCTACACTGTGACTCAGACAGCAGTAGCCCAGTCATATGTGTCCCTCGCCGGCCGCCCCGGTCCAGAATGGGGCCGACCCAGCGCAGAGCTAAGGTCTGCGCACGCTCGATGGCTAGGCTGAGAAGACTACCAGGATCTATATTATCCAGCCTGTAACCCAGCCCAGCAGTTGATTGCAGATCATCACAGGAAAAAAGGAAAAAATAAAAGAAACAAAACAAAAATCCAAAGAACCACAGGTCCCAACAGGGAGCCAGGTCCTTATTCCTGACTAAGCAGAAAAAACTGAATACCTAGAGCAGGGAGGGGGTTAAATACTGACTAAGGACAGCCCATGGGCGTAGCCAGGTGCTCGTTTGCTTTTTTGTTCTGCCTAGTCCTACTCCTAATAGAGGCGATATAACCCTATCTTTATGAAGGCTGTGTCTGTCAATGAACGAATGAGAAATGATAATTCTCACACTCTACAAGACTCTGGTCCGGCTGCACCTTGAGTATGCCCTCCAGTTCTGGACACCGGTCCTCAGGAGGGATGTGCTGGAACTGGAGAGAGTCCAGAGAAGGGCAACAAAGCTAATAAGCTTAACACACTGGAGGACCTTATTTATGAGGAAAGGTTATGAGCACTGAACTTATTCTCTCTGGAGAAGAGACGCTTGAGAGGGGATATGATTTCAATGTACAAATACCTTACTGGTGACCCCACAATAGGAATAAAACGTTTTAGCGAAAGGGAATTTAAAGAGACACTCGGCCATTCATTAAAATTAGAAGAAAAGCGGTTTACCCTTAAACTGCGTAGAGGGTTCTTTACTGTAATGCCGCGTACACACGGTTGGTCTTTCTTACGGGAAATGTTCAATGTGAGCTTGTTGTCGGAAAGTCCGACCGTGTGTATGCTCCATCGAACATTTGCTGTCGGAATTTCCGGCCACAAATGTTTGAGAGCAGGTTCTCAAATTTTCTGCCAACTTTACTTTGTTGTCGGAAATTCCGATCGTGTGTACACAAGTCCGTCGCACAAAAGTTCACTCATGCTCGGAATCAAGCAGAAGGAGCCGCACTGGCTATTGAACTTTCTTTTTCTCGGCTCATCGTACGTCTTGTACGTCACTGCGTTCTCACGTTCAGAATTTTGGCCCAACATTTGTGTGACCGTGTGTATGCAAGACAAGTTTGAGCCAATATCCTTCAGAAAAAAATCCACGGTTTTGTTGTCAGACAGTCCAATCGTGTGTACGCGGCATAAGTGCGGTAAGGATGTGGTATTCTTTTCCACAGGCAGTGGTTTCAGCAGGTAGCATTGATAATTTCAAAAAAACTATTAGCACCTGAACGACCACAGCATACTGGGATATACAATGTAATACTGACATAAAAGCACAACAAACTGTTACAAGAGGCTGTGACCAAAGCACAGGAAGATAACAAAAAGGCGTTTGACAGAAGGAGAAGAGGGGAGCTGATCCTGCAACCAGGGGACCAGGTTTGGTTGGCCACAACCAATCTGAAACTGGCATGTCCTTCAAAAAAGCTAGCTCCTAAATTTGTGGGGCCATTCCCAGTGAGAATGAAAATTAATGATGTTTCCTATGAACTGTCATTGCCAGAATCTTTCAGGATACACCCAGTGTTCCATGTGTCATTATTAAAGCCTATGGTGCCAGATCCTTTTCCAATCCAAAGACTGGACCACCTGAACCTGTGATCGTCAATGGGGACGAGGAGTTTGAGGTCGAGGCAATTGTGGACTGCAGAAGGAGAAGGGATCAAGTACAATACCTGATTAAATGGAAGGGTTATGGGCCAGAGGAAAACTCCTGGGAGTCAGAGCAGAATGTACATGCTATGGACCTGGTTCATACCTTCTTCCACAGTCACCCTCAGAAGAGGAGCCAGCTGGGCATCTGGAGGTTGCCCGTAAGGAGGGGGCAATGTCAGGAAGGACGTCTGCATAGTACAGATGCCGTTTCCAGACATACACATGTGCGCAGGTGCCAACAAGGAAAGAGCAGAGCAGTTACGGGCACATATGTGAACGCACATGCGCGAACATGGTCGCGTGTTCGCATACGCGCGCCTGTCACCAGGACTGGCGCCAAACAGCCTATTTAAACGGAGCTTCAGTGCTGTCTAATTGCTGCTTGGTCTACAGCGTTTGTGTATGTTCTGATTCCAGTGTTGACTTCTGATCCTGATCCGGCTTGCTCCCGACTATCCTTGTCTGCTACCTGCTCCGACCCCTGGCTTATCCCGGACTCTGTCTCTGCCTGCTGCTCCTGTTATCTTGCATCTGTTGCCAAAGCCCGCCTGTGACCCGACTACACGTTTATGTCTGATCCAGGTTCCTGCTTTCTGTTGTGCATCCACAGTCTGTAATCAGCCAAGTCTGCCAGCCTGTCTGCTGTCCCACCTGCCTGCTACCAGCCAAGTCCAGCTTCCTGCCCGTGGGTTCCTGGCTACTATCTGCACAGACGTCTGGACTGATCCTAGGCACTCTTACCCTGCCGTGCTCCAGTAGCTGTCTCATCATCAGTGGTCCTCGAGCTAGAGCTGTACAAGAGGCCTCTACACGTCAGGTTCACCAACCAGGTACGTGACACCCTTAATATCTCACTCCCAGATTCCACTATTTCTCAGCTAAAATCCAACATCCCCTTCCAATGGTCACATAAAGGCATTTCCTACTTAGGCATTATGATCCCACTGAACCTCTCCGACCTATATCCTCTGAATTACTGTCCATTTTTGACTCGCATCCAGAAGGAGTTAGACCTCTGGAATGTGTCCTCTCTACCCTGGTTTTGGAGCATCAACATGTTGAAAATAGACACACTCCCAAAGCTACTCTACCATATTCAGACCATTCCTATATGTGTCCACAAGCAATTTTTTGCCTTTTGCCTCTCTGCGCTCCATATCCATACGCTTTACTTGGAGCATATGCGTTATAAAGGACTTACTCTCCCAAAAGTTCAAGGGGGAATGGGAGTCCCAGATTTTGAACTATACCAGAAGGCATCGGTTTTGGCACGAGTGTTGGATTGGTTCCCCCATCCCTTTTCCAAGGCTTCTATGATGATAGAGCAGGATCTAACCCCTTGTTGACCTTAGGGCTCTTCTTTGGGGTTACAAGCGAGACTTTCACCGGCTTCAATCTTCATCTCCCCTAACCCTCGCTGCCCTACACCTGTGGTATAAAAAGGGTCTTCAAACTCTCCTGTCCTCAGATCCATCCCCCCTAATGACACTGTTTGACAACCCTACTTTCCTCCAGGGAATGAGAACGCCCATATTGGGAGGGCTGTTATGATTTGTCTGGCCGGTAGCGCATTCCTTTGTCAATTCATCTACTGGACAACCCGTTATCCCTGCTGATAATGATGATTGGCTTACGGCCATCCACTTATCCTCCCTCTGTAAGAGACTATTTACTTCCTCCTGTATACACCGCCCTTTAACTGTGTACGAGCAGCTGTGCTCCCTCTCCGAGACACCCAGACATCTCTTTTCCTCAATTTATAAGTTGCTTCATGCTTTGATGCACGATGAACTTCTGTCGTATACTCAAACATGGTCCACGGCTCTGGGGAAGGAGATTGCGAATAAAGATTGGCAAACCTCCTTTCATTTTACACACAAGTCCATGATTTCTTGTTATGCACAAGAAAAAAACTTTAATCCACTCCAGATGGTACAGGGACCCCCTATCGCTACATAGGATGTTCCCAGAGACGCCATCCTCCTGTTGGAGATGCGGCTCGACGGAAGGAAATAACTTACATAACTGGTGGGAATGCAGTGGGTTACCTCCCTTTGGTTCAAAGTTTTTGCCATTCATAATAAGTAATATCAGGACTCCCTGACACCAACCCCAGAAATAGCACTTTTGTCAATACTTCTGGGCTCAATCTCATCTCAGAAACGCAGCTTCCTTTCTGCAGCGAGACAATTGTTCCCCCTATATTGGAAAACAGACAAGTCCCCCCACTATCTCTGTGGGTCTCAACCATAAATGATATTAACTCGAAAATAACAAGGGGTGGTGGTGCTGCGCTAGTCCTATTGTAAAGTGTCTAAAAATTGCAAAGCTAAGAGAGTGGCATATTGCCTAATGTTAGGAATGGGTAATGGAAGTGAATAATGTGTTGTAAAACAATCAGCTACATCCGTGAGTAAATTAAGGGTACAGTGGGCCGTACTAAGGTACAGAATGCCTCTAATGCCGCGTACACACGGTCGGACTTTTCGTCTACAAAAGTCCAACGGACGCTGACGGACTAAAGCTGGCTGGTAATCCGATCGTGTGTGGGCTTCTCCGGACTTTCAACATACTTTTTTAGCCTCAAATCCGACGTACTTTAGATTTGAAACATGCTTCAAATCTTTACTTCGTAACTACGACGGACCCCGAAATCCGCTCGTCTGTGTGCTAGTCCGACGGACAAAAAGCCACGCTAGGGCACCTATTGGCTACTGGCTATGAACTTCCTTATTTTAGTCCGGTGTACGTCATCACGTAAGAATTCGATGGACTTTTGTGTGATCGTGTGTAGGCAAGTCTGTTCGTTAGAAAGTCCGCCGCAAGTCCGTCGAAAGTCCGCCGAAAGTCTGCCGGAAGTCTGTCGGACAGGCTGTCTGACTTTTGTAGACGAAAAGTCCGACCGTGTGTACGCGGCATAAGTGTTACAAATAATCCCAGTAAGGTGGTATCTATGCAGAGTGACAACACATTCAAATAAAATAATCACATAAATAAACAAAAGCCGCACTTATGATGGGAGGTGGCTGTCTGTGCATAAATTGTCCAAAGTTGAAAGTAAAATAATAGCTGAACCTTCAGCTGTGCTGCAAACCTCTAAATACGTACATTTAAGCATAAGCGTATATAAATAAAAGTAGGGATAACATGAATCAAACTCCAGTGCAGTAAAAAAAAATTAGCATATATACAGTCTCTACAGAGTGAATTTAAAGTGTCCAGTGTTGGCAATCCGTGCTCACAGGCATAAAATAACGTTCAACAAATAAAGTGACTTTGTGCATCAAAAATAACTTCAAACAGCTTCTTAAACGTGCTTAGTAGGGAACGTGAAGGTAGCAGCTAGATTCTAGCGTTGCTTTCCTCAGATGGGTGAGAAGTGTGAAGTGCAAGCTATAGTCCTCTTCATGCAGCAATCCTATAATGGAGGGCAATGGCCCCTTACCTCACTATGCTGAGGTTACAGCATGAATCAATATGTATGGTGTCTCCTAGGGGGGTCAGTCCTGGATCTCAGATTTTCCTCCAATATACCTCAGGTCATGCAGGGGCACAGCGGCCAGAAGGAAAAACGAAAATGCCAATATACCTCAGGTCATGCAGGGGCACAGCGGCCAGAAGGAAAAACGAAAATGCCACATAGTGTAGTAATTTTTGCAAAAATTAAGGTTTTATTCACAGAAAAGTAAGGTACTCACACAGCGGTATCAACAGGGGATGTAGTGTATCCTTACGAGCGGCGAGCTCGTATGCTGCTACAGTGGAGGGTGCCGGTCCCTACGCGTGGCGTCACGGGTCACGTGGCTTCTTATCAAATACTTTGGGGTGCATACTTTCCAAAAAAGGGTAATTTGAGGGGTGTTTTGTACTATCCTGGCATTTCAGGGTTTTCCGAAACTGTAATTAGTCAGGAAGTGTAATGAGGAAATTTTGTCCTTTTACCACTTCAGTACATACCATTTCACTAAAGGGCACTTTCACCCCCTTCCTGCCCAAGCCATTTTTGAGCTTTCAGTGCTGTCACATTTTGAATGACAATTGCACTGTCATGCAACACTGTACCCTGTAACATTGGGGGTTGTTTAGCTCTCCTAGTAGATGCTTTTGCCAGTGCTTCCAAACCAGTCAGTAACTGTGTTTTAGGGCATGGTAGCCCATTTCTATTAAAAAGGCAAATAAAGGTCCATAACATTACGGTTTCCCACGCAAGGGTTCTTCTCCAGGAAATACACACAAATACACACAACAGAAAATGCTAGCCAACCTGGCTCTCTGTAGCAGTACTTCTGCTCTTTATCCTGGTCACACAGACCACTGGATCCTTCAGTGTGGACAGCTTTACTTTAGCACCCACAGCTCCACTCTGGCCTTAGTCCTCAGGCTGTTTCACTGCCTCTTGCAGTCACACATGTTCTGTCTGCCTCTTGCAGCCCCTCTGACTCCTGGAGACTTCCTGTCTCTTGGTGTGGAGCAGTCTCCAACTGGGAGCCCTGAGGTATTCCCATAAACTCATTATAAAGGCTGTGCTCATCTGCAAAATCTGGACACAGGGTTGGAGATCCCATTTCACCCAAGACACTGTGGAATCTCCAAACTACAGAGCCCCATGACGGAATACCAAAACCTGGAGAAAGCTGTGAAAGCAGTTTTCTCCAGTCCACATCTATGCTCTGCAGTCTTGCACCAAGCAAATGTGCACACCCTGTGTCCCCCAAACTACCAATTTTACCGTGACAGGATCTCCTACTGTCACAACCCAAACAACATTTTTATCATTTTTTTCCCCCACAAATAGAGCTTTCTTTTGGTGATATTTGATCAACACTGGGTTGATCAAAGACTGAAAGTTTAGAAGAAAAAAAAAGTTTTTCTTTGTGTCTGTTATAACATTTTGTAAATAAGTAAGTTTTCTCCTTCACTGATGGGCCCTGATGAGGCGGCACTAATGAGGCAGCACTGATGAGGTGGCACTGATTGGCACTGATGATGAGGCAATGAAATGCAGCACTGATGGGCACTGATAGGTGGCACTGATATGAAGCACTGATGGGCACTGACAGGCAGCACTGCTGGGCACTGATAGGTAGCACTGATAGCCCACGCTGGGCACTGCTAGGCGGCACTGATAGGCAGCACCGATGAGGAGGCACTTACAGGCATTACTGATGGGCACTGATTGACATCCCTAATAGGCACTGGTTGGCATCTTTGATGGGCACTGATTGTCATCTCTGGAGGGCATGGGTTGGCATCCCTGGTGGGCACGGGTTGGCATCCCTGGTGGGCTCTAGTGGGCATCCTTGATGGGTCTACACTGATAATCAATGCGCTGATTATCAGCGCAGACCCCCCCTGTCAGGAGAGCTGATCAGCTCTCCTATACTCGCGCCTTGTCAGTGTGAATTAAGGAAAAGCTTTTAAATGGCACTTCCTGGTTACAATGTGACCAGCTGTGATTATCATCATAGGCTCTTTACCAGGATTGTAGATGCGGTGTGTCAGAGCAACACACCGCATTACCGATCGTTACACGCCCTCAGCTTATCCTGCTGGGCCCCCAGTCAGGATAATAGAGCCACTCCGCGGCCATCATTTTGCATACGGCGGGTGGGAAGTGGTTAAAAGTCTGAAGGTGCTTATTGGATTTTGGGGTCCTGTACCTGGCTAGAGTGCCAAAAAGTCTCACATGTAGTATCCCCATACTCTGGAGAAGTAGCAGAATGTGTTCTGATGTGTAATATCACGTATACACATGACACGTGTAAGAAAAATCTTATTAAAATAACAACTTTTTTCAAAAAGATCTCAGGGGTTCATACTTGTAGTCCTTCAATTTTGGAGGCAGTCACAACCATTAAACAGGAAGGGGTGGGGCAAATTTACATGGGGGGGCACCCAATTTTAGTCTTGCCTAGGGCAGCACAAAACTAAAATAGACCACTGGGCACAGCCACCCTAATGACTAGCCGATGATGGAATCTGTCACTCCTTTCCCTCCTGTGCTATGGCTATCTTTACCATAGATCGATAGGAGAAAGTGACATCATTTTCTCCTAGTGCTCTATTAATAGAGATAGCCATGCAGGAGGGAAAGGAGTGACAGATTCCTTCGTCGGCAAGGGTTTTGAAATCATCTTTTTTTTGGGAAGGGGGTGTCCTTGAATGGCAGTTTGGAAATGTGGTCACCCTATTGGGGATGCTAGTATAGTTCTTATCTGATTAAAGATATTGCTCCGTTCAGACACTGAACTAGTAATGGAGGTTTATGTGGCTTATCTGGTTACAGGGCAGTGAAAGAGTTAACTGGGGGGTGATCAAGGAGTTAAAATGTGCCTAACTATGTGTTTCAGTGTCACCGTAGTTCCTTTACTCACAGCTGGCAGGTGTCAGGGCTGATCCTGCTAACGCTATGTTTTTGGGGACAGTCTCATCCATTAAACAGGAAGGGGAGGGGCAAATTTACATGGGGGGGTGCCCGACTTTAGTCTTGCCTAGGACAGCACAAAACCAAAATACACCACTGGACACAGCCACCCTAACGACGAGCCGACGATGGAATTTGTCACTCCTTTCCCTCCAGCACGGCTATCTTTACCATAGAGTGCTAGGAGGAAGTGACATCACTAATGCTCTCGCGCTATCACTTATGAAAAGGTAAAAAAGGGGAGTAAGTAAATAATAGTGTATGGTGCTGTAGTGAAATAGGTAGTAAGTATACAGTGACAAAATTACAATTTTCCAGGTGAGTAAATAGAACAATATAAACCACTCTCCTAATAAAAACAAAACAATGCTGTGAAACTATGAAATATCATCCAAAGAAACACACAAATATATATGTGAATAGGTTATGATTTATCAAATGATAAATGGCACAGAGTGGATAACAAAAAATACAGAACAAAATCGCTCATCAAAAGGTGGGTGTAAATGCTTATCATAAATATAACATATGAAGTCCACATAAAGTTTTTAAAAGCAGTGAAGCAAAAAAGGGTAAATACTTCCACCATGCCACAATAAATAAAAGTGACACGTGTCTCTTCTTTCAGTGCAGTGACACCTCTGTGCAAATTGGCCTCTCACCTTACTGCTGGTAACAGCATATGTGAATAATCTGATAGACTCCAATGGCTGCAGATGGTCCTCCTTTCTCAAATAGAGCGTTCCAACTACCCCCTTGGGGTCTTTCTCTCTTTGGTCCAGTATGCGACTCGTTAGGGGGGATGTAAACTCTTCTCTGGGGATCTTAGGTCTGGGGATCCTCCCAGACTCGCCCATGTAATATGTAGAAGGAAAGGACTCTTGTATAGTGTAGTAACATTTAAAACTATTTATTGGTATATAACAGCTAGTGCTACTCACATGAACACAGATACAAACAGCATAAAATCCACGAGCAGCAAGCTTGTATTCCCGCGTCATCCCCGATGTGCTTGTCAACCAATCCCGACATGTACGTCCACGTGATCTTATCAGGGGATATAGACTGGCACACAGGATGTCCTTAAATAGTCTAGTTAAAACGTATGGTGTGATGGCCATTTACTTGTAGCTCCCATTAAAATACATTGTGGCGGCCATTTTCCAAGAGACTTGTATAAATTAAAGCGGCCATTTTCCCGAAGTTCCATGTATTCTGGACATATGGTGGCCATTTTCCCACAGGTACCACACACAATATACTGCATTACAAGGATGATATAAACTCACTCTAGTGTGCTTTCATTTCAATGTATATGGGGCCTCTAAACCAAGGGCCAAATGCAATAGGAACAGCTAATAAATGTCTTGGGGGATGAATTATCATCCCCCCAAGCCAGGGACACTGGTAAAGATGCAACAAAACTAAAATACACAGAATCTGAAATATCTAAAAAAAAAATCTAAAGGATATATAGGAATGAAATATGTAGAAAGACATAAATGTGTAAAAGGTAAGGCTGCCTATCGACAGGTCAGCATAGGTAAAATACCAAATTAGGCATAATATTCTATGTGTATAGAAAGGGCAGATAAAGGCTGGCCATAGGGGTCTATCTACAGAACCAGAAATAAGGATGTGTCAATATGGATGGATCAACGGAATCAGTTAGACATTCTTAATCGTGAAACGATTGAGACCCCTATAATCAATACAAGGTGTTCACCACTATTCTTCTTCACAAAGAAGAAACCAGCAGGAGACGAGGATTGGTGGATGAAACCTCGACAAAAGTGCGTCTGCAACATACTCCTCCATGGCCTTATCTTCCAAGACCGACAAAGGGTAAACCCAGCCACGAAGGGTTGACCAGGTTGAAGGTCAATTGCGCAATCATACGAACGTTGTGGAGGAAAACTACCGGCTTGAGCCTCAATGGCAAGTGGAGTATCACGCAGCTGCAGCGGAATCGAGTGCTTCGATACAAAGGCAGCATCAATGAACAGGCCTGCAGCCCCAGAGTTGATTAGAGCCTGTATCCCGATGGACGACTCAGCCCAAGAAAGGGTAATCGAAACCAGGGACTTATCCTTCTGGATAACTGGGGACGAAATAACGCCACCTAAGGATGGTCCGTGACAGGATCTCAAGGTTCGGGCATTCCCTGGACGGGTAGGACAAGACTTCAAAAAGTGACCTGCCTGATCACAATAAAGGCACAATCTCTCCCTCCTCCTAAAGGTTCTCTCATCCGCAGAGAGACACATAAAACCCAAGTGCATGGGTTCACCTTCACTGACCGACTCGGTACCAGGAGGCATGGGAGGAAGACAAGAGTGGGACTGCAAAGCTCAGAGACAAATGTACAGGAGGCGTCCACAAGCATTTCTTAAAAGAGAGTCTGGAGTCAATGAGGATTGCAAACGTGATCAACTTCTCCAGCTCAGTGGGTATATCTCGGGCTGCTATCTCATCCTTGATGGTATCCGAGAGACCATGAGAAAAAGCAGCCACGAGGCCCTTATTGTTCCAAGCAACCTCTGCTGCCAGAGTACAGAATTCAATGGCGAAATCGTCAACAGTTCTCGTATTGTTTGATGGACATGAGGCACTTGACAGCAGAAGCGGAGTGTGAGGGAATGTCAAATACCCTTTTTAAAAGAAGCCAAAAACTCAGGGTAACTCAAGACAACAGGTTTTTGCGTCTCCCATAGAGGGTTTGCCCAGGCCAAGGCTCTCTCGGAAAGCAAAGATATCACGAAACCTACTTTGCTTCTGTCCGTGGGAAATGCCTGGGGCAGCACCTTAAAGTATATCTCAACCTTGTTGAGAGACCCTCTGCATTGGACTGGATTACCCTAAATCACTGGGGAAGTGGAGCGGAACTAGACATACCTCTTATAGAGGTAATACTCGAGGCGGGTGCCTGCACAGAGACTGGAGCAGCAGCAGGGACAGCCTGCAACTCAGGTTGTACCGGAGCAGCCACAGTGGGAGATTCCAGGTGAGCCGTGCGACTCAGGAGCATTTGTAACGCCATGGCAAACTGATCCATGCGTTGATTTTGCTCATCCAATCTGGAAAAAATATTACCAACAAGTGGATTGACTGCATCTTCTGAATTCATGGCCTTCGCCTACTGTCAGATACCATGAATCAGACTGACTGAGACAGTAGTACAGTTAAATCAAACTTGTTTAATAATAATAAAAAAAAGGTAAACAGAGTAAACGTAGTCAAAACATAGCCAGAGTTCAGAAACCGGAACAGATAGTCAGACAAGCCAAAACATTAGGGGGCCAGAAGGAATATCAGCTTAGAAAGTCTATAATAACCACTAGCCGACCAGTGCACTATGATGTACGTTGACACAATGGCATGGCTGGGCAAATGGGCGTACAGGTACGTCCCCTTTAAATTGCGGAATTGTGGGCGTGCGCCCGCCGAGTGCTCCGTGACCATGCCCGGGGGTCCCGTGGACTCGATGTTTGCCCCGAGGCCCGTGATCGTGTCACGGAGCGGAACAACGGGGAGATGCCTTTGCAATAAGGCATTTCCCCATTCTGTCTAGTGACATGACAGGGATCTACTGCTCCCTGTGATCGGGAGCAGTGATCGCTGTCATGTCAGTGGTAGCCCATCCCCCCCACAGTTAGAACACCTCCCTAGGACACACTTAACCCCTTGATCGCCCCCTAGTGTTTAACCACTTCCCTGCCAGTGTCATTTACACAGAAATCAGTGCATTTTTATAGCACTGATAACTGTATAAATGACAATGGTGCCAAAATGGTGTTAAAAGTGTCCAATGTGTCCGACATAATGTCGCAGTCACGATAAAAATCGCAGATCGCCGCCATAACTAATAAAAAAGAATAATAATAAATGCCATAAATCTATCACCTATTTTGTAGATGCTATAACTTTTGCGCAAACCAATCAATATACGCTTATTGCAATTTTTTTACCAAAAATATGTACATACATACATACCGGTCTAAACTGAGAAAGGAATTTGTTTTTTTATATATTTTTTGGGGATATTTATTATAGCATATTTATTATAGTAGATGCTATAACTTTTGCACAAACCAATCAATATTTGCTTATTGCGATTTTTTTTTTTTTTACCAAAAATATGTAGAAAAATAAATATCGGCCTAAACTGAGAAAGAAATTTGTTTTTTTATATATTTTTTTGGGGGGTATTTATTATAGCATATTTATTATAGTACAGTAGATGCTATAACCTTTGCGCAAACCAATCTATATACGCTTATTGCGATTTTTTTTTTTGTACCAAAAATATGTAGATGAATAATACATATCGGCCTAAACTGAGAAAGACATTTGTTTTTTTATATATTTTTTGGGGATATTTATTATAGTAGATTCTATAACTTTTGTGCAAACCAATCAATATACGCTTTTTGCGATTTTTTTTTTTTTTTTTACCAAAAATATGTAGTAGAGGAATACATATTGGCCTAAACTGAGAAAGAAATTTGTTTTTTAATATATTTTTGGGGGATATTTATTATAGCAAAAAGTAAAAAATATTGCTTTATTTCAAAATTGTCGCTCTTTTTTGTTTATAGCGCAAAAAATAAAAAACACAGAGGGGATCAAATACCACCAAAATAAAGCTCTATTTGTGGGAAAAAAAGGACATCAATTTTGTTTGGGTGCAACATCGCACGACCGCACAATTGCCAATTAAAATGATGCAGTACCGTATCGCAAAAAGTGCTCTGGTCGGGAAGGGGGTAAATCCTTCCGCGGCTGAAGTGGTTAACAAGAACACAGGAAAGCATCTCTAGAGATGTGACCAAGGCGAAGGCAGAGATCATCTGGACTGGATGGCTTAAGTAGGCAGGACCAACGAGCAGGATCATCAACAGCTGAGTCACTGTGGAGAGATAGGAGCTGGCAATTAGCTGACAGCTGAGCGGCCAGCTCAGAGAAGGAAGGGCTGGGCCCAGCTCTGACAGCAAGTAGCCATCCATATTGCCAGGCGTTTATGGGAAAGGCATACAGGTTTGTTTCTTTGCTCCCCACTATGCTGCCCACCTCTTCTTCTTCTTTTTCTAAGCCCTCTCAACCTCGCTAGGAGGATGAGCCCATGCAAAATGGTGCTACCCATGTTTCCCATGGGGAAAACGCTAGAAGGAGATCTCAGGGACTCTGTTTATATTGTGGCCATCACGGCAACTTTGTCGCTGACTGTCCTAATACACCCAGAAACGCCAGGAATCTATTGCGGGTGGGGTCTGCTTCTATAGACCACGCTGTATCTGTTTCCCTCAGAAATGGCTTATTTGTTTCTGCACAACTTAGGTCTGCCCAGTTTTCTCACCATCTATCCACTTTCATTGATTCTGGTGCTGCTAGCAATTTCATTGATAGGGACCTAGCACACAGTCTACAGATTCTGGTGACTAAGGTACACAGACCCTTCTCAGTCTAATGCCGCGTACACACGATCGGACATTCCGACAAGGAAATCCTGTGATTTATTTCCGACGGATGTTGACACAAACTTGTCTTGCATACACACGGTCGCACAAATATTGTCGGAAATTCTGATCGTCAAGAACGTGCTGACGTACAACGACACTATAAAGAGGAAGTTCAATAGCCAGTGCGTCACCCTTTGGGTTCCTTCTGCTAATCTCGTGTTAGTAGAAGTTTGGTGAGAGACGATTCGCGCTTTTCAGCCTCATGCTTTTCAGATCGTTACTGCTCTTCAGTTTGTGCTTGTGGGTTCGTATCTGGTTTTCAGTGCGTGTAGTCAGTTCGTATCTGGTTTTCAGTGCGTATTTTTATATTACGTATTTGATTTTCAGTGCGTTCTTGTCCGCTCGTTTCTGATTTTCAGCTCGCTCTTTTCAGGCCTTTCTGATTTTCAGTGCATTCTGTTAGTTCGTTCTGACCAGCCAACCGTTTTCTAGCCATGTTGCGGGTACGTACTCATCGTAGAGTTCATGCTGTGCAGGGGCTTGGTGTTGGGGTTCTTACTTTGACCTAAGCCCAGTCCATGAACAGGGCAGGGAGGAGTTCATGGACGAAAAATGGGTTGCTCCAGCGTGACCAATTCTCGCACATGCCTTTGTTGCGGGAGATCCGTGAGAATAATCCTGATGATTTCAGGAATTATCTCTGGATGATGGACCTTGTTTTTCACCGTTTGTTGGCTTTGCTGTCCCCTTATATTACAAGGCAGGACACCTGCATGTGGCAAGAGAGTATGAATGTTTCCACGCAAAGGATTAAGTACTGGCAGAAAGATATCTAGTTTAAGAGAACTGCTGCCTCTACCAATTACTACCACTAGGTGGAGTACAGAAATGAGAAGAAAGTGAAGTAGATGTGGCGCTGTTCTATTGTGTTTGTGCACCTAATCCGTAATGAGCATAAATATATCAATCAGATATTTGGATACGTATTAGTGCATTTAGATTGAAAGTGTGAAAAAATAAAATAAAAATAAAAATAATATTGATCTAAAGCTCAGAAAAAAGGGGGACAATTAGGTCCCATGTGACCTGCATATATATAATTCATGTGTTTAGGGTAAAGTGCTCCCCCTCCCTGTCCAGCTACACCCTCCTCCCTGGGAGGAGGGAGGAGGGTGCAGCTGGACAGGGAGGGGGAGCTCTGCTTCATCTCTCACTCGGAGCGGAATAAGGAAGAGTTCTTACACCAGATCTATAAAGTGCTTGTGTGCTGGTGAAAAGATTACTATTTAACCACTTATCAAATTAGTAACCATAATAGATTAATACTAACTCAAAGAACTTACATAAACATGCATTTAAAATTGTATAGTCCCACTTAGTGAATATTCAAAAAGGTGCTTCTGTGCTGGTGAACAATTAGTGTTGATAATTTTCACTTTCCAAGGGTGATCACAGCATAGGTGTCTTATCCGTGCTCTTATTGTGGCTACACTCACCGGAATTCCCCCCCCCCCCTCTTGGGGTATGGAGCATTCACAGTATCTGCCACTGTGTAGCACTTTGAAGGCTGAATGATCCCCGCTGTAATGGCTGTAATGGCAGTCCTCCAATCTTGTACCATGTATCATACAGAACATAGGGGAGAAAGGAATCCCAATAGTGTAGTACTGTTTCAACTGTTTATTACTTAAAAAAGCATGAAAAGGTACTCACATTCGATAAAAACATTAAGGCATTTGTTGCTGACACTAACGCCGGCGACCGGAAGTGATGCAAGGATGTGTGCTGACCCCGCCCTACGCGTTTTGTCACTCTGACGTCATCTGAAGCGTGCACCGTGCTTGCCTAATCTCCTTTTTATAATGGACACTCTCCGAACTGTAGGGCTGTGCGGGGCTCCAGGTGTTATGGGTCAGCTCTTCTACAAGGACCTGGTGTAAGAACTCTTCCTTATTCCGCCCTAAGTGAGAGATGAAGCGGAGCTCCCCCTCCCTGTCCAGCTGCACCCTCCTCCCAGGGAGGAGGGTGTAGCTGGACAGGGAGGGGGAGCACTTTACCCTAAACACATGAATTCACCAAAGCATGTAGTGAAAGGGCCTGCCTGAATACTTTCAAATGGTACTGTTTAAAGTTTTGTTCTCCTATTATCTTGATAGGTAATTGCAGAATGTAAAAATGTGCTTCAATTTGTACAGTGTGTATTTATATTTTTGGATTATGACACTTTTTACCTGTCTAGTGGGCTGCCAATAGTGTAAGTAAGGAGGGGCTGGCCAAAGTAACACACATTATTTATGCATTCAGCTCTCAATGAAGTAGAGAGGGTTACCTGTCCAAAACATCTCCCCCCCTAAAATTTTTACAATGGGCCATCAGAGGGGGTGAGGAATCTGATAAGTGGACCTTAGATTTTTTTTAAATACTCCTTCAAATAAATGTTATACTGATGTTAGCCAAGAACTCCACAGTTTCCTTCAATGCCACAGGAATGGCGGACTGTGGCTTCCCAATTTGCCCAATGGTGGGTCTTTCCCAACTGCGGAGGGGCAATAGATGGGAAACACATCCACATAGTTCCACCCCCCAACTCGCGGTCATACTATTACAACTATAAGGGGTTTAATAGTATTGTGATATTGGCAGTGGTGTCTCTATATGGAGTTTCTCTATATGGACATGGGGAAGAATGGTCGGATGTCGGATGGTGGAGTCATCGCCCAGACCGAGTTCTACGGACAGCTCCAGAGTGGTGGCTTGGGATTGCCACCTCCAGAAGGCAACGTGGCTGGTCTGCCGTTCGTTTTTGTCGCTGATTAAGCATTTGGGCTGGGTGATCACCTGATGCTGCCGTTCCCCATGAGGACCCTCACCCCAGGCCAGAGGGTTTTTAACTACCGGCTGGCCAGAGCCAGAAGAGTGGTGGAGAATGCTTTTGGGATAATGGCCAGCCAGTTCTGCCTATTCCTTATGCCAATCAACATGGCGGAATATAAACCTAACCATATAATCCTTACATGCTGCATTCTCCACAACTTTTTAAGAAGAAATTTGATGAACTATGTGGCCTCAGTTGGGCCTGAGGCGGGATTTCAAGACCAAACCCTGACGGCGCTTGAAGCTGGTCGTCCTGGCTTGCCCCGCCAAAGCACCCGCGAGGTCCATCTAAAATATATGGAGTGCCATTGATATGCCAGAAAATGTTTAACAAACATTTTTTAAATAAATTTGTATTTTAAACTGAAAAACATTTCCTTTTGATTTACTGCTTGTGTTTCTTTTAGCTGTCTCCTAGGTTATCCAATGGGCTTATTTTTTTGGCCATTTTCTTCAATAGTGCAAACGTAATTTATTTGATACATGAGGTGACAATCTCTTCTTCAGCTAACTATTATGTTGTGGGTCTGCTACACACACACCTTGTTTTTGTTGTTAATGTATATAATGCATTAAGGATAAAAATATTCATCATTTTCAGCACCATGAATTAATTTTTTGTAGTGACGAAAATGGCCTGATTGTTGCAAATTATAAATCACTGTGGGTGTTATTTACTAATGCAAAATCCACATTTTGCACTACAAGTGCACTGCAAAAGTGCACTTGAAACTGCACTGAAAGTGCACTTGTAGTGCAAAGTGGATTTTCCTTTAGTAAATAACCCCCATTGTCACTGTAAACACCAACTTACTCCAAAAACTGCTATTGAGCATTGAAAGAAGAAGCCACACATTGTTGAGTATACAAAATTTTACTCTGAGCACATTCACATGTGCATTTAGAAAAGGGTTTTTGAACAAACCAACATATTTATAGAAGAATTTTTTTTTTTAGACATTAGAAATATCCTTTTTTGTGTTATACAGGCATGTTTTTAAACCCGTAAAACAATACACAACTCAGGAACTTACAAAGTTCAACTTTGATAAATTGAAGGCAATATCAGACATTAGTATGTCCAAACTGTGTTGATGAAGGCAACTTCATCAGATGGGGTGATGTCACCCCTGTGAAAGCCAAATTTTGAAGATGCACACAAATTGAGAGTCAAAATGGGGATTTCCCTCCTGATCCCATGCCTAAGGTCAACATGTGCTAGTTCCCATCATGGGGGATCAATGGATGTGTTTCGGGGGTACAACCCCTTCCTCTCAGCTACTTGAGTTGCGAGGAAGGGGTTGCACCCACAACACGCGTACATTGTTATCCTGTGATGGTAGATAGCACATGTTGACACACTGTGTGCATCTTCAAAATTTCGCTTTCAAACTTTTTCAAAAAATTAAGAAAAAGAAAAAAAAATTAATTTTGGTGTGTTTTATATTCTGCCTAAAACATCAATGATGTTTTTGAGTCTTTTTTCCACATCATTTTTGTCTTCCTTGATCTTCTGTAAATCCGTATTGCACACCATGATCTCCCCAATGAGGATGTGTGCACTTGCACTTGTGAAATGTGTTTCTTCTTCCACAACATTTACATCACCTAAAAATAAAAAAGCACCATGTATTATAAATATGCAGGCATACATCTATTACTTGAACTGTGGTCTCAGACACTCACCTGTTGTGGTCACTATTTCGCCCACTTCATAAACCTCTCCTTCCTCCACATCCTCTTGTTGTGGTGTGGGGATTTCCCCTTCTTTAGGAGGTTGTGTGTCCCTGGTGTCCTCTGATGTCCTGAGTCTTTTCTCCCCTATGTGAATAAAAAAAGGTATACTTAGCACACTGATATTTGAGGGCATAAATAGGAATGTGAAACATTGCTTGGAAGTGTCGTACAATTGGCAGAGTTCCAAGCTGAAGACATGATTTTCTCCCTTTCTTTAAGCTGGAATACTTACCTTTTTTGGTAAAGTTTTCCACATGGAGACAACCCTAGTATCCACTGGAGCACCTGTGTGGGACACCCTACAAAGTTTGTTCTGGTGTCCCATACTAATGCTCCTGCGTCCAGATGTGTAAACAGCTGCTGAGTGTCCTCTCCTTACACTGAATCAAGTTTGCATTCTAGTTACAAACCCATCTAGACAACAATGTACTAAACTTCTTTGAATACAAATAGGCCTGTACAAATGTAGTTAACCTGTATGTGCCAAAAACATCGTATTAGTGGGTGAACGAACGATGTTTACTACGAATGATTACTGTGCCCACGAACCTGAAAGCTGCCATTTTAAACTGTACAAAAATAAAGAAAAGCACATGGAGCAGCATGCAAGTAATAATAATAGGAACACACGACAACTACTTACTTTTTTGCAGAACTCTCTTGATCCTTTTGTACTGATCCTGCTCCCTCAATTTCAGGTCTGACCAGCGTTTCCTCAAGTGATCCTTGGATCGTCAGAACCCCAAAATTCCTGTGCAGACTTCTCACAACTTTAGTCATGACCTTGGCCTTTCTGACATTTGGGTTTGGGTAAGATGTCCACATCTCCACCATCTCTACAAAGGCCATATTTGAGGCCTTAAATCTCTTCCGGGATTGGGATGTTCGTGGCTCCAGGCTTTCGTCGTTGCTGCTGTTTTCATGCACTTGTTCTTTCTCTGCCATGTGCTCTCCCACTGCGCCGAAAGAGAAGAGGCGGGGAACATACTAGGTAGAAGGTCAGGGGCAGGTGGAGTTTCACGCGTGCGCAGTGTATATAAAGCGTAACAAGCGTGCGTCGTACGTATGATCTGTGAGCCGAGGAAGGAGTAGCAGAAGCACCGATCGTGATAATGAAGGTACAATTTTAACTTGGGCCTATACTGCTTATAGATTGAGGCCTATATTGGGACAATTCACCTGCTTAGAAATCATAAACTGTGTAAATGCATCTCGCTGTGACATCAAACAGGGCAGAGGAGTATGTAAAAAACAAGGGGTGGAAAGAAAGGTACAAATGGGAAAATCAGAAGTGCATATGTGCTCAGAGAGATTATGTTAGCATAATAATATAAAAGGAAATTGGTGACACGTGTCTATCATGACAGAAAATATAAAAATTTTGAACAAAAATTATAAGAATGTGATATTCTATGTCCAACTACTTTTGGTACAATAATCAATTTTACCTGCAAACGAAGGGCGTAGCCATGGGGGCTAAATTTGCCCCCAGTTTGGCCAATATCTTCATGGCCAAATAGGAGGAGGATGTCGTCTATACCCTGGATCCGCCACAATTGGTCCTGTGGGCCAAGTATATTGACGACATCCTCCTCCTATGGAGAGGCAGCATGGAAAACTTAGATAGATTTATGTCTAATTTGAATAACAACCATATAGGAATCCATTTATCATACCAAGCGAGTGTCTTTACAATCCACTTTTTAGATCTGGAAATCATTGCCATTAATGGACAACTTGAGACAAAATCGTTCTTCAAGGCTACCGATCGCAACGGATATATTCCGATCGATAGCTGCCATCATGCGGCATGGTTAAAATCAGTGCCTAGGAGCCAACTGTTGAGGATTAGACGAAATTGCCATCTCGCATATTATTTCCAACAAGCAGAAATTCTGAAATCCAGGTTCATTGATAAAGGTTACCAAATCTCACAGATCAATGACGAAATCCAACACGTTGCCTTAGTCGACAGAACGTCTCTAACAGTTGAACAGCCAAAGAGATCTCAAGAACATAAACATAGATGGTCTTTCATGACCAACTTTTCAATCCAACACAAGCAGATCAAAGATATCATTTGCAGACACTGGAAAGTGCTAAAAAATGATCCTATATTAGGCCCTTTACTCCCTGAATGAGCTGGAGTGACCTTCAGAGGTGCTCCATCTGTTAGGGGCCAAATCGCACCCAATGTAATAGATCCCCCCAATATTCCATCCTTCTTTCATAATATGAAAGGGTTCTTCCCATGCCGTAAGTGTACAGTGTGTCAATATAATGCATGCAAAGCACGTAAGATAGAAACCTTTACATCTTCCTCTACGGGAAGAAAATATGAGATGAAGCAATTTGCAACATGTGCAACAAAGTATATTGTCTATCTTATCACCTGCCCCTGCGGGAAGCAATATATAGGCCGGACAATACGCAATTTTGCCAAAAGAGTCAACAAACACATTACAGCTATAAAAAAAGGACGTACAAACCACAGTGTGCCTAAACACTATTTACTTTACCATAATCAAAACCCAATGGGTACTACCTTTCAAATCATAGATAAGTTTGTATCCCATTGGAGAGGAGAGTCCAACCTGAGAGGGGTATCCAGACTTGAAACCTTCTGGATACACGTAATGAAATGTTATACACCCCATGGACTCAACATTGATTGGGATATCAATGCATTTATAAACCAATCATAAGTCATAACGACTTCTGGATCACTTGTAATAGGTGTTTTCCCTTTTTCCAAGGTGATTTGTATTTACATATTTTTGGAACTTGACGTACTCTCAGGAGATGTATATATACATTGGATATATACACTCATATTTCCATACTTATATATTGCCCTCCTTCCCTTGGTAAATCGGGTCCTTTTTTTGGATTATTTATTTTTGACTATTTGGTTACCACCCATCTCTGGGGAGTATGCCATTTTTCGTCCTTTGTATTTCGTTTTTGTCCTGTATATTTCTTCTTTCTTCGTTCTTCCTTTTAAAATGTTTCTCTTATTATTGGGCATATGCAGATTGAGTGTGGTGCGTATATCCTCCGATTTATGCATGCTCCATATATGGTTTGGGGCATTGCATACCACACTCCACCTATATGGTGACGTTTTATATATATTTTTATATATTTTTTTCATATACATTTTTATCTCATATATGGCTGTAATGTCTAATGTGCGGTTTGATGACCTATCATGTTATTTACACTCTTTAGGACGACTTACATCCATCCACTAAGTAGCCAGTTTGGGCTTCATTTTTATACATCCATCTATTGTGAAGCCATTTCCGGCTTTACGAGCCCGTTGGAGCGCTTTTGCGTTCCAAATTGAGCCGGGATAACTTCCTGCTTTCTGTCTCTGATGATACACCCTCCCCGAGTATACATCGCGTCATCACGTTGACGCTGAAATACGTGGTCATCACGTGCTTTGTTCTACAGATGACCAAGATGGAGGAGTTAATTGGAGGTTGATAGTGAGGCTTGGCTCTATACCTTTAGTCCACATATGATTGGCCTGCAAATTGTCACATAACAACTGACCGGTATGGACATCAGCAAACCCGGAAGTCACGCCGCACAGGTGTTGGGAATAGATGTTTTACTGTTCTTATGTCATTATTATAAAAAGCGCAGTTGGTGGCTGGATAACCCATACCCCAGCAGAAGTCTTAGAAGATGAAACACGTCGGTTTCTTTGTGCTATCCCAGCTACCACGTACTGCTCCATTTTTGTTCAATTGAACCAAACTTTTACCACCCTTTTAATTTGTTGGAATTTTTTATACAAATAAATTTTCCCTGCTTAACCGGATTTACACTATGTGGAGGCCTTTGTTCCTTTCCTTCCTGGCTCTTCCTCGTTTGCACTGTGAGCGTTGTCGGAGATCGCGGCAAACCCAGCGGATGATCCCAAACCCTACCAAGATTTGAAGATCGGAGCCGGTGGCTCTTCCTGACCTACCAGACACTTCCTCTGGATTGGAATCACACCTAACCCTACCGTTTTGACGGTGCAAGCTTGTATGACTCACCGCCAACTGCCTGTGAGTCCAACTTATCCGGTAAGGGCATTATATTTTCCCATGATGGAGTGTGTGCTTTAAGAAGATCCTGCTTATCAGTTGATATGCCTTACACTTTGTAGTGAAGAGCATTTGCACAAGTTTGGAACTTTTTACTCTCCCTGTGATTTTTACTTCACACATGGACTTGTTTATCATATCATACCCATTCTTATAATTTTTGATCAACATTTTTATATTTTCTGTCATGATAGACATGTGTCACCAATTTCCTTTTATATTATTATGCTAACGTAATCTCTCTGAGCACATATGCACTTCTGATTTTCCCATTTGTACCTTTCTTTCCACCCCTTATTTTTTACATACTCCTCTGCCCTGTTTGATGTCACAGCGAGATGCATTTACACAGTATATGATTTCTAAGCAGGTGGTATATTCCTTTGACATAGGAGTTGCCTTTTTGATGCTATACACCTTATAAGGGTTATTTTTACACTGTCACGTGATAGGCTTTCCTGAAGAGATGAGTTTTCAGGGATCGCCTGAAGGTAGCAAGAGTAGGGGATAGCCAGACAGGTGGAGGTAGCGAGTTCTAGAGGATGGGAGAGGCTCTGGAGAAATCCTGGAGATGAGCATGAGAGGAGGAGACGAGAGAGCTTGAGAGTAGGAGGTTTTGAGAAGAGCGGAGAGGACGATTTGGGTGATATTTGGAGACAAGATTGGCGATGTAGCTTGGGGCAGAGTTGTGAATGGCTTTGTATGTTGTGGTTAGTATTTTGAATTTAATTCGCTGGGTGATTGGGAGCCAGTGTAGGGATTGGAGGAGAGGGCTGGCAGACACTGAGCGGTTGGTAAGGTGTATAAGTCTGGCAGCAGCATTCATGATAGACTGAGGAGGGGATAGCCTATGGAGAGGCAGGCCAATGAGAAGGGAGTTGCAATAGTCAAGGCGAGAGATAACAAGGGAGTGAATGAGGAGCTTGGTGGTTTCATTTGTTAAAAAGGGGCAAATTTTAGAGATGTTACGGAGGTGAATTCTACAAACTTTTGACAACAATTGGATTTGAAGCTGAAATGACAATTAATGTAAGAGGAGACTGAAGGAGTGAGGTAAGGAGTAGACAGATAGATTTGGGTGTCATTGGCGTGTAAGTGGCATTGGAAAAACTAAATCGAAATTTGCTGCCAAAATGAACACTGCATGATAGGGGTACATCCTACCCCATTACCAATTCACACAGGGGGGGAGGCCGGGATCTGGTGGTCCCCTTTTTAAAGAGGGCTTCCAGATTCTGATAGGCCCCTGCCCGCAGACCCCCACAACCGCTAGGCAAGGGATGTGGGGATGAGGCTCTTGTCCCCATCAACATGGGGACAAGGTGCTTTGGGGGGTTACCCAAAAGCACCCTCCCCATGTTGAGGATATGTGGCCTGGTATGGTTCAGGAGGGGGGGCGCTCTCTTGTCCCCCCTCTTTTCCTGCAGCCTGCCAGGTTGTGTGCTTTAGATAAGGGTCTGATATGAATTTTGGGGGGACCCCTAAGCCATTTACTTTAAATTTTGGAGCAGGGTTCCCCTTAAAATCCATACCAGACCTGAAGGGTCTGGTATGGATTTTGGGGGGCCCTACACCATTTTTTTTTTATTTGGCGCAGGGTTCCCCTTAATATCCATAGCAGACCTGAAGGGCCTGGTATGGATTTTAGGGGGAACCCCACACAATTTTTTTTAAATTTTGGTTCGGGGTTCCCCTTAATATTCATACCAGACCCAAAGGGCCTGGTAATGGACTGGGGGGGATCCCATGCTAATTTTTTCAATGAGTTTTACCTATATTTCCGAGACCCGATAATTCATTACAGCCGCGATCACTTGTAAATGACAATTTTTCCTTTAGAAATGTAATTTTGCTGCGGTACTGTTCTAAACACGAGAAAAATGTGCCACTTTACAGGCATACTGTAGACACACCCAGGCACAATATTTAAAGGAATATTTCATTTTTATTGTTTCATTCTTGAAACACCCAATACGAGGACAATATGCGACCGGTCTAAACTATGTGGCATGTTCACTAATGCCAGGAGCATTGCGGACAAGATGGGTGAACTAGAGATACTGTTGTACAAGGAGGATTTGGATTTTGTGGGAATTTCAGAGACCTGGTTCAACAGCTCTCATGATTGGCTGGCAAACATTCAAGGGTATACCCTATACCGCAAGGATAGAGAGGGTAAAAAAGGGGGAGGGGTATGCCTATATATCAAGAATAATGTACAAGTGAATGTGAGAGATGACATCACTGAGGGGGCTAGGGAGGAGGTAGAATCTTTATGGGTAGAGCTCCAAAGGGATGAAGCTAAGGGGAAAATAATACTGGGAGTATGCTATAGGCCCCCTAACCTGAGGGAGGAAGTGGAGACGGATCTCCTATCACAAATTGGATTAGCAGCAAGGATGGGAAGTGTTATCATAATGGGGGATTTTAATTATCCAGACATAGACTGGGCGGAGGGAACCGCGCATTCATTTAAGGCTCGCCAGTTCCTTAGTGTCTTGCAGGACAATTTTATGGGTCAGATGGTAGACGCACCAACTAGAAATAAAACATTACTAGATCTACTGATTACCAACAATACAGACCTGATAACAGATGTGGAAATACGGGGCAATTTAGGTAACAGCGATCACAGGTCAATTAGTTTCAGTATAAATCACACAAATAGGAAACATGAAGGGAACACAAAGACATTGAATTTCAAAAGAGCCAACTTCCCTAAACTACAAACCTTGCTAAAAGGCATAAATTGGGATAAAATATTAGGAACAAAGAATACGGAGGAGAGATGGGTTTGCTTTAAGAACATATTAAATAAGGGCATTAGCCAATGTATCCCATTGGGTAATAAATTTAAAAGAGCGAACAAACATCCTGGATGGCTTAACTTCAATGTAAAAATGCATATAAAAGCAAAGGAGAAGGCCTTCAAAAAATACAAGGTTGAGGGATCATCCTCAGCATTCAGAATTTATAAAGAATGCAATAAGAAATGTAAGGGTGCAATTAGGATGGCTAAGATAGAACATGAAAGACACATAGCGGAGGAGAGCAAAAAAAAATCCCAAGAAATTCTTTAAGTATGTAAACAGTAAAAAAGGGAGGACAGACCATATTGGCCCCATAAAGAATGAGGAAGGACATCTGGTTACAAAGGATGGGGAGATGGCAAAGGTATTGAATTTATTCTTCTCCTCAGTCTTCACGAGTGAATCGGGGGGCTTCAGTAACCAAAACTGCAGTGTTTATCCTCATGACACAACACAGGAAGCACCTACATGGTTAACAGAGGACGGAATTAAAATTAGACTTGAGAAACTTAACATTAATAAATCACCGGGACCAGATGGCTTGCATCCGAGGGTACTTAGGGAACTCAGTCAGGTGATTGCCAGACCGTTGTTCCTAATTTTTACAGACAGTCTATTGACTAGAATGGTACCAGCTGATTGAAGAAAAGCCAATGTAGCACCAATATTTAAAAAGGGCCCAAAAAACATCCCTGGGAATTACAGACCAGTTAGCCTAACATCAATAGTATGTAAACTCTTGGAGGGGATGATAAGGGACTATATACAAGATTTTAGTGATAAGAATGATATCATTAGCAGTAATCAGCATGGATTCATGAAGAATCGTTCTTGCCAAACCAATCTATTAACCTTCTATGAGGAGGTGAGTTGCCATCTAGATAAAGGAAGGCCCGTAGACGTGGTGTATCTGGATTTTGCAAAAGCATTTGACACAGTTCCCCATAAACGTTTGCTGTACAAAATAAGGTGCGTTGGCATGGACCATAGGGTGAGTACATGGATTGAAAACTGGCTACAAGGGCGTGTTCAGAGGGTGGTGATAAATGGGGAGTACTCAGAATGGTCAGGGGTGGGTAGTGGGGTTCCCCAGGGTTCTGTGCTGGGACCAATCCTATTTAATTTGTTCATAAACGACCTGGAGGATGGGATAAACAGTTCAATCTCTGTATTTGCAGATGATACTAAGCTAAGCAGGGCAATAACTTCTCCGCAGGATGTGGAAATCTTGCAAAAAGACCTGAACAAATTAATGGGGTGGGCGACTACATGGCAAATGAGGTTCAATGTAGAAAAATGTAAAATAATGCATTTGGGTGGCAAAAATATGAATGCAATCTATACATTGGGGGGAGAACCTCTGGAGGAATCTAGGATGGAAAAGGACCTGGGGGTCCTAGTAGATGATAGGCTCAGCAATGGCATGCAATGCCAAGCTGCTGCTAATAAAGCAAACAGAATATTGGCATGCATTAAAAGGGGATCAACTGCGAGGTAAAACGATAATTCTCCCGCTCTACAAGACTCTGGTCCGGCCGCACCTGGAGTATGCTGTCCAGTTCTGGGCACCAGTCCTCAGGAGGGACGTACTGGAAATGGAGCGAGTACAAAGAAGGGCAACAAAGCTAATAAAGGGTCTGGAGGATCTTAGTTATGAGGAAAGGTTGCGAGCACTGAACTTATTCTCTCTGGAGAAGAGACGCTTGAGAGGGGATATGATTTCAATTTACAAATACTGTACTGGTGACCCCACAATAGGGATAAAACTTTTTCGCATAAGAGAGTTTAATAAGACTCGTGGCCACTCATTACAATTAGAAGAAAAGAGGTTTAACCTTAAACTAAGTAGAGGGTTCTTTACTGTAAGAGCGGCAAGGATGTGGAATTCCCTTCCACAGGCGGTGGTCTCAGCGGGGAGCATTGATAGCTTCAAGAAACTATTAGATAATCACCTGAATGACTGAAATATACAGGGATATGTAATGTAATACTGACACATAATCACACACATAGGTTGGACTTGATGGACTTGTGTCTTTTTTCAACCTCACCTACTATGTAATTTTAAGCATGAAATAAATCACTGCTCCCGAAAAAACAGACATTTTTTAAAAAAAATTTGCATTGATACATGTCCCCTGGGGCAGGACCTGGGTCCCCAAACACTTTTTATGACAGTAACTTGCATATAAGCCTTTAAAATTAGCACTTTTGATTTTTCATGTTAGTGTCCCATAGACTTTAACAGTGTTCCGGCGGCTTTTGAGTTTGCCGGGAACACCACATATTGTTTGCTGTTAGGCGAACACCCGATGTTCGAGTCAAACTTACGCTCGTCTCGAACATCATGCTCATCCCTAGTGGCCGCCCATCCATAGGGGGCTCCCGGGTGCCATCCCCCCCACAGGCAGTCACAAAAAGTCCTTAAGTGCACTGTGTTCGGGCACCAGAAACAGTGCACTATGGGAAGCGCCATGTCTATGCAATCACGAGATTGCAGACGAGGCGCTTCACTGGCGGGGTTTGGAGCTGCTTTGTGGTGCAGTCCATCGCACCGAACAGCTTCCGCCTGGCGCCCGTAGTGTATGACTACGGCTGGGTGCTTTGTTTTCAGTGTGAGAACAATGTCACTTCCGGCGGGCTACAAAAAGATGGCCGCGGCGGTGAGGACTAATCCTCTTGTATTCAGTGGAGAGAGGAGGCCAGATGTAAGGAGGACTCTGCTAATGGGGACACAGATGTAAGGAGGGACTCCGCTGATGGGGACACAGATGTAAGGAGGATACCACTGACGGGGACACAGATGTAAGGAGGGACGCCGCTGATGGAGATACAGATATAAGGAGGGACTCTGCTGATGGGGACACAGATGTATGGAGGAACTCTGTTGATGGGGACACAGATGTAAGGAGGGGCTCCGCTGATGGGGACACAGATGTAAGGAGTTCTCCGCTGATGGGGACACACATGTAAGGAGGGGCTCCGCTGATGGGGACACAGATGTAAGGAGGGGCTCCGCTGATGGGGACACAGATGTAAGGAGGGGCTCCGCTGATTGGGACACAGATGTAAGGAGGGACTCCGCTGATGAGGACACAGATGCAAGCAGGGGCTCCGCTGATGGAGACACAGATGTAAGAAGGGCTCCACTGCTGGGGGCACCTTATGTAAGGTGGGACTCTGCTGGGGGCACCTGATGTAAGGAGGGACTCTGCTGGGGGCACCTGATGTAAGGAGGGACTCTGCTAGGGGCACCTGATGTAAGGACGGACTCTGCTGGGGGCACCTGATGTAAGGACAGACTCCACTGGAGGCACCTAATGTAAGGACAGACTCTGCTGGGGGAGCACCTGATGTAAGGACGGACCCAGCTGGGGGCACCTGATGTAAGAACGGACTCTGCTGGGGGCACCTGATATAAGGACGGACTCCGCTGGGGCACCTGATGTAAGGACGGACTCCGCTGGGGGCACCTGATGTAAGGACGGACTCTGCTGGGGGCACCTGATGGCATCTGGTGATAGGCGAGGTAGCAGGGCTCCCACTCCCACTTCCATTCCCCTCCTTTCATCTATATCCACCCTCCATTGATGGCACCTAAGGAACGGCGCATGCGTAACACTTGTGCAAGCTTTGTGTCCTTCTCTCTGGGGTGGGCATCACCGCCGTTCCAACTGAACCTCTGGAGGTGTCACAGCGGGGGTTTGTTTTGCACAAATGTGTGTCAGTGGGAGCGTGACACATGACGTCGCTCCTCTCGTAATGCCATCACTTGGGGGACCCTTTTGGTTGGCGCATTTAGAACGCTCAGATCTCCATACGTGGAGCGAGTCTCCACCCCTATTGGGGGAGGATACATTTACCCACCAGTGGCCATGTAAACAGTGGAGAGATACTGTCTCTCTCTATGGTGACTGGCGTTATTATACCCCTCTACTAAAACTTTTTGGAAAGCAACATATACAGGTAGGCCTTGATGATCCCTGCATACACTATGATAGATATGCCTGTGGCTAAGGCATACCATCCACTAAAGAGACTTAGGGGGTCATTTACTATAGAGCTGCGGCGCTAATTAGCTAAAACGGTATTCATTATAGCGCTGGTGAGAAAATACTCCCAAAATTGAATTTACTATAGTTCCCTGAAACCAAATAGCGCCCAAACCCTTACTCTGCTAAAACCTGGAGAATTGCACATGGAAATAATGTTTAGAGCATGATATAATTGCCTAAATGGTACTGAAATATGCAATATATTATTTAAAGATAATCTGCTTTTAAACTGTGTGAAAAAGTGATTTCTACACTAAAATATCTTTAAAAGTCTGAGAAGTGAAAAATTCCCCGTTTTGGACAACTAGGTTGCAACACAACCGAGCATGCTCAGACCTGAAAATAGCTCTCATTTTAACTAAAGTGTCTTTTTTACCCAGCGCTATAGTAAATACCAAAATGAGAGCTAATTAGAGAGCATTTTTTGGAAGTGAAAATCTGCTCTATTCTAGTCCAAATTAAATTTTAGCCATTGATTCTAATGGAACTTTCACGAAAAAACGTTTTAATGTTGATATGAAATGTATCTTTCTCTGAAATTAATTTTCCTTTGCAACATTGTTGCTTCTACTTAAAATATTTTGTTTTTAAGAATGCTAGAATGTGGAATGTTTTGATGTTTTGGTAAAATATATTTTTCTCTGTCACTTTCACTTGTTACTCTCCATCTCACAACAATCTTTACCCAAACTCACACAGGTGTCTTTACAAACCACAAACAATACCATTGCTGATGCAAATTTAAAATGAATCACATTTTTTTGTGCTTTTTATTATTTCCAAATATTCATAAGTTGAGCCCAAAAAATGTGATATGTGTACCAACATCAGAAATCAACATATAATTCCCAAAAATTTGAGGGTAATATTCTACTCTCACCCACAAAAAACACCAAATATCACAGAACAAATCAAGAAGAATAGCTCTTGAGTAATGTAATTCCATCACCTGTATGTCCAAAAAAATGCAGTGTTTATGTGTTTTTATGTGTAGTTATGTGTAGGAGATTCTCACACGTGGCAGCCCTGTGGTTTAGGGGTTAGAACTTCTGCTTAGTATCCCTGAGCGTCTGGATACAAATCCCAAACATGCTGCTTCATGTAGAGAAGTTGTCTCATCTCCCATGTCCTATAACTATGTCTAAATGTAGTATTTATGCGTAGGAGGGTTCCACCACCATTGTAAATCTTTTAAAGATACACTATTTAGCCAAAAGTATTGGGACGCCTGCCTTTACACACACATGAACTTTAATGGCAGCCCAGTCTTAGTCCGTAGGGTTCAAATTTGATTTGGCCCACCCTTTGCAGCTAGAACAGCTTCTGGGAAGGCTGTCCACAAGGTTTAGTGTGTCTATGGAAATGTTTGATCATTCCTCCTGAAGTACATTTGTGAGGCCAGGCACTGATGTTGGATGAGAAGGCCTGGCTCACAGTCTCTGCTCTAATTCAGCCAAAGGGTATCAGGTTGAGGTCAGTACTCTGTGCAGACCAGTCAAGTTTCTCCACCCCAAACTCCCTCATCCATGTCTTTATGGACCTTACTTTGTGCACTGGTGTGCAGTCATGTTGGAACAGGAAGGGGCTTTCCCCAAACTGTTCCCACAAAGTTGGGATCAGGAAATTGTCCTAAATGTCTTGGTATGCTGACGCCTTAAGAGTTCCCTTAACTGGAACTAAGAGGCCAAGCCCAACCCCTGAAAAACAACCCCACATCATAATCCCCCCTCCACCAAATTTTGGGGTGGAGGAACTTGACTGGCCTGGACAGAGTCCTGACCTCAACACAACAGAACACCTTGGGGATGAATTAGAGAGGAGACTGTAGGTCAGGCCTTCTCATCCAACATCAGTGCCTGACCTCACAAATGCACTTGGAAGAATGGTCAAACATTCCCATAGACACACTCCTAAACTTTGTGGACAGCCTTCCCAGAAGAGTTGAAGCTGTTATAGCTGCAAAGGGTGGGCCAAATGAGTTTTGAACCCAATACTAATACTGGGATGCCATTTCAGTTCATGTGCGTTTAAAGGCAGGCGTCCCGATACTTAGACCAATATATTGTATATTGCTTTTGACACTGAGCATGGCTATAGACTTAGGGCTGGTTCACACCACAGAGATGCAAAGAACATGTGTGAGGCTGCCTGGTGGCTAAGTGGGTAGCAGTTCCGTCTAGCAGCACCTGGGATGTTGGTTCATTTCCCCAACATGCTAATGCTTGTGTTGAAGTTTATATGTTTTCCCTTTGTGGGTTTCTCACCACAATCCAAAGACATGCAGGCATTTTATTTGTCTCCTGTCGAAATAGGTTCTAATGTAAGAAAGTTACTTTTGGACTTTAGATTGGAAGCTCATTGCAGCCAGGGACTGATGTTAATGTTTGTTAGCACTAATCATGCCCAGGGACTTGGACATTTAAAATTTTAAGGTTTACACTGCCCAGGTACATATGCTTAGAAAACTGTTGCTTTGTTTATGTGGATGAAAATGGACTTCGATCTTTGGCCTGTAGTTGGAGATTTGATGCACATAGCCAAGAGCTAACACAGTTGCGAATAGTATTATGTGTTCTTGCTCATCAGGTGCAATCACTTTAGACATACATGAAGAGATAGACTGAAAGATACTGGTGGGCGTGTACTTCTATTGGGTGTGTCAGTGTGCTAACAATACAACCTCTCTTATATAAAGGCCTGCAGTGGGGAGGTTTGTTTGGCCTAAGAAGGTCAGGTTTTTTGCTGATTTGTGGGGGAGAAGGAAGATATTGTGCCTATTGACAAATCAGTGCAGAAATTCCCCCTGCAGTCGGGACTGACATGCGGGAATGAAATTTTGTGATTTCAGCTGAACGTTTTCCTCCCTCTGTCAGTGTGAACCAGGGCTCAAACTGGGCCTTTTGTTTTTGTCATTCACCTGCTGCTAACCCAGGGACACCATTTCTTATCGAACGCCTTTAAATATCATAAGTAGAAATACAAATTTGCATATCTGCAATAAACAAAAATAATACAATTCTAATCGTGGTTGCGATCAAATATTCGCAGCAGCGATCAAAAGAGTGTGGTTTCGCCTTCTGCCCCAGAAATAAGTCATTGTAATCACCCGGAAGTTCTTGTGCTGGTCAGGCTCTCCATCTAGGTGGACATGGCAAGGTCCCTCTTTAGCAAAGAGGAGGTGCTGCTCAGTTGGGCGACTTTGGACCTCCGAGTTGCTTGACAAGTTGTACCCCATGATTCTCAATGATAACTAGGGATGGGCCGAACACCCCCCCCTGTTTGGTTTGCAGCAGAACATGCGAACAGACAAAAAATTTATTCGAACACGGGAACACCGTTAAAGTCTATAGGACACGAACATGAATAATCAAAAGTGCTAATTTTAAAGTTTAATATGCAAGTTATTGTCATAAAAAGTGTTTTTTTGGAGCAGTGATTTTAATAATGCTTAAAGTGAAACAATAAAAGTGCAATATTCTTTTAAATTTCGTGCCCGGGGGGGTGTCTATAGTATGCCTGTAAAGTAGCGCATGTTTCCCGTGTTTAGAACAGTCTGACAGCAAAATGACATTTCTAAAGGAAGAAAAAAGTAATTTAAAAGTGCTAGCGCTACTGCAGGTGTTCTGTCGAGAAAGTTCCCCCCCGGCGGATAAGGACTCCCCTGCACTGCGCAGGCGCAGCGATTGCGCAGTACGAGCCGCTGAAAATAGCCGAAGCTGAACACCTGTGAGTCAGCTGTACACGGCGCCTGTAACAGGGCCCCTTGCCACACTTCGGGCATGGCCTCGCTTCACTCGCCACGCTTCGGGCACGGCCTCGCTTCACTCGCCACGCTTCGGGCATGGCCTCGCTTCGTTTGGCATATTTTTATTCTAACTCTATGTCCACTTGGATGGTGGGGCTTGAACCTGGACTCAGGGCAGAATGTAGTGCACAGACACTGTGTAGAGCTGACGATCAGCTGTTCAACTTCGGAGACTTTCGGCGGCTTTGTAGTTGTACGTACCGTGCAAGCGCAGCGCATGCGCATGCGCAGTACAGGGGGTCCTTATCCGCCGGGGGAACTTTCTCAGCAAGACACCGGCTATTAATGAATTCTCGGTCCCGACAATACACATAAAAGTTCATTGATAAAAACGGCCTGGGATTTCCCCACGGTCCATTACCAGGCCCTTTGGGTCTGGTATAAATATTAAGGGGAACCCCGAACCAAAATTTAAAAAAAAAATGCGTGTGGGTGTCCCCCCAAATTCCATACCGGGACCTTCAGGTCTGGTATGGATATTAAGGGGAACCCCGTGCCAATTTTTTTTAAATGGCGTGGGGGGTCCCCCTCAAAATCCATACCAGACCCTCAGGTCTGGTATGGATTTTAAGGGGAACCCCGCGTCATATTTAAGAAAAAAATGACGTGGGGGTCCCCCCTTTAAAATCCATACCAGACCCTTATCCGAGCACGCAACCTGGCAGGCTGCAGGAAAAGAGGGGGGACAAGAGAGCGCCCCCCTCCTGAACCGTACTAGGCAACATGCCCTCAACATGGGGAGGATGTCCCCATGTTGATGGGGGCAAGGGCCTCATCCCCACAACCCTTCCTCGGTGGTTGTGGGGGTCTGCGGGCAGGGGGCTTATTGGAATCTGGAAGCCCCCTTTAACAAGGGGACCCCCAGATCCCGGCCCCCCCTGTGTGAAATGGTAACGGGTACATTGTACTCCTACCATTTCACAAAAAAAGTGTAAAAAATTGTAAAAAACACACAGACACAGCATTCCTTTATTAAAAAAGAAAAAAAAAATTCCAGCAATGTAATCCTTCCTCGTCCCGGGATACGGAGAAAGTCGCCGCCACGACACGATCCGCCTCCATGGGAGAAGCCCGCTGAATGATGCTAGACCTGCCGTGACAGTTCTTAAAAAGCCGAGGGTGGGGCCACCCGTGACCTGCGCGGGTGACCCTGCCCCCCTCTGATGCAGTGGGGAAACGCCGCGGGGTTACCAGTGACCCAATCACTTTTGTCCTCATTCAACAGGACTTTTACGTCATTTAATCCAACACTCGGGTGTTATAATTTTCACATATGGACTCACATTGATTTTTCTTTATATATTTTTTATTGTCGCACATTAAGATTGTAGTTTTGATGTCAGTTTCATTGATTACATATTTATATGATATATGATTTTACACATATATTTGGATTCTAAAGGTGATTTAACTACCACTTATATATACATCTGTTTGTCATTAGCGCGATTCAATAGTTTTACAATGTTCATGTTTTGTGTTTGTGTCACATATAGGAATTTGCATCTTTTATAATATTTCACTTGTTACCTTTACTTGTTTTTTTGATTATTTAATTTTACTTATGCGCAGTTAATACCTCCTTTTTTTTCCTGACTTATATGGGTGACCCCGCCCCCCTCTGATGCCACGGAAACCCCGTAGCGTCAGAGGGGGCGGGTCACCTGTACATGTCACTGGGTAACCCCGCGGTGTTTCTCCGTTGGGTCAGAGGGGACGTGGTCACCCGAGCACTAGACTATCTGTGTGTATATATATATATATATATATATATATATATATATATATATATATATATATATATATATATATATATATATATATATATATATATATATATATATGAGACTATATGTATATATATATATTAAATACACTGCAGATAACGAATTCACCTGCCTGCCTATTAGAAACAGTACACCAGGAACGGCCTGCAGTGAGATATAGCTAAACTGTATGCAGTGGATATATATATATATATATATATATATATATATATATATACAAGGCTATCTGTATATATATATTAAATACAATGCAGCTAACTGAATCACCTGCCTGAAGTATATTAGAAACAGTACACCATGAATGGACTGCAGGCAGATCTAGCTAAACTGGATACAGTATATATATATATATATATATATATATATATATATATATATATATATATATATATATATATATATATATATATATATATATATATGCAAGACTGTATATATATATATATTAAATGCACTGCAGCTAACTGAATCACCTGCCTGCCTGAAGTATATTAGAAACAGTACACCAGGAACGGACTGCAATCAGATGTAGATAAACTGGATGCAGTGGATATATATAAATAAATAAATAAATATATATATATATATATATATATATATATATATATATATATATATATATATATATATATATATATATATATATATAATATTAATGTATATATATATAATATAATCTGCCTGCCTGCTCAATCTAAATGACACCCTATCTCAGTCCATGCCAACGACACACTACACGTGGCCGACGTGCAGACAGCCTTATATAATGTGGGGCATGGACTTAGTCCTCCTGAGCCATAATTGGCCAAAGGCACCCTGCCTTTGACCAATTATGGCTCTCTTTGCTGAGGACGCTGTGATTGGCCAAAGCATGTAGGTCATGCTGCATGCTCTGACCAATCATGATACAGCAATGCACTGCGCTCCCGCAGTGCATTATGGCCCGTTACGCGCTGCTCGAATTTGGCGCGAACGGCCAATATTGTTCGGTTTTCGGCAAACAGCCAATGTTCGAGTCGAACTCATGTTTGACCTGAACAGAAAGCTCATCTCTATTGAAGATCTGATGCATATAGCCAAGGGCTAACACAGTTGCAAATAGTATTATGTGTTCCTGCTCATCAGGTGCAATCACTTTAGACATACATGAAGAGACAGATTGAAAGATACTGATGGGCGTGTACTTCTATTGGGCATGTGTCAGTGTGCTAACAATACAACCTACCTTATATAAATGGCTGCATTGGGGGGGTTGGCCTGAGAAGGCCAGGTTTTTTGCTGTGATTTGTTGTGGAGAAGGAATGATATTGTGCATGATGACTAATCATGTACACAGAAATGCAGCTTCCAGCAGAACATGGTCACCAATGTAAGTACCGTATTTATCTGCGTATAACACACACAGGCGTATAACACGCACATTCATTTTAAGAGGGAAGTTTCAGGAAAAAACTTAAATTTTAAATAATGAACTTTGAAGCAAAATAAGGGTCAGTGCCCATCTGCAGCCTCACAAGTGCCATCAATGCAGCCTGATTAATGCCCACCTGCAGCCTCACAAGTGCCATCAATGCAGCCTTATTAGTTCACATCAATGCAGCCTCACCATTGCCATCAATGCAGCAGCCTCACCATTGCCATCAATGCAGCAGCCTTGCCATTGCCATCAATGCAGCAGCCTCGCCATTGCCATAAATGCAGCAGCCTCGCCATTGCCATCTATTGACTTTCTATTACAGAGGCCACCAAGTAAACAGGAGATTCTCACTGTATGTAATCTGACGGCACTCATCCCCCCCCCCCCCCCCGTTGCCTCCGAGGCAGCTGAAATTGAAGTATTGGCGTATAACACGCATACGCTATTTGCACCCGATTTTCATGGTGAAAAAGTGAGTGTTATACGCCAATAAATACAGTATGTGGATTTGTAGGGTGGTGGCGGGTGTTATATTTTGAACATGTGGCTTTTTTAATATTATGTTGGAATGCTTTGTAAGAATAATGACTGTTAAGTATGTTTCTATAATTTTGCAGATAAAAATGTGATGTCTTGCCCGTTATACACTGAAAGTAAAGCTGTGTCCACTCTAAGGTTAAGACAAATTTTAGATTGTAAGCTCCTATAAGCAGGGCTCTTAAAACCCAATTGCTAACTGTTTTGCTAAATGTAGCACCATATATCCTGTAGAATTTTTTTTTTTTTTAAGCTAGTAAATGAACATTGTACATATTTTTTTCTGCTGGCAAAATAAAGGTACATTATTGAGCTTGTTTGTTGTGGTGTTTTTTATTTTTTTCCTCTTTTCTTTCTTTTAACCACTTGACAACTGGGCACTTAAACCCCCCTCGTGACCAGACCAATTTTCAGCTTTCACTGCTCTCACACTTTTTTTTGTTTCATTAATTTTTATTAGATTTTGCAAGTTCAACAGGTATAAACTTAGATAATTACATTACAAATGGCACTCCATCATTAATTTACATTATATACATTTGTTGGAGATATGACCCAGCTTTGGGCCTTTACCTTTTGAACCGTCCTGTGCGATCTCTCACATTGGTCGCGGTGGACTCATTCTGATAGATTGGGTCAATCTCTGTATGTGTTGTAGTAAATCAACTTTGGTGGAATTGAAGAAACTGTATCCTTGTATGTATTAACAACTTTAGCTTTAACTAATAATAGAGTCTCACTTGGTCAGAATACACTTAATAAAGACAACTAATTCTTAATACACTATCGCTCCCTTATTGTACTAATCCAACCATGGTCTCCAATTCTGCACGGTTTTGGTATAATTCCCTGACGCTGAAGAGTGTAAGGTCTCATAAATGCCATTCATATGTACCGTGTTTATGACCTCCATGACATTGGGTGTTATTGGCGATTTCCAGTGCCGTAGAATAGTAAAATGTGAGGCTAATATTATGTGTGAGGTCACTGTTCTATAAGATGATGATATGTTGTGCAGCTCTAGTGATAATATAGCCATGTCTGGTGTTAGTGTTTGTTGGGTAATAGAAACAAACAAAATTGCGCTTGGAAAAATTAAATATCAGTGAAGAAGCAAAAAATGTGAATAGAAATAAAATGACACCTTAATACAAGTATCATAAAATAAAGTTCAATAAGCTGCAGTTATAAGTGGGGCCCACCAACCGAATAAATAAGAACAAGTAAACCGCGCTAAATATGAGTCCAATTGACATTCAGTGAAATTAAATTCAATTAAGTCCAGAATAATGCAATAAATTCTTCTAAGTGATGAAGTGAAGAAAAATGAAAAACAACTGTGTGGTGAACTGCTTACCAGAACGTAAGCCAAGTCAAACAGATGGCTTAAAACCCAGCCCGGGCCTTTAGGAGCACTCCAAGATGGGCAGAATCCGTCACGCTCATGCAGCAGAACGGGTCCACATAAGGTTTAACAAATAAAAATACAAAGACCATAGCGTGATACTGACAAAAACATGTTAAATCAAAAAAAGAGAGTGTTCACACAAAATAATCATGAAAATCATAAATGCACCCTGAATGCGTAGCAAATCCAGGGGCGTGAAAAAAAGTGACATGCAGCATGCAATGGGTGGTGTCCTTGGAAATAGGATGTAAAACACCAAATATATCTGTTTACCAGAAATAAAATTAGACAGGCAGACAAAGGTCAAAGCAGGGAGAACACCCGGTGCACAGACACAAGAGGCCGCTTACCAGATGGTAAACTGGTGAGGGTATAATCAGCGGTAGGCTTACTGCCTCTGTGTAACCCAGAATATAATCTTGATTGAACCCATAGGGGTTCCTGCTCACCAGAAGATCGACTGGAAAAAGCCAAAAACGAAACTGTGGCGGAGTCACCGCGATCCCATCCTGGCAGGCTCTTCACAGGCTCAGATATGTGTATATATTCAAAGAGGAGAAGCAGCCAATAGTGTAATAACGTTATGACTCCAATTTATTAAAAAGCAAACACTTACATTTAAAAAACGAAAAACAGCAATGCCGGCCGGCACTCAGACAGCTCCCGTCCACAACAGGGCAACGTGGTGACGTCAGCACGTCCCTCTCAGACGCGTTTCATCACAGGTTGACGTTCTCAATGGGGAACGGGAAGCGCGCTGAGCCACCACATTATATGCAGACACCAAGCCTCGCTCTGGGACCGAATAAGAGAAACACAGAACGCCATCTTAGGTGTGGGCATAGGTATTGTAAAGTCACGGGAATAGCAGCGAATAAACGTCAGCTAGTTCCCGTCACTTCTCAGGTAATTTGGGCACATAAAGGTGAGGCACTTAGCACTAAAATTAAATAGGAAATAATACGATTAACGCCCTCTGTCCGCAGAGGGCGGGCCTCAGTTATTAAGTAAAAGGGACCAATCTGAGTGACCAGATGTGCATATCAAAAAAGGAACAATGTCCCCAATAATGGACAACATCCAGGTTCTAACTCCGGACATTCTGCCATATAGGAGAAAAACAGTTTAAAGTTAGCTGATTGGGGGCACACAGCCCTATTAAGTCATACAAAAATGATAGCATATAAATAACAAGCAGTAGGGCAAAATAAGTACATTATATATTACTAAAGGGATAAGCCTATACCTTATAAATAACTCAAATGTAATAAACCCTAGCTTTACACAATGTGCCCCCTAAACCGCAGATTACATTTATAGCCACATATTAGTAGTGCAATTGACCTCCTTAGGTGTGGGGGGTAATAAAGTTTGAAGTTTTAAAATTAAATAAAAAATATATACATGAAAAGGACATAAACTACTATATCCTCTAAGGAAAAAACTTACAGATTGATAGTCGGAACACTTGTAAGAGACCCACCAGAGTCTAAGGCCAGTGGTATTATGGCCACCTCTACATGGTGCCTCTATGTGCAGAAACATAAAAATCCAGACGGGACCCTACTAGGGGCCCCGACCAAACCATATCACAGCCAAAAACGCCATCCAAAAGATGACTGAAAAGTTAAAATTAAAATTAAAAATAAAATTATGAATAAAAATAAAAACTGATTGGGAATCATAGCAAAGGAAATGTAAAGGAATAAAATAAATGAATTAAGGTCGGAGCCTTATCAGAGGTTGGATATGTCCAATCTACTAAAAAATTCTGCCCAGAAAATTCCTTTTATTTACAGAAAGAAATTATAAAGTTCAGGAATTGTCAATGAATGAATTAACATCCACATCTATGTTGAGACCGTAAGGCGTGTAGCTTTTAATCCTGTGGATCCAGGCCATTTCAGATTTGGAGATCTCTCTTACCAGGGAGCTGCCCCGCCAATGAGGTTTGTAACGGTCAATCCCCAAAAATAAAGTGTTAGAGGGGTCTCTGTCATGAGCCAACCTGTAATGTTTCGAGACCGAATGGTTTTTAAAACCTGTCAGAATGTTGGTAATATGTTGATTGAGCCTCACCTGGAGGGGGCGTTTAGTCCGCCCAACATATTGCAAGCCACAAGGGCATTGCAACAGGTAAACCACTCCAATGGTGGAACAGGTGATGAATGGAGTGATGTGATGAGTTCGACCAGTTTGTGTTGAAACGAAAGTTTGGGTCCTCCTGGTCACACATGAGTTATAGGAACAGACCCGACACTTGTTACATCTATAGAAACCAGTTAGTTGGTCAAAAAAGGTGGCTCTATTATGAGGAGGATCTAATACCCCTGGGGCTAACCTGTTCTTAAATGAGGGGGCCCCTTTGAAAACAATTTTAGGCCTAGGTGGTAAAACTTCCTTTAAAACCCGGTCATTGGTGACTATGTGCCAGTGTTTGGAAACTAATTGCTTAATTTCTTTGTGTTGGAGTGAGTATGTGGTGATAAAAGGGACTCCCAAATTAATCATGGAGGTACCAGTCCGGGGTCTATCCCTCAACAGAAGTTCCCTATGCATTTCCTGTACATTTTTTAGTACCGGAATCAAGTCACCATTAGTGTACCCTTTTTCTAGGAATCTCTCTGTGAGGACATTACTTTGTGATAGAAATTTCTCCAGATCCGAACAGTTCCTACGGACCCTCATATATTGACTTTTGGGTATCCCCTTCAACCAGGGTCCATAGTGACAGCTTTCAAGTGGAATGTAGGAATTCCTATCACTCTCCTTAAAAAAGGTTGATGTAGACAGGATCCCACCTTCTATAGATATGGTGAGATCCAAGAAATGGATCTGAGTCTGACTTGTCTCAAAGTTCAAATGGATTCCACGATTATTGTTATTAAGGGAGGACAAAAACTGCTGAAGTTCCAAGCCATCCCCATCCCACAGGAGGAGGATGTCATCTATATACCTCGCCCACAAGGCTAGATGGGGATTTTGGTGGGCATAGATGACATCCTCCTCCCACTTAGCCATAAATAAATTGGCCAAGCTGGGGGCATATTTTGCCCCCATGGCCACGCCACGACTCTGGCGATAAAATTGATCTGAAAACCAAAAGTAATTGTGGGAGGCCGCAAAAACCAACAACTCCATAATAAAAGAAATCTGGTCTGTGGGAAGGCCTGAGTCTTTCCTCAGAGCCCCCTCTACAGCTTGAAGGCCCATGTCGTGGGGAATTATGGTGTATAAAGAGGTGACATCCGCGCTCACCAACCACATCCCAGGTCTAATATCAGTACCAGAAAGAAGGTTCAGCACATGGCGAGTGTCTTTGATGTATGATGGCATCTTTTGAACCAGGGGCTGGAGGAAAAAGTCAATATATCTGCCCACCCGGGATGTGACAGAGTCAATGCCACTCACAATGGGGCGTCCCGGGGGGCAGATAGGGTTCTTATGGACCTTCGGGAGATAATAAATAATAGGGGTTCTGGGGGCCTTGGGGACCAAATATAGGCTCTCCTTGCCCCCCAGAATACCCAAGGAAGCACCTTTGGAAATAATCCTACGTAACTCCCTAAGGTAGCCATTTTTTGGGTCGTAGGGGAGGGGGGTGTAGGTTTCTGTGTCGCCAAGGATCCTGGACATTTCAGCCAGGTAATCCTTCCGATCGAGCACAACTATCCCTCCCCCTTGACTAAATCCTTATTTTTACATAAAGAATCTAGTCCCTCTTGTATGGCTTTGGAGTTTTTTGCATTTTTTACCTCTAACTCCTCAAGATCCCTTAACAATACATCTCTGAACACTTTGAGTGCCGGAGCAAGTGTTCCAGGGGGATTGAAAAGGGATGCATTTGCCAATCCTGAATGTACATAGTTATCACTAGGTTGGGAATTCCTTGTGATAGGATTCCCTATCATATATCTCTTTATATTTAATTTCCGGATGAACTTGTGGACATCCATGTATGTTTGGAAGCGATTTAAACTTTTAGGAGGGGCAAACTTGAGACCCTTGTCCAACACCAACTTTTCGGATTGCGTCAGTTCAACGGTACTCAAGTTAAAAATGCCCTGACCTGTTACATTCTGGCTTTTTTTTGCTCGCATTCGCCTCCCCTCTAGTTCCTCGCTTCTTTCTACCGGCCTTTTGAGTCCCTGGCCTGGTTTGGAAAAACCCCAAGTTCCCGCTCCCCTGGGCAACGGGGCAGTAGGACCAGGGGTAGCCGGAACCCGGGGAGGAAAAGACAAATTGGGAACCTGGGTATCCGGTGGGTATTCAAATGATGCATGGGGAGCAGACATTCCCTCAAATGGGTTCATGTCGCTTATAGGAAAGAATCTATTTTGCGTGGGGAGATTGTACTCCCAACCCCCAGCATACGGGTCCTGATATGGCGGTCTCTGATACACATCATAATTTTGGTTGGGTCTCCACCAATCTGGATAGTTCCCACCATAACCCTGACCTCTGGTGGAGTTGGACGGGCCACGCCCTCTTCCACTTGTAGGGTGACCACCCCTCCATGGAGGAGGGGGGATAGATCTAGCTCCTCCTCCCCTTTGCGTGTGATTGGGCCTAGGGGGTCCTAGATTGTACTGGTGGTATGGAGGAATATTATTAGGTTTATTGGCTAATGGTCTTTGAGGGGATTGGAACCTCTGAGGGCCCATACTTTTTTGGGTTTTACCCAGGGGGCCTTTCTTGTTACCATTATTTCTTGATGGTGGCGGTGGTCCCAGGGGACGGCCACCATTACTGCTATTGTCCCCATATTCTTGGGTAACCACCTCCATCTCAGTGTTGGCCTGATTGGCTGAGTTATCTTCAGCCAATCTTTTCTGCCACTCAAAGACCATATTGCTACAATAATCATTGAGATCCCGATTGTATTTCTTTCTTTTTTTATACTTTTGATCTCTATCCTCTTTTTCAAGGATTTTCAATAGACCCTGAGACCTCTCTCTATATTCATCACTGTCTCTATTGGCACTGAGTTTATCCTTGATGGTTTTTATCTCTGTGTCAATTTTCTGCAATTTCGCAGATTTTCTATCGATCAGAAATTGGAGGAGTGATAGACCCGCTTGGTTAAAATATTTGAACCACTCCTCCAATTCTGATTCGCCTTTCTGGGGGGAAATCTCCCATCTCAAACTCCTCGGGACCATCGAGTTTTTTATATATGTCCCTAGGTAGGTATGGGTTTCAGAGATCAAGAGATTTTTAAGTCTTGTAAAAAGACCCCCTAGATCATTCTCATCCTCTTTGTAGGCCTCAAAAACACCTTCAGTATTAACTGTTTTTTGGGCTCTAAATTCAAAGATATCCATGACAGAAAAAACTTTTACCAGCTGCAATAATAACCCGTAAGTACAGACAATAGAAACAAACAAAATTGCGCTTGGAAAAATTAAATATCAGTGAAGAAGCAAAAAATGTGAATAGAAATAAAATGACACCTTAATACAAGTATCATAAAATAAAGTTCAATAAGCTGCGGTTATAAGTGGGGCCCACCAACAGAATAAATAAGAACAAGTAAACCGCGCTAAATATGAGTCCAATTGACATTCAGTGAAATTAAATTCAATTAAGTCCAGAATAATGCAATAAATTCTTCTAAGTGATGAAGTGAAGAAAAATGAAAAACAACTGTGTGGTGAACTGCTTACCAGAACGTAAGCCAAGTCAAACAGATGGCTTAAAACCCAGCCCGGGCCTTTAGGAGCACTCCAAGATGGGCAGAATCCGTCAAGCTCATGCAGCAGAACGGGTCCACATAAGGTTTAACAAATAAAAATACAAAGACCATAGCGTGATACTGACAAAAACATGTTAAATCAAAAAAAGAGAGTGTTCACACAAAATAATCATGAAAATCATAAATGCACCCTGAATGCGTAGCAAATCCAGGGGCGTGAAAAAAAGTGACATGCAGCATGCAATGGGTGGTGTCCTTGGAAATAGGATGTAAAACACCAAATATATCTGTTTACCAGAAATAAAATTAGACAGGCAGACAAAGGTCAAAGCAGGGAGAACACCCGGTGCACAGACACAAGAGGCCGCTTACCAGATGGTAAACTGGTGAGGGTATAATCAGCGGTAGGCTTACTGCCTCTGTGTAACCCAGAATATAATCTTGATTGAACCCATAGGGGTTCCTGCTCACCAGAAGATCGACTGGAAAAAGCCAAAAACGAAACTGTGGCGGAGTCACCGCGATCCCGTCCTGGCAGGCTCTTCACAGGCTCAGATATGTGTATATATTCAAAGAGGAGAAGCAGCCAATAGTGTAATAACGTTACGACTCCAATTAATTGAAAAGCAAACACTTACATTTAAAAAACAAAAAACAGCAATGCCGGCTGGCACTCAGACAGCTCCCGTCCACAACAGGGCAACGTGGTGACGTCAGCACGTCCCTCCCAGACGCGTTTCGTCACAGGTTGACGTTCTCAATGGGGAACGGGCAGCGCGCTGAGCCACCACATTATATGCAGACACCAAGCCTCGCTCTGGGACCGAATAAGAGAAATACAGAACGCCATCTTAGGTGTGGGCATAGGTATTGGAAAGTCACGGGAATAGCAGCGAATAAACGTCAGCTAGTTCCCGTCACTTCTCAGGTAATTTGGGCACATAAAGGTGAGGCACTTAGCACTAAAATTAAATAGGAAATAATACGATTAACGCCCTCTGTCCTCAGAGGGCGGGCCTCAGTTATTAAGTAAAAGGGACCAATCTGAGTGACCAGTGTTTGTTGGGTGTTTGTGATACTAGAAAGAAGTTTCCCAATCTGAGACCATAGTAAGCGGAGGTGGTGGCATGACCATAGAACATGGTACAGTGTGCCCACACCTCCACAATTTCTCCAGCAAAGAGGAGACACCCCTGGATATATTTTAGAGATCCTGTATGGTGTGAGATACCAACAAAGTGTTATTTTTTGTTGCATTTCCCATAAGTTCAAGCTCTTGGTGGAGGAGTAAATGAGGCGAAATGTTTTTTCCCAGTGTTTAGTCTAGGTATTCTACACCTATATCCCGTTCCCATGCTCGGATAGATTGGTTTTTCTCACAAATATTTTTGTTTTGTAGACATGTGTAAATGATAGATATTCCTTTTGTGGATGATGTTGTATTTTTGTAATAGCATGTAACAGCTTCTGGTAAGTATGTGAGTACCTGTGGACTTGTTTTTAATAAATGGTCTAGTTGTATATGTGTATATTGCGAGGAACTGGGTAGTTGGTGGGAACTTTGGAGTTTTTGGAATGGTTTCATTTGTCCCCCTTCCAGAGTGTCCTCTAAATGACATAAGCCTCTGTCTATCCACACATTAATGTTAATGTTTGGTATGAGAAAACTGACTGCTGTGAGGGGTAGCTTCATGGGCAGTAGACAGCAATCCCCCCTTGAGTTTTCTTAAGGTGTGACCATGCTCTAACTGATGCTAAAATAGGGGGTGCTAGTTTGCTATTTAATGACGTGGCTGAGGGAGCCGTCATTAGGAAATCTTGTAGTTCACCACTAGGAATGTTGGCCTGTTCCAGTTCTTTCCATAATGCCCTGGAACTTGGTAGGAGCCAATGTTTCAGTTGGGTCAGTATGGTCGCAAAGTAGTAATCTTGTATATGTACATGGCCTATTCCTCCTGCTTGTCTATGTTTAATAAGCATACTGAATGCACATCTGGCCCTTTTGCCTTGCCATAGATATTGGTTTATTTGTGTTTGCATGGAATTAAAATATGAATTAGGAGGGGGTGTGGCCTGACCGGGATCCGAATAGGATGTGTTGCACAGAGCTCCGGTAATCCCCCTGCAGAATCCCTGCCATCTTACCTCTGGTAAAGCAAATCCTTGTCCCCACAAGACGTCCAGGGCTAAACAGACAGCCAGCTAGCCGCTCGAGCCTGTATCGTGGCTGTCTTCTGTGTTGGAGGCCACCTGGAGGACAGGCCGCGGCTCCGGCCTACTCACGGGAGCGGCAGCCATCTTGGTACACCCGGCCGTGGTCCCGGCGCTGAATCCTGACCCCCCAGACCTCCCTTTAAGTGGCTCAGTCTCCACACAGAAACTGGAGACCACCCGCCACCCGTTGCACCCACTGATGCCCCTCCACGGTGGTTAGAAGGCAGACAAATGGCTCTGGCCCTGTGAACGGCGGCCATCTTGCTGCACCCGGCCGCGCTGCTGGAGCCTAATCCTGGCCTTCCAGACCTCCCTATCTACGGCTTTTAATCCCCACGGCAACCGGAGACCACCCACCACCTGGAGCACACACTGACACCCCTCCAAGGCAGCCTGCAGGCGAAAGAACAGCTCCGGCCCCGTGAACAGCGGCCATCTTGCTTCACCTGGCGGCCATCTTGCTATACCCGGCAATCACCGTTCTGATTCCCCTCAGACCCCTAAGCCCCCCCTGGAGGCTGGAACACTCTGGCAGGCCGGGCTGTGACCCCCAGGGATGGACAGATTGATTTGACCCTGTAATTAAAGCTGAAATCACAGCCCTAGGGGGGTGCATGCGCGTGAACAGGGAAAATGGATGCCTGATTCCCCTGCTCCGCGCCAACGGAATGGCAAACCTCGGCTAGCATAGCACAATCCGCACCCGGCACACACTGAAAGCCTTCCGCAGCTTCGGAACACATAAAGCATCCAGCGGTTATGTACCACTCAACGAAGAACCGTCACAAGTGTAACACTCAACCCAAATCAGCTCTGGCCACAGGGAAGGGGAAAAGGGCAATGGCTCCAAACCCACCGGAGCCGGACGACTTCTCACAACACTCGGCAGCAGACCCTTCCTCCCCAGCCGATAGCCTGCACCAGTTCCCTACGGACCTGGTAAGTCCCCTGCATGCAGACTCAGATGCCTTGCTGAACAAATTTCGCTCCATTGTTAGAGATGAAATCACACAGGCCTCACGCAAGCTCTCCTCTGACCTTGTAAAAGGACTCAAAGAGATAGGCCACCGCACTAACCAGTTAGAGCAAAGAATGGACTTAACAACCACTGTGCTTGAAGGCCATGAAGAAGAGGTGGATAAATTGTCTGCAGAGCTGGAGTCCCTGCGAGACAAACTAGAGGATGCTGAAAATAGGGCCCGCAGGGATAATCTCCGCATCCGCGGAATCCCGGAACAAATCACTGATTTGCAGGGTATGGCAACAGCCTTTTTTCAGGAGCTTGCACCTGAGATACCCCTGGAGAGACTGGAATTTGACCGTATACACAGATCCCTAGCACCCAAACCGTCAGAGGGCCCCCCAAGAGATGTCATCATCAAGTTCCATTTTTACCGCACCAAGGAGCGGCTCCTCCAAGCGGCATGGGAGCAGCAAGACCTCTCTTTTCAGGGTAACCCCCTTCAGCTTTTTGCGGATCTCTCTCCAGTAACCATTGCAAGGAGAAGAGGCCTGAAACCCTACCTCCAGATCCTGCAGACCCAAGGGATCAAATATAGATTGGGGTTCCCTTTTAAGCTCTCATTTTCGCATCTCGGTCGCCAGTTCCATGCATCCTCCCCCTCTGACCTGAAACATCATTTTCAGGAACTGCAGCTGGAAATACCACCTTCCCAGGGAGATGCACCCTCTTCTTCCTCCAGACCCAGATCCTTCCAGCCTCCTCGCTGGACCCCTCAGCCCCTCCAAAGGTCTCAACCCGGATCACAGGCCTTGCGAGACCTGCAGGCCCAAAGGTTCATAGCAGGCCCTAAAGGCTGATGGCATATACCCTCTCAAGTTGACGGTTCTTCACAGAAAAGTTACAAATGACTCCATGAAACCCTAAGCCTGCCTCCGGTTGCTATCGGACTTTTATTATATCTGGCACCCGCTGATACCCAGCATGTTGTTACTGAACTGGTAATAGGCAGAACTGACCTCACAGATGCTAGTTTTTTTCCGTTCAATTGAACCTGATCTGACACTCAATTTCTTGCAAGAACTTCCCAGGACTGGGCCCCCCTGAGGCGCCCCAACTGCGAGATGGTGCCTCCGGGACAAGTCGGCCTCACCCAGGCGAGACATTGAGCACTTAATAAGGCATGTCACTTTGACCCCCCTTACAGGGGTCCTACATGGCGGCCGCAGAGCGTTCAGCTGACTGCTTACTGCCGCCTCCGTAGCGGGGTGCACACACACCCTGTTACACAGCGGGATAATAGAATTTTGACAGGTTCTGCTTTGTTTTTTACTGCTCTGTCGAGGTGTTTTTTTTTTTTTTTAATTTGTTTGACGCAAACGTGTTGGTTCCCTCAGCTCTCAGGCAGCCGTCAATATGCTGCGGACTGCTGACAGCAGTTTCCCGTCTTTGCGGGGAGGCGGGTGGGTTTCAAAATATGATGTTATATTTTCTCACCCTGTTAGTGTTGTGAGTTACACTTTATTTTATTAGTTATTTATTTTTATTTTTTTTTCAGATTGATTGCCTCTCCCTCTCTATCTATTGGGTAGCCATGTGGGACTACCTCAATGACATTTTGGTCTCTCGCTCGCCACGGGCCTCCTCGACAGTGGAGGGGAGTCCGGGGCGACAGGGAGACCTAAAATAAAAGGCAACCACATATTTCAGGATGTTTGTGTTCCCCTTTAGTGCCTTAAGCGGTGCACCAAGTCTTGTGCTTAAAGATTTAAAGTTAATTTTACTATATAACAATGCCGAGCGGTTCCGTTGGATCACTGCTCCCCCCATGAGTTGGCTCTTGGTTCGGACATTAGTCCCGACCAACATTCAAGCCCCCTGTGGGCCTTTAGACCCACAACCAGTTGCACTCATACTTTTTCAGTACTATATGCTACAATTTTTTACTGGCTATTATATGTACTACAGTATGCCTTTCTACCTTGTTCTTTTCTTTGTTTCACTTCCTCTCTACCTCCCTTTTCCCCTTTGCAGGTCCTCGCTGTGGGTGAGTAAAGTAGTTTTATGGCTAACTTCCCATGTACCATGACACTTAATTGGTTATCCCTGAATGTGCAGGGAATGAACTCCCCCCAGAAAAGGGTTAAAGTTTTTAAATATCTTAAGCAACAGAAAGTGAACATAGCATGCCTACAGGAGACCCACTTCTCATCTTCTTCTTGTCCTAAATACTTCGATCCCATGTACCCTCAAGTTTTTCTAGCTAATGACCCGACTAAACAGAAGGGCGTTTTGATTGCCATACATAAGTCGGTCCCCTTCAGTTGCAGTAGAGAGATTGCTGACCCAGAGGGTAGGTACCTTTTACTACAGGGCACTATTCAGGACACAGAGGTCACCATCCTAACATATTATGCTCCAAATAATAACCCGGGACCCTTCCTCTCCCATATCTGCTCCCTGTTGCAGTCCCACCAGAGAGGCACTCTCCTCTTAGCGGGAGACTCCAGTGTTACGCTGAACCCTGCTCTGGATAAGCACCCCTCGGAACACAAAGCCCCATCACCCGATGCAAAACAATTCATGCATTCTTTACAAAGTCGTGACCTGGTAGATATCTGGAGGGAGCTACATCCTATTGGCAAGGATTACACCTACTACTCCCATCCTCATCATTCCCACTCCAGAATTGACCATATGTTTGTTCTGAGGAAACATCTCCCCCTGGTTGTGTCTGCTTCCATTTTAGCAGCTCCTTGGACAGATCATGACCCTGTTTTGGTTATATGCCACTCGCTGCTCAGCAAACCCCAATATTCCCCTTGGACTATGAATGACTCTCTCTTATCTTTTAAGGAAGTCCTCACCGATATTACTCAAGCCTCAGTGGAATATTTCAGGCTTAACGCTGGGTCAGTTTCCTCCGAGGTGACTCTCTGGGAAGCATACAAAGCGGTACTCAGGGGGCATATAATTCAGCTGGCAGCAAAACGCAAGCGAGAACGTATAGCAATGCGTAAATCTTTAGAAGCGCGCCTAGAATCCCTATCCACAATTTTTAAACAGTCCCCTACTCCGGCTAACCGTAAACTATTAGATGGGGCGCGTACAGAACTCGACCTATGCCTCACTGAAGAGGCAGAACGTACATTACGCTGGGCCCGCCAGAAATGGTACACCAAGGCCAACAGACCCAACTCAATGCTGGCCAATAGGCTGCGCACCTTTACCCCGAAACACAACCCTATCACTCTCCGCACGAGACATAATGTCCTCACAAGTAACCCGTTGAAAGTGCTGGAAGAATTTAGGTACCGCCTCACCACCCTCTACAAGGCCCCCACTCAGCCTCTTACTCAAGACCTGACATCCTTCCTGACAGGACTGACATTGCCTAAGCTGTCCGACACACACGCATCGTTAATGGATCGAGATATCCAGTTAACGGAAGTATTACAGGGTATAAAAGAACTGAAAGTAGGCAAACGTCCAGGCCCGGATGGCTTCACGGCCCTTTACTATAGGAAGTTAGCAGACGTCTTAGCCCCCCATTTAACGACTATGTTCAATGCAGTAAAAGATGGCCATGCACTCACCCCTAACCTTTTAACCGCCAATATTGTTATGATTCCACATCCCGACCGTGACCACACGTCTTGGACCAATTTTAGGCCCATCTCACTTATTAATGTAGACATTAAAATACTGACCAAGATCCTAGCCAATCGTTTAAACTCCTTTCTACCACGCCTGGTCAAAAAAGACCAGGTGGGGTTCATTCCGGGGAGACAAGCAGGAGATGCTATTAGACGTATAATACAACTTCAGCACACAGCCCATAGCCGGTCTATAGCAACTATGTTACTGTCTCTTGACATGAACAAGGCCTTTGACACTTTGTCCTGGCCTTACCTGACAAAGGTACTCAGTCACTATGGCTTCGGATCCTCATTCTTGCAATGGGTAATGGCACTATATGATTCCCCCCAGGCTAGGGTCAAATACTATGGTTTCAAATCAGTTCCATTTTCTATCAGGAGGGGGACTCGGCAGGGATACCCACTCTCCCCACTCCCATTTATTTTGGCCATGGAACCTTTGGCAGAGGCGATCCGATCCCACCCGGACATAACTGGTGTTGAGATAGCAGGGACACCCCATAAGATATCACTGTTCGCAGATGATATTCTCCTAACCCTAACAAACCCTAGAATCACCCTACCTAACCTGTTCTCTTTACTAGACTCTCTTTCCTCCCTTTCTGGCTTGTCCGTTAACCCCACCAAATCAAAAGCCATGTCAATTAATCTTCGGTCCTCAGACTTGATAACCTTAAAAAATACCTTCACGTTCCAATGGCTGACCTCATTACCCTACCTGGGGATCCGGCTCACCCCAACCTACGCGGGACTCTATAAGGCAAACTTTCCTCCTATACTTAAGAAGCTGGCGGACATGTTGTCCTCCTGCACTCATCTCCCATTATCCTGGTTCGGCAGGATCGTGGCAACTCGTATGACATACCTGCCAAATTACTCTACTTCTTTAGAGTCCTACCGGTCCCGATCCCGCCGCATATCCTACGAATACATCAGCGCAAAATCCTGAAATTTGTCTGGGATTCTACCCGCCCCAGGATCAATAAGCAAATACTATATGCCCGCAGAATCAATGGTGGACTTTCAGTCCCTAACCTACAAGCCTACTATATAGCTGCAAACATAGCCCCGTTATCCCAACTCCATGCACAACACCAAATGCCGCTTTGGGCCACTATGGACCTAGTGGATTCACACCCAACCCCAATCTCCTCATTGCCCTGGCTCCCTCCCACACATCGTGACGGGGCCATGTCTGGCCCATTCCCTTCACATGTGGGACTCGGTAAAGTATTCGGCCGGCCTGATTTCTCCTCATCTACCCCTACTTCAATTTCCCCAGTGCCCATTGTTCCCACCAGGCTGCAAAAACCCCCAGCAATTCTCCTGGTGGAAGACAAACAGATTCACGGACATTCACTCTTTTTTCACCCCCACCAGGATAATATCATTTGAGGCTCTACGCTCCTCTCACGATATCCCGTTACGCGAACACTATAGCTACCTGCAGATTCGTCACTTTCTCCAGGGGCTTATAAAATCTCAACCGACCCCTTATATTTTGACCCCCTTTGAGAACTTCTGCAGAGCAAGACCCCAAACCTCGGGTTTAATATCACTGATCTATTCCTCTATTATTACCTCTAAAAAAACACCGACACGGCTCTGTCACCTTCAATGGGAAAGGTAACTAGGAAAATCGATCCGGAGGATTGGCAGGTCATGACTTTAGCAATATCCAAATGCTCAAAGAATGTCATCTTTTTAGAAAATGCCTACAAGATACTTTACAGGTGGTACTACACGCCTGCTAGACTGGCCTGGTTCATTCCAGCCTACTTTCCCTTGTGCTTCCGAGGGTGCTCCCAGGAGGGCACAGTGTCGCACATCTGGTGGACCTGTCCGAGGGTACGCAGGTTATGGATTAGAGTTTACTCCCTCCTCCGAAACATACTCCATGCTGACCTCAAAAAGGATCCATTCGAGGCACTTCTCTGCAAACCAATTGCGGAGCTGCTTCGTCCGGAGCGCCAGCTGGCTCTGCATCTCTTTACTGCAACCAAACTAACGATAGCTAGGGCATGGAAGACACAGACACTAAGTTATGAGGCGGTTAAGAATCGCATGGATGATATAATGGTTAACGAAAAGCTGACCGCTGTCCTTTCGGACACTCATGATAAGTTCCTGAAGGTATGGAGGCCATGGGTCGAATATACTAATACACACAAAGGAAATTGGACCTCTGTATCACTACTGGGATCCAAAAAGGTGGCTACTTTGGGCAACAATAAGTCAACACCAGGGTATGTATATTTTAAAAAGTATAATGTATTTATTGTTTTGATTAAAACACTGCTTCAACACGCATAAAATGCATCCACATGCAGGGCATTAGGTCTTGCACAATATGTGCACCACAGGGTGCTGCAATAGAGCACTACCTTAGTGGGCACTATTGGTTAGTGAATACACTGCAAACAACAGGAAAATTCACAAAAACCTGAACAAACAAAAAGACAGATAACACACAGGGGACACGTACATAACATAACCACAACACAGACAGTCCGGACGCCGGCTAAACCACTCACAGTGAAGATGGGTACTATTACCACAGGTAAACTCCGTGACTACCCAATGAATGGGCAGGAGATACGGGGAGCAATCCCCATATGTATGTTTATGCAGAGATGTACCCAGTATCACTGTGAGGGCTCCCCATGGGATGACCTATATTTATTGATGGCAATGCTGGACTGGGGCTAAATAAACATGTGTTGGTCAGGCAATTGGTGCTGTCCTCCAGGTGTGACTGGGTTCAAAAAGTTATTCCCAACTGGGAAAATCAGGCGCTCTCACCAAAGTCCCTCACAGAGTGTGGTATGCAGCAACTAATGGCTGTAATAGCCTCTTAATCCACCAGAACATCTATTGGTCACATAAAGCAGTCCAATCCCATAGCTAGAACTTCTGTCAGATCATCAAGTATGTAGTACAGTATAGTAGACGTGTTCACAGGGCATATAAAGCCCTTAAATGCTGGCATAAGTGGTAGCAGCAGGCATAGGCTGACAGGTATCTGCAGGTAGACTAACAGGTGAAGGATGAAGAGGATATATAGAGGCAAGATGTACATTACCGCCTGGCCGGTCAGCATACGTGGATCGCCATCTTCGTTTCACCCCACATTGATATCATCCATGTGCTAGCATATAATGATGCTGTTTTCGATCATTGCCTTATGGTCATGGAAGGCATGGGACTTGTGAGGTTACTCCGTCGTGGCTCCAGCGTGGCGATGCAGCAATGGGGGTAAAGATGCTCGTCTACTCTATTTCCCCAGCGCTCGTCTCCTTCACCGTGACGATAACCAATGGGGAGATGGATGTGTCATCCGGCCGGCGTCACGTGACCGCTGTGACGTCAACGCGTTTCGCTTGACCAATCAGCGTAGCTTCATCTGGACTAGGCGTGGTTAGGAGCTGTCATTCTTTTATGTGTATCTCCATTCCGACCGCTCCACCGAAGCTGTCATAAGCTTTGTGAGTCCAGGCCGTGCGTTCGCCTCCTGATTGGAATGATTCACATGCATATAAACGTAAACATAAACACTTCACTTCCATCTACACTTCTCGTGCCTTTTCTGGGGGGATATTGTTCATATATATATGTCTTGATAATTCAGAGTTCTTTATCCCATTTTTGCCATTACCTATTTCAAGTAGGTATAGTCAGTAGTGATTAATATTAACGAAAGTCACTGTTCTGACAATTTTTTAAAAAAAACAAGGTTTGTGCTTGTTTCTTAACAAGCACATGGGACTTTCAATTATACCTATTCTCATATTTGAAATGACAGGCTCTTCGATTCACAGGAAAGACGGGACTCACACGAAAGGTACCGACAAAACATAACACAAAATTGCAAAGATCAATTCAAATATACTCCAGTATTCTCGTTTTGAGCAGGTAGATTGGGACAGACAGACCAAGATGTAATTATTGACCTGCAATTATTGTCGATCTTATAATGGGAAAAGGCAACAAGGTCAATCGGACCCATTTGTCAGGATGAAAGGCCAGTATGTTTATTATAGTATATATAAATTCCATTCAGGATCAGACCCCTGACCCAAAACAGAAGATATATATATACAATATGTAAAGGAACCCAACTCAAACTGGCTCTCGAACTACCCTAGAAGCAAAGGCATGTATCCATGTAATGGGTGTCAGGTATGTCCCTATGTGGATAGGACTGCAGTGTTCCATGATGTATTGGGACAGCAGTCTTTTGATATACGGGATCTAATTAATTGCCTAACTAGTAAAGTGATCTATATGCTCACCTGTCCCTGTCCAAAGATCTACATTGGTAAAACCAAGAGGTCTATCAGGACTCAGATAGGTGAGCATTTGTCAGAACAGTGACTTTCGTTAATATTAATCACTACTGACTATACCTACTTGAAATAGGTGATGGCAAAAATGGGATAAAGAACTCTGAATTATCAAGACATATATATATGAACAATATCCCCCCAGAAAAGGCACGAGAAGTGTAGATGGAAGTGAAGTGTTTATGTTTACGTTTATATGCATGTGAATCATTCCAATCAGGAGGCGAAGGCACGGCCTGGACTCACGAAGCTTATGACAGCTTGGGCGGAGCGGCCGGAATGGAGATACACATAAAAGAATGACAGCTCCTAACCATGCCTAGTCCAGATGAAGCTACGCTGATTGGTCAAGCAAAACGCGTTGACGTCACAGCGGTCACGTGACGTGGGCCGGATGACACATCCATCTCCCCATTGGTTATCGTCACGGTGCAGGAGACGAGCGCTGGGGAAATAGAGTAGACGAGCATCTTTAACGGCCCCATTGCTGCATCGCCACGCTGGAGCCACGACGGAGTAACCTCACAAGTCCCATGTCTTCCATGACCATAAGGCAATGATCGAAAACAGCATCATTATATGCTAGCACATGGATGATATCAATGTGGGGTGAAACGAAGATGGTGATCCACGTATGCTGACCGGCCAGGCGGTAATGTACATCTTGCCTCTATATATCCTCTTCATCCTTCACCTGTCAGTCTACCTGCAGATACCTGTCAGCCTATGCCTGCTGCTACCACTTATGCCAGCATTTAAGGGCTTTATATGCCCTGTGAACACGTCTACAATACTGTACTACATACTTGATGATCTGACAGAAGTTCTAGCTATGGGATTGGACTGCTTTATGTGACCAATAGATGTTCTGGCGGATTAAGAGGCTATTACAGCCATTAGTTGCTGCATACCACACTCTGTGAGGGACTTTGGTGAGAGCGCCTGATTTTCCCAGTTGGGAATAACTTTTTGAACCCAGTCATACCTGGAGGACAGCACCAATTGCCTGACCAACACATGTTTATTTAGCCCCAGTCCAGCATTGCCATCAATAAATATAGGTCATCCCATGGGGAGCCCTCACAGTGATACTGGGTACATCTCTGCATAAACATACATATGGGGATTGCTCCCCGTATCTCCTGCCCATTCATTGGGTAGTCACGGAGTTTACCTGTGGTAATAGTACCCATCTTCACTGTGAGTGGTTTAGCCGGCGTCCGGACTGTCTGTGTTGTGGTTATGTTATGTACGTGTCCCCTGTGTGTTATCTGTCTTTTTGTTTGTTCAGGTTTTTGTGAATTTTCCTGTTGTTTGCAGTGTATTCACTAACCAATAGTGCCCACTAAGGTAGTGCTCTATTGCAGCACCCGGTGGTGCACATATTGTGCAAGAGCTAATGCCCTGCATGTGGATGCATTTTATGCGTGTTGAAGCAGTGTTTTAATCAAAACAATAAATACATTATACTTTTTTAAATATACATACCCTGGTGTTGACTTATTGTTGCCCGAAGTAGCCACCTTTTTGGATCCCAGTAGTGATACAGAGGTCCAATTTCCTTTGTGTGTATTGGTCTGTTGGGCTATAGCAACATTACCAACTCTGGTTAGTTTATAAAGGGTTCATTATATATAAAAAATATTTTCCCTATCACCAGGCTATGTATACAGTAGGACCTGGTTTTATTTTTTTTTTTTTTGGTTATATATGCTTGGTTGGACTTTTTAAGGGCCTTTCTTAAACCAGATCCTACTGCAAAACTTTAAGCTTCACACTATCAATATTGGTTTAATTAAATGCATATTTAGCTAACTCACACTCACCCATCATGGCGTTTGTTTTGGGAGATGAAATAGATCAGGAGATTAGAATTGCCTTTCAGAAGGATCTGCCACAGTCCACCAGTGCAGAGGAGGATATAAGAAATAAGTTCAGAGAACATAAGAAATTACTTGTAAAACATCTAAATAGGAAGTGGGACATATCGTTTTTAGAAACCTATATAGATCATAAAATTATCCCACGAGGGCTAAGAGACCATACAGTTCCAGCTGAACACCTTCACAATGAGAGGTTCCTTCCTAAATGGAAGGAACTATGTATAAACCATGGGTTGGCAGTGATGGGTCTCATTGTGGAAGAAGAAAAGGTACAACTGGAGGAATTAAAAAAGAAAATAGATATAAGTGCTCAGGACCTAGACCCCCTAAAAAGTCTGGAGGAGTTTACCAGGCAGAATGACACCCTTAAGAAGGAGATAGAGAGAATACAGCTTAACCTCAAGACAACCAAATAATCCAAATTTAGGAGAGACTTAGCAGACTTTGAGAAGGATGAGGTTTTTGACCTCACAATAAGGAGAGGAAGAAGCGGGTCAAGAAGGAGGGGATACAGGTCCCACTCAAGGGGAAGACAGGAAAAACAAGGGGAGGAAGGGAACGGGGAGGGGACCACTAAAAGCGTGACTTTTTTGGAACAGGAGGGGGAGGTTGTCTTAGGAAACCTCTCCCTCCCCCAAAGAATTCAACAAAATCAGAAGGAAAACAACAGGAACAAGGAACAAACCAAAACAACGCAGAGAGGATCACGTACACGCAGTCAGAGGAGATAGACTGGCTCCCGGACCCTTCAGAAGCAGATATGAAGGTTATCAACCTCTCTGCTTTCCCTCTCTCCCCAAGTCTTATTGATCTCCTCCAAAAAGGCATGTCATTTTCACCTTCGACATGTATGGATGAATTCACAGTCTACAAAGACGTGGCTCTATTCTTAAGAAAGGTTTTTTATAGGTCCTTGTATCAAAATAAGGAGGCTATAGCTCCCGTAGATACCCAACTAAATGTGGAGGACCAACAGGCCATTGACATGTTAAATGCGTTACTAGAGGAAAATGAGAATCCAACTGCCCCTAGTTGCCCCACCAGACGAATAGCAGACCTGACGATACGTTCAACCAAAATGCCCTCCCTAAGCAAAAACAGATGGCTTTACCTCTTTCTGGAAATGGTCCAAGACGATTTGAAGAAAATCGACTGGACCCAAAGAGGAAAAGACAATCTAACAAAAAAAGAGAGACTTGCACTCACTGAACTAAAAAATGCTAAGAATGTAATATTTAAAAACAGTGACAAAGGGGGGAATGTCGTCTTAATGGACGACAGACTCTATGAGACAGAGGCAAAGCGATTATTGGGGGACTCCTTGACATAAAAGAGATTAGACCATGACCCGTTTCCCAATGTGGTACAAAAACTAAATGGCATTCTTTTGGAAGCCAAGGAAGAGGCTGTACTGAACCAACGAGAGTTTGACTATCTATTTGTGAGAGAGCTTAATATCCCCACTTTCTATATTATTCCTAAAGTACATAAATGTCTCGAAAAACCGCCGGGC